>CM031702.1:2965000-4165000 GCA_018466805.1 Hippocampus abdominalis
TTTTTTTTTGTGTTTTTTTAAAAAAGTCCGCAAAATGTCCGCAAACGGTCCGCGAGAAGCTGCAAAACCAAATTTTTTTATTTTTTTTTAATGAATATGTTTGAAAAAAATCCGCGATGCACCGAACTCGCGATAAACAAACCGCGAAATAGCGAGGGATCATTGTACGTCCTCTGTGGCACTAGTCCTGGAAGTTTCCTGACGGACCTCGCACAGCAAATCGTCCATCAATAGCCAGTCGCAGCGCTTTAAAAACAAACCATATCACACCTGTGTTTGGATAATTCTAGCGAAACGCAGGCCTCGACTACTCCAACGAGACATGCAAGCGGCTGTACTCCTTCAGTGTTTGCGCTCCGCTCAGACGTGACTGTAAATAAAATAATACGAAGGAGCGGGAAGGAATGCTCACTTGTTTATTCGCTTCGCTCCAACACAAGCGTCTGCGAGTGCGCGGCACCTCGTTTCCTCGCATAGCGAGGGCCTTTATTCAGCGCTTGTTACCAAACGCTGCTCGCGCTCTGTCGCCGTCTCTCGCTCTCTATCGCCAAGCCCCTTTCGCTTCAGCACTCCGGCTGACCGTCTGGCAGGATGTCAGCTATTGATTTAATAGCGGGGCCACGTTTTAGCATTATGGCTCGCGCCAAACAGTATACAACAAACAGGAGATCGGGTTGCAGGCGCGCTTGGATGGCGGATGGGAAGAGCGAGAGACATGACAGTAACCGGTCTTGTAATACTGCCAAAAGACCCCCCCCCCCCCCGCAGGTCAGGTTTGAAGGTACCCAAAGTCATGGTATGGAAAGCTGCAACTCAAAGTAAACAGTGGATACTCTTCACTTGAAGGTAGCATCTGATTAGATCGTACCGGGCGATTACGTTGAATAAATAAGTCAAGGTGGAAGTGGAAGGGGGGGGGGGGGGGGGGTTGGCAGAGGCTCTCAAAAAGTATAGCACTTAAACAATTATTAGCCCCTTGTTCCGCTGAGGCCACCGCTTTAATATTTGATGACTGCCTTTTTTTCCCTTCCCCTCAGCCCTTTTCCGCCTCCGGTCAATAAGAAGAAGGTCCCTCGGGTGAGCGCTCTTACTTAAAAGCACGACGCCGTTCCTAAAAATGTCACCTTGACATGTTTGTTATTGGAAGACGTGTCCTTTTGACCAGTTTGCCTCTGGACACACCACCGCAATTGATTTGAAGTGAAACCTTTCAGCGGTGATTGAAGTTTGTGCTTTCAACTTTAACCCCCATGCAGTAATGATCCCAAAATTGGACAGTTCGGACACTTTGGACGATTTTGGACTGTTGGACAAATGGACACCACAGACAAAAGAGTGACAAATAACTCCACGAAGCTGAAATTTTGCATAGGATGTATATCTATGTCTTGGCCAATTCCCACTGAACATTTTGAGGGGTTGAAAGTGAAAAAAAATTCAAAGTGAAAAAAGTTGTTGCACATTGGAAGAGGGACATTTTTGGGACGTAATACCCTTCATGCAGCCGCTTAAAAATACTGCATGAGGGTTAAAGGCGTTGTATTAAGTGAGAGGCCACACAATGGATGCGGGTTGAGCAGATCTGCTTCACAACCTTGAGGCTCTGAGCTAGAATCTGTGTGGTGTTTATATGTATTCAGCCCCCGCCCACCCCATTGCAAAGGCACGCCTCTTTTGAGGGAGGCCATGCTTCGTGTGCAGCAGCAAGTTGCTATCTGCATAGACAATATTTTTTCACTTGTGGACGCAGCACTTCATACACTGCCCTTCAGTGTGCTGATCAGTGCATGTGGCGCATGCATTGGAAACATCGCCTGACGCAAACGCACTCTCCATCCAAATTGTATCAACCAACAACTTCACCGAGCAATCGCGTACATGCCCCTTTTATGATTGCTACTAGCAAACGGCAATCTGTGCGTCCGACATCAACTTAATGCAGCGGAGGCCCACCACACACGATACGACGCATCCAAAACTCATGAACCTGACGAAGTTTTCAAAAATGGTCGACCGTCAGACACCACAAGTTTTGCTGCAGTTCAAAATGTCTCGATCGCCTTTAATATTGCCCGCTTCCTGTTTTTGTGGCAATCCTCTTCTTCCTTGACAAATGCACCTTGTTTTTGTGGTTCAGTACAGTTTCATGGATATAGAGCCTCAAAACTCGATACAGGGTCGTAGTGTGGCGAACCTTACATTGCACTCAGTGTCAAAAGTTTGAGAACAACTGATCTAGTTATTTGACATACCCTGTCTGTGATAGTACACGCAGTTAGTTGCACAATTTACTGGCTTCTTAGTCAAGGCAGAAAAATCCAGAATCTTTCAGCTGTGATGCAGCAATTTTTGCAGTCTCTGTTCGGGTCTCGTTTGATGGGTTAACAGGCAGAGGTGTGTCCTGTGACCTGGAGACTTCCATACCCGCATAGTACACCTGAACACTTTTAAACATGCCATCACTACCTGTCGTTCTGCATTTTTTTTGAAATTATAATTGAATTCCATCCGTAGAGGGTATGTTGGCTTGCACTTTGACAGAAAACGCTTCAGGACAAATTACAGGTATTCACACTTGCGGTGTTTCTTAGCACTAGATGGCACCATTGGCTTTCGTTGGTAGTTGCGGTGTGACTTGTGCTCTGCAAAGTCTCTACTCACACCCTGTCGACAGTGATAATAGAACACGCGCATGTGCACGCGCGCACACACAGGCGACACTGTTTATTTGCTTTTTATCAGCTGAAAGCAGGAGCGTGTGATCGGCCACGCTTGCCACCCCGAGGTCACGTAGCTAGTATAAAACATTTACTTGTGTTTTGTCTAATTAAAAAAAAAAAAAAAAAGGACGATCAAAGATGAAAATAAGCCTCTTCACGCCGAATCTTCTCTTCGAAAACAAGATTGTCTGAAGGCCGCCATATGCCAAAATGGAGCAATTGAATTCCTATAACACTGGAAATCCTGATATGGTGACATTTAGGCCATATGCTGAACTCTTCCTCTTTCAGGTTTTCAGCCAAAGCCCCCCCCCCCAAAAAACACACACTTATAACCGTGTTTTCAGGGAAAAATGAACAGAAGTTGACAGTCACAGTGGCAACGTAAGATGGCTGTCCTCTGGCTTCAGCCGTGTGGGGACAATTGCTATGCCGTCATATATTTCGGCGCTGTTGAAATCCTTTAAGTTTGCGTGTCATCGGTTAATTCTGAACACAGCCACACCCCAAGGGTGTGTACCACCACAGGATCTCGTTGGGTTTTTTTTTTTTTTCGTTTTTACTTCTGTCAAAAATATTGAACTCATTTCGGATATGTCGAATGGGTCAATGGGAATCTAAAACTTTTCATCGAGTGCACAACTTCGCGGGTTAACTGATTTGTCATATATATATATATATATATATATATATATATATATATATATATATATATATATAAATGTATTTATTTATTTATTTATTTTACACACACACGTACATACATACACACGCCCACGCCTCTAACAGTCTACCCCATGAAATTAGCTACATATGCTACATCATGGAAATTTCCCAAGCCGTTTTTTTTCTCCCTCACTTGTGTCCACTGTCACCTGGTGGTTCCCGAAAGGTGTCAGCGTTCAACTTTGAGCCCGAGCAGTGCCTCTAATCTGCACGGAGGAATGAGAAGCATCCACCATAGGAGAGCAGAAGAAGGGGGAGGAGGAGGAGGAGGCGGACAGGGGCGGGAGGGGAAGTTACGACCGAGCAGCAACTCAATGCCGTCACTCGAAAAAAAAAAAAAAAAGAAAAAGTTCCTTTCCAGGCAGGCGACATGAACTTCTTACGGCGGTCGTTCACGGAATTTCTGCGGCAATAGGGAGCAGTGATTGCGGGTTAAGGATTGAGGAGGGCACGCTCCTTCACCGGAGCTCCGCCCGTGAAGCCGAACATGGGCCAGACCGCTGTGTCTGCCGTGTCTCACACAGCCACTGGTGAGTCTTTCCCCCCCTTCCGTCGCCTGCGTTACCCCCCACCCCTTACTCTCAGTAAGTGACTTCACCCCCCCCCCCCCCTCCCTCATCCCCCATCATTTTCGTTTTGAGTTTATACAAGTTTTGGGTCGCAATTGTCGCCCAGGGATAAATTTCAAGTTAGCTTTCGTGCTAGCTTCAACGCGTCAACTTGCGCGCACGCCCGTGTAATTGTTTACAAAATGCTTGAACTCGTCCCTTTTGGTCACGAACGCGCCGTGTTTAGGTAAGGCGTGAGGTGATCTGACTTTTGAGTCGAACTAACACCACACCTTATTTGGCTCCTGATCAAAGAACACAAGACCGATAGGTACAATTATGCACAGTGTGGAAGCTGATCTCGGTACAGTAACATCGACACGGAGGAACCTGTTGGACTTGACGAACTCTTTCCAAAGCAAACATTCGCTCTTGCAGCTTCCTCGGAGGAAAATGGTAGCCAAGCATGCAGCTGTTTTGGACAGGTCACAATAATCACTGTTTTTCCAACCCCTCAACTATCAGTTGAGTGTGGATTTGGCTTTTAAAATTTTTTTTAAAAATCACAAAATGTACATGGAGAAGATGTGAAGGGGAACGAACCAGTGGTTGGACACATGCCTCTCGGTTCTGAGGTTTGGAATTTGAAACCCAATTCCAAATTTCCCATGTGGAGTATTCATGCACTCCCATCCTTGTGCTTGTAAGGCTTTTCATTAGATTCTCCATCTTATCGACAAAGTGTTAACCGTTTCAAATTGGGGGGGGGGGGGGGAGCAAACAAACAAACAAACACATTTGGGAGGTGACAACAAAATTAGAATCTCAGTACGGTATGGCCGCAAAGTGCAAAATGAGCTCTGCAATGTTAAAATGCCAAATTAACTCAATCTTATTTTTGGCTCCTGGTCGTTTTTTTAAAAAGGTGTTTACATCGTTTTTCTGACAGCTGAGTCCATTCACAGCCGCTCTCAAGAACATTAACAGACTTCCAACGCAACTCACTCGATCAACTGTAGCTTCATTGTGCAGGATTTGAGCTGGGTGCTTGTCGCATATTTCCCCACTGCGAATTCCATTGCTAATTTGTTTCAATCCATCACATAGATTGGCTCTAATGACACCTCTTAATACGAATGTATACAAAGAAAAGAAAGCTCTGCGGCGTTTACATAAGCTTTTTTTTTTTTTATAGCTTGCGCCTTATCATAAAATAAACATCCAGCGTCACTTTTAGAGGAGTATTTGGTGTCTGGGGAGAGTTTACGCCGCGTAAACGTCTTTTCTCGTTTGGCAATGCACTTGCACTGCATTATGGGTTACATAATTTGCGTTGCGACATTCTTAAAATGCTTCATCTATGCAACTGAGAGAGAGGAAAGGGAAGTGATTCTGTCTCATTCAGTGACAGTTTCACGCCGCGACGTTTTGGCACGTACACGCCAGCGTAGACATAATCCACACCTCAAAGTCTTCAAGTTGAAGGCGATTTTTTATTTTTTTATTGTCTGAGGAGGGCTTGAAAGCGCTCAAGTCCCTCCTGTGACCCACTTTTTCTTTTCATGATAGCGTTTTCTACGCTTTCCCAGCCTCTCGCCGCCTTCCTGATGCCCCCCCCCCACCCACCCACCCACCCCCATGAACGATGTCACGCCATGGAGGAAGGAAGCCTCTCCCTTCCCTCACCCCCCCTCACACTCGTCGTCGTCCTCCTCATCAGCATTCAGCACATGTTCCTGTTGTGCGGCCCGAATCTTTTTTCAATTGCCCTCGTTGCATTTTGAGGGCTTCCCCGAGCTCAGAAACTCACACCCGCTTCCCCCCCCCCCCCCCAAAAAAAAGTGTTTCGAGTCTGAAGTTGTTTTGAAAAATTCAGCCCCCAACGCCAGTTTCACTTAGCAACATTAATTTTGGTAGACATGTCTAACATGACTAGACCGACCAAAAAAGTCTCAAGAAGCCATGTGTGGGAACCCCCCCCCCCCCCCCCCCCACACACACACACACACACAATAATTAAACCACTTTGGCCTGAAGTGGCCAGTTTGACTTGTTTTTTTTTCATAAGACTCTTAACTTTTCGGTTATGTTGACAGGCTTGAGCCCCCCCCCCCCCACACACACACACACACACACACACACTCCCCAGCCCCCAAATAGCTCATTCACTCATGAGAAGAAGAATAATCAACAGGGTCTCCAGAAGAACCCTAAAAATTGCAATGAAGGTGCAGATGAAGTAATTCTGTTCACTTATTTGTATTTGTGTGTGTGTGTGTGTGTGTGTGTGTGTGATAACAATCCACCTGCTGAGCGGCTGATTGTGGCAGCGGCCCATCACATTGGACAAACAATTACTTGCGTGAGATTGTTTTTCTGTCACCTTTGTAATTTGGGATTACTGCCAACTACAGGACTGGAGTGTCTTATTAAATTAATTTATTATTATTAATATATATATATTTTTTTTTGCCATAACAATCCACCTGCTGAGCGGCTGATTGTGGGAGTGACCCAACACATTGTTCTACATCAGTACAGGTCAAGAATTTAGCGTTCTAGTGTGTATGAAAACGCCGTACTTTTTCACCCCGCGTCATTCGACAGCCAGGCGCCCGAACCAATTTGGGGGAAGTGAAAGCGGTGTATTTTCTCAGCCTGATGATACACAAGCGTCGTAGCGTTGGTGAAATAGTCACAGGTATCAGGAGACGCTTCTGTTCCACTGAGAGGAAGTGAAAATGGAGGAGTTGGTTCTTTTTTGCAAGATAGAATAACTTTCAAGATGTCGAGAGGGGGAGGGGTGGGGGGGCTTCGAGTTTTTGTTGTCATTCATCTCAATTGTGTTTTTAGCGAGCCCTCCCTTTGTGGAACTTGGGTGCGAGATTGGGAAGCGTACAATGGGCCAAATTGTTAAGATGGACAATCAGGATTCATAAAAGCGTTTTTTTTTTTTTTAGTTTTTTTGCGTCAAGCCATAATTTCACAAAAAAGTAATTTTACCAAGAAAAAAAAATCTGAATATGCTACGCTGTACTGTATGTTTGTGAAAGTGGAAATATATGTAAATGGCATCGTAATTACTGTATTATTTAATGTTGCAAGGACATTTTTACAAGTAAAATTTTACTTGTAAAAAATAAAATTTTAAGGTACAAGTAAAAAGTAATATCAAAGTGTGGGCCGTCGCATTTCTCTTGCAGTAGAACGAGAATGAAATGATATTTCAGCAGCAAAAATAGTTGTAATGTTACAATAATGAAGTCGTTTGTTTGGGAAGATGTTCCATTGGGGGTTGTCGAATGAGAATAAAGCTGCATTTGTTTGAGAAATGTACGACTCTTATTTTGTGGGAAAAACAGTTGTATCCTTCATTAACAATAAAGTCCTATTTCTTTGAGACATGTTTGACTTTTTTTTTCCCCGGAACTTTTTACAGCTCTGATCTGCAGCGGTCGGATTTCGAGTGACGGGAGAACATCTGAAAAATATATTTGAAAAGATGGTCACCGAATCGGTCTCGTGTTGTGTTTTTGCTTTTCAATAGCGGCCTAAACACTCCCGCGCGGGACTCCGGATGGCTGATCAGTTTTGTCCCTGACGTTCCTTGCAGGTGATGGTTTGGAGAAATCGTCATCACTGGCCAGCTGCGACGTGGTGGTGGACAGCGGTTCCGACGTCCACAACGCGCCCGGCTCGCGGCACCAGCGAGGCAAGCTCTCCACTTTAGGGCGACTCTTCAAACCCTGGAAGTGGCGGAAGAAGAAGAGCAGCGAAAGGTTCCAGGATCTCTCCAAAGGTGAGGAGTATCAATTGATTTTTAATTTTTTTTTTTTTTTGCGCGGGGTTTGCATCTTCTTCAAGCCGACCGACAGCCTTTGACCTTTGTGTCGTTTGTGCAGTTTTGGAGAGAAAAATTTCAACAAGACAAACGAGAGAGGAGCTCATCAAGAAAGGAGTGCTTGTCCCAGAGCAAGGTTTGTCAGCTATGTCACCGGCGCCACCTACAGGACTGGAGCCACATTTTTTTTTTTTTTTTAAGGATTGCTCAACATGAATCTGCAAAATGAAACAGGGCTGATATTTCTTCATGTCTTCAGCAGACGAGCCCCTCAGCCGGGAAATCCAGAATGGTCACGCCACATCCAGCGTATCACTGGAGCAGGTCAAGGTTGAGATTGAAACGAAATTGACCCAAGCTGCGGACCCGACTCCTGGTCCTGTGAACGCCCAGAACAAAACAGGTGACTAACGTCAAGACGTCAACAGGAGTTATTCTTTTTTTTTGGTTGCTGATCACGATGCGTCCATGCCCTGAAGGAGCAAAGCACTTCGAAACCATGACACCTTCTCCACTGTGATTTACAGTTGGAATGAAGTTTTCTTGGTGTTGTGGTATAGTTTTGCCATAAACCGATTCACATCAAGGTTTTTAAAGACACCTTTGTTTCTAGCGTCTTGCAAATGAACCATTCGTAACTGAACGCATTCTGAGTGTTCTCCTGCGGAAGACATAGTTCGGATTGGGCGATTCCCGGTTCGGTGCTTTTCACGTTTTTCCTCCTTGTCCAGGGGTGTCAAACTCATTTCACATTGTGGGCCACATACGGATTCGGTGGATGTCAAGTGGGCCGAACCATTAACATTATTCCATACTGTGCTATGAATCACCAAAATCTCATCTCGGATCTCGGTGACAGACTGAGACTGCTGTTTTCTTCCCCGATCAAAAGAATCTTGTCTTCTACTGTGATCAAAACAGTGTGCCCCCCCCCCCTAGCGGATAATCCACAAATTGCATTTTATTTAAAATATTCATTCTGTGTCTTTAATGCATTTTTTTTTTCACTTTTAAATGATCCCGCGGGCCGGATCGAACCTCCTTGGGGGCCGGTTCCGGCCCGCCGGCCGTATGTTTGACACCCCTGTCCTTTGTCGCTTCTGTCGCGGCATCACATGTGGAGTTAACGCCATAATGCCACGGTGCAAGAGTTTGAAAATGTCATTCTCATTCAACTCACACTTCACGTTCTCCTTTCCTCTGCCTTCCTGTAACTCTGCTTCTCCAATCCCAAGATCTTCTCTTGATATTCTTTCAATCCCTCTAACTTCCTCGTGTGATCTCTCTGACCCGCTCAGAGACGAGTGACATTAAACCCGTCGCCCGGGTGGCTCAGGCACGCCCGCGGGATGCCCAAGCTAGAAAGCAGCACGGCGCCGCTGCGCCCGCCTCCTCCAAGCCTGCAGGCGGCGCTACTGGCGCGGCCAAGCACAGCAGGGACGCTTCGACCGGCGCTAAAAAAAACGCCAAACCATCAGGGAAGTCGGGTTCCGCGACGCAAGTTAAACCGAACTCGCGGAGCTCTAACAGTAGTCGCGTGATCGGTAAGTTTAGCCGGTTTGATATTTTTGCATGCCTGCATGGAAGTGTACGTACGCACTCCTGCATGGTTTCTTCGGACTTTTTTACAATAGGTTTTCGTCATTTAAAAAAAAAAATTTTCATTTCTAGTTTCGTTTGCCTTGAGCTTTTATGTTTACGGTGCCGTTTGTAGTGCCGGTGCGAGTCATTTTGAGTGTTTTTATGTTCCACATCAATCTTGTGGCGTTGTAGTCTGAAGGAGGTGAGATGGAAAACTGGAAAGCGAATTGCACATTTTCACCTTTTTATCAAATCTTTTTGAATTTTTTGTTTTGTTTTTCCATCTAGATTTTTTTTTGGGTGGGGGGGTGATTCTGGGCTCTTGAATAAATTATGACGTAACACTTAGCTCATTCACTCCCAAAGACGTTTTTAACCCCCATGCAGTAATTATCCCAAAATTGGACATTTCGGACACTTTGGACGATTTTGGACTGTTGGACAAATGGACACCACAGACAAAACAGTGAAAAATAACTCCACGAAGCTGAAATTTTGCATAGGATGTATATCTATGTCTTGGCCAATTCCCACTGAACATTTTGAGGGATTAAAAGTGAAAAAAGTTGTTGCACATTGGAAGAGGGACATTTTTGGGACGTAATACCCTTCATGCAGCCGCTTAAAAATACTGCACGAGGGTTAAACGTCTTTTTAGACTTGGTCTAGAATTGCCTGGTACTGAATGAGTTAAAATGCCTAACAACACAAACATGCAGCCTGAGGTTTGCCGTTTGAATCTGTGATGGCTTTTCACATTCCTCCCGTGCTCGCGTGAGTTTTCTCTACGTACTTTGGCTTCCTTCAACATTCTCCCTCCGCAAAAAAATGCACATTTTACCAATTGAAGTTTCTGAACTGCTCAACGGTGTGAGCGGTCATTGATATGCGACCAGTGATTGCCTGTCGGCAACTCCGAGGGTGTGTCCCCCCGCCCTCTTGCCCAAAGTAGTTGTCTCTGCGCCAATGGACGCCCAATTGGTCGCGGAGAACATGAGAATAGTCTGCTTTTTTTTTTTTTTTTTTTTTTCCCCACCTCAGGAAATGTTGCGACTCTATTGAAGGAAATATGTTAGCTTGTGTATTACTCATTATAATTCCTCGAGGGGAAATTCAACAAAGCCAGGAGATTTTGCGGTACACCATTTTTATTTTACGATTGTTGGATTTAAGATCGTATAACGTGTTGCGCAATCAGGACAAAGATATCTGTGTTCCGCCTGCGTTCAATACTGTAATCACGTTTCCTCTCCAAATTGTGCAGCTCATGCACGAGAATTAGCATGCCTTCAAACGGGTATCGAAAGTTCTGCTGCATCCTATTTTGGACAAATTCGTCATAATCGTCCACTCTAACCGCCCTTGGTCATTTGTGTGACGTGTGTCTGATATGCTTCATTATTTTGTTTTTCTTTTCTAGCCAAGTCCACTCATCCAAAGAAGACGCAAGCAGGTTCAGCTAAAACCACCGCGACCACCACATACTCCACCGTCCCCCCTCGCTCTCGCCCGCCGAAGGACGCCGAGGCGCAAAGCAGAGGCGCCAACGCTCGGACAAGCCGGAAACCCGAAGCCGATTCTCAGAAGGCTTCCGCAGACGTTCCCGGGCAGCCGGAGGACTTCAACTCCTCGGACGCCCATGCGAGCTCTCCGCAAGTTTCCCTCCCCAAAGTTGAGGAGCCTCCCGTTGCTTCTCAAGCCGTCCCGGAGGACAAAGCTCCCTTGGACGAGTCTTCCGTGAGCCCAGAGACCCTGCGGGATGCATCCACCGAGCCCGCCGTCCACTCCCCCCGTATCAACACTTCCACAGAGGACACTTCCTTCACAGAAGGGGACGCTGAGGGCGACCCCCAGCGGGAGAAAGAAGCGAGGACGAAAGGGGAAGGGGGAGCGGCGCCAGAGGGAAACGTAGCGCCTGCTGAGGAGACGCACGGCAGGTAAAATCATCACTGTCTCTTTTTATTTTATTTTATTTTTTTAAATCTCGACCACATCTAGACGTTTGCTCATGGCTAGATATGAGATGGCGAGATGGCGGACGTAGTTTGCCCTGTTTTTTTTTTTTTTAATTCCCTTTTCCTTATCTCTATATTCATTCTTTTCACCCTGTTATTTTTTTTCCTTTTTCCATTCCACCTTTTTTCACTTTTTTTTTATTACTCTTCTAAATGGAACCCCCAAATACATTTTAAAAAATCATTATACAGTCAAACCTCGGTTTTTGTCCATCATCCGTTCCAGAAGGCTGTTCGAAAACCGAAATTGTTCGAAAACCGAAACCACGCTCTTTTTAAAAATAAAAAAATAATGCCAATAAAAATGTTGACTGAACACGTCTGCTCACAATGGAAAGCAACACGAGGAAGCGCCACTTCCTCGTGTAAGGAAGGCGAGAGGAGTCAAATGGTGCATTCAAGTGCACTCAGTTTGTTCGAGAACCGAAATTTGTTCGTCATCCGAGGCATAAAAAAATCGAAATTTTTGATCGAAAACCGAATTGGACGAGAACCGAGACGTTCGAAAACCGAGGTTTGACTGTCTTGACATTTTTTATATTTAAAAAGTATTTCTTAACAAATGAAATGCTTTGTTTTTTTATTTTATTTTTTTTAAAATACAGACATGCAGTGAACCAAAAAAATAAACGCAGTACTTTTGCGGTCGTCCAGCCACCTTCCAACTATGGCATATTAAGATGCTGATTATCGCACGGGGGGGTGATCTTTAGATTGTCCAAAATGAGGGCCACTCGAATATGTGCATTTCTACCGAATTAAGCCAACTCGAGGGAGCTCATATTTCCAATTTTATTTCGCCAGTGACTCAAGCCCGGCCGACCCGGACACCGTCAAATCGCATGGCGGCGGCAGCGTCAACATCCATCAGATTGTGGTGACCGTAATCCCCGACCGGCCGACGGAGACCCAAGCCAGCGACTCCGACTCGGACGGACCCATCCTGTACCGCGACGATGATGATGAGGAGGAGGAAGAGGAGGAGGACGACGACGAGTACCTCAACAGTACGGCACTTCTTCAGCCATCAATGAATGTCTATGGATGCGATTGGACCGAGCACCTTTCCCCCGACAGGTTCCTTGGCCAGCAAGATTCGGCGACGGGACACCCTCAACATCAAACTGGGCAACCGACCCAGCAAGAGGGAGCTGGAGGAGAAAAACATCCTGCCGCGCAGCTCCGAGACGGAGAGACACGAACTCCGCCAGCAAATCGGATCCAAACTTGTCAGGTGGGGCGGAGGGGGGGGGGGGGCATTATCTCGGGAAGAAGTCGTCCGATTATCCGCAGATGTATTGATACGTGCGTGCAGTGAATCTGTGTGGGTGAAAAAAAAAGATTTCTCATTGCAGGCGTTTGAGCCAAAGACCAACCACGGAGGAGCTGGAGCAGCGGAACATCCTCAGACGTAGGTCGTCATCGCTCAATCGTGTATTGATAGCAATTACGGCTGCAAATCATATTTCGCAAAGCTTAAGCAGGTGTGAAATGACCGCGCCGTTTGTCTGCCTGCAGAGAAGAACGAAGTGGAGGAGCACGAGGCCAAGCAGGAGATCAAGCGAAAACTCTCCAGAAAGGTACGAGAATAAAGAAGGGGGGGATGGGAGCAAACGTTTGTGATCAAGGGCCACTTTGGATTTTTCAAATGGGGGGGGGATATAAATAAATACTTAAAACGTGAGGACTAAAACGGTCCTTTTGTGCAGCTTAGCGTGCGGCCAACGGTAGCGGAGCTGATTGCGCGGAGAATCCTGCGTTTCAACGAGTACGTGGAGGTCACGGACGCCAAGGACTACGACCGGCGGGCGGATAAGCCGTGGACGCGACTCACGCCCGCTGACAAGGTGTGGCAAAGCCCGCAAATTTTTTTATTCTCGCTCTCTCTCTCTCCACACAATCTTGTTTATGCCTTGTATGGACTCCTCACACTTATTACAGCTCACCAAAAGCAAATCCTACCTTTTTGTATTTGGAGTGCTGTGTCGTGCCTCAAGCCTGCCCTCTGCTGGTCAAATCAAGCGCTGCATTAGCCAGCCCTCCAGTTTCAGATAGTTTGTCCTTAAGTCTGTCACGGGTGGCTTTGGCTGACCAGTATGGACACTGGAAAACATGCAAAAAGAAAATACAGAGCAGGGCTTTTACAAGCCTAAACCTTAGTAATGCGGGGAAATTGTGCTAACCGCTACGTTATTGTCCCGGATTCACTTGAGGACCTTGAATGTGCGTTCGCCCGGCTCACGGACGAGGCCGGTCAACCGGCGAAGTGGTCGTTTCGCGCTTTGCGAAGCTTTTTCATCTTAGCGTGTGTTGTGTGTGTCCACTGTGTAAGGCGGCCATCCGCAAGGAGCTGAATGAGTTCAAGAGCACGGAGATGGAGGTGCACGAGGGCAGCAAACATTTAACCAGGTACACCCACCCGGGAGTTCTTTCGGCGGAATCTTCAATGCTGTCGTGCAGCGGCTAAAATCTGTTGAGTTAAATCCGTGATCACGACCGGTTGCATTACGTTCTAATAAATTAAAACATGCTTTTATTCTAATTGAATACACTGATTTGGTCATTTAATTAAATTCCAGTAGCTGACCTAATAGGTTTTTTTTTTTTCATTTTATTTGATTGCTAATTTCAAATGTCATTACATTCCAGTCATTATTTTTCCTTTTAATTGAATTCCTATATTTAAATTATAATTATAATAATACAGTAATTATAATTTTCTAAAAATTATATATTATAATAAATAATTTTTTAGATGTATACTTTTTCTTTTTGTAAATGTACTGATTTCTCATCCGTTTCTTTTACGATATTTTCCCATATTTACATGTATTGTATTAAATTAATTACATACCAAAACTTCAACTTTCTTATACACTTAAAATTACATTATTTTTTTTTTTAAATGTGATTATTTTTATAATACCTTCACACGGCTGCTTGAACGCAGTCGTAGGAAGAAGCAGTTTGAGAAAATATTTTGTCTCATCAACGTGATCGCAGCCCGTGGACTTCCAGTACATTTCAAAAGAAATCCCTCGGGAATCCGCGGGACACGTTTTCAAATGTTTGTTTGCATTTTCAGATTCCATCGGCCTTAACGCGAACACGGCGTCGAAAGAGGACAAGTCCACCCGGCCATCAAACCTGCTGCTGTTAAGTCCGTCCGAGCGCCCCGCCCGGTCTACTTACTTGCAACATTGACAACAAACGCAGGTTTGTCTTAAGGGCCTGCGCACTCCGTACGGCCCTCTGGTGGAACTTGATTGCACATATTGTACCTATAACTCGGAAAAAATGGTGGCTCGCTAAGAGTGATTTATTTATTATACAGTGCGAAGAGGACTTGCTGGAAAAATGTTTTTTTTGTTTTTTTTTTGTTCTTGTTTTTCTCGTCCCTCTGAGATGTGTCAAATACAGCGTTATTACAGGTATGAATGTGGAGAACTATAGCTTGGTGCAAAAGTTGTGCTTCGTTCTGACCTGGACCAACCAATGTCAGCAGCTGTTGATCTGTTCAATGTTCAAATGATCAGGCCACTAGAGGGCATTATGTCATAAGCACATTTTACTTGCTGGGTTGCCGCGGGAGCCTGGAACCAAGGCCAGGAGACCTCTGTTGGGTTAAGTGCTTAAATGATTAAAAAAAAAAAAAAAAAAAGTAATCGCTCGAGTGCTCAAAACGTACGTTGCACTTTTTAGGCTTTTAAATCGGTTTCAATCATTTTCGCTTTATTCAGAGTGGCTTGGTGCCACTAAGCTATTCACGTTTAAAAACAAACAGGCACCAAAGCGATCAACTTACCACCAGATAGCGTTCTTTTCCCATTTCACTTTCTGCAAAAAAAATAATGTTCGCACCCCTTTTGACATTGCAGTCGGTGTTTTGCTACACGTTTTATCGCAGTCATTTTGCACTCAGCGCACATTTCCTTTCACCAAGCAACGGCAGGCTCAGTTGAAATAAGTCTCTGCTCTGCTGTTGACATCCCTCAACTGTTGTTTTTTTTTTTTTGTTGTGTGAAATCCTCGAGCATTTGATGTTCTATGACATGCTACGTAATGTAGGTGGACATGGCGATTATAATTTCCATATGCTAGCTAAATGCTACAAAAATGAAAAAAAGTATTCCCCGTTTTGTAGGCACTTTGTTGCAGTCCAGTGAATAACATCCCCATAATGTGTTTTGTGAGTTCACCTTTTTTTTTTTTTTTATCTTTACAGTAGTTTCCATGTCACTACAATGGCTTTCTGCGCTAGCTAAATGGCTATCTTGGTTTTGCTAACATGTCAAGAATCGAAATGATCTCTATGCTAACCTGCTGACATCCCTAATTTTATTTACTTTTTGCTTCTGTTACAATTGTCATTTTAGGAGAGATGGCGATGTGGAGGTGGACACAACCGCTAAAATTAGTATTTCACTAGCCGAGCTAAAATTCAGCACACTTTTAAAATCAGTTCACTCACTAGCTTGTCTCGCCATTCCGACTCGACGCTAAGCTTAGCACAGCGAAAACCAAAGTGAAGCCTATCACTTCAAATTGTAAATGACCGCAAGTGAAACTATATCGTTCGGTGGCCTTGGTTTGGAAGAAATCCGACTTTTGTAAAGACGACCACAATCCGCTCCATTTTTTTTGTCCTTTTGTATTTAAACTCCCAAATATTTTTGGACATTAGCATCAGTGGGATTCATTTCTCACTGTGTGAACGTATCTGCGAGGAGTAAACCTCACCTATTGTATGTGCACACAAACTCTTGGAATATCTCGAAAGCAGGCAAATAGGAAGTTTCTGTCATGTTCCTGCTAGCGTAGTCATGAGATTGAACGGATTTATTGGTCTCGCCCCCGGAGTGTGTGCGTGTGTGCTGCTGCTGCTGCTTCATTGTGTGTACACGCAACATAATGTCATGTACAGTCTAACAACAGTATTCCTTCTTTTCCATGTGTCTGATATTCTGTATATTGATTATTTTGTACAAAAATGTATATGGAGCATGTGCATACACAGAGTCCATTTTATGCCGCAATACAGAAAATGGCGTAAATGTTTGAAACCATTGACGTGTTTTGTCTTTATTCAATTTTGTGATGCAGCTTGTTTGACGAGAGCTCGGTTGCGTCCGAGTTCCTCCCTATGGTGAAAGTTAAAGGACAAACCCAATCAGCTTGAGCTCATTCCCCCCCCCCGAACGGCCCCCGTCAATGAAACGGACCGACGGCTCGTTAAAGCTCTTCCGCTGGAAGCCAAAAGTGAGCTTGTCAGCCAGCTCGCTGACTTTGGCGTTAATCAAAATGTAGTCAGTGCGTTAGCGTGTCATTTGAAAGGTGAAGCAGCTAGCAGGAAATGAGCCTGGGTTCATTTTACAGTGGGCACTCCAAAAGCGGAGGAACATGACATCCAAGTTGGTTATTTTCAAACTAAATTCCCACATGTGAAGTGATTTTGTGTTTGCCAGGATCAAACTGTGGCCGCGGTAAAAATGCTTTCAACTGCGCTCTTAACATTATGAATCACATTCAGCGACGTGCACCACCGTAGCATCAAATTTATAAAAAAATATTATATTAAAATGCATCTTGAATGTTTATCCATTCCAGAGTCCCACTTTTAAGCCAAGTTTTGGGTAATAAGACTCGATTTTGGTTTCAGCAAAAGTTGTCTTGATTTATTTCCCCGCATGACCATTAAAGCATTGAATTTCCGACTTCTCCTTGGAAGTCATGCCGGAGGCAATTTGTGCCTTAATGGAGTTGTTATGCAACTTGTTATGCAAGGTCAGAAAGTCATTTTGCGTCAAACGCATGGCTCACTTTTTTTTAAAATTTCATTTATTTATTTTAAACCATTGCTGGTCTTCCGCCTGTGCTCAAGCTGAGGATGATAAATATCACATCGTAAACACGCACGCATTTGAATTTACAGTGTCTAGCTTTTGATAAGCAGTTCACCTCCTCGGGGGAGTCGGCCGGGGCCCGTAAAAAAAAAAAACATCCAACGGCAAGTTTGGTTATGGGATGACAAGGTAGTTTCCACACCGGAGGCGTCGGCCACGATCGGGTCGTTATCCCCAAATGCGAAGGTGTGCAAATGAATCCGTAAGGCGCCTTGAAGCTGATTAGGAGTCGCGACGTGTGGCATGCTTGATATTCCAAAGGTGATGAAACGTGCTTTGCGAGTTTTCTCTGGCGCAGTCGTTTGTCTATTATTGTCCATGTCACTGGTTCACTTTTTGAAACGTATTCAATGTGAAGTAATGCGGTGAAATAATGAAAATTATTTGATTTGAATATTAAATTTTTAGATCAATATATAACGATAGGGGCGGCACAGTGGTCACAACGTGGAGTTCGTGGGTGTGATTCCGGGGTGTGGCCTTCCTGTTGTGGAGTTTGCATGTTCTCCCCGTGCCTGGGTGGGTTTTCTCCGGGTACTCCGGATGCCTCCCACATTCCAAAAACATGCCTAAACCCATGCAGGACACTGCTCAAACATTTTTAAATTGATATTTACTTGTCCATGTATCTGTTACCATTACAATATCTATATCTATATCTATATAGATATAGATATGTAGAAAATAAATAATAATTTGCCTCCTTTCCAATCAAATAAGCTCCAGCAAAGCTATTCATTGAACAATTTACAATCCGGAAGTGCACTGAGAGCTGTTCCGTGTATTTTTATTTCACTTTACAGTGGCACCTGCAAATTCACCTACTCACTGATTTTTTTTTTCTTTTCGTAAGTATTCTGGGGGGGGGGGGGCTAAGCCCCTTTTCTCATCGAAAATGTGTATTTGTGGTTTATCACTGCATATTCAAAAAGTCCCCCAACCAGATGCATTTATAATAAGAGCTAATGCTACGCAGATTTTTGCTATTTGCACGCCGGCCCGGTCGCTGTATTCGCGAGCGATGACTACATAGGGGAAAACACAATTAGCAAGCAACAGTTGAGGACAAACAGATTGCAAGGCGGTGGGGGGCAAAGATGATGATTGCAATGGCTCAGCACATATCACCCCCCCGAATTGTGATTATGTCATCGTTGGCAAGTGCTTATATCTCAGTTGGGCCCAATTGGGCACACGATATTGAAAACTCAATTCTGAGCTAGACTCCTCATGTATAAGAGTGTGTGTGTGTGTGTGTGTGTGTGTGCATGTGTGTGTGTGTGTGTGTATATATATAATATATAATGTATGTATATGTATGTATTGTGTGTGTGTGTCTAACTTTAACTTTTTTTAAGTAATACAAAAATGTCATGTAAATGTCATTAAAGCCGTTGTGATGGAGTGTTTTTAATATTTTTAAAAGTAGGCTTTCCGGAATAATATTACAGTCCTATCTTTGATTTATATACCGTAGGGCCTCTTAAAGACACACGAAGGGGCTGATTCAAATATATATTTGAGTGGATGTGGCTGTGTCTGTCTCGAAGTTCCGAAATGGTTTCAAGACGAGGCTAGGGTGGTAAATTGGGGTTTCAAGCAAGGATAGGGTTTCAAAGTACGGTTTCAAGGCAAGGTAAGGGTGTCAAATTGGCGTTTCATGCCAATGATAGGACGGCAAATTGAGTTTCAAGTAAAGGTTTTGTTTCATTTTTCAAACCGTTTACATATTTTAGACACGCTGGGATGTTTCTTGCTCGCAATAACGCCAATGATCAGACAAGACAACGACATGTCACCGGTCTGTTGTCAACGGCCTGCAGTGGCAGACCATCACCAACAGAGGGTGCTAGAATACTGTGGAACATCCCTGACGAATACTCGATACCTTGAAATTGCGCTGGTATGAGCCCAATACAGACACCTAGAATCGATACTTCCCCATTCTCGTCATCGTCACACGTTGAAAGTCACCTTTGTGTGGTTTCGGATGACGAATCAAATGTAAAAAAGTGGTGCTGGCTAATTAATCTCTTAAGTGGCTAAATGTGCTTCGAAGTGCTCGCGTCTCCTTACAGCAGCTCACCTGCAAGCCCCATTAGCTTGGAATAAGGCGAGCCCTCCTCTCCTCATCTCTTAAGTGTTTGTCTCTCAAGCACAATCTATCAATCACTATCTAGCTAGCTAGCTAGCTAACCTTCTATCTATCTAGCTAGCTAGCTAGCCTTCTATCTATCTAGCTACTTAACGAGCAGTATGTGTCTAGAGAGGCCTACAGATGATTTAACATTCTTGCAAGAAGTGACAGCAGCCTTACAGCAAAACAATCTGACGCGCTGGTTGTTGGAAGAGAACTTTTGTGAACCTGTCACGCCCCGTCAGCTGTCTTCACTTAACGTTGACTTTGTCTTCCTCGGAGGTCGTCAAGCAGGAAGTGTGTGTGCTCGTGTCTCTGCATATTTATCTCTCAATTTGGGTCCCAGTGCATCTTGGGTATGTGTGTGTGTCTCAGTCAACACGTGTGTCAGCGAGTGTGCCAAAATCGTGTGTGTGTGTGTGTGTGCATGTAAATGGGCTGTCATCGTGCTTTTCCACCTCGGGTATTGCGAGCGCTGTCGCTGTGACCTCATTCACCGACTGATGACGCAGCATCAGGAGCAACTCGGGGTGCATCTTGCTCAAGGACACTTCGGCATAGTCCGGGGATCAAACCACCAATCTCTGGGTCTATACTGTGTTTGTGTTAAGTGACTCAATGTGTGTCTAAGTGTGTCTTGAGTCAACAATCTGGGCAGCCACAGAAGCACCATCTGACTGCCAGGCGTTGTCCCCTCTGAGGACGTTTTCAATTTGCATCCACAAACCAATCTGCTCGAAACACATTATGGTTGTTATGGAAACAGCATTCACTTGTGTACATGTCAAGGGTTACGAATGTCAAGGACGGTAACATTACATTCAGGGCTTCAATCAAGGGTTTGGGTTTCAAGTTGACGCTGGGGTTTCAAATTGGGGTCTCGCGCCTGGGTTAGGGATTGAAACCATTGAGGTTTCATATTGGGACTTTGAATCAAGATTTGCCTTTAAAAGTTGGGTGTCAAGCAAAAAAAAAAAGTTTTACATTGGCGTTTCAAGCATAGATTACGGTTGAGTGAAGGGTCCTCTCAAATTAGGGTTTCAAGAAAGTATCATCTGTTTCAACAAAGGTTTAAGGATTCAAATTTGGGGTTGAAGAGAGAAGTTGGGGTTTTAAATTGGGGGTTTCAAGTTAGTCTTTCACCTTGGTTAGGTTAGTTTAAGGTTTCAAAGTAGGGTTTCAAACCCTGGGTGAAGGTTTCAAATTACAGGTTTAAAGAGTGTTACGTTTCAAGTTGGGTTTTCAAAATAGACTTTCAAGGTGTCAAGACTACTTCGTTTTAAAGCAGGTTTCCAGCCAGAGTGACGGTTTCAAATTTTGCTCTCAAGCTCCGGTTGGTTTAAGCATAGGTTTGGGTTTTAACACGTGGTTAAGGTTTCAAATCTGTTTTTTTAGATTAGTTTTAACCAGATTTGGGGTTTAAATTCTAGGAATAGGATTTAAAATTAGGACTTGCAAGAAAAGGGATTAGGGTTTCAGGCCTGCCTGGGTTATGGTGGTCTTCAAATTAGCAGTTTAAGGCAGTCTTGTGATTTCATGGTCATCTTTTTAAATTTTGGTTTCATTGCATAATTTGATAACCAAATGAATGACAGTGAGCTTTCGGTCACTCGCCTGCAGTTTGTATCCCACCCCTCCATGAACTCTGCAGCACTTTTACGAAGAACTACGAATGAATTATTTATTCACCATGTCGCTTCGGGCAAATGCAGAGCATGTAGTGTCTGTATAAGTAAAACATCACATTGAGAGATGTGGCTCTTGTATTCGATGGTGTGCGTGATGTTTTCATTACTTTTCTTGCATATTACAATGATTCCATAGGACAAAGCTGAAGAGCAGAGAAACAACGCTTTTATTACACCAACAGACATCATCTGTAACTTGCATTAAGAACTCTCGTAACAATATATCAAAAAGAAGGGGGGGGGGGGACTGAGGAGTCCAAATGTCTCGTGTATCCGTGAAACAACAACAAACAAAAAGGCAGGAATCAGGTGTCTCCAATCAGGCGTCGTCCGGCTTGTCTACGGGCGGTCCGCACGGCTGGAGCATCTTCTCCATCAGGTTGAAGCGGACTCGGGCTTTGCTCTCGTTCTCGGCCACGGAGAAGTAGTTGAGCAGGTCGAAGTGGCCCATGTAGGAGCAGTGCGAGTCTCGGTGCTGGTTCACCAGCCATTCCCACTTGCTGGTGTCGGCATGGCCGGTGCCGATGTACTTGGACTGGAGGTGCTCCAGCTGGCTGTGGATGTTGTAGCGGTCCGTCATTCTGGAAGAGGAAGGGAACGCGCATTCGGTGAATGCCGTTCTCGGCTGGAGCTAAAGCTAACCACTACAGTGTCAGAAAATGTTACTATGCTAACAGCAACGTAATACAAATCTCAACAGAGCGAACAAACACGAACCCGCCATAACTATCATGACTGTGTTATGGTGGGGAGTTCTTAGGTTGAATTTAAACTATGTTAAGATACTTACTTCAAGAATGATTGGTGAAGTTAACGTTGCCAACTCCGCTCCAGTGAAAGCCGCTCACACTTCCGGTGCGTCCACCACGAATTACGTTCCGACTTGAAACAAGCGACTGTAATCATTTGTTGATTTATTTTAGCCCAGCAACCACGAGGCCATATTCAATCAAAGTTTCAATGATATTATTTGGAAGCTATTATTAAATGACGTCTCGCTTTTCCTATTGGCCTGTTGAATTAAATCCATCGATAATGTTTGTCGTATAATTTCACGTGCCGTACACTTCTGTGGGCGTGTCCGATGGGAAACGTGTTCCGAGAACAAAACGGCGTTGCATATTTCTATTTCCACCTTCGAATATGAGTCGCTGATTGTGTCGTGATACAGTCGCCGGATTTTGTGCAGCGTGGGATCAGTTCCCACTCAGGGACGGTGTGAATAGTCGTTTGTCTGTATATGTGCCCTACGACTGACAGGCCAGTTCAGGGTGTTTGCCTTTTGCCAAAGTCAGCTGGGATAGGCTCCGGCAACTCCCCACGACCCCGTTCAGGATAAGCGGTGTTGAAAATGGATAAATGGACAATTTTTGAAATGGACGTGGTATGCTTTCTCAAAAATCCGATTTTAATCGATTTCCCCCTTCACTAATTGAAAAACCTAGTGAAAATTGCATTATTCAGAACACGTTTTGCCCTCTCACTTTGCTTCATTATTCAGTTATCAGGCAATCTTTGAAACGTTTCTTTTTTCTTCTTTTCTTATTTTTACCGAGCATCATTTTTTTTTTAATCATTCAATTGTCCCAAATTCGATTACACAGAAACAAACAACAGCAGTAAGCATGAAAGGCCCTTCAAGTGTGTGTCTGCGTCAATGTATGCCGGCCTGACATATTTTGACACTCGAATGCACCTTGTCATCGTGAAGAATCCGAAGATGAGCATGCCGTCGCCACGGTAACCACATCCGGTATCCGTCACGCTGCAGCTGCACCGAGATGTTACGTGGGATTTCAATCTTCTACCTCTGAGAAATAGCGATTAAAAAAAAAAAGAATGTCGATGTTACTGTTTTGTTTTTTTTATGTTTGAAGAGGGAGGAAATTGCCTCAGCATTTGTAAAGTTACACGTGGGACATGAATGCATGTTATTTTACCATCTCTGCCTTTTCTTTTTTTCCCCCCATTCTAAGGAATGGGTGTGATTACAACTCCTGATAGGATCGATAAAAATGTGAGGAGCCGAGTAGTAAGACAACTGCAGCATTCCGCGAAGGTGCCGAGAGATCCTCCTCATAATCATTATCATCATCATTGCTGCGGGAGATTTAGGGAAAACAACAAGCGGCCCCAGAAAATGTCATCAGCGGGGGCACAATAACTCTGGATGCCGCACATCGTTGAAATGGTGAACTCCCGAGACAAGCGCGCTTCGTCGTTATTGATTGGCTGTTTGTGAAGCTGCTCTGTGGAAAACATACAAATAAGGGGCGGGGAGGAGGGGGGGGACTGATAAAAGACTTTATTGCACTTGTACAGGGTGTTATAAAACCATGCTACTTAATTGGTGCATCGACTCTTATTGCTGGATTTTTATCGTTTTGAGGTTAAATGCAGAGAAAATACATATCTTTCAGATGAATACTGTTCGAAATCAAGATTTAGTTCCAGTTTTAACCTTTTGGGAGATTCTTAAAGATTTATGGTTGCCAGTTGCTAACTAAATTAACATACAGTATGCACCTTTTGGAGGATTCACATGGTTACTTTAACCTTTGGGGGGATTTTTTTTTTTTTCCTCATGCAACATTTCTGCACACAAGAAATCCACGAATCACTTGCATGTGTTAGGAAGAACTTTCTGATTTGTGAAACAGATTGCAAGATCCTTATTGTATTGTGTTGAAGCATCATATAGGTTAAAATGCAGATTGACAGTGTGTCATCAGCGGCAGAAAGAACTTCAATTTCCGGTGCAGGTATTCCATTCCCACAAAATGGGAGTAAAGCTGCAATCATGAGGATGTTGCACTTGCCCTTGACATCCACCCAATAGAGTGAATCAATGAAATGGAATGACAAACATGCTGCTGATCACATTATACTTTTCCTTTCTGCATGTGTCCGCGTTTTTGTCTGCGCCTGTGGGCGTATGCGCACGTGCGTGATCACGAGTAATGTTCAGAGGCCCGGCCGCCAGTGCCCATTTTGCTTCATTGTGTTGCATTTTTGTAACCTAATTTGCATAACTTTGAAGCGAGGGAACTTTGACGATGCTTGGACAGATAAATAAATAGGCCCACTAAAAGCTTTGCCGTGAGTCAACATATGCCATAAAATGAGTTTATGTGGTGAATATACGGCAATGATTCCACGGAGAGCGAGTGTGACTCAAAGGATTCTAGGAGCTCGCTTTTGAGCTATGTCATAAGTAAACATTGGTGTCTGCCTTGCCCACAACAGCATCTCTCTATCTATCTATCTATCTATCTATCTATCTATCTATCTATCTATCTATCTATCTATCTATCTATCTATCTAGCTGGCTATCTATCGATCTGGCTACCAAGCTATCGATCTGGCTAGCTAGCTAGCTCTCTAGCTACCAAGCTATCGATCTGGCTAGCTAGCTAGCTACCAAACACTACATGACTAATGAATACATTTGAGACTATCCTCTCGCCATCTATTGCGCGAGTCAGCTAAGCGGCGACACTAGCAAGCTCGCTATCATGCTACCAGGTGGCCAACAAATCTACTCTTTTGATTTCTCCAGCTCTTTGGCAGTTATTATTCCTCCACAAACTTATTTGCCTCACTCGTAACAGCTCAAAGGTGAGTTCTCGCCAATATAAAGCCCATCGCTACAAATGTTTGGGGAATTACGGGCGGCGGATCAGAGTGGCAAGCGTGAAAGCCCAACGACGACTTTAATGACTTTTGGAGGCAGTCTGCACAAGTGTGAAATGATGGGATGCGCCAGGGGAGTCTCGTTGAAAGAGAGGTGCACAAAACGCGCACAGCGCCTTCCTGAGCATGTAATTAGGTTCACGGATTGGGCGAATATGTAGTATATTGATCTCTGAGTGCCAGACAGACTGCTATGGTTCCAGCAGATGGATGCACATTAGTCTCATTGTTCCCCAAGGACAGTGTTTCAACACATACTTCACAAAAATAAATTAATTTTAAAAACCAATCAAAGAAAATGAGGTTCTGGGGGGGGGGGGAAATATTTCAAAATTCATTTGGTAACAGGAGAAATAAAGCAAATCCCCGGAGAGCGTGGAAAAAAAGTTGTTTTGAATAGCGTCATTTTCATTCAGCGAAAGAAAATAAATAGATGGAAATTAAAAATTTTAAAAAAGGAATTTTTTGACGGAAATCTGCAATGTGATTTGAAGACCGCATTGCCCAGCCATGCGCTTTCATCTCACATTTCATTTTTGCCATCAATGCGCACCACAGCTTAATTTCCCCACCCTGTCAAGACCAAGCCATGACCTTTGCACTAACATCTTACCATTAAACTTTGCAGCTTTTGCCAGTGTAACAAATAGTCCTTCTCTGTTGTGCATTTTGGCAAAAACAAAGCAAAAAAAAAATGTTCCTCCCGGTGACAACCTGACCGATGAGGCGCCTTTACCACCTTGACCATCCGCCAGCACGACAAGTCTACTATTGCACTCGGTTACGCTTTTTTAATGGGCTCCCCTGCAAATCTTTTATTTGTTGTGTGCCTTTTTCCAAAAGAAGGAGAAAAAAAAATCCCCACTTCATCCATCCATTAAGAAAGGCCTCCAGATCTGAGTTTATGACATCAGCAAATCCACTTGTAATCGGGCACTACAATTCATCTGCGGAGGCTCCATTTGAAATCTCATTTATTTGCTGCTGCACTGAAAAATGTCCAATTATTTTTCCTTTGTGTGTTCCAATCCATAGTGACAAAAGTAATAACCAGAGAACGCATTTTCTTTAGGAGTTGCCTTTGCGTGCGAGTGCCGAGTCGCCGTCCGATTCTACATCTTGCCTTGTATTTATGGACAATTTCGACAGAGAATTGCTCAAATGAGAAGTGGAATTTTAGGGATGATGTTGGACGTTTCTTGGTTTTACACGTGAACGTTTCAGAAGGACAAAAGCGTGACATAATCATACAAATGTGTTTTTGGTTGCGGCGTTGACCTTACGCTCAAGATCGTTCGCTCCCTGACGACAGATTTGCAACAAGTGGCCATCCACGACACTCATGGACATGAAGGCAAGCGGCTGTGCGCCAGCAGCTTCAACTTTCGACTCATGAAAGTCAAACATCTTGTTAGCCCCCCCGCTGGTTATATGACTACTAGAGTGGGATTGGGAATCCCCGGCGTCCAATCTGCGGTCCGCGCACCCCCTGAAGGTGTAACCTTGGAAAATAACAAACCATTTGCATTGTTTTCGCCTCTAGCGTTCAACTTTCTTTTCCTGCTACGGAATAAAAACATTAAATATGCTCTATGCCAATGGGGAAGTTTATATATATATATATATATATATATATATATATATATATGTATACATATACACAATAAAAAGTATGAATTTATCAGGGATTCACAGGCGGGAAAATTATTTCCGTGTGACATTCAGTCGACTGCTGCCCTTTTAGCAACAATAATAACACGTGAATGGTCTTATCGCTGCACAGCACAAAGACACTTTTTTTTTTTTTCCTGCCAGGTTGACATAACAAGTCAAGGTGCAATCATGGGACTTTGATTGCAACTTCACAGGAAATGGGATTTTTTTTTTTATATATATCTCCTAGGATGCTTCGGTCTGATTATATCTGCTTCTCACATCAAGAGAGTTATTTTAGCTAACAAAAATGAACAAAAAAGATCAAACTAAAACAGTTTTTTTTTTTAATTCATGAACTTTTTTAAAAATCTTGCACTCAACAAATACTCCATCTAATAAAAACGAAACTAAAATGAAACATTCTCGAAAATAAAAACGTAATACAGTCAAACCTCGGTTTTCGTCCATAATCCGTTCCAGAAGGCTTTTCGAACACCAAATTGTTCGAAAACCGAAACCACGCTCTTTTGAAAATAAAAATGTTTATTGAACACGTCTGCTCACAATGGAAAGCAACACGAGGAAGCGTCACTTCCTCGTGTAAGGAAGGCGAGAGGAGTCAAATGGTGCATTCGAGTGTGCTCAGTTTGTTCGAGAACCGAAATTTGTTCGTCATCCGAGGCATAAAAAACTCGAAATATTTGGTCGAAAATCGAATTGGGCGAGAACCGAGACGTTCGAAAACCGAGGTTTGACTGTATAACTGTACTTCCAAAAAGAAATTCAAAACAAAATAAAAACTAACTATTACAACCCTGCTCCGCTTTGAAATCGCCACACTGCATAACACAAGCAGCCCAGAGAATGGATGGATAGCTGCATGATGTTTCAAAAAAAAAAAAAAGGGACAAAAAGGAATCATTCAGGACTATTGCAATAAAAATATTTCCATGATATCTTAGTGGCCTAAAGCGAGGCTAATAATCGAGCAGGCTGGATGATTGAAAATCCAACCATCGTCAACGAAACCACCCAGAAGAACTCTGGCATTAAGTTCGAAAGGCGGTCACTCCGCGCTCGTATCGCGCACAAAGCTATAAAAAGACAGCGAGAACCCGACAGCGTTTTCAGCACGTTTCATAATTACTGCAGCAGCCTTTGAGCCGTTCGTCTCGCAGTGTGTGATCACCGTTTAGCTGAATTGCCACCAGGGAATCGAGTACGATTTAATGTGAAGGATCCCTCTAGAATTATGATTACAGTGGAAGCGCCGGAGTGGAAAACTACCTGTTTGGCGAATGAGTTGGTTGTAAAACTTGGATAAGTGCTACACGCTGCGTTTTAAGTCTGCGTGTAGCACTTAAAACGCAGTGCGTGTAGCACTCAGAATCTTTGACTGTTCTGAAAGGGATTGAAAATTGACTTGAATGAGTCGGGGGCTTACAAATTCAACAAGGACAGTCGACCCCAACCTCGTTGCGTTTCGCTATTCGCATGTTTTTTTTTCTTAATGTTATTTAAAAAAAATTTGGGCGAAAATGTATGCACACCTTACACAGCGATTTGTTGTGTACGTGGGTCGGTTTGTGTTTTTATGTGGGCGCTGTGTGTTTGTCTTCGTGTGTCTCCACTTGTGCACAGGGACGTCGCGATGCCGGGGGCCAAGGGGTGTCATGATCCGGTTCTTGTGTGTCTTTAGCAGATGGCAGAGGAGGGATTTCCCTCTAGCGTGCACACCTGCTGCCAATGTGTTCCTCAAGTGAGCCAAGTATTTAACGACTTCCAAAGCGCCATGTCTCCGTCAGATTATTGACCTTGTTGCTGCTCGGGCTCAAGTGTTGTTTTATAGACCTCTCGATGTTATTTAAGTATTTTCGGATTTACTGTCACCTTACCTTTGGAAGCGCTTTTTGTTAATGTATTGTTTTTCCTGGTTCTTTTTTGACCAGCGATTTCTGTTTGTACTTTGTCGGTGTGCTTTTGTTATGAAATATTTTTGGTGAATTTTGGACGCTGTCCATCACGTCTTGTTCACTGGAGGAGCAGACCGGCTTGAGCGCAAGTTCTTCTCTTGGTGGTCGACCGCGAGCCATTCCCGAGGTTGTGCACATCAACAGCCCGACACACGATGCAGCAGATTGAAAGCATCTGTCGTTACTGTTAATCAATTTGGATCCCCAGGGGCAACCTTTTCAGCACATAAATGGCAATCACAGTCATTTAGCTACTTAGCTGGACATGCTAATTACGAGACTGTGGCAAAATACACTCCTCGTTAAAAAAAAAGTACAATTATTTTCTAATGCGTTACAATGAAATTGTATTACAGCATTTGACAGTTTCATTTCATGGTCATGCACTCAACCTTTTGTCGAATGAATGCTCGCCACACAAGGCCAATTGAAAGTGCTGTTATTGTGAATTTAATGTTGAAAAAAGTATTAAATATTTGTATGCGTGTCATGGTTCTACAAAGCATCCAACCAACTTTTATTGTAGTTGCCATTTTTACACATTTTCACAACACCAGCGGTTTGCATACAGCAAAGTATGCAAACCGTACCAGGACAACGTTCATCAAAAATAACAGCAAGGACAATAAGATAGATATACAAGGTTACAGCATACATAATTTTTTTTTAATCAATATACATTTTTAAATGACACTTTAGATTCAATATGACCACAGTAGAAGCACAACCCTTCATCATTTTAGACCTCTTTTTAATTATTTTTTAAAATAGCTTTTAAGACAATTTTAGGTCAGTCATTCCAGAATTGGAGGGGATTTGGGCTTCAAAATTCTCAAAAACTAAGCCTTCACTGTTTTGATTTTCTGCTACATATTCATTCATCATAAAAATAAATTACAAATAATAGTTTGAGTAAGGAGTAGATGCAACCCTGTTAATGTAGTGCAAGGCCGTCACTGTAATCACAGCAAAAGGGCTGCCGACAAATGTTAGCTTTCTCTCAGGAGTACAAGCTAAATGTTTAGCTAGCTGTTAGTGCTAACCCACGGGGACAAGCTTCTTTATGTACATAAGTCAAGGGGAAAAAATGTGGAAATCCGGACACATGTTAGCTTTCTCTCAGGAGTACAAGCTAAATGTTTAGCTAGCTGTTAGTGCTAACCCACGGGGACAAGCTTCTTTATGTACATAAGTCAAGGAGAAAAAAGGTGGAAATCCGGACGCATGTTAGCTTTCTCTCAGGAGTACAAGCTAAATGTTTAGCTAGCGGTTAGTGCTAACCCACGGGGACAAGCTTCTTTATGTACATAAGTCAAGGGGAAAAAATGTGGAAATCCGGACGCATGTTAGCTTTCTCTCAGGAGTAGAAGCCAACTGTTTAGCTAGCTGTTACTGCTAACCAAGAAGACAGACTAACTTATATACACATGTGAAGAGTTTTTTTTGGTCTTATTCTGATAATATGCACAAGAGGGTTGTATGAGGTAGAGTGAGACATTCAATCAAGACTATGTTACAAAAATATGAAAAATAGAAGAAAGAAATAGCTTTGCGCTAGCCATTCTTTTGGAAAACTGACGATGCCAAGTCCAGTATATTATTTGATTCACTGATTTCTTCTTCCACCATGCTAACAGGTAACAGGGTTGCGTCCATCCTGTGGGACACACGTTCCATGAATAATAATTCTTATTGAAATATTTTGTTTATTAAGAAATGTTTCCACAGCTACAAGACGCAGCGATGAAACAAAAAAAATGATGCAAGCATTCTTTTCTTTTAGTTTTGGTCTCAGGATGAGTAAGTGTGATCGGAAACGGCATGGTTTAATATTTTGTAGGTGGATTATTTAAAATTTGATGGGTGGGACGTAAAATGTCCTCCAATTCGGAAATGACTCATAAAAAATAATTTGAATTAGAATGACTGGCATAATTGAGACACTGAGAGTGAGCTTGCTAACTCCATTTGTCATTTTGCAGGACAGTAATTGAACGTTTTAATAAAATCAGGGTGTGGGAATTGAGACATTTTGGAAAATAATTTTTAAAAATGTCAGTCATTTCATAATATTTATACACAATAGCAATACTTATTCACTTGTTTAACCAAAGATGTTCAGCACAGCAGTTGTCCAAGTCCAAACATCCTTCAAAGCTATCAAATATTTCCTGAAAGATAACACATAATGGAGTTAGCCCACACTTTGTCTCAATGGCTCAATTTATCTTTATTAAAAAAAAAATAAAAAATGGCGTCACACAGAATATCAAGTTTTGCAGCGACGGTGAAAAAGCTGGCGAGCGCACTGCCTGGCCCTTAAATCCAATCAAGTCACGCGCACTGGTAATATAATCTGACGATACCACTGTGGCGTTGTTTCATTAAGCCTGTGTGCAATGTCAAAAAACATTGATTCCCCGACAGAGTTGCATCTGTTTGCCAGGGCAAGATGTCGTTTCTCATGGTGACACAGCGTACTCCTCTTAAATGGGAAATTCTCTTGAAAGTCAATCTAAAATAATGGCCCGTAGGCCCTAACCCGATTCCCGCAAGTTGTTTTTGCCCATCGGAAATAATGGATGGTGAAATAAACTGGTTCAGAGTCATCTAAGAACCCTCGTTAAGTGGCAAGCAATGTTTTTATACAGCCGTCTATTTTCTGAACTTCTTGTCCACATTTTACTGACATTCTTTACTGTCAGACAAGTTTAAAAAGAAGTAAGCACTCTTTATACTATTAAAAAAACAAACCAACAAAAAAAAACAGGATTCGACTTCTCACTACAAGTTAGGATTGCAAGCCTGTTTAAAATTTAACGTAGGGCCCGATAAATTTTTTTTTCCCGGTCGAGTTCCGATATTTGGTTGAATAAAATTGTAATCACCGATTCATCCACCGATTAATTGAAAAAAAAATATTGTGAATAAAATAACTTCATTTTGGGTCCCTTAACACTTATACAAATAAAGATACTGTCTGAATTAAAGGCAGAATATCTGACTATTTAACAATAATTTGTCTTTTGTTACTTCACTTTACCACAGAGACAACAATCTACAAAAATCTGCTCATTATTTGCTCTTTTTCTTTTCTCCATGACAAAAAAAGGTTTTATATAGTGTGTGTGTGTGTGTGTGTGTGTGTATATATGTATATATATATATATATATATTAGAAGTTTTTTTTTTTAATGCTTGGGCCTGAAAAAAGATTTAGTCTTTGGTGTACAGTATTGTATTGTATGTGTATAGTAAAAAAACAAAAACAGGATAACTACATCACGGATTTCACTTCGTACTGTAATCCCCGCGATAAACGAGGGATTACAGTACTGTAGATTCCTGGCAGGCGTTTGGGTTTCAAAATAAGGTTCATCTTTCAAATTGCATCGTTCATTTTTTCAATAAAGTCTTGAACCCAAAAATAGACATTCAAAATCGGGTTTGGGTTTCAAATGAGACTTTTTTTTAAACTGGGTTTAGGGTTTCACATTTCAGCGTTTGGCGGTTTTTGCACTTCGATTTGCCTTGCTTACCAAATATGGTTCCACGCAGAACGCCCATCTATTCACCTTTTGCTGTCGGCCAGGCAGTGAAGAAACAAGAAAGCGTACGACAGACACCAAAGCAGCTGCAGTACGAAGAACACACATTCCCGTGTGGCAAATACATCAAGTGAGCCTCCGTCGTGAGCCGCCTCCCGGCACGCACACACACATACGCCGGTGTCGTTAAAAGTATGCAAGCACACTAAAGCGGCAGCAGCGGGCTCATAAACACACTTGGTCACCCCCCCCCCCCCCCCCCCCCCCGCCCCCCCAGTTTCCCCTTTTCGGTCCAGAGACGATTTGCAGAGCTTGTCTGTCGTCACAGTCCAGGCACAGGTTGGAAACGTAACACTTTTGTCTCTGTGGGTGTGTGTGCGTGTGAGCGTGCAACAGAAAAAGAAGAAAAAAAAACACACCCTTGAAGCTGCCACCGTGTAAACAAACGAGCAGCAGGGAGATTAGCCTGTGGGTGACTCGTGCAGAAACGAGTCGAAAATGCCGCCAAAAGTTTCCCAGGGACATAACATTAGGTACAGCAGAACAACGTCAATCAATTGTTTACTCGATCAGCATTTGAAGGTCCATGTCGCCAACCAGTCATGTGGATGTCCTTCGAGTAGCTAAACCACAATTGTGGGGAAAACCCTTGTGGCATTTTATCCACGTCCTTCATATCCATCTTAAGATCGTACTAGTAGGCCAGAAGTTGCACTGGTAGTGTCAAAAAAAACAAAAAACAACCGTGACTTGTTCTTGACATGGCTTCCGACATGGTTCTTGACTTGATGTTGACTGGTCCTTAACTGGGTTTTTGGTTTGTTCCTGGCCCCGGTTCATCAAGTGGTTTTCAAATGGTTCTTGACACCGTCTTTTATTTTGGGTCTTTCATGACGGTTTGTGATGTGGTTCTTGGACTGGCTCCAAATGTGCTACCAGTTCAACGTGAAAGTGGTTGACGTAAACAGCTACAGTCATTGAGACAACCGATCGTTTCTCATTGTAGAATTTATCTCGAGAATAGGATTGGAACAGTATTGCCCGATGCACGTTTGGGATTACCTGGCCTTGGCTGAGGTCTGCAGTCTATTACAAATCCGATGAAGCGTAGGCGTAAATAATAATTATAATAATAATAATAAGAAGAAGAATAATGTTCAGCATCTTTGTATGTACAATTCTTATTTGTCCGTGCCTGCCGCACACCCTCTTCTGTTTCCAATTGGTCTCCCTGCGCCATTTGCCGACTTGCAAACATTTTGAATCTCAATCCGTGTGTCGGTGCGTTAATATGTGCGCGTCAGCGTGTGTGAGTTATTAAAGCCCTGTGGTGACTTGTGTGACTTCCGAGTTGAGGTCGTCGTTGGCGCCGCCACCTCGACAGCGAGAGCCGACGGACGACTCCTCCACGGCTAGTCATACCTGCCCGAGAGAGACACAAAATGGACGCCGGTTTGGACACAAAATGGACGCCGTTTTGAAGTCGCTTAAAGTAACAACGTGGTCCCCCCAAAAAACTGTGGCTACGTCAGTGGTGCGTCTTTCATCGCTTTGGCAAGATTGCACCCGCTACTTTAGTGGTGTTATCAAAGTTGTGGACCAGTCAGGACACCAGTTACGTTGTTCTAGCATTAGCATCGGTGCTAGCTGTGTGCGGGACTCGATTTACTTTCGGACAGTAACTTAGGAGTGGGTTAAAACTTTAAAATGAAAACTTAAAACATACTTGGGACTTTCACATTTGTGACTAATGCCCTTCTTTGGCTTGAATTGAATTAGCTTAATTAGCCTCCTTCGCCATATTATCGCCGCACGTCTATTTGATTTATCATGGTAGTTTTAAGGTCAATTACACCTTTTAACCTGTAGAGGGAGCTTCACCTGTCCCCACCATACCTGCTGATTGGACCTGTCTCCCGTCTGCGCACTGTTGGGCTCGCGCTGGGGCGCCTTGCGGCCGACCGCGCCCACCCGAGTGGAGTTCTGCATCTCCAGTAGCGAGGGGCCCGATGAGCAGAACTCGCGGAAACAGCGCTTGAAGTTCTCGTCCAGGTAGCCGTAAAGCACCGGGTTCAGACTGCTGTAAGTGCGCAACATCAACCCATCAGTACATAACAGCGAGCAATGGATCATCTGTCGTGAAGAAATTAAGACCGCGCACAAATTAGAGACCTTAGTGATAACAGCGAAAACAGCATAGCGTGCACTGGCTCGAATCAAAATATGCAAAAATAATAGCAGGCACTTTCTTGAATCATTTTATTTATTTACTTTTTAAAGGTCGAACCCCCCCGGTCCCCCCAAAATAAATAAATAAATAAATGGAAGAAAGCAGCAACTGTTATGGCGAAAAATAAATGTCATGACGACATCGTGCCAAGCAAGATATCATACACTCGCTTGAACAAAAGCTTTGCAAAATGTAAGCAGTGTCGTGAGTTTTTGTTTTGAAAAAATTCGGCAATGACCACTTAGCAGCATATCATGCACTGTCTTAAAAAAAAACATGTTTTCAAAATAAGACCATTGATACCAAACAGCAAGCAGCAAATCATGCACGGTCGTGACTAGACATATGAAGAAAAAAAAATTACATTTCTATATTGTCTCAAACATCTTGAACAAAAAAAAAAAATGTGCAAAGATAAACCATGCGGATTTGCAAAGTGAAACCGATCGAAATATAGAAGGAAACAAAATATCATGCACTGACTTGGATACATTTATTAAGAACAGAAGGACATCACAACATTGAAGTAAGCAGCTAAATATTTGCAGAGGGAAAAAAAACAACAACAAAAAAAACATTATGGTATTGCAGCATATCATGCACTGTCATTGTTAAAAATGTGAGGAAAAAAAAAAATCCATTGGTGAAGAAACATATATGGGGAGATAACACACGTAGCATATCATGTATTGTCTTGCGCAAAGATTTTAAAAAATAAATCTGTCAAAATCGAGCACCAAATAGCATATCATGCGCTCTCTTGGGCAACGTTTTTCAGAAAAATAAGTCCATCACAACATTGCCGCTATCATGCACGCGTATTTCGACTCATCGCCACTTTTCCTGCTTCCCGCCCTCCACCATGTCGCGCGTCTTCCAAGCGGCATCGTCGGCTTCGCTCGAGTACCTGTTGGTGTAGCCCAGGGCGATGCAGAAATGCCAGGTGACGGTCTGCAGGGTGGAGCTGGAGATGTTGATCAGGGCGATGATGATGACGAAGATGTGGATGGGCGTCCAGCACACGATGAAGACGGACACCACCACCAGCACCATGCGCGTGATGCGACGCAGATTCCTGTCCTTCTCCTAGCCCCCCCCCCCACCCAAACCACGACAATTAGCTCACTTTTAACAGCCTTCATGCACCCTGATCACATGGTGCACCACTGAAAGGGATTCATTTCCCATTTGCTACATTGCTATTCGCCGCTCCGCCTTTCCCCAATATCGTATTTTTGATTCGCAGGATCACTGCAAAATGATTCTCGCACGGTGATCGATTTACGAAATCAGTACAAGTCGGTCACCGCATTGAGCCGCAGTTGATTCTATTGAGCTGTGATGCGTTTTTTTTTCTTGGGTGATGAATCAATGAAGCTCGCAACTTTCCGAGCCCATTTATACCGATAGGGAAAAATCAATCGGGACTAGAGTTGACGCGATGCATTCTAATGCCGTCTCATCCGTGTCACGGAAAGGCGCCGCCGAAGATTCGAAGCGTGCGGACGGTTCACCTGGGAGCCCGACAGCATGCGCACGCTTTTGAGGCGCAGGACCATCAGGCCGTAGCAGACGGTGATGATGAGCACGGGCATGATGAAGGCGAAGATGAAGACGCAGATCTTCAGCAAGATGTCCCAGTACCACGACGGCTGCGGGAAGATCAGCTTGCAGTCCACGATGCTCGAGGCTGTGCGGGGGGCGGGGGGGGACGCGGGCGGAAATGCCACATCGCAAGGTGATAACGTCGTATTTTGAGATAAAAAAAGTTGTATTTTTAGGTTAAAGGTTAAAGTTGGCATTTTTGTACAAGAATAAAGTTGGATTTATTTCCAACCCCCCCAGAAAAAAAGTCATACTTTCCGAGAGAAGGAACAAAATTGTCTGATGGCAAAGATAAAGTCTTACTATAAAAAATTTTAAAAAACAAGATGAAAAAGTCTGATTTGAGGAGGTAAAACTTTTTCGGAAAATGCTGTATTAGGATGACAAAAAAATAATAATTATCCAGTCATAACAATACAGTTACATTTCATGATAAAAGTTAAATTAATGTATTATGACACCCCCCCATACCCCCCCTGCCCAAAAAAAAAAAAATCATCCTGGAAGAATTGTCTTATTATTTAATGATAATTTTTTTCTGGTGAATTATTTCTTGATTTTAATGAAAAAAAGGCATACGTTTCAAGGAAAATTATTGATGTGATTATAGTCTTGTTTTTTCCAGAATAATTGTTACAATCTGAAAAATGAGAAAAATGTAGCATTTTAATGAGCACGTTTTAATAAAAAAAAAAAATATAAATATATATATATATATATATATATATATATTATATATATATATTTTTATTTTTTTTCCCCAAAAAATCCAAACCTCCCCTTATAAACGTGCCGTTCGCAACGTGAGCTTGGTCGCGAAGCACACTTTTGGTTCTGGAAAAAAAAAAGTGCCTTTTGGCTCAGGAAACAAAATGGTGCAATTTTGTTCAATCAACATTCGTATTATTCCTTATTAACCCTTTCATGCCCCCTGTAATGTGATAACACCATAAACCGTCCACTGTAGTAACTGCTAAAGGGTTAGACATTTTGATGCCAATATATTATGAACAGTGACTCCAAATATTGGCCTTGGAAAAGCGATATCGTTTTATCGTGAGAGACAGTGGCACCATCCCGTTATTATTCATCACAAATGTCTCCATATCGAAGCGTTTTGCCGCCGCCCGTCATAACGCGAAGGCAGCCATTTTGTCAGTGCCGCGCCGCGTGTCCCGTGTTTGTCCTTCTGTTTGTTTTGATGGCTAATCCAAAACCAGACTGCGTTACATGTAAACATGATTATGCGACGGATAACAACGTCACCTCTATGCGCTCTTATTAAGAATAAGCTTCAAAGCGCGGCGACTTCCATCCACATCAACATAATTCAAGCAAATTAAAGTGTAATGAACACTCCAGCGGGCTTGCTCGGGGGTCCTTTTGCAAAGGAGCACTATTTACTAGCTATTCTCCGCTGAAAGGCTTCCCTGTGACTCATTTATACGAGTCGCTGGCATTGTCGTCTTAACAGGGGAGGTAATGGAGAGAAAAGGGCCAATTAAGTTCGCCAAGCGTTATCCTGCTGCAGGAGAAGTTGGAGCAAAAGGCTAGCAGGAGATTTTGTCGGTGGGCACAGACGACACGTTAAAACCCGGATGCTTCGGATTGGCTCGCTCATCAGGATAATCGTGAGCGTGACGTCCCGCTCGGCACCGTCTCGCGGTGGGCTGAGTTTGAAAGGAGAACGTATTCAAGACGAGCATGTCGGCAGACTCACGAGTGACGACGGTGGAGGCCATGAACATGACCGGCAGGCCGATGGCGGACGACAGGATCCAGTTGCAGACGTTGACGATCTTGGCGTTGCGCGGCGTTCGGAAGTCCAGAGCCTTGACCGGGTGGCACACGGCCACGTAGCGGTCGATGCTCATGGTGGTGAGCGTAAAGATGGACGTGAACATGTTGTAGTAGTCGATGGACATGACCATCTTGCACAGGATGTCGCCGAAGGGCCACGTGCCCATCAGGTAGTTGACGCTCTGGAAGGGCAGCGTGCTGGTGACCAGCGCGTCGGCCAGGGCGAGGTTGAAGATGTAGATGTTGGTGGCTGTCTTCATTTTGGTGTACCTGCCCGAAAAACCACGTTAGAAAAAAACTCATGACATCGTCATCAAGTTACAACGTAAAAACGCCAACCTCAAAATGAAAGCCGTGTGAAAAACAAAGTCTGCGTTGTTGCTACGATGGTGCCCGACTTTCCAATTTAAAGTGCATTCAGACTCTCTTTGCGGCGGCTCAGAATTTTAATGGCGAGAGCACACATTGTGCTCAACTTCCTCTTTCCATTACATGATGATTTTTGGACAAAATAATGGAAAGTGTGGAAATTGGAGGATATGAGAGAGCGAAGGCGCTCCCCAAAGTATTCATTCAGCGGCGGCGTGCCTAACAGGGAAGATTTCAAATTCAACACTTCACTATTTAATACGTTCTATGCGGCCCCCAGTAGTCTAAACACGGCATTCTGATTAATACTGCATCTGTGGAAAATGAATTAGTGAGCAGAATCCATTCGTTTTTAACCATCTCATCGGGCGGCCATTTTGCCATTTGCTGTTGACTGAAAATGACATCTCAGTTGCTCAGGGCTCGGTTATCCAGTCAAAGCTCCTCCGATTTCTTAGGTACGTCATGTCACGTTCGCAAACTTAGCCGGGTTTGGTTGTTACCTGAGCCCTGAGCAACTGTCATGTCTTTTCCAGCCGACAGCAAATGGCCGCCCCCTGTGGATGGATCAAAACAGGTGGATTTTGCTGCTTCATTCATATTCTGCAAAAGCAATAGTAATCAGAATAGCGTGTTTAGGCTAGCGGGGGTGCACGCAACATATTGTAAAGAAAATTTGGGGGTTAAATTCCCTTTTTCAAAAAAAAAAAAAAAAAAATCAAATCAAAATGGCCGCCCCCTGAGATGCATCAAAACAGGTGGATTTTGCTGCTTCATTCATATTTCACAAACGCAATAGTAATCAGAATAGCATGTTTAGGCTAGCGGGGATGCACGCAACATATTGTAAAGAAAATTTGGGGGTTAAATTCCCTTTATCAAAAAAATAAAATAAATAATCAAAATGGCCGCCCCCTGAGATGCATCAAAACAGGTGGATTTTGCTGCTTCATTCATATTCCGCAAAAGCAATAGTAATCAGAATAGCGTGTTAAGGCTATTTTGATTTGCTACAACATCGTGGACCTCAAGGATATCAACAAAATAAACAGCTCTACGAAACCACTCGAGCGTTTATTGAATAAAAATGTCACTTCTAAGAAGAACTGTTTGTTCAACTAATGGCCACATTTTCACACTTGGGAGGACAAAGAGCATCCAAGTACAGGGCCTTTATGTGACTGTATTAAATAGTGCTCCATGATGCTGAGCAAAGTGGTGCTCAAGGCAAATATTGACCGCAAAGCCTTCCTTTCAGGTGTCCCCCCCCCCCCCCCCCCCGCCACTCCATCCTTGGACACGTCCTCACATTGATTAAAAACAGCGCAAACGACCAGTGAAACAATTCAGCGGGCCGAATTAGTACTATTGAACCCTCACCGTTGTCTGCTTCTTCTTCTTCTTCTTGTTTTTTTATTATACCCTCACTAATCCCAAATCCTCTTAACAAGCGTCCATGATGACATGTTTGTTCATTAAATTCTAATTAACCGGAACGCTGACAGCTTGCCAGCCTCGTTATTTCCTAGCTTTATTGGTGCAGGGGCGGTTAGCCTGAGGCAATAGTGTGTCACGTGGTTCCGGAGCGGCAGAAGGGGTGTTTGTTTTAAATGCCCTCGCGGGCCTAACAGTTCCATTTTAGGTGTGTTTTTCATGGGATTCTGTACCAAACTTTCCAAAGACTTTTCAGGTTTCTTTCAGGAAGGAAGCGATTGGTTTTGAGCAGTATAATCATTGTGTGATGTCTGATAATTCATTCTGCACCCTGAGAAACACGTTTTTAAAACTTCAGGTAATCAAATAACAGGTTCAATTGATGTTTGAGAGACACTGAACCTGAAAATGCACAAACGGGTTTGCATTTAAAGCTAATGTATGAAGCCGCTTTGATTGGCCATGACTGACGTGGGCTCTGACCACTTCCACCGCGGCGCAGCCCTCTCTCACAGATCCGCCGGCCGGAACGTGTCTGTGAAATTTCCATATTACCTCCGCACAGAAAGACGGGTGTGTGTTTGTGTGTATGTTGTGTTTATTTTTCTTAAGAAGAGCTTTACAAGTGGGGTCATTACTGGTCACATGCCACAACACAGCAGCAGAGGCTGTTTAAAGTGTTTCTAGCAATTATGCACAGCGTGAATGGTTGGAGTGGCCGGAAAAAAATGCTTATTTACTGAGGAAAGCCAGTTTATTATTGATTCCTCAAGTGTGAAATTAATTTCGCAAAGGCGAGCTATGTGTGCGTGGCTCAAAAAAACAAAACAAAAAAAACAAGCAAATGAGCAAATAATTTAGGGACGACTGTCCAAATGGCAGACTAAAGCCTATTATTGTTCGTCTTGTTGCCATCCAGTACAAGAGCTAAGATTTTCATGCTCTGAGGTATTTGTTAACAAGGCAAACTAAAACCGCAATAACAAACATATTGCTAATAAATGAATACCCCTGAGCAGAGATGCGATGAAAAATTTGCATTACGACTACAGTGGCGTTCTGAGTATTGCCACAATATTGCGAAAAGAAACGCATGAGGGATTTGCTCATGGTGTGACACAAGCTCAAACACGAGGTACGCTCGCACACTCTTGAAAACCAAGGCAGGAAAGTAATGAGAGCGGAGCGCACGCTACCTCTCTGAACCGTTTTTCAGTGGGGTCGAGGTGATTGGGAAAAAAGAAAAAGAACCCGGTCCAACTCCTGAAGGAGCAGTGTGCACCGAAAGGGGATACAAAGACATAATCAATGATCATCTTTGGACATAGGGTTCAAATCTTTCCCTTCCGGCCAATTCATACCTTATATTGAATCCACGCACCACTAGTGTGTATTATACTTTTATTTTGAAAAACGAGAGGGCCTCTCAAGAAAGCAAAGTCATGATTTTTGTTTTTCCACCCCTCAGCTTCACCCACATATCGGTCAAGCCTCCCTTTGATCCTGGGAGAGAACACATTCTGGCACTGTGCCGGACACCCACTATTTTCAGGGAATAGGGCTCGAACCCATACAAAAAAACAACAAAAAAACGTACTTTGTAGCCCTCCATTGTGTGACAAGCCTACCACGATTCATCATGAGTAGTCAAATGACGGTTAAAACAAAAAAAGCTGCCCTCCCGGGAAACTAAAGAACAGCAAAACTGCTCATCCTTTGACAAGTACGGAAGGGCACAAATAAACCTCCCTTTGTAGTGTCCATTTGGGTGATGTCACATCATAAAAAAAAAAAAAAAACCCCTCCTGCAGCACTTATGAGGACCATCACAAAAAAAAAATCCCTTTGAAGCCTGCATGACCGGAACAAGCATGCTGTTACTGTCTGTCGAGTGTTTAAGAAAAAAAAATTAATAATAACACTGCAGTGCAAAACTAAATTGCAGTACACCCACTCACCTTTTCAAAGATGACTTTGGCCACAAAAAAAAAAATCCTTTTAAGCCTTCAGAACTGTAAAAAGCCTGCCATTATTCATTTCTTAACACAATTGTAAAAAAAAAAAAAAAAAGTAGCAGTAGAACCACTGATGTCTTGACAGTTTCCTCTTGAAAAAAATCCCCCTGCAGGCCCACAGAATGGTGTCATTACATCATTAAATAATTGAGTAAAAAAATGCACATTTTGTATTTAAACCTCCTCAGCTTTTGTTGCACCTTGAATAACTTTACGCAATAATAATAATAATAATAATAATAATAATAATACAACAAAAACCTAAACAACTCCCTCTGAAGCCTCTAAAACCACAACGAGCCTGTTGACATTCATTCCTAACTGTTCGTTTTTTTTCTTGTTTTTTTGACATAACTATTGCTGTGTACAGTGAAACTCCTCTACAATGAAATCATGTTTGCAGCAAGAATTTTTTTTCACAACAGGGGGTTTTTCACTGTAGCAAATTTGATCTCAGATGTAAACACACACACACACACACACACACAAACGTATGTCTACACGCACACACAGAGTGGGAATGGTGTTAATGCATGAATATTTTTTCACACTAGGGGGTATTTTCGCCCATGCAGGTTTCGTTGTAGAGGAGTTTCACTGTAGTAAAACTAAAATGCAAATTTCTCAATTGTGGGCTAAATAAAGGTTTTCTTATTCTTATTCATAAATATAGTACAACCAATCACCTTTTGACAGACATCTACTACAGCCTTCATAATGATATTACATTATATAAAAAAAAAACTACCAGTCACAACCTAAAGTATTGAACCTTTTTCAATAACCTCCTGAGCTTTTGCAGCTCCTCCAGGTCCTTTACAAAAACACCGCATGAAGCCTTCAAAACAACCTCGACACACCGACCGGCCTTCCGTAATTCCAACAAAGCCGTAGCGCTCCTTGAGCACACCATCTTGCAGCCGCCTGGCCATTAATCTACCAGACTGCTGTTATCCAGCGCACAAAACATCATTTGTCATCAACGTGTGAAAGTGTGCTGCCGCTGTTTTGATATTTTCTCCCCCGCCGGTAACACAATCCACACACACTGACGGATTGCGAAGGTCCGCAAGCCGCGAGCCGTTCCCCGGAGGTTTCCGTTGAGTTCAATATTTAGGAGCGCAATCGGAAGGAATGCGTGTTCCGTGCCAGTACATTCAGCCCGGGTCTGAGGAATCTAATCAGAAAAACTCAGCAGACTAGAAAGGGTCCCACGCGCCGGAGCCCGATCGCATTGTGAAAAGCTATTTGTCGCCGCGTTAGCGCTAAGCTAGGGTCATTTATCATGTAATTGCAATCTGCTGGAAAAGGCACTCATGCGATCGTCATCGTCTGCCCACCCGCGCGGATCAGTGGAAATACGTTGGCCAGCCTCCATTTTTGTTCCGACAAAATGTTCCCCAAAAGAGTCAGAAATTAGATCAAACGGTTGAACCTTGTTTCAATTTACCCGGCTAACGCACACCTGTCAACTTGTACGTTTTCCCCGTATTTTATACGTTTTTTTTTTTTTTTATCGTTTCAAATCATGTACAGCTTATTACAACTTTTATACGGAAAAAAAACCCTAAACGAAACAAAACAATTGTGAACCGATCTCACAAAGACCATTTTGGCTCAAATCCAGATCGTCTCGCCTGCTGGTAACGACAACGACAATGCCGTCGTCGATCGCTACTATTGTTACGGCAAACCAGCAAAAAGTAATCCTCAATCGTATATTTTTTTCATCGCCGCCGGCCGGATTGATAAAGCACGATGTGCGCATTTGCGGTAAGCACGGGCAGTTGCCTATGGCGGCCATTTTATTGGAAATAAGGTTACGACAAACTACCGTTCGAACGTACAGACTCGTTCTGTTCCTCAAGGTACGTTGTAACGACGTTCGACTGTACAAATGCTAAAAAAAAAGACGGTTTTGTTGCTTGTGAGTAAACCACTGGTAAGTCTGGCTTTAGTTACCATGACGACCAAAGGTGATGCCACTAGTGGGGATTCTACTTGCCGGGCGGCATGAGGGGACAGATAGTGATTGTCACAAACTGGTTTTGGTGGTGTTGGAGGACTCGAGTGCAGGGAAACGTTCTATCGGTCCACAAATTTCCCCCGTCTGTTTCTTTCAACGTCAACAATTCAAGCAATTAAGGAAAATCGACGCTGCGGTTGACTCGCTTTTGTTGTGTCTGACAAACACATTTTAGCAACCGCATCCATCCACAATTAACGCGTGTGACATTGCAAGGAGCTCGATATGCATTTATATTTTACTCCCCCCCTGCCATGGCTTAATTTGAAACGTCATAATTTCACGATTTCTTATTGATCTACTGGCAGCATCGACCTCAACGATCGCAGCCAAAAACGTACACAAGTCACGAGACCAGCGATCGTGAAATAAAACTGACGGACAGAAGCACGTGGTTTGGTAATGCCATTTTTTTTTCTTCTTTGTATTACGTTGGTTCTTGCGTTTTAGAACACTTTGCTGTATCCACATTTGGTATTTATAAAAATGTGATATTTTTTTAAGGTGACCTGGTGTTTAAACACTCAACTCAACTTTATTTATTGAGCACTTTAAAAACAACCGCATCGGCATACAAAGTGCAAATCAAGTAAAGGTCCGACAAATTTAAAACAAAGGCCTCGAAAGCAATTCATTAGGAACATAAAAACAATAAACACGATAAAACACAAAGACAACGCAGGGCCTCATGCATTACATAGAGCAATAAAAAAAGAAGGTCGATCCCTTTAATTAAATCAGAAAAAAAAATATTTTTAAGAGAGGTGTAAAAACAACATAGATGTTGTGGTTGCAAAAGTGTGCACACCCTCATAACTGAAGATTTGGCTGTGTTCAGCAGTCACCATTCCGAATTTCAACTCGTGTAAAACGTCGGTCACCATTTCAAGTCCCTGAATCCATTTCAGAAGTTCTCGCGGGCTTTTCCGGACATTTCTTTTGCCTTCCAGCCGAAGCCTGAAGGTTTTGTGCTTGAAACGACAGCTATTTCAAACGCTTCCTAATCCAAGGTGACAGTTCCGGCCGAAGAAAATCCGCAGCCGCAGCATGACGCTGCCACCAGAATACTTTTTATATCGGCGCCGTCACCATTTGACATACCTTTTAGAAATCTTTCAATGGACCACAACGAAATCTCCCCATTTTCCCCGTCAGCTTCATTCTGACATTGAGCAAAGACCTAATTATCAACCGATTAAAAAAAACTCCATTATCTGGCGTGCCACGGCTCGAATGCCGACCGTTTTTTTAAACACTCCCCTACTCCGCGTGAATGCGGAGAAGGAAAAAAAAAAAAAAAAAACCCCACAGCTTTGCGTCGTTGTCGTTTGACAAAAACGGAGACAATTTAGCCCAGCGCTCCCAACGGAAATCTCTGAGTGGGAGAGAGAGTTTGTCTGCTCGTTGCCACGGTAACAAAGAGGAGGCGTCGCCACGGCCTGCGGAGGAAAACAGCTGAAGGTTGTGCACCTTGACCCGCGAGATCGCCGACGGTTTGTTTCACGAGGACGACATGCACGCAGGTTACAGTTGAGGCTTCTTCCTATCTCTCTCGACACCCACGCACACACCCACACACACACACACATGTAATTACCCCCTAACAAGAAGGCGGGAGGAGAAAATGAGATGATATTTTTGTCACCTTGCGAGGCAAATATCGATACTGACGTGCTCCAGATGACGTCTGTGGACAGCTGCCCGCTCTCATATCACAATTTTTTTTTTGTTACATGATCGATCTTGTCTTTTAATAGAGACCTAATAGCGACTGTAACGAGGGCGGATTGAATCAAGTCCGCACGGAAGGTGCAACAAATGCACAGCCCCTCTCCCGCCGCCATAAGCATCCATCCATCCGCCCGTCCATCATCTCAAGCGGGTTGCCATGAAAAACACAAAATGGAACTTTGTTGACACGAGTCCGTGGCACCAACGAGAAGTTGAAAGGCCGGAATTTGTGAAATCGCATCACGTACGCACGGCCCCGCGCCTCGCTTCCATTTTCATCCTTCACGCGTCTCATATTTCATCCAGGCGATGAAAAAAATGGTTCCAGTTGATTCCGTCACCGGCGAGCTGCCGTGATGGCGTGTCAATCGTGCGACTCCAAATGGCGATTGAGCCACAAAGTTGTAAGTTGTTTTAGACTCCGACGTGCGATCGTACCGCAACGTTGTGCGTGTCCATTTTCCCGCTGTGATCGCGCCGCAATACGCAGCGCATCCGTATTTCTTCTCTGCAGACTGTAAGTGAGACCGAGGATTGCTCTGCAGCATTGTTTGTCCACGTCGATGTTTTGTTGACTTTGACTCATGACCGCTCCACAGCGTCGTGCGCACCCGCGTTTTAGACTTGGACGATGTGGTCGCTCCGCATTTGCGTCCAAATGTGTTCTGTTTCGACTTGGAGTGAGACAGGGAATTCCTCCACAACGTTGTGTGTCCATTTTTATGTTTTTTAGAGTATGACATGTTCATTCCACAATGTTGTGTGTATCTATGGTTTGGCCCTTGTCGTAGTGCGATTCCATGTTAGTGAGTTAAAATATGACCTGATCACTCCACAATGGTGTTTCTTAACCTTGGGTGTTTTAGTTAATCTAAAGCAGTGGTGTTGGATAAGGGCGCCCTCCTGTGTCTGGAAATGTCTTTTTCGTTCCTACGTCAAGCAGAAAGGGTGGTCCTCGCTTTTTTTTTTTTTTTACTTGGTCCTCACTGTGCCACTAGTACAGGAATATGTGTGTGTGTGTGTGTTTGTTTTTGTGTGTGTGTGTAGGCCTTTTTTTTTTAACTTGGTCCTCACTGTGCAACTAGTACAGGAATATGTGTGTGTGTGTGTGTGTGTGTGTGTGTGTTTGTTTTTGTGTGTGTGTGTAGGCCTTTTTTTTTACTTGGTCCTCACTGTGCCCTAGTACAGGAATATGTGTGTGTGTGTGTGTGTGTGTGTGTGTGTAGGCCTTTTTTTACTTGGTCCTCACTGTGCCACTAGTACAGGAATGTGTGTGTGTGTGTGTGTGTGTGTGTGTAGGCCTTTTTTTACTTGGTCCTCACTGTGCCACTAGTACAGGAATGTGTGTGTGTGTGTGTGTGTTCGTTTTTGTGTGTGTGTGTAGGCCTTTTTTTTACTTGGTCCTCACTGTGCCACTAGTACAGGAATATGTGTGTGTGTGTTGTTTGTTTTTGTGTGTGTGTGTAGGCCTTTTTTTACTTGGTCCTCACTGTGCTGATTGCTCCGCAACATGTGGAAGAAATGTGGATGCTGTGTGTGATCGTTGTGTGTGTGTGTTGTGTGAGTCCGAGTTTTAGACTCGAACTCTGATCCGTTGTTTGTGTGACTTGTGCATGGATCCACCATTTTGTGTGTTCATCGCAAGATTATGCATTTTCCCCGGTCTGAATATTTTGTCATGTAAGCCAATTTCCCTTGATATTAATTCCATGATGCCCGAAACCTTTTTTTCACCGCACCCCACACCCTCCACCGCCGCCGCCCAAAAAAAAAGGTCCTTCACTCCTGTCTGCAGTTAAGTCAATAATTTAAATGGCTCTGGGCACAAAAAAAAAGGAACGTTTCTTTGATCCAAACTTACTTTGAGAGCAAAATGTAGCTAAATGAGATGTTATCTCCCGCTCGCGCTCGACGCGTAAACAACTTAATGGCATTTCCCATTAGAGCTTTGGCAACGATGTAGCGCGCGACAGTTTGGATCTGGTCCCAACATCTGCGCTTTTGTTTATTGCGACGGCTCTGCGCAGAAGTGAGACCAGGGACGGTGACTTTGTCTTACTCCCTCCGTGTGTTTGGAACTTTCAAACGGGACTATGAATGGAATAGCCAGCATTTAAATGTCATCTTAATTCCAAGAAGTTACAGTAGCCCCCCCCCCACTCCTACCCACTTCCTGGAAACCCCCCCCCCCCCCAGAGAGGAACATTTGTCTTGCCCGGTGCTTTTAGTTTTTAAATTTCAACATGGTATCGCTCCACATGACATTTTCGACCCTAATGTGGGCATCCATTTTTTTTCATTTTGAATAGTGCCGCGATCGCTCCACAATGTTGTGTGTGATTGTATTTTAGACCCTGAAGTTTTTTTGGTTTTTTTTTCCCAGTCACTCAATGAAAGATTTCCGGATGGGCCGCGAGAGGCAGCATGAGAAGAAGTCCGAGGAGATGAAGATTGAGAGCGCGGTCGTTACTCTTTATGAATCCGAAGGGTTGCCACGGGAACACCTTACTCACGCACCTCTGTGTCTATTTAAACTGGCCAAATTGCATTCGAGAGCGGCAGTGTGAAAGTGAGGATGAGGAGCATATATATTTATATTTATATATATATATATATTTTTTTTTTTTTATTTCCAATCATCAGGAAATGCTGTCAGTGCACCATTAGCGAAATGGCTGCTACACCGGGTGTGGAACAGAGTGCAAGAAAGACATGGAAGTTGTGTCTCACATTAGGGCGCATCCTTATGTGTACTCTAATGGGTCGGGAGCCATTTTTGATGACTGAACTGGCGTGTGCATCTATCTTAATGTTTTATGGACATGTGAACACTTGACAATGTTGTGTGTGTGTGTGTGTGTGTGTGTGTGTGTGTGTGTGTGTGTGTGTGTGTCCAAGTTTTGGACTGTGGGATTTGCTGGCCGGCGGAAATGCGCGTGGAGGCTGATTACGCACCGGGCGTCGGTCATTTCAAAAGACTCACGATCGCTGCGTGACTTGAGGTGTGTGACGACACAAGCGGGAATACTTCCCATTATCGAAAATACTTTTTTTTTTTTTTTCCATTTGCGTTGTACAAGTTAATCTGATTAAAAATCTGGCTTTCAAACGGGGGGGGTGTAGACTTTTTATATGCACTGTAGACTGATGTGATTGCTCCACAGTGTTGCGTGCGCCGATTTTTATGTTCTCCTTACTGGATTTAAAAGCCTCGAAATTCACACGAGATTGCTCCACGGCATTCCGTAACTAAAATGAATGAAAATCCTGCTTCGTGATCGACTTTGCCAATTAAAAATAACGCGGTTGCAGACACACAACCATCTGCTTCAACTTTGTTAGGCTTGCAAAGCGCCACAGAGACTCGTTGCTTGAAATTTGCAGGTTATACCTTGGTGGAGGTCTGCGCTCGCTTCCTCTCCCACTTCTAATTCTTCACCCACCCTTCTTAGCCATGCAAGTGAGGCCGTCATGATGCAGAGCAAAGAAACCGGCAAGGCGTTTGAAGCTAAAGAGGGCGTTGTGGGACGGCGCTCGTGCGTGCATGTGTGTGTGTGTGTGTGTGTGTGTGTGTGTGTGTCGACATGCAGGCTGAAGTGTGTTTATGACAGCGCGGAAGCTGTCTGCTAACTTGATAGCCCAGCTAATGACACCATAAACGCTCAAATAGGGCATGGCGACCGCTTTTGGATATTCCAAAATGGTTTCAGCAAAGCACCTGTAGTTGAAGATAACGGGTGAGCATGAGGATGCATGCTGCCGGCGACCGGCAAATGATTGATACCTTGTCCAGTCAAGCCTTGTGTCTCTGATAAGTTGCTCTTCCTTGGGCATTGCGGCTTCTTCACAAATAAATAAATAAATAAATACAAAATAAAATAAAATAAAAACCAAACTCCCTCTTGAATACAGATGAAACAATACAGGCTCACTGAGCAGAGGTCTAGTGAGGCAGGCTGAAGTCTAGAGTGACATCACACACCACAGCTGTCCCTAATGGTTGTTGAGAAAAAGCCAAAGAAAAAGTCAAACAAGTTGATGCCCGCTGGACTGAGGTCTTGTGAGAGTAAATTTGGAAAAAAACTAAAAAAAAAAAAACTAGGTTGACACTCACTGAACTGTACTATATGCTGAGCTCTCATGTGACACCATGAGACTTGCTGAACTGAGTTAAGTGAGGCCTTGCAAAAATTACACCAAAATTAAGTTTTGCAAAACCAAGCCAAAGAAAAAGCAACATTTGATCATGCTCCACCGAACTGCGGTCGAGCAAGGCACGCAGGGGTCTTCACGTGATGTCAAGTGTGAAATGTCCCACAAAAAGCAAACAAAAAAAAAGTCCCAAAACGTTGGAACTGATCTCTCGCGACACGCGGCATTTTTTTTATTGGGTTTATGCTCGCCAAATACGAGCCAAAGACAAAGCTCAATTAAACCCTTTGGCGCTCGCGGAACTGAGGTCTAGTTTGTGACGCCCCACACGCTTTTGGTCGAAGCAGCTATAGTATGACCTTTGGGTCGTTCGACTTTTGGAGCTTCCACTATCGTCCGGTGCGCCGCTGGCGGAGGTCTGCTTGAGAATTTGGAGCAATTTGAGCTACAGTGATCCCTCGCTCTAACGCGATTCACTTTCCGCGGCTTCGCTCTTTCACAGATTTTTTTTAGGTGCAGTTTTTTAATGCTTTTAACCCTTTAAATCAGAACGCGTCGGCGGCGCAGTGTGTCGACAGTACAGTATTTCCAAAAACTAATATAGTTATTTGTTGAAAACGTTTTTTTTTTTGTAATTGGGCCTGAAAACAGGTTTTGGTCTTTGAATTCATTGTATGTATAGTTAAGTATTGTATAATAACTGTCAAAAAAATAAAGTTCACTACTTCACGGATTTCACTTATCACTGGTACTTTTTGGAACGTAACACCTGCGATAAACGAGGGATGACTGTATTTAAATTTAAACACGTTTGCCAGACGCCCCGCGTGTCCGACCACCAGCAGGCAGGACGGTGACAGCCTCCCCCGTCCAATCGGCGCGCAACTCCCGGCAAGCGTCTGCTTACTCCGCAGCAAAACCACAACAACAACAAAAAACCGCACACTTTTAGTGTTATAACCGACGCGCGTGCGCGTACCTGACGATGATGTACATGACGAGCACGTTGCCCACCAGCCCCACCACGCACACGATGGAGTAGACCGCCGTGATGACGATGGCGATGATGACCGGGTTGGCGTCACCGTAGTCGGCTTCGCCGCCCGGGGCGCGCTCGCCGTCGCACCCGCTGCGGTTGGAGCACAAGCCGCCGCTGTTGTTGTTGTTGTTGTTGTTGTTGTAAAAGGCGGCCAACTGGCTCCCGTAATCCGCGTCCGAGAGGTTGCCTTCTGCGCTCTCCATGGTTCTTAAGAATTTGATATATTTTTTTTTCAAAGGAGAGGAGGCAGAAGAAGAAGAAGCGGACGAAGGTGCTTGCGCTCCGAAGTGGAAGCTGCGACGGACTGAAGCGAGTTGGGAGTGAAGCGGGTACGGGACAGGGGAAAAAAAGAGAAAAGAGAGAGAGAGAGAGAGAGAGACAGGGGGGGGGAGAGAGAGAGGTGGCAACCTTTTGCTTATTTGCTTAAAAAAACAAAAAACGATGTGCAGAAATCCCACTTAAACAAATACGAATACATCGTACGAGAAAGCCAAAGAAAAAGCAAGACGTGTTGATGCTCGCTGAACTCAATTTGCTTGAATGAAATTTGGGATGGTGGCCCGGTGGAGCGGTGGTTAGCGCGCCGACCTCACAGTGCAGAGGTTCAATTCCAGCTCCCTGTGTGGAGTTTGCATGTTCTGCGTGGGTTTTCTCCGGGTACTCGTTTCCTCCCACATTCCAAAAACATGCATGGCAGGCTAATTGAACACTCGAAATTGTCCCTTGGTGTGAGCGTGAGCGTGGATGGCTGTTCGTCTATATGTGCCCTGCGATTGGCTGGCGACCGGTTCAGGGTGGCCCCCGCCTACTGCCCGGAGACAGCTGGGATCGGCTCCTTGTGAGGATAAGTGGATTGGAAAATGGATGGATGGATGGAGGCGGCCCGGTAGTCCAGTGGTTAGCACGTCGGCTTCACAGTGCAGAGGTACCAGGTTCGATCCCAGCTCCGGCCTCCCCATGTTCTCCCCGGGCTTGCGTGGGTTTTCTCCGGGTGCTCCGGATGCATGGCAGGCTCGTTGGGCACTCTAAATTGTCTCTAGGTGTGAGTGTGGGCGTGGATGGTTGTTCGTCTCTGTGTGCCCTGCGATTGGCTGGCAACCAATTCAGGGTGTCCCCCGCCTACTGCCCGAAGACTGCTGGGATAGGCTCCAGCACCCCCCGCGACCCTAGTGAGGATCAAGCGGTTCGGAAAATGGATGGATGGATGGATGGATGGATGGATGAATTTGGGTTGAGAAACAAAGACTACTCCAGATCAGATCCAGATTGCATTTGGCTGCAATTGACATTTCTGATTCAAAAGGTGTTCGTCCTTTTCCAGACATTGGTGAGCAAAACAAACCAATTTGGCTATATTTGCGCTTCGGAGTCAAAAACTGTCAAACCAAATTCAATCAGGATCAAGTCCAGATTCGATTTGTCTGAAATGTATTCTCCACTTCCAATTAACGTTTTCTGTTGACACATCATCGTACAATGCCAAAATCGTTTCCACAATGAGCATAATATGTGTGTCAAACCAAATTTGCTTTCAGTAAATTTAGGATCAGAAACTGTCAAACAAAGATTAATTCGGATTAGATCCGGATTTCATTTGGCTCCAATTTCTGCCCCCATAGGGTTGTATACATTCATCCACTCACCGATGCACAAAAAACCCCCAAATTGGCTTTATGTGTTCAGATCAGACTTTAATCCGGATCTGGTCCATATCTTTACTGCAATGGCCCACACGCGTGGGCAAGTGAGGGAATGCAGCCCGTAGCGTAATCCCATCTGGATCGATTTTAATCAAGATAATGTCCCTCCGTGTCTCATTACAGGCCACGAGAATCCCTAAAAGGGTTAAAAGGGGGCTTATTAAACCTGCCACGGGCTTGTCGGCAGTCAGACTAACAAGCGGCGCCGGGCCTAGCTGACATTGGCGCATGTTTGCGGTTTGTCTCGTCAACAATATCCGACAAGCAAAACAGCCGAGTTGATCGATTTTGGAAGTCAAAGTCAATGTCGTGGCATGGATTAGAATTATCCCCGCCGTGTGTCCTTCTCGGGGAGGCTTTACTTAAAAGCAAGATCACGTGAATTTGTATACATTGATGAAACTGTACTGGATGCCGTGAATACTAAGAAGAGTGGCCGTGAAATGCTGCTCGGGATGGAACTACAATGGCGAATATGACAAAATATCGGTTACGCTTACAGAGGCTACCCCCAGAGACAAAGAAAATATTCTCAAAATATTTTGAAAGTACAGTCAAACCTCGCTTTTCGTCCCTAATCCGTTTCGAAAACCGAAATTGTTCAAAAACCGAAACCCCGCTCTTTTTAAAATAAAAATGTTTACCAAACACGTCTGCTCACAACGGAAAGCAACACGAGGAAGTGTCACTTCCTCGTCTACCCGAGGAAGCGTCACTTCCTCGCGTAAGGAACGCGAGAGGAGTCAAATGGTGCATTCAAGTGCGCTCGGTTTGTTCGAGAACCGAAATTTGTTCGTCATCCGAGGCATTAAAAACTCGAAATTTTTGGTCGAAAACCGAATTGGACGAGAATCGAGACGTTCGAAAACCGAGGTTTGACTGTATTACAAAAAGCACTACGAGACTTCAACAAACACACAAGAAAAAAAGTCGACCAGAGTTTTCGACACGTTTCGTATAGGATGTCAATCGACAACATCCAACGACACGCAATTTGGTCTCGCTCTAACTCCCAGTGAACAACAACAGATGACCTTTTTATTGCTCGAGGTTTTTTACCTATTTTTTTTTTTTTTTTGCACTTAAATAACACTACCTTGACTTGCAGGAGTCGAGCTAATAAATAGCGTTCGGAAGCTAGCCGCTTGATTTATCGAATCCCGCGAGCGGGCGAGGCTCCACTTAGCGGGACGGATGAGCTCCTGTTCTGTCGCGGCTGGGTGATTTGGGCCGGATTTAGAGCCTTTAATCAGACGGGAAGGCCGTATTAGAAGAGGGCCACGACGGCCGCCGTCGCCGCCGGCCGTACGGCGCTATGCTTATTTATGATGAACTGTATTCATTATGAACCGCTTTCTCATTTTAGGGCCAAAGGAGAGAAAACACAGCAATTGTAATTTGGATCAAGTGAGAGTCGTTTCCTCCCACCAAGGGGGGGTGAAGGGGCTTTGTCTTGTTGCCGTGGCGATGTCAACTTTCATAGTCGCAACACGTGCTCCACAGGTAATCAAAGTCGTTCGTGTGTGTGTGCGTAGTACGATGCCTGTTACCTCTTCCCCATCGTCACCCCTTGCTGTGTTGCCAGTCCGCTATAATTAAGCTCATTGTCTGCCTGATGAAAAAAAAAAATCACCATCTGGAGTTAATGAGTTTTGTTTGTCTAACCGCGCGAGAGCACCAGCGAGGGTAAATTAGCTGATTGGCGATGTCGAGACGTGACAATTAATCGATAATCAAATGAACCGCTAATTATTTTTGACAATCAAGTAGTTGTTTGGATATCTTTTTTTTTCCCCTTTATAATTGTCCAACGTTTTGGAATTTCACGTTCCCAACAATCATCATTCTCCGATTTCTGGAGTCCTCCATGAAAGCGGACTGATTATCTTTGCGCTCAATCAAAATGCATGATTATCCTCACAAAGGTCACGGCGGTGCTGAGTCCCCCCCCCCCCCGCCGTCTTTGGGCAGTAGGCGGGGGACACCCTGAACTGGTCGCCAGCCAATCGTAGGGCACATACAGACAAATAACCATTCGCACTCGCAATCACACTTCGGGGGACAATTAAGTGTTCCATTAACTTGCCAGGGCGGCCCGGTAGCCCAGTAGTTAGCACGTCGGCTTCACGGTGCAGAGGTACCGGGTTCGATCCCAGCTCCGGCCTCCCTGTGTGGAGTTTGCATCCCACATTCCAAAAACATTGACAGGCTGATTGATCACTCGTCCCTAGGTGTGAGTGTGAGCGTGGATGGTTGTTCGTCTCTGTGTGCCCTATGATTGGCTCGGTTCAGGGTGTCCCCCGCCTACTGCCCGAAGACTGCTGGGATAGGCTCCAGCACCCCCCGCGACCCTAGTTAGGATGAAGCGGTTCGGAAAATGAATGAATGAATGAATGATTAACTTGCCATGCATGTTTTTGGAATGTGGGAGGAAGCCGGAGTACCCGGAGAAAACCCACGTGGGCATGGGGAGAACATGCAAACTCCACACAGAAAGGACGGAATTGAACCCTGCACCTCTGCACTGTGAGGCCGACGTGCTAACCAGTCACGCACCGTGTTGCATATTTTGCGCACATTCTCTTTCACAGTCTGTCCGGCTCACGTCACAAAAGATCGTTCCTTTATTTCATCGTGATTTGTCATCCTCACAAATGATCCTCCTTCGCTCCACATTTCATGTTGCTGTGATTGCTGTGCCGAGTAGTAAATTACCCCAATGATGGAAAATCGCTGTTAATTATAGCCTACACGCAGAATTTATAAACATCCTGTTCCATAAGCGAATAAATCAGAATCTAAAGTTTGGAGTATATATAGTTCTAACCAGAATGTCAAAGGTTCATATCTCAATATAACCTTTCCATCTATCTCATGCTTTTAGTATTCCACATTGTAATTATGCTAATGAATTTGAAGCAATAATGCTAATATTGCTAAAAGCAAAATAGACAGTAAATAATGTCACACTCCCACTACTGCTATACATTCTTTCAAAAGTCATGGTAATGCCAATAATACGTTTGCGAAAAACCAAGCTTGAGTATTATACTAATGCTAGATTTGCTAAAAAAAAAACTACTGCTAATTACACCACTGCTTACTGTTTCCAAATTACTACCGTTCTGTATTTCCATTATGAACGCCCCTGCTAATGATGCCAATTGTTGTCATGCTAACAACAGTTCAAAACAACAATGCTAACGCACGCATTACATCACAAATAATATCAATTATAGCAATGCGATACCATCCCTTTTATTTAGCTTAGCCTACAAAACACAGGTTAAAACGAAAGTGTGAAATTAATTTTAATCATACCATGCTAATGCTAACAGTAATGCTACCCTTTGCGCTTTAACTTGGACCGCTGCTGACTGTAATACCAGATACTGTAGCTAATGCTAACAAGTAAGAAAAAGAATAATAATAACGCTAACGCTAACAACAAGGGTAATAGTGCTACTCATGACAAATCACGAACATGAATAACAAATATGAGTCACTACCTTTCTGTATTTCCATTATGAATGCCCCTGCTAATGATGCCAATTGTTGTCATGCTAACAACAGTTCAAAACAGCAATGCTAACGCACGCATTACATCACAAATAATATCAATTATACCAATGCGATACCATTCCTTTTATTTAGCTTAGCCTACAACACACAGGTCAAAACAAAACTGTGATACAGTATTAATTTTAATCATACCATGCTAATGCGAACAGTAATGCTACCCTTTGCGCTATAACTTTTACCGCTGCTGACTGTAATACCAAATACTGTAGCTAATGCTAACAAGTAAAAAAAAAAGAAAAAGAATAATAATAACGCTAACGCTAACAACAAGGGTAATAGTGCTACTCATGACAAATCACGAACATGAATAACAAATATGAGTCATACTACAATGCTAGTACTGATATTAATACTAATTACATAATAATTCCAATCATAATCACATCATAATAATGATGCATTCAATTTGTAAAGCACTCGTTCTTTAAAAGGAAATCTCAAAGTTCTTACTGAGAAAATCCCGCAACAATTCTAATTCTTTAAAAATAAACACCAATGCATGCATAACCTCTAAATACGAATCCGAATTCTCGTTGTAATGTGGATAAGTGGATAATAATCATAAAACTTGTATAAAGTAATAATAATAACAATATATTCCTGTGACAGCCATACTGGATTTTAGTCATCCGGAAAAAGGCAAACCAGCGCTTTGTGACGAATGACTCAAGGTGTCGGAAAATATTCCGAGCCACATGTTCCGTGCTGATAGCACTCGCACACCCACAAACACGCCAACGCACACACGCGCATGCATCACTTGCTATTCCGCTGATGGCCTTGGAGCATTTTGTTAAAGTCGCGCGCAAGTACACAAAGGAAATTGTTTATATTCATTCAATATGACGAACGAGCGCTTTGTCGAGGAAGTGCGTGCGTTTTTTGTGTGTGTAGGGTGTGTGTGTGTGTGTGTGCGCACGGGAATGTGCGTTTGCGTGAATGTAGCCGTTACACAAAATGGGCAAAAAGCCAAGCAGTTGAAACCGTGTCGAGATGACAACAAAAAGCAGCTGTCACAAGTGCAGGAGACACTCAAACATCCCGTACATGGATTCCAGTTAAGGTTGCAAGCTTGGGTTGGGGTTCCGAATTAGGGTTTCAAGCCTAAGGTTAAGGGTTCGAGAGAATCACAAGGTTTCAGTTTTGAGTTTCAACCTCAGGTTAGGCTTCCAAACAATGGGTCGCTTTCAAACAGACTCAAGCCTGAATTCGGGTTTTAAAATTGGGTTCGGGTTATTATTCCAGTCCTAAGGGCTTGTGTGAAGCACATTGAGTTGCCTTGCGGATTAAATTAAACTGTCTTCAAGCGAGGGTTTCAAATTATTCAATATAAATTATGAATATGGTTTCAAGCCCGTGTTGGGGTTTTAAAGTAAGTTAGTGTTTCAAATAAGATGTTTCACATCTAGGTAAAGGCTTCGAACTCCGGTTATGGTTTCAAAATAGGGTTCTACGTCTGGCTGAAGGTATCAAGCCACGGTTGGAGCGTTGCATTACAAACCTTTTTTCAGTGTCGGTATAAATTACAACCGATGGCAACATCTGTGCTGCCTACGCTTTTGTAGGGCAACCTTGGGAACATGGAAAAACACACTGAAAAGACTGTTTTTTATGCCGTGGTTCGGATACATTCACTAGAAAGGACAGTCAAACGTCTTTGGTTCTCGACCAATTCGGTTTTAAATTCAGAGTTTATTCGAGAACCGAATAAACACTTGAATGCACCATTTGACTCCTCTCGCCTTCCTTACACGAGGAAGTGATGCTTCCTCGTGTCGCTTTCCATTGTGAGCAGACGTGTTTTAAAAAGCGCGTGGTTTCGGGTTTTCGAACAATTTCGGTTTTCGAACAGCCTTCTGGAACGGATTATGGACGAAAACCGAGGTTTGACTGTAATTCTGTTTTAAATAGTCCATTTAACAGACCATGTTTACATTCATTTAGGGATACAACAAACCATCCATGATGGTAATTAGTGTTTTCATGACATTTTTTTTCTCATCTATTATTATTTAGCTTTCTTTTATTATTATTATTATTGATCTTTCATTACCAGAAGGGGTACCAGCCATTTTGTCCACATGCGCACGACATCATTTTTTTTAAAGCTAGTCAAGTATTTGTCTTCTCTTCTTCGGTTGACATCGCCACCCACCTCCTCCCCTCCCGTACACATGACAAATGAATAATGACCATACGAGTAGCACATCGCTCGTGTGCCGCATCCAGAAAATGGCTGGCTCATAATAATGATGATGACGATGATGGGTGCAAAGGCGTGAGAGTTTTTACAGTAATTACACTGTCAAGTACTTGCATGCACTGTCTGTGTTTAATTATTCTCCTCCAGGAAGACGAGACGTTATTGTCATCTTTAATTTTTTTTATAGCCTTTGAAATGGAAAATCTGTTGAGCGTCAAATTTACCTATTTTGGATCTTTCTTTCTTTTTTTTTTTTTTTTCCACATCCTGTTCCTGCACACACACAAAAGACGACTCCCGAGCCTGCATCTTGTTACTCTCACTGAATGGCTTGTCCGGACTGACCTTTGAGAAATTTGCGTGCGGCGCCGAGCAGGAAGGACGCTCTTAATTAATATCAGCAAGTTCCATACCCTGCCTTTTCATTTACGACGTGATTAAACAAACCTTTTTTATCGAATACGGCCAAACGGGTTTTGTATGACAAAGGATTTTGGTCACGTGGCGACTGTAAAGCTATTCGCAAGTGATGCGCGAAGCAGTAACTTACAGTGATGTACAACTGGCACTGCCAGGTTCCAAAATTGGACTTTAAAACTACGAGTGAGTCATTTATATCTGCAGCGTCAAGTGAGTCCGCTAACGCAAGTCAGCAAATCGCCCCCCCCCCCCAAAAAAATTATTTTGAAAATTAAGCCCTCAAAGCCAGTTTCACTGAGCAACATGAAATTTGGTTGGCATGATGATCATGTGTAAATCCACATAAAAATCGGAAGAGGCCATGCTTGAAAACGCTCAGGAACCCAACCACTTCATTTTAAAGTGGGCCACTTCACGCAGAAAATCTGAGGGAATCGTTTTCGCCAGCAGATGACAAAAGTGCAGCCACCGCCACTTTTAAAATATTCATGCAGCAAAAAGAACGGATGCTCCCGTTGGTATTGCACAATTGGCCCGAATCAAATTAAACGTCAAGGTCAAGGCCGCCCGTCCCCCGTTATCAGCTTTGCGGATGAATGAGGAAGCGAAAAAAAAAAGAAAAAGCGGAGAGAAGCTTGTTTCAAATTAAACAACGGTGAGCGGAGGAGGAGGAATCGGTGAATAAAACACGAACCTTGGCCATTTTTGGCGTATATATATATATATATATATATATCGATCTTCCCCTCAAAAAGTATGAGAATTTTGAGGCCAATTCTGTGTCTTGACGCCAAAAATGGCGTCATATATATATATATATATATATATATATATATACAGTCAAACCTCAGTTTTCGAGCGTCTCGGTTCACGACCAATTCGGTTGTCGTTTTTTATGCCTCGGATGACGAACACATTTCGGTTCTCGAACAAACTGAGCGCACTTGAATGCACCATTTGACTCCTCTCGCCTTCCTTACACGAGGAAGTGACGCTTCCACGTGTTGCTTTCCATTGTGAGCAGACGTGTTCATTTTAAAAAGAGCGTGGTTTCGGTTTTCGAACAATTTCGGTTTTCGAACAGCCTTCTGGAACGGATTATGGACGAAAACCGAGGTTTGACTGTATATATATAGTTTTTTTTCATGGTCTGCACAGTTCTTTAAATGAACATTTGAAAACTAATGCACCATAAGAAATGCAGTCACAAGGCTTCATTGACTCGGGAACCGGATTGACTCGGCGAGCGTCTTTTTTGGCAGTCGATGGAGGGATGAATTTCAAGCGCAGCGGGGACACTGAATTATTTAACGCCGTTTCGGCGGAGGCAATTCCGAGCGCGCTCTCTCCAGGACGCAATGCCATGAATATTACAAACAATAGTCTTGACAAGCGGCGGTGTAGAAGCCAGCGATCCGCCCGGGGGGACGCCCGTGTTTTGCCTCTCATCAAACTTCCGCTAGGCTGGGAAGCAAAATCCTTGCAGTGTTCTTGTCGGGGGCAAAAGACGCATACAGAATATTTCCTTCCAAAAGTATCGTGACAGTGAGGCTAATTCTGCCGAAAACTTGACTGAAGTTTGTGCAATGGCACTCACTTATTTGCCATTTTCTCTCTCCTTGGCAATCGTTGGTTTTCCACCTTTTGATGATTTTGATGTAGTCTAAGGAAAAGACATACCGTACGTTCGTGCCCTCCCCACCCCTCTCATCCTTCGTTTTTGGCATATAGTATCTCAAAAAAATGATTTGACTTCAAATGGGAAAGCCCAATGTTTGTGAAATGGCTCTGATTGATTTTCTCAGCTTCACAATTTCTTCTTTTCCCACCCATTGCTAGTTGTCTGTCTTTTTCATGTTGTTAGGCAAAGACACAGACACTGAGGAGTACCAGTGAGTAACAGTGAGGACTTTTGTTCCGTCTCACAATGAATGGCATATTTTCCCAATGTTCAGTCTCTCGGTTGACATTTAGCAACGGGGGAATTTTTGCTTTCTCGACTTTTGTGTTTCTCCCGGCATGTCATCTGTCATCAGTCAATAATCTGTCAAATGTCAAGCGGCATTCAAGGGGAGCGCTGCCGCGGGATTAGATAAGCATGCCGGTTTGCATTTGCTAGCTACACTCCTGATGTGCTCATCAAACCGTCTTAAAATTACTCCATTCTAAAGGAGGTCGCTTGACGGGAATGCTCACATGTGCAATCTCATATAATGGTCATTCAACTTTGATTGAGCTGCGCAGAGATTGTACCAAGCACAGGTGGGAGTCTTGAAAGCGGGAAGCAAGTTTGTGGCCAGTGGTGAAGCCTGAAGAGATTAGTATATGTTGCCATAGCAGCAATTTTATCAGAACAGTCCAGTGGACAGCCTCGTATCTCGGCTTTCACGGCATATTTACATTTATTGCAGTCTCCTACGTACTGGACATACCGCCAAACAACCAATGAAAACAGATTTCCTAATGCCATTTTAGAACAATCGTTCAGTATTTCATGGCTAAACCTTTGGCAGCGGGTCAGTAGGAGTGCTACGTGCGCCACCCCACCACTGAGGTGGGGCACAGCAATTCCAGTGTCTAAACTGGCGAGCATATGTCAACTTCCCGGTCAAGTCAAGTTATTTTGAGGTTTACAACTCAATGTACCGCTACCGTTTTAATGTTAGGCTTGCTTAACGTTGGTTGCTAGCTTGTTATCACGCTGACTTTGTGTGTTTACTCAACTACAAGTGTGGATGTGTCCACTTCCCGGTGAAGTTAAGTTATTTTGAGGTTTACAACTCATTTTACCGCTACCGTGTTAATGCTAGGCTTGCTAACGTTGGTTGCTAGCTTGTTATCATGCTGACTTTGTGTGGTTTACTCAACTACAAGTGTGCATGTATTTGTTACTAATTCTCCTCACATCACTTCTGATCTTGTCTGGGGGCATTTATAATACATTTTAAATATCACAAAAATGTTAGTGAGTGATGTTTTACCTCTGTGAGTGTTTAGTGTGAATCAGAAATAATAAGTGCACACATTTTGTGTCTTTTCTAACTGTGCTTAATTCCGATGAGTCGTTGTTCAAAAGTGCCTTCACGGCACATTTTTGTTCGCCTTTTCCTACCACTTCCTTTCTGTTTCTTCTCTTCAGCCATCACTGTATGTCATGCGCTAAATATACTTGTATACCTGTGAGTTAATTATGCGAACGGCACGCCTACTGAGAGCGCCGAGGGCACAGTAGACTCATTCGCTCGTATTACACAAATACACCTATGGTTTCCCTTTGAAGCCAAGAAGAAAACGGACTCTTTTGTCACTGAGGTAATCTCTTTCTCTAAATATTGTACGTGGCCCGGTGCCCAGTGGTTAGCACGTCGGTTTCACAGTGCAGAGGTACCGGGTTCGATCCCAGCTCCGGCCTCCCTGTGTGGAGTTTGCATGTTCTCCCCGGGCTTGCGGAAATGCATGGCAGGCTCGTTGGGACTAAATTGTCTAGGTGTGAGTGTGAGCACTGCGATTGGCTGGTAGGGTGTCCCCGCCTATGCCCGAAGACTCTGGGATAGGCTCCAGCACCCCCCGCGACCCTAGTGAGGATGAAGCGGTTCGGAAAATGAATGAATGAATGAATGAATAAATATTGTACTGACTCTTTGTGTGAGAGTCAATAATTCCCCCCCGGAGAAGGTCTGGGAGCGACACTGGGGATGTTTTATTATCCAATGTCTCTGTTCATCTACCCTTTGAATCCCTTCTTCGTCTCTACAAATACACCCAGTAGGCCACTTACGTCAATACGACCTCTTGCTGTATTTCTTTACCGCCACCTTCCACATGCAGAAACAAAGTAAGACAAACCAAAAGGTGTAGTGAGTTTTTAATCCATACTATTCTTCATTTGATTTATGTAAGCCTTGTGGGTGATTAAAAATTAGATTCTCACTGTAAATGGCGTCTGACTGTCAATCTTAAGGCTTTGCCATGTAAAATATACCATACGTTACCCCTAAACACTGTACAGTTCGAGACCATTGCATGGTTGCTCATTGGATAACTATAATTGTTAAAAATATGTATTATGATTGTTAATCCACACATAACTTTGAAAGTGATTGTTTTGATGATGCACATGCGTGATTGTTACTCCACCCACGACTTTGAGAGAGGTTGTTTTGAATCTGGAATTGTGATGCCACACATAGCTTTGAGGGTGATGTTGTTGTTGTTTTTTTTAATGACGTAAGCATACAGAGCTTTGTGACTGATTGTTTTGTCAACACGAGAATGTGATTGTTATGCCATGCTGAATTTTGCGATTGATTGTTATGACAATACAGAGGCGACTGTTATGCCATACACAGCCACCGGAGTGACTGTTTTGATAAAACAAATGCTTGATTGTTATGCCACACAATGCTTTCAAAGATTGTTTTGGTTGGACGAGCATGCAATTCTTATAACACACACAGTTTTCATAGCAATTGCCTTAAAAGAACCGGATCATGTGATTGTTATTCTTACACCTATCCGTGTGATTGTTCTGTCAACACAAGCGTGTGACTGTTATGCAACGCAGCTTTGAAACTTGTTGTTTTACTGGCAATGACACAGGATTGGTCTACTGCTGTGAGAGTTATTATTTTGACAATACAAGCGTTTAATTGTTATTCCACACACAGCTTTGAGAGTGATTGGTTTGACAATGTAAGCATATGATTTTTATTCATTGAAAAACCTCAAGAGTGATTTTTTTTTTTTAATGATGCAGGTGTTGTTATGCCACACATATGGCTTAGGACATTAGATTTGAATGCGAATGACGCAAGTGGTTGCAGTCACCTAGCTGTAAAGTCAACAGTCCAACATGAACAGTGAATAATTGCATAATTATTTATAATTGGACACTTACATAATAACTGACTTGCATTTGGACAGACGCAACAAACTGTTAAAATGTACCACTACTCCGAATGCTGTGAATTTGTTCCCATTGAAATGGCCCTCATACTTTGAGTAAATGCACACAGCCCACGGATGTCACAAAAATGTCAGTGTGGAAAGCCTTCACAGAGGAAAGTGTGACCAAAACATGGGTGTGGAAACTTTCCCCTGAGAAAAGCAAACGTGTCGACATCCCAATCTAATGTGACGAAAATGTGAGTGTGAAACCCTTTCACTGGGGTCTTTCTTATGAAAAATAAATAAATAATGGATCCGATGGTTGCCATCAATTTGTTTTTAGAAGAAAACTTTTCAAAGGACAAATCAACAGTGTAGCAATTCTTCCATGGTCTTTTATGAAAGTATTTTTCATTTCGTTTCGTTTATTGAAAACCCCCATTAGCTCTTGACTCGTGTTAGTCCAGAGGCTGTGTGGCCTGGCTGCTGATCTGATGTTGGTCGGTTGCCGTAGAGACCTTCGATGGTAATATGGAGTACCGAATGAACCCTGAAGTCCCTCAATAAATTCTGCTGCTGAGTCAATGGCTGACTCATTCACTTTTCTTCTTCTCCTCCATTTTCAGGAAAGCAGAAAAATATGAGAAACAATCACTGATGAATTGCTGAGCAAAACAGTGCATAGAAGGAATGTAAAACCACACAAGAACATCTTTCACACCTGGTGTGTCTTCAGATCTTAAACAAAAAAAAAAAGTCTTAACTTTCACTCAAATGTATTCGCTAAAATCGTCCGAAATGTAAATGAGCAAGAGGTCTTCAATGTGATCAAAATGGCCCAATATAGTCTTAAATATGACTTCTTCAAGACTGCGCTTACCTGATTTTAAATTCTGTTTAACCCTGAAATGAGAAAAAAACTAAATAATACGGCATGACTTCAATTATAACAAAAATGTTTTGAATTATCGACCATACCAAGCAACGTAGATTACCGTTGTTTTGTTTTTTTTCCCCTCAGTCACTTGTTGCCAGGTAGAATTCTGCAGGCACAATTCTCGCTGCCCCACTGGCCAATGAAAATAATGGCCGATGTTAGCCACGCCCATTAGGCACTGAAAAACACATTAGTTAACTGCTTATTTACTTTTTTTAGAATTGCATTTTTTTTCCTGTTCTAAGTCAATGTATTGACGCAAGCAATATGAATCATTTTTTTTAAAATGCCACACACATGCAGTTTGTCAAGGTTATTGAATGCCACGTACTCGTAAATGTTCTCCTGCCTGTGCGATCTCTCTTACAGACAAACATGGCGCAGCCATTAAGGATGACTAGTGGCTCCCATCTTGTCAATTTGTCAGTCGTATTTGTCGCTCACCTCCCTGACGCCATGAGCATCAGTCACATGCGCGATGGGGTGGAGCTGCACCACAAGTGTGGGTATTACAGCCCCTGTAGATGTGAGGAAAACTGTGGGTGTTGGTACCTAAGTTGCAACACCTGCATTTTAACAACATGAAATTTGGTGGTCATGGCTCTCAAAAAAGGACCCATGGCCAAAACGACACAGTAAATCGATCATTTTAATTTGAAGCGGCCATTTTAGCCCCGTTTTCAGTTGTTTGTGAAAGACGAAGTCTTCCTAGAAATGTGTCTGATTGCTTCTGAATTTAAAGCACAAATTGTCAAGTGTCCGTTCTTGTAAATTGTAAAAATACAGTCTTAAAAGCATTTGGAAAACGATTGAAAGAAATCTGCGAATGGGTGACTCTCCAGGCACCATTTCAGTGCATTATTTGGCAGCTCTTGACCTTTTCACAAGCAATTCTCCATCGTGTGTGAAGTTGAGAAGCACCTTGTGAGTCCACTTTACTTCCCTATTAAAGAGGCAGAACCCGATCATGTTCAGACTCAGATGTTGCATTGTGACCTTTTCACCATCCGCACCCTGTGCACCTTCTGCCAAGAGACTGGCACACCCTTGAGCACCTAAAAGACAATACGATCCCTTCCTTCCAAATAAGCTTTGTTTCCCACGGATGTGTGGGTTTTTGTTAGAATGGCGGGGGTGGGGGTGGGGGATAGTTTTTGATTGCCATACAATGGAGATTTTTGCCTATTCAAATGAGGGATGACAGATGCGTGTTTATGCGCGTGTGTGCTTGAAGTAGACAGAGTAGGGCTGTAGTGCCCCCTGGTGATACTGCAATGAACTGTCAGCATCAGAGAACAGAACTGCTGAACGACTTGACTGCTTTTTAGCAACTTCAGTAATTGAGCCTGTTAAACTGCGAGTTCTGGCAGGTAAACGAAATTTTATAGAACAAATACCTGTGGCTAAAGCCAAACTGTGGCAGGGTTTTTACTTTCTGGACCTGGATTTGACACCGTCGAATTTGAGCACACCTAGTTCAAGTTCATCTTGTCTTGCTTGACAGAAAATTCAGTGGAACGCCGCTATTCACGTGTGATAGAGCCGCAAAAATCCGCGTATAAGTGACGATAAATAAATACATTAAAACAAAAATAAATAAATAACCGGTTTTCCACTTCAAGATTGAAAAAAAACCCCACTTGTTCACTGGTAAACGTGGGTGTTGGGTGCTTATCCCGCTCAGATGCAACACAAGTGTGGGTGTTGAAACATATGTTTTGATATTATTGATATTGCCCAGTTGTGAAACTCAAAGGATTGACAATTCCTCAAGGCAAATGTGAAACAGATCATTATTGATCTTATTGATTTATTTTTCGACCTCTGCAAGGAATTGTGGCCTGTTGCTTTATTCTTTTGTGGTATTTAACAATTCAGCTTTCAGTAATGATTATTTTATTTAGAGTGTGGAATGACTGTAAGACAAATCTATCAATGTGATAATTGCTATTCTATGTTAATACGATTATGACTTTTGGACACAAATGTATGGATGCTTTTATGTTTTGTTTTCAGACTGTATATGCCTGTAAATCCACGAAAAACTTGGGCTGGTTATCAAAAGAACGACAAAAAAAAAAAAGATCCGCGGATGCCGAACCGGATTACGCGGGGTTCCATTGTATTCACTTAACATTTTTTTTCATTGTCCTCTTAAAAAGCCATTCGAGGGACCATCCATCCGATTTGAGCTGCATGAATGCCGGGCTGGAACTTCTCAGACGAGCCCTCATGATGATGGGCTGCAGAGCCAGAGAGCAGTAGCGCGCATGCGCGGTGCATCCAGGGGCTCGGCGGCGTTCGGTGCTGAAGTGGGGCGGATGGACGGAAAAACGGCGCCGATGGACCTTCTGCGGCCAAATCGCCATTAACGATGCCCTTCGAGAGAGGTCGGGACATCGTCGCGTGGGCACCCACCACCCTGGGACACTGACAGTCCGACACAAAGCGGTAAGACGACGCTTTATCCGGGCGCGCTCGCAATCCGGGGGCACACACACACACACATACACACACGCACACATACATACATACACACGCACACATACACACACACGCACACACACACGCACACACGTACACACTGGCGAAGGAGGAGGCGGTGAAGCTAGCTCGGCGGCTAGCATGGCAGCTAGGTCGCCCGCTCAGCTCCCTCTGCCTCCTCCCGAAGATAGCGGCTTTCGGGCGGCGAGCGAGCGACAATGATGGCGCTGTGGCTCGAATCGGGTCCGTCATGAACTACCCTGACTGCGTTCGAGTTCGGGTGACGGCTGCGCTCGGATGTGTTCGCAGCAGCTGCTAGCCAGTGGAGCTAATCGTAATAGTAGTAATGGAAGTTCCTCGATGAGAGCAGGTTCAAGTGAGAAGGGGTAAATGGGGGGGGGGGGAACGCAACATTTCCACCATAGACACTTTTTTCGTACAAACGACCTCCATTTTTCAGCTCCTTGGGTGACCAGATGAGAGCACCCACTGCGTGTTGTGTCGCCAGAGTTCCCTTGGTTCAGGTTCAGGTTCTAATCATTCTTCCTGGTTCCACTTACTTATTGCCTTCTCTAATTTGCTTGGGGGGGGTTATACTGTATACTGTAATGGCACAAGAAGGCACCAAAAATAAGCTCTCTCAAATTAGCAACGTGACAATTATTTTTATTTTTTACTGAAGATGACTATACAGTATATCAAACCGCTGAGTATGTTTAGGAATGGTCATTCAACCCGAGTACAACGCACCAAGAATTTTAAAAAATCGAACGATGGGTTACAGAGAAATTGTGTATTTTGTATAGACAAAAATGTATTTTTCTGGACGTTTTTGTGTGACATCGCCAATAGAAAATCTGGCCCAGAATATATTCAAATTCAAGTAAAGACAGTACAACTTGTAAGTTTTTCTTCACAAGCCGAAAGTCCCAGCCCTTCTCAAAATCTTTGCGGCAAAATTACTGTGACGCTTCAAACAGTGTTACTTGCTCTGAAAACTCTTTGAGTACTCGCTGACAATTGTGAGCAAAGACCTTTCTTTCTGACGCAGATGATGATTCGCCAGTGTGTCACATTGCCACAGTCTTGCACCTACAACTGCGATGTTAAATTTTGTTTTTTGACTTAATTATTGGTGGCTGATATTGGAAGCCCTTCTGAGTAAGTGATGCCCTAGAATAAAGCTGTGATTGGCACGATACCGATCCCAGGTATCGATACTCACCCATTCTAAGTTCCAACACGTTTCGGGGTGACGTAACGATGTGCGATGATCACGTTCACACATTGGTGTAAGAATACGTGGCTTCGCTATGTGTGACATAACAATCACAGATAACAAGTGTTGTCAAAACTTTCATTCAGGTATGCCAAAAACTCACTGTTGTTTTTAACGCTGTTCGCCGTGGACTTCTGCTTTGACAGGAAGTTCCTATTTGGTCTGGAAAAAAAAAAAAAAAGACCTCGTGAATAGCAGAAAATGCGTAGAGTGACAATAAACTACCCTGATAAACTTGCCAGAGGGTTAGCGTCAACAATGCTTCATTCACGCTGTGTAATTTGTTTTGCTGGAGCTCGACCAAAGTGGTTAACGTTAGGCAGGGATAATTAATAATAATAAGATTTTCTGTCACAATTATACGGCTGTTTCCATCCAAACGTGAAATCGTCGCACCGAGGTTGGGCGGTCGACAGCCTTTACCGCCAACGATTTTCAGTTCACTGAATGTTTATTTATCAAGAGTTTGGGGGAGAATTTATAAGGTTTAAATGTTATTATTTCTTCCCAATGCGTTTCAATGCGCGTCAATTACATGGGGAATTTGGGCGATTTGTTTCGCCGGGCGGGTCCCAATCGCTCTGAACTGCAGCGGTCGACTCTACGGTGAATAAAGAAGTTGTTGAATTCGATTGGGTAATTTTATTTTATTTTTTTACTTGCCGATAGGCTCCAAAATCCTGATCGTGTAAAGCATGGGTGGCCAACCCGCGGCTCGTGAGCCACATGCGGCTCCTTTGGCCGGTTCAATGCGGCTCCCGGGCTTCCACAAGACAAGCGTTTTGGACGCTTGCCATGTGACTATGTTGGTCTATCAACAATCCCGTTACTTGATTGACATATTGGGCAACCAGTCAAATGACAACTGAATCACTGCCTATGCGCGAAACATCGGCGCTAAGCGCTAAGCTAGTCTACGAATTACCTCTGATGTCAAGGCAGGGGTGCCCAATTCGTCGATCGCAATCGACCGGGAGCCAGCGGACTGGTCCCAAGTCGACCGCGAGGGGTGGGAGGAGGAAATGGGGCGAGGAAGGGTGATGCTTATGTGTGCCCATGTGTATAATGTGGCTAATTTGCAGTAACACAGTAAAAAAAAAAAATGGCTTCGTCTCTGACCCCCCATGTGTAAAGCCTAATCTTGGGTCATTTTTTTTCTATTTAACGAAGTACTTAAAGCCCTCATTTCCCCGCAGTCTGAACTGTCATCATGCCTTTGGCCAAACAAGATGCAACCGCTTGAGTAATATCCGACCACCGTCTGCTATTTTTGGCGTACGTTAGTGTCCAGTTCGCGAGCGTTCCAGCGATGCTCACTTGAAGCATTTGCTCCCTCTCTTTGATCCGTGTTAGTGTGTTACCGTTTCATTCAGATTTTCTGCTTGGCACCACGGCGCCAGACTTTCTTTGGAACTAATCTAAGATGTTAGCATTAGCGCCGTGGCAAAACCACTTCACCGAAAGAAACCCATCCAGTATGAACATAGTTTTTGCGGAAATCTTGTTCAGGAGTTTTTGAAACAAAGAAGCAGTCCCGACAAAGGTTACCACGTGGGTTGCGCAACACATTGACCTCAAACTCGTTACAAGTCTCTCAATGATGCAATTGATTGCATTGCCCGATAAGCCCGTATTGGTTATCAAAAACGATTTAACGCATGTGGGTTTTTTTTTTTTTTTCCCCGCCTCCCTCAGATGCTGTACTTTCAAGTCCGCCAACGACCCATTCGCTGAGATTGGAAGGCTAGCCGGCAGGAGAAAACCAAAGGAGCGGTCGTGAACGGAAGGAGCATTTCGGTGACTGTCTCGTCGGGTCAGGGATGGTGAAACCACTCACCGCTGCTGCCGTTGGTAAAAACGGACCACCTCGCCTTGCCCTGAGCCTCCCACCAGCTACCAAGGCAGTCCATTAGCCAATCTCAGACGCTCTGCTGAGCGGCCTCGCTATTGTCCGGCAACCGATTACCTCACGCCATGACTACTCTGTCTGACCTGCTTTCAAGTACTCACTAATTCATGGTAAGATGTGCCATCAAACCAAATTTATTTGGGATTGTGAAGTGCGTATTTGTAAGACACAATGGGGCTGAGGTCATTGTGTCGAGCCCGTTGAATCGAACTTGCAATATCTGACCGAAAAATTGTTTGCGCCCCGAGTGATTTTCATGCGGCCCTTTTTGAAACCTTCCACAAGTCTGACTTTCATGCTCCCGCTGCCACGTTTGTGTTTTTCGGTCCGGGATTTGCAACCTGGCCTCTCCACCTTCTCAACAAAGCCGCGGCCCGCCGTCATTAGCATCCGGCGGGGCCGTTTTATTTATTTATTTATTTATTTTTATTTTTTTCCTCGTACACGGGCTCGTTGCCTGGTTGCTGAATAACTGATGCGCTTTCCCCAATGGTCAGGCGACGTCATTTGCATATCAGACAGCCCCCCGTCGCCTTAGTTTCCCCCCCATCCGTTGTATGTCCATATGCAGACCAGGTCGAGAGGGACGGAGGAGGGTCTTTGCAGCTCATATTCACATCCGAGGTGTTCATGACGGGTTTAATGTCGGCAGGTAGGCGCGCTCTCTTTTGTTTTTGTTTCATGATCGACTGCAACTTTTGATTAAATTCAGCAGGAATTCACCTCCTCGCTGAGATTGATGACAAGAGTTGTGATGTAACAACCCTGAATCCGGAGCTGCGAGAGCGGCGCGAAGGAGGCTTTCCCCCGGTCTGTTTAACTTGCAGCGAGCCCGCCAGCTGGCCGCCTTGCTCTCCTGGCGCTTAAGAAATCAAATTACAAGGCCGCACTGTGCGTTATTGTCTGAGGTACTTTAAATGACTTCTTTGAGAGAGGCATTTCATTTAGATTAGCCCGCAGTGCTCGCTGCAATCCGGCCCGTAAAGAAAAGACAGTGTGATGTTCAAGTGGCTCTCTCTTAGCCGTTTATTAACCGCAGCGGCAATGTTTTGCGTAGTAAGTTCATTTGAAATTTGCACTATTATTGTTTATATACAACGCCTAGTCCGGGGTTCGGCAACAGGCGGCTCCAGAGCCGCATGCGGCTCTTTAGCGACATCTCGTGGCTCCCGTGGAGCTTTATAAAAAATGTTTGAAAATGGAAAAAAAGATTTTGATAGTAGGCTAATATAGCTCAAATAGATATAAATACACGTTGCAGCTCCGAAAAAGAAGAGCTGTGGTGTTGTTTTTTTTAAAACGTACACTTTATTGATGCTTTTAACAGTCTCGACAAACACAGACACGTCTGCGTCCGACTCCGTGCCTTCTCTCTTCTCGTTCGACTCGAGAGGCGTTCAAAGACAGCCTCTGAAAAACGGAAATTCATGATCCCTTCACTGACGCGAAGAAAAGCGACAATAATGCACCAAAACATAAAAAAAATCAAGCGAGGAAATCACAAAATTAATTCTATGGGGGCGTTTGTGAACACACAACAAAGGAATTCTGAGACAGTCCAGTCTCCTACATACATATAGCATGTGTTTCCTTCATTGTAAGTTTTATAGAAGGCTTTTATTTTTTTGCGGCTCCAGACATATTTGTTTTTTGTTTTTTTTTTTGTCCTATATGGCTCTTTCAACATTTTGGGTTGCCGACCCCTGGGTTAGGGAATGGGTAATTTACAATGTGCAATTTTGATGGAGAAAAAAATGGATGGATGTCATATTTGCTGATACAGGTGAGAGCTCATCTACCAATCACACAATTTCTCATTCGAGACTTTGGCGGTGTACGGTAATCAGTGCCAAGTGGGGAACTTTTCACCAGTAATAGGTGATTTGTGTGTTCTGTGTGCGCCAAAGCCCCGCAGTGTGAGTGGAGTGGAGATGAGAAAAAGGCAGGCGGCGCACATCGAGGCCCCACCACAGGTCCCCGGACAGCCTCGACCCAACACCTGCTGTCTCTGCTGGTGCGGCTGCTGCAAGTGTCTCTGGTAGGTCCTCTGCTTCTTCATCCACACTGACCACAGACACATGAGTGTTGTCTCTCCCCCCCCCCCCCCCACAGCAAATGCATTCTAAAGCACCTCTGGGTTGAAATGAACTCACCCCTTGCAAGATAGGCGAGCAACTATTTTAAGCATGCGGATGGGGTCTTCCTTTTAATCTGGCGGCTGTTAGTGAGGACATCATTGGAGAGATAGTTGAAGGCTTAAAGTGCGGACAATAGCAAGACTTGACCTAAAGAACCGTGGCGAGTGTTGAGACGAGTGTTTAAATGAATCAGAGGGAGAATGGTTTTGTGGTCATGTTGCTTTGACTCAATGAAATGGAGGGAGAGGAGGCAGGGTGGGGGGGGGGATGGTGTGGGAAGAGTGGTGACTAAGAATTGTACCCAAAATTTTGAGTTTTTAATGCCTCGGATTACGACCAAAAATCGGTTCTCGAACAAACTGAGCGCACTTGAATGCACCATTTGACTCCTCTCGCCTTCCTTACACGAGGAAGTGACGCTTCCTTGGGTAGACGAGGAACTGACGCTTCCTCGTGTTGCTTTTTATTGTGAGCAGACGTGTTCAGTAAACATTTTTATTTTAAAAAGAGCCTAGTTTCGGTTTTCGGACAATTTCGGTTTTCAAACAGCCTTCTGGAACGGATTATGGATGAAAACCGAGGTTTGACTGTACTGTTCAACTATTTAGGTTCCACTGGATCTCCAAACAGGTCCACATGGGGTGAAAATCAATTAAAATTCAGCCCCAGTTGCACGGAAGACCCGCCTCGTTGGGTTGCCCCCCCACCCCCACCCCCTTACGCAAGCCAGCAAGCAATCAATGCCAACAAGCGGCATCCCATTCCTCACTCGGGCCGCACGCTTGGCCTTAGAAGACGGTGAATGAATGTTTGTTGTGGGCCAGTGAATGGTGAATGCGTCGCCTCTGTCGCAGCACTCCATCTGAAGAAGTGGCAGGCTGGCAGCTTGTCAGACCTGGAAGGAGTTTCCCAACAAGCCAGCGTTTCAATGATTTCCATGCCCATCTATTTATTTATTTTCTTTTTTTTCCTGTGCTGGTGGTTAATTTTTATTTTTTTTTTTCCCCCTCCTGGTCTAGCAATCTTCCCCATCTCGCTTCACCCCCTCCTCACTCATCCCCTCTAACCTGGTCCTCACCCACGATCATACAATCCCCTTCTATTTCCATCCTCTCGTCACATGCAAAACAGCTGTGAGGAACAGCCTGTATATTTAGGCGTATTGTGAGAGCGCCCGGGGGCTGCGGCCCGCTTACCCTATTAGAGGCAGCACAATGGGGACTTTGACAAGAGCCCCGGCAAGAGGAAGCAGAGATCCTCCATGGTGGGACAAAAATAGACGGCGCAGTGTCTGTTGCATTATGGACCGAGGCGAGTGTGACGGGGAGTCGCGGCGGGCAGAAGGAAGCCCGCATGTGTGTTTAGCGCGTTGACAGGAGGCCATTGTTCACTGGATGTCTGGCAATGTTTATTATAGATTGTCTTGCTCACTTGAGGATCACACGCTTCTTTCCCAGCTTGATTAATAGCTGCAGGATACAAACCAAGAATGACATGACGGCAATATTGTTGGTTTTTTGTCTGTGTTGCGGGTAAATTTGGGGCAGTGTTTGCATTTTCTTTCAAAGATTGTGAACAAAAACCCCCCCCAAAAAAGTCACTGGACCATTTATCTTTTCTGACAAAATAGTTGAAACACAGCCTGCCTCTCCCCATTCATGTCACACAAAAAAAAATCGACTAGGATGAAATGTAAAATGTGCCATGCGACGCTCTTTTAAATGCACAGATAAGCCAGGAGGCTCTTTGTCTTTTTTTATTAAACGACCATGAAATTTGGAGCCTGAATGCTAGCATTGTACGCTAGCCTTAACAGTAGGCAGCGAATAATGCTAGCTTTGTTTTTGCCTTGATCACAAGCTAACAGACTGACTTGTCTCTGCGCATTTGCAGAACTACACAGTACAGTCATACCTCGGTTTTCGACCATAATCCGTTCCAGAAGGCTGTTCGAAAAACCGAAACCACGCTCTATTTAAAAAAAAAAATCTTTATTGAACACGTTGACTCAATAATGGGACGCTACACGAGAAAGCGTCACTTCCTCGTCTACCCGAGGAAGCGTCACTTCCTCGTCTAAGGAAGGCGAGAGGAGTCAAGTGGTGCGTTCAAGTGCGCTCAGTTTGTTCGAGAACCAAATTTCGGTCGTCATCCGAGGCATAAAAAACCGAGGTTTGACTGTATGTGCAACAACACATTTACTTCCTTGTCCTTCGCATACTGTGAAAGAAAGTTGAAGGTCATAAGCGCAGCTTACGTGCTGAGTAAAAGTAAAATTTTTTAAGATGGAATATTCAGAGGGGGAAAAAAGGTGACGTTATGAGAGAAATCTTTACACGGTGAGAAAGCAAGTCTAATTCTTATGTAAGAAAAAAATGCAGAATTTTACTAAACTTTGAATTTCACCTTGTTCTCAAAAACCAAAACATGAATTGGTTTTATCTCTGTACAGCACTTTGGATTGCATTTTAAATGGATAAAAAGCGCTATATAAATCATATTTAATTCGACTTGGTGATTTGAACATTGCACTGTTATTTTTGTCAGAACAGTGTCATTGTCATCGGGTGACTATATTTCTTTTCATTTTGATCCAAAAAGCGTCTTTATGAGTAGATTGCTAATGAATTCAGCCTTCAATCCAAAGAAGCAAAGTGCACCGTTTGACTGCAGTAGTCTCGATCACCCCCGGGACACGGCCGTGAGTAAAAGCCTGCCTGTTGCCTTAACGTGCAGGAATGAAGACAGGATGGAGAGAAGCGAACGCCAGACCTGCACCAAGATGGACAGTATAGAAGCTGCAGAAGAACAGTAAGTCGTCAACCCCGTCGCCATTGGCTTTGCGTCGTGACGACCGCTTTGTCTTGATCTCTAGCGTTTCCCACCGCCACCGCAGACACCCCAGCCTCGACGAGGTGCTCTCGTGGTCTCGGAGCTTCGAGATGATGCTGCGCTCGCTGGAGGGTCGGGAGATCTTCCGGGAGTTCCTGAGGTCAGAGTACAGCGAGGACAACCTCCTGTTCTGGTTGGCCTGTGACGAGCTGAAGAAGGAGACGGACCTCTCGGTGGTGGACGAGAAAGCCAGGATCATATACGAAGACTACGTGTCCATACTGTCGCCGAAAGAGGTTTGGACTCTGGTTCCTCTTTGAGGCCAGGGGTCGGCAACCCAAAATGTTGAAAGAGCCATATCGGACAAAACCCCCCAAACAAACAAACAAATGTGTCTGGAGCCGCAAAAATAAATAAAATTTCAGGGAGCCACTAGATGGCGCTAAAGAGCCACATGCGGCTCTGGCGCCGCCTGTTGCCGACCCTCGGACTAGGCGTTGTATACAAACAATAATAGTGCAAATTTCAAATAGGCATCCGATTACCTGAAAAAACGTTTAAGCCGGTAATAAAATGAATGGCATACCCAGCGCAGGGCCAGCTCGGCCATTTTTGAGCAGTCACATGATCACTATGACATAGTCGTTCCTGTTCTATTTTACTACAAAAATGCCATCTGCTCTCATCTCGTATTGCCATTATTTAGATATATTTGAAAAACATGATCAATCCTCACCAAAATTTAAGTACGCATCTCCACTTGGATTTTAGAGACGACCTCAGCCGTTTCCGCTTCATGCGCGCCGAGAGAGAAAACATTAACTTCACCTGAAACTACACCAAGTGTCACCAAAATGTACACGTCTGCTTATGCCCACTTCATATTCTGAAAATGTTGAAACGGCTGTCACAATACATTTTTTTTTCAATTTTATGGATGCCATAACTGGAACTCAGACAGTGATACTATCACGTACCACTAGAGGGAGCCCACATAGCACTAGTGGTACTCGTTAGAGACTGTGGAGTCACTAGATTAAATGTTTACCAATGTTAATCCTGGCAAGAAAAGTTTCTTTCCCCACCACCCTATCAGCCGTTTTCTTATTCTCATCCGCGGCAGGTGAGTCTGGACTCGCGGGTACGCGAGGGCATCAACCAGAGCCTGGCCGAGCCCAGCAGCCTGATGTACGAGGAGGCGCAGCTCCAAATCTACACGCTGATGCACCGAGACTCCTTCCCCCGCTTTCTCAACTCCACCGTTTACAGAGACCTCCTCGCCAACAGGAGGCGCACCTGCCTCGACACCTAAAGTCCCGCACCCCCACCTCGCTCACCCTCGATGCTGCCCTCCATCGAGACGACGACGTCAACTATGGTGCCAGAAGTCCGGTTTGGAAAAACAAAACTCTTTCTTGATTGCAAAAAGACTGAATGACATCCAAGTTGGTTATTGTTCTTATTTATATTTTTCAAGAAATTTCTAGCCAGTGACGTGAGTTTGCTGGTTGCTTTTAGGTCAAATTTGACGAGGCCGCCTTCGCCGGCCGCTGATTGTTTTTTGCGAGTCCAGATGTCTTGATGGTCACGTTAGACCGTGGACTCCTCAGGACCAGGAAGTAAGAGCGAGAACGTGAGAGAGAGAGAGAATGGACAGGCCAATGATTCCTGTACTGTAATAATGACACCTCACTTTTCATTTCTAACCCCATTTTTCTCCCCATATCATTCTGAGCTAATGAGATGAAGGCCGTCTGATGCCGACGACTGCAACTTTTTTTTTTTTTTTTTTCTTTATTTTATTTTCTTTCAAAATAGGCTTTCCGGCAAGGGAAAAACAAGCATTTATTTTAAAAAATTTTTGGAGAGGGGAGGCATCCACATTGAAGAAGCAGCAACCGTCCATGTTTCCATCCCTCCATTCGAGCACTTTCCTTCTTAACATGTGAGAAGTAAGGGCTAGACTTGTGGTTGGGCAGCTACATGTAACTCAACAATGCCTTCACATGTGTTTTGACAAGACAAAAAAAAAAGGCAGCGAGTGGAGCTCTTGTCGGTCCTCCGACCCCGCCGTGCGCCCCCTTAGAAAGCAACCACAGTTAACCCCGACCCTCCCTCCTGCTTCCCATTCGTACCCTCATAGCCTGACAAGCACAGGTCAAAAAATGAATCATAATAATAACACAGCGGTGGTCGTCTTCTACATTGAGGCACTTGGGATAACAAACGCCCTGGCCTTTTTTTCTGTGAGGTGTAGCCGGTGCCAAATATGATGTCAACAGCGCTGAGGAGGACAGAACTCGTTCTAGCCACTAGCCAGCAAAGTTTTCGTTAGCGACAATGCTAACACTTGCCCTCCTGGCGCTAGAGCCGCTTGCTAGATTAGCATGCCGTTGCGCTATTCTGTAACACTCTCTCTTTGGTCTACTTTTCTATTAAAAAAAAAAAAAGTAATAATAGTAATAATAAAAGAAAAAATCAGACTTTGAACGCATGATAATGTGTCGCTTTAAAGAATTTAGAGGACAAAATGGAGGGGCGGGTTCTTGCCAAATGTCCCGGTAACTCATTTTTTTTCTGCCCGGCCTGTTGATATGCAGTAGAAAGTGCATGACTGAAGTATTATGCTCTACTATTTTTATTTTATTTTTCTTGTCGAATTAGCATCAATTACATTGATGTCCAGATAGATGACGATATATCTATCAGGTCCTAAAGTGTTAGCGAAAACTGTGACACTCGTCGTTGAGGACTCGTGGGAGGAGTCGATGTTGCCGTCTGTGTATCGATCTACCAGACGTTGGGCGTGCCAAGTTTTGGTGGAGAGCCATTTTGAGAGCAAGCTAGTCAAAAAATAATAATTCTGAAAATTGGGTGTACTGTACTGTCGTTAACCTTGTTAGCCTTTGTGTCTCTACCTTGCTCGGCTGGATTTTAAACTGCCGAAATGACTCCAAATTCGAGATGGGCACGAAATGTCCGTGATCCACTTTCAAGCTAATTGAGTAACTTTTATAAAATATTAGTCATGGGACAGGAGAATCGCTCTGTGAATGTTTCTGAACGCCTGCTTCCACGACTGCCGTATTGAGCAAAGTTCTGAGTGGTTGTAAGTGACGTCACGACTTTATTGTTCACTTTCTTAACACGGCAAAGTAGTTGCGAGGGAATATAAATCTCCTCTGCCGGACACGATTTTCCAAGTCTGCGCCACCCTAATGATCAGTGCACGGATTATGTCCATCGCGACTAAGAATCGGTTTATTTGATGAATTGCAGCGGAACCTCCAAAAGTGGAACTATTTGGAGTTCAACCCTCCTGGAAATACAAAAAAAATAATAATATTCCGCAAAAGTCAGAGTATATGTTTTGTTATGGCAATAGATGTGATATTTAATCTCCATTTTTTTTTTTTTTATGAATTCGACGATGCACAATGTTAAATTTGAGCTGGTAACACCGGGTGTGTTTTTCTTTTTCTTGAGCTTTTTCTATTTGACAGACCTTTTCAATTCCGGCACTACCTTTTAAACTACGTGATGGTATCGCTCTGCCGCTAACTTTCTGCTGTGTCAGCCTTCAAAGGGTGAGTAATTTTATTTTATTTTATTTTAGTTGTCTTTTGCAACGGTTAGCTTCTTTTGTATCACAGTTAGAATTTGAAATTGTTCCTTCCATCATAGACCGAAAGTTCTTTTCAGGATGGAATCAATTACCGTTATTTGAAAAATTGCTTTGAGCGAATTGAGTTCCTCGTCGGAGGTTCCGCTGTACATTCAAACGTCGTCGGCGAATGTTATCAATTGAGCGGGGCAAAAAAAAAAAAAGCCTTTTTTTGTTTTGTTTTGAAATCTAGGTTCAATGAAGACAAAGGTCTGGCCTATACGAGTTTGTCTAAAGAACTCAAACATATTATTTATCCCCTGTCAGTACATGCAGGCGGCCACATTAGTGACATTCGCTGTGCATGCAGGCGCCCAGTTGAATCACAATATATATATTTTTTTCCATTTTTAGGAAAACACGTTTTTTGCCGAGTCTTTGAAACACTAGTTAACGCGAGAATGTTTCACCACTAAGCATATAAATAAATACAAATAAATAAGTAAACGTCATGGTGCAATGGAAATCAAGTTTACATTTATAAAGCGACAGCGAGTTTATGCGCTTGGTGGCGCCGCGCTCAAAGCATTTGGGAGACGAGCAGGAAGGTTCTATACTTGGGAGAGATGTACTGGGAGCACTGCGCGTCCGGCGTTTTCCCGCCCGGTGTCCTTTTTGCCCAACCACCCCCTTTACCCCCAAACTTTAATTTATTGTGACTCTTACACAGTCAAGGCGCTTGTTTGGTGTTGAAAAAACTGTGGATTTTACAAGCAATGAACATGTGAAGTCATGCAACGGTGGCGGTGCTCTGCCGTTTTTATTTTTATTTTATTTTTTCCCTTTTTAAGAGCTAAAGTGTCCTGACAGGAAGGAGGGGGGGTTGCGAAGCTTTGGCCTTATTGACACATTTATTATGATCATCATTCTTCTTCTTCTTCTCATCTCCTTGGATGAAAACAAACAACAACCCTGTAGGCTTTTCACTACCTCTCATGTGGTTAACTTATTTCACATCTAGTTGTCAGGGGTTTTTTTGTTGTCATTTTTGGTTGTTGTTGTTGTTTTTTTTTGTAGATCTACTTGAAGCCTAACACTGTAAACTATAAAAATGTGCACAGACAAAAATGTATCAGAGCGGCAGCGTGTGGGGGCAGGAGTGTATTCAAGAGAGTTTAGCCTCGACGTTTTGTTGTTGTTGATTTTGCTTTTTTTTTTTTCTGTCTTTTGTTTTGATTTTGAACTAGATTATTTTTTTTTTTGCATCTATATAATAATTCAGGAAACCACTGTCTAAGGGCTAATCCCATTTTTGCCTATGCAAATGTGTTGCTGGGAAAAGGGCGAGGTTCCGCCCGCACCCGTTTAAAAGATGGACCACGGTTTACATCGCCCTTTGCTGAAGTCCTTTCAATCTCACTCAGCAAAAAAAAAAAAAAGTTCACTTATTCAAGTAATACACAAGAGAAAATAGTATATGCCTTTGTGACGATACAGAAACAAATACATGTTGTCTGACATGATGTGGCGGCGTGCTGGCGTCTCGCGAAGAACAGTGGCTGGCCTTGTGTACGATTTACGAACGGAGGATGTTTGATTTGTCAAAACAAAATAGCAAGTTGGGAGTCACTGTCGCCAGCCCGTCTCTGTCCAGTCGTTTTTACATCCAGGTTTGAAAGGGCTGAAACGTGCTCACAACAGTCTGGTGACATTCAACTTCCTGTGAATTTTGTTTGTTGGTTTTTTTGGTCTGTGAAAAGATGCGTTTTCTTTTTCACCGAAAACAAGAGCATGTCATCTTCGATATCCGACCCTCAAACGTATCGTTTTTGTAGCCGCATCCTCGGCAACGATCACTGTGTCGATGCAGTTGGAAGCGCATCCATCGGAAGTGGGAATTTTTTGTTTCCATTTTTACTCAAATAAATCCCTAAAATGGGTCACCGACGAAAATCGTTCACATAGCTAGTTTGAGCCACTTTTTAAAAAATATTTGCGATGAGGTACGATTTGGGGCTTTATCGAGATCTCTCCGACAGGTTTTGTCAATTTGCGCGAAATTTGATTCCTCGACATTTTTGTTTTTCCCCCCAAGATATCCTCCGATTCCGTCGCTTTTATTTCTCGTGCTCTGGCTTCCTCTCTCGGTGACGGGCAATACCACCATTCGCGGGAAAAACGTTACAGTTTTGACGTCCTCGCTTGGCTGGTGTGCGACAAACGGATTTTAGGCGATCACTTTTCTCTTTATTGATTTCGATGCCTAAGCCTCAAGGTCAAGAGATGATGGAAAAAAAGCGCAGGCGGAAATTGGAAATTTAAACATTTAGCTGATGGGGAAAATATATATTTTTTTTCTATTGAGCATGCTTTTTGCTAAATAAATGAAATAATTCAGTTATTTGCTACAAACGATACTGTATGAGTATGTATTCAAGTACTGCAGTATGCAGACAATTAAAAAAAAAAAAAACTCTTTTGAGGGGTTTGTATTTTTCTCACCGAAGCATACCCGATTCTTGAGTGTTACATGAAAACAATGAGCCTCTTTGTACGAAAGTCGGATGTTGATCCCTTCGTATGAGTTTGTCGTCTGGTTGCGAGAGGAAGGCAACAATTTCAAAATTCTTGAGCGGCGTAGGACCGGCAACATCATCGGAATTACAAATCCACTTTTGGATAATATTTCCACCTAAAAGTTCTCGTACGAAGTCAAACGGGACAACAACGTCGGACCAACAGCGACGCTAGTGCGACAACAAACTCTTAATCGATGGCGGACGACAGGAAACGACTCGACGACGTCTGACCCACACCGACTTCTGTTGACGCCAACATCTTTTTTTTTTTTTTTAAATGTCGGACCCAGAAAAATCTTTCCGGTGCCGATTATAAGAAAGTCGGACAAATACTGACAATAAAGTCAGACCAACAGGTTCAGTGTCCGACCAATAACAATGGCGCACTGACGACGACTTCTTTGACAATTTTGGACCAAAAAACCCAAAACAATGACTTATTTTTCACGATTTAGGACACAAAACCATTTCCTATCGATAGCTTATTTTTCAAAGTGCAACAAACATCAGCAATGTCGGACAAATCACGACAGCGGACCGACAACAACTTCTTTGAATGGAAAACGATTTCTTGAAAGACATCTGAAGAACAGCAACCGGTTGCTAACTTCACAGAACTTTTGCCGACGACTTCTTCAACAGTTTTGGACTCAAAACAATTCACGACTTCTTTCACAGTGAACGGACGACAACTTCGTTAATGATCTCGTACAGAAAACAACTTGAACGACGTCGGACTGACATCGACTCCTTACCGTTGACACCGAATTCCTGAACAATGGCGGACATAAAGCAACTTATGACGTCTTAACCAGAGTCGGACAAACACCAACAAAACGACTTTTTGAATCAAGTCACGACGACGGCAATAACGACTTCTTTAACAATGTCGGTCAGAAAACGAGTTCTGTAAGGAATCCGAGCGATCCGGAGCACTTGGTGTCCAAAGTGCCGTGAAATGCGGGAAGCCCTTAAGTGTAGCATCCGACGCGTCCCCAGCGTTGTCGCGGACCCAGCCGTCACATATCGCTGCGTAAATGCGTACCTCAAGAAAGCGTTGGCAAAAGGTGTACATTGTGACCAACTTTTTGCTCATTAATGGTGTTGCTTTCGGCAAGTCTTTGCATGACGGTTCAAATCGGATGTAACAAAACTGTACTTTTGCATCACCGTGTCCATTTCACAATGTATTGTTTTGTTCTGTTTTTTTTAATTATTGGTCAATTCCGATACATTTTTAAAAAGTGAAAACGATGTGCCAAAAATTTGTCATTGCCATGCGGTTGGACTATAAGCACGGTCAAGTGTTTGTTTCATTTCAAAAGTGTTTGTCTTCGTAAAACTATATCAAGTAATATACCCAACGCAGATGACGTTTTTGTAAAAAGGCGACGATAACGTCGAATGGTCGTTGATTGCGGACAAATAAGAGCTATTGTGTCACAACTGAAATTGTAACTTTTGTCGCCCGCAAAAAAAAAAAAAAAATGACAATGTTCACCATTATTCTTCTGCGATTGTTCATTTCTCTGAAAAGGTGCGAAAGACCTCTCGTTGAGTCTCGCCTGCTGTGTTGAAAGCTGTGGTCCATTGGGATCAGCGGCACTTGGTCTTGTCCTTGTTTACACGAAAAAAAAAAAAACACACACACCATCTTTGCGTTACGACAAAAGGCCAATCTTTTGTGACTGCCCTTGAATATCTTGTCATTTGCATAGTGCTGCTAGAAAGTGTAACAACTTACAATAAATACTTAGTAGATTTCTTTTTTTCACAAATGTCATGGTGTCTTTCTTGGGGTTGGGCTGGGAAATTAGCTACCGTCGAAAGAAAAGCATCAATTTCAATATTTTGTCAGTTAATTTGTTGAGCACCTCAAAAGGATCTTTGCGTTTCGGCAACGACATCAAACAAACCAATTCTCATGTTAATGAGAAAAGCAACGTGAGGTCACATTTTCTGTGTTTGTTCAAATTGTAAGTGAAAAGCAATTTTTAAAGGGACTAAGAAAAATTAATGAGTCCATAAAAAATATTCTGAGGAAAATATGACCAAAAAAACCCTAAGTAGGCACATTTTTCTTAAAGAAAAAAAACATGCAAAACATTTTTGTGTGTGTGTATGGGGGGAGATAAGGTAGTACACAAAAAAACTAAAGATGACTAAAAAGATAAAGTTATAATGTTGGAAAAAATCTAAGTCCCGTGGAAGAAAAAAAAAGACGTTAAAACAAGAAAAAGTCGTAATGTTTTGAGAATAGTCTTTTTTTTTTTAATAAGAAAGAATGTTCAAGAAAGAATTTTGTCAATTGTGCATCACCACCAAGACTCCGGATGTCAAATTTGAGACTTTTTACAAATCTGCAGTCCCCGGCGTGTATGTAAAGACCACAGAAAGACTCCATTTAAAAACACATTTGCTTTTATTTCGTTGACAGTATCCATGATGGTGTCGACGATACATTCAGAGAACAAGGTGAGAGCACATGCTGAGTGACGTGGAGGCAGGTCGGTGCGTATTTCGGTCGCTCTCTTCACGGACATGAATCAGTCGTGCAGTCCTCTGCCAAGTGTGAACTTGTGCGTTCTCACGCAGTCTTTTGATCCGTCACATCAGGACCTGTTGAGGGGCCCTCCCCCGAGGAGGTCTTGTCCAGTCCTTGGCTGTCGCTCTGGTCACGTGACTGCCGGTTGCGAACGCTCTCGTCGATGCTCTCGTACGGCTCGGACGTCCACTGATGAAAGCACAAGGGACGGGGAATTATTGCTTGACGGATAGACAGTGGTAAGTCTCGAAGCTCATGAGTTTCGATTTAATATGCTTAGCAAAAAAATAAAAAAATTCAACCTTTGTCATAAGTTATGTAGCATGAGGCTACTCAAGCTCAAAATGCCCAAAACAAAGTTAAATTCATCATATTGAATATATATTTGGAGTAGTAGGCTACTGTTTGGATGTTTCCAGACAATTAAGGATTTTGGAAGGTGCACTATATGGAAATGGACAAAATTAGCTTTTTTATTACCATCATTTAAAAAATAAGTTTAAAAAAATCAAATGGATAAAAACAACAAATATTTCTTCAACTTGTCTGCATCAAAGTCTCAAAACAAGTGGAAAAAAACTCACTTCAACATAGTTCCTTGCCACCAAGGTGATGGCAAAGCACCACTTTTCTCAATGAAATTCCTCAAATCACATCAATGTAGTTCCTGGGCAGCAAGGTGGCAGCAAAGCTCCACTATTGTTAAAAGGAAACTCCTCAACTCACTGCAACATAGTTACTTGACACCTACCGTAGATGCCCTAAGACGGTGCTAAAGCACTACTTTTTTCGAAATGAAACTCTTCAACTCATTTCAACGTACTGTGTTGGCGCCAAGATGTCAGCAAAGCCTGATTTTTTGTCTCAATGGAACTCCTCAACTCACCTCAACATACATCCTTGGCACTGAGATGCCACAAGATGGCAGCAAAGCACTACTTTTGCTGAAACCAAAAATTGGGAGGTTGACTGTTTACCTGTAACCCCCCGCCCCATCCATCCATCCATCCATTTTCCGAACCGCTTTATCCTCACTAGGGTCGCGGGGGGTGCCGGAGCCTATCCCAGCTGTCTTCGGGCAGTAGGCAGGGGACACCCTGAATTGGTTGCCAGCCAATCGCAGGGCACACAGAGACGAACAACCATCCACGCTCACACTCATACCTAGGGACAATTTAGAGTGCACAATCAGCCTGCCATGCATGTTTTTGGAACGTGGGAGGAAACCGGAGCACCCGGAGAAAACCCACGCAGGCCCGGGGAGAACATGCAAACTCCACACAGGGAGGCCGGAGCTGGATTTGAACCCGGTACCTCAGCACTATGAAGCCGACGTGCTAACCACTGGACTACCGGGCCGCACCCCCCGCCCCCCTCCCAAAAAAAAAAATCTGTGTTGTACCTGTGTGGCCCTGCTGGCCGACCGGTGTGAGGGTCCCATGGCAATGTTGACACTGGACGATGACTGCGTGTCGGTGGTGTTGCCCCCCTCGGCTGCCGACAGCCCTGAGATCACCAGGCCGCTGGAGAAACTGCGCTTGCCGAACAGCAGACTCAGGGTAGACGACGATGACGACACCTAATGAGAAATGGGCACAACAACAGTGTGGCACAGAGTCCAGGGAAATGCTAATGATGTCATCTTCACGTCACGTGACATGAAAAGTCAGCGTTGACACTGCGCATGAGACACGGAGACGACATGTAGCCTACTCGTACTTGGCTGGAACGCTGCTGATTCGGCGCCGCCTGGATCTGCGAGCTGATCCCACCGGTTCCCGAGAGACGAGGGACCTGAGGAACCAAGCGCTTCGTTAGCCGAAAATTTCAAGCTAACCACGAGTCATTAGTGTTGTGCGTGTGTTAACCTGGGAGAAGATGGACGCTATGGAAGTGTTGAAGGACAGCTGGCTGTTGGACAAACGCTGGACCAAGCCATGGTTGGAGGCTGAGTCCACGATGGGTCCCGATTGGCTGTTGACCGGCGGCCGCTGGGTCTGAGGCTGCACCGACCTGCTGCGATACTCCCTCCGGGCTGCACACAACAGGAATTCACCAAGAACAAACATTCATAGAAATCTTATTTTTTGACAGGAAGCATTTCCTTGATGAACAGAAAAATAAAAAACACTGGAGGTTGGAAGAACGAAAGCTGAACTCTTCAAAGGTAATGCGAGCTATACATTTAATAGTTTTATGTTGAACTATTATGAGTGTGAGCGTGGATGGTTGTTCGTCTCTGTGTGCCCTGCGATTGGCTGGCAACCAATTCAGGGTGTCCCCCGCCTACTGCCCGAAGACTGCTGGGATAGGCTCCAGCACCCCCCGCGACCCTCGTGAGGATGAAGCGGTTCGGAAAATGGATGGATGGATATTACAAAAAAAACAAATAAACATTTACAATTCATTACGGTCAATATATGATGTAATTATGTAATTCATGGACTTAGAGACTAGAAGTATGTCACAATTTTCAACTTTTATTTGTCCATGGTGCTACACTAAGTCCCCTCCCATTTGTTGTTATTCTACCTGAGCTATGGTGTCGGTGGCTTCGTGTGGTCCGGGGGGCTCTCTGTTGGTAAGCACTCAGACTATTGGATGTGACCGACGACGGCCTGTTGTGGCTCAAAGATGACGACCCGCCGGTACCGCAGTCGCAGTCATCCATGTTGACGCCACTGTTGCAACTGTTCAGGTTGTCCTTGCGCACTCTGTTGGCATCAGTGACACATACCAAATGTGTGCTCAGGCTGGTGGGTTTTACTCTCCATTTTTATTCTTAATAACCTTTAAGTACCATTTTTTGGGAATGCGTAATTTTTTTCTTATTTTGATAATTTTACAGTCTTTCTACCTAACCCTAACCCAAAATTGGGAAATTATGTAATCTACTAAAAACCACAAAACTGAAAGGTTCAATTCAATCCAGCTGTAGTTTTCATGGGTTTCAATTGACCAAAATTGGACAAGATAGAGCCAAAGGGTCCAATTTGAGTTGGAAATTGGACAAAAATACCCACCCTTGGCAGGTTTTATGACATTTGCATGAACACAGCTAAAATACGGGGGAAAAAATGGGGCAGACACACATAGCCAACATAATGCCCTGAGGGTAGACAAAACTGGCAGAAACTGATTTCATTGAAGGGGGAAGTTCTGTTGAACCTGAGCCATTTGGAGCACAGCCAGGAACGAATGCCGTCCAAGCTGGAAGCCCCTCCCCCAATGGTGCGCAGCATCCGGTGTGTTCCCGCATACGACGTTGTCAGCGGCGACACGTACCTGGATTGACACCACAGAGCAACGGATGTCAAACCCCAGAACACCCTTGGGTTCTCTTCGGGCTTTCAGGCCGTACGTACATGGGGTAGCCCAGGGGCTGGTCGCAAGACGAGTTGACCATGTTCCTCAGCGCCTGCTTGGAATTCTGGATGCTGCCGCGCTCCGGGTTGCGATTCCGTAAGAAGATCAGTTCTTGCTGCTGACCTGCCCATAGACCTCGCACACACTCCTTGTTGATCTACCAAGAGAGTTTAGGAAGTCGTATAGTGACCCCTTCATGTATCGACGGGAATACAGACCGACCCCCGATCTATGAAAATCTGAAGGCATATAAAGAGGCATCCTGCGTAAAGTTTCTGTTCCTACCTTGATGACTTTGAAGCTGAGGTGGCGTTTGTAGAGCATGATGATCTTGTACTCATCTGTGCCGTCGTCCACCATGTGGCGCAGCGTGAGCAGCATGTCGCGGCTGGACAGCACCGCCTTGCGCCAGGCCGGGTCGCTCTCGTGGCAAATGACCAGGCTGCTGCGGTAGTTTGTGATAGCCTCGTACAAGATGGACGCCTCCTCGGTCTCTTCCAGACACGTGAAGTGGTCCTGGGAGCAGGAAGGGCAACGGACTGACTGACTCCAACGGGACTTGGAAGCTTTCAGTCCAGATTTTCTTGAAAGATGTGCCACAAGGCCTTGTGACGAACGGCAGTTTGCCTGTACCTGATGCAGCTTCAGGCTCATTCTGACGGCGGGAGCCACCACCTTCTGCAAGAGGTCAAGATCGGCGAAAACCCACTCGTCTTTGGTAGCGATGCGGAAGTCGCCTTTGAACAGTGTGTTGAAACCATACAGGAAAGATTCCAGGCTTGACGGGGTATAAAAATAAGACCAACAAAAGAGAGAGCTAATGAAGTTTCTGATGCCCCCTTGTGGTAGCAGTTTCTAACTTCAAGTTAGACGTTTGCTTTCCCTATTGACACGCCAGTGGTTTTCCAAGTTTGAGGATGTTGAAAGACTTGAAATTGTCCAGATGTAAATGAGACTATGAGACGTGGTTTGTCTTTATGTTCCCTGTGATTGACTGGTGACCGGGTCAGGTTAAATCTCTCAACCAAAGTCAGCTAGGACAGGCTAAAGCTCACGCGTGACCCTAATGAGGACAAGCTCTTCAGATGATGGAAGGTTGAACGGACCCAAAAAAATTTCATACGAAACATTTTTCAGTCTCTGGAAAGTCTCGGCCTGTTGGCACCTGAATGATCCAACGAACTCAGTACTGGACAACCTCCCCACTCTCTCTTGAGATTTGAATCTTCAGAATTGCAGATAAGGTGAAACATTCTCTACAACCCAGTTTATTTTTTGGATGACCATGATCTGGATGACGGAGCAAACAATCAATCTAAAGGGTAAGAAAGAAAAAGTGAAGTTACCTACCTGTTGGACATGTTATGTGACGCCGTTCCAAGCGATCGTCTTCCCAGGACCGTCAGGGCGTATGACAAAGTCACCAGAGGGGAGTCTTCATCGCTCTCGACAGGCTGGACAAACAAACAAACAAACAAACGTGTGGATACAAGAGGAGGGCAGACTTTATACCACGGGGTGTCCAACCCCGGTCCTCCAGCTGATCATTTGAATCAAGTGCGTTGAGACCCGCTCAAACGGGATCTGAGATCTGCTCAAACATTTCAAATTTAGATTTGGGACCGAAAACTGCCAGAACCTGCCACAGTGCGGAGCCCTGCTAAATCCCCAAGTCTTCCGTACCGTCTCCATCTTGCCAGCGCAGTACTGGATCCACTCCAGGTACACGTTGCAGAAGCTGGCTCGCGTAACCCCCTGCAGGCAGTGCACATAGTCCTCGTCTATCTTGACACTAAACACCTGAGGGTCTCTCTCGATGTGGTGCCACTTGGTGTAGGTCTGCAGCGCCTCGTGGATGGCGGCGTCCTTGAGCCAGGTGGTCAACTTGGGGGAGTGCACCAAGTAGTAAATAACACTCTAGAGGAAGAGGAAGAGATGGTGAGCGAGAGGTTTCCTGGAGATGAATCTTCTTGTTTGGACAAGTACCTTCAGGTAGTAGGTGATGAGCAGCTTGCGGAGGTCGTAGACCTGCAGCATGGTGGCAGCGTTGTTTTCGCTGATGCTGTAGCCCTCCAGCAGGTACTTAGTGGCGGTCACCTCCCACGCCAGCCAGCGCAGGTTAAAGGCAGCGTTGCATGACAGCATGTGGGGCAGGTGGCCAGGCTCGCAGCAGCAACAGGCGTCATCCTCCTCCACGCCCTCCGTGATGGCCTCCACCTCACGCTGCTGGCAGTAAGTTCCTGGCAGGAAGGCAAAGAAACAGTTTGAAAAGCTGTCACTATTTGGCGGTGTGGACTTGGTATGGCTAAGTCGAATTGTTTTGGTGAGCCATTAATATTTCAGCGAGACGGGTCAGTCAGAGAAGAAGGCAAAAGAGAGGTGGTCGGTTTGGTGAGCTGATAGAATTGGGTATCATGCCCAGAACAATGAAAAAAGATGTGACCGAAAGGTAGAATGTAGATAATGAAGGAACGTGGGGCTCAGAACAGAGCCCTTGGGTACACCAGTAGAAACAACTGCAGCACTCGGTTCATTCCATTAACACCATTCAATAGAAATCATTTCACTGGTGTACCACAGGGCTATATCCTGGGGTACAGTAGTCAATTAATTGAAGTCAAATACCAATTCTGCCCCCCCACCCCCACCCCCCGTGTTCACAGGTGTACACCAGGGATCTGCCCCGGGGCCATCGCAGTATACCAAGCGAACACCATACCTCTGAACTCCAGTCCTCGGAGCTGGAAGGTCACCAGGCCGTTGCCGATCTCGATGAGGTGCACCAGGGCGTTGAGGTAGTCCGAGGCCAGGATGAAGCAGTCGCCGGCGCTGTAGTTGCCCCAGCGGCCCAGCATGAGATCGCCGCAGAGCGAGTGCTGCAGCGAGCGCGTCAGGTATTCGTAGAAGATGGAATTGAGGTTGTTGTCGTCGCAGCCTGGCGGAAGACAGCCGTAAAAAGAGTGCACATGGCGTCCCCGGCGGAGGAATAACTCAGAAGCACTGGATGGAGAGCTTGAACAACATCGTAAAAAGTGGTTGAGAACTCACCTGTCTCTTTATCAACTTGAGACACCAGGCGGCTGTTGGAGTTGTCGATACGCTTGGTGCTACAGGCGACAAGTTTTTAGTTTTATTAGCATCTCATCTCAGGTGAGTAAAAACCGTAACCGTAAAGGTAAATGTATTGGTGTCACTATTCGGATTTTCCCATACGGCGCATATTAAGTAACGGACAGAGAGTTCTATTTTCCCTACTTGTAGTTCCTCTCCCAGAATTTAATGGGTCGCGGGTACGAGGAGATGAAGATGGCGCTGCCCAGGAAGGGGGCCAGGGGGGTGTAGAAGACTGTCGTGATCAGCGTCTGCAGCAGCAGCATGGCCGAGTCTGATTGCGGCGCCAGTCAAGAACGAACCTGTGGCTCTCACGGTGAACTAACGTACACACACGAACTTTAACGCACCGTAAGGATACGAGGCACGGCGAAGGGTTGGGCAAAGGCGTGGAAGGCGCTGCCCCAGGCGATCTGCCAGGGGGCGATATAGACGAGGATGAAATGAAGCTTCAGCAGTAGCTCGCGCATCTGCAACAATAACAAAGACGATCAACCTTGGGATGACTGTCAAAGTTCCGCATTTGACACTCCAGGGATCCACAGACCCACTGACGTAAGTGTCCGCTGTGTTCCCAGGCGCGAGCGCTCACCTTGTGGAAGAGGATGGACATGAGGAAGAAGTCGAGCAGGAAGCTTTCGGAAGCGCGCGGGCAGTCGACGTGGAAAAAGAGCAGCGTGAAGAGCAAAGTGACGAACTGGAAGCTGGGGTCGCAGAAGGACGAGCGCAAGAGCTTCATCCCGGCCACGGTGGTCAACAGGACGTCGCCGCTGCGTGGGAATTGTTGGGTGGGGGTCAAATGGAGCACTCCTCGCAGTGCCGACCAAGGTAAGGCGCGTCTTACTGGAGTCCAAGTCTCTTGCGGTGGCTCAGGGCGAAGCCGTCGTTGGTGAGCGCGCTCAGGACGATGGCGGGGTACACCACATACTTTTCCAAGCACAGCAGGCACACGTACAACCGCTCGAACCACATCAGGACTGCGTCCTCTTTCACAAAAAAAAAAAACATGTTAAATGTTTTGGTCTAAGAAAGAATAATTACGGCTAATAATACCTTCTTTTTTTCCAATTGAAAATTGAAACGCTCCACCCAGTACGAGGCTTTTTCCTAACTTTTTTAGTTACTATTTGAAATTAAAATTCTGACCTCTGGGCTCAAACTCGTGGTACTCTTTGGTCTTGAGCAGCGGGTGCGAGATCCACAGCCAGGGATGATGCTTCCTCAACTGGGGGATGACGTAATGCGTCACCAAGCCCACCGTCCCCGCCAGCGCGTACAAAACGATGGTCACAAAGGGCTGACAAGAGAAAAAAATGAAGCATTTTGGGGAGGGGGTGGGGGGTTCAGTTCGTGGAGGCAACCAAGATATCAACACGTCTGCTTTTCCGTCAGGAGATCTGAGTTTGAATCCAGGCTCCTCCCACCCACATGCATGTTAGCATGACTTGAAGAGTCTTGTACCCCGCTTCTGTCACCCCAAAGTCAGGGCAAGTCTCACCTTGAGCGACAGGAAGACGGTGCTGGCGGTGATGGCGAAGGTCAGGATGTAGGCGAGCGAGCACACGATCACGTCCGACAAAAGAATCTCCTTCTGCGGGACGTCCGCCATTTGAGATCAATCATCTCATGTATCATTCATGTACAGTCAGATGATAGAAAATGCTCAGTGGAGGCTTGATAGCAAACGAATTGTTGTTGCTCACCATCGAATTCTGCAGCTTCTTGGGCAGAGGGTCTTCGATGTCGGCGTCTTGGCCCTCGTCTTCCTCACCCTCTGCTAACGTGGGCATCACTTTCGACTTGATCAGCGATCTGAAAGAAAGAAAAGAAACCTCAATAATTCAAGTGCAACTTTCCCGCACATAGACGTTAAATGAAAATTGCAGTTAATGTTTAATTAATTTTAAATAAAATTAGTTACATTTTAATTAATTGCACAATAAAAAAAAGCAAAACAAAACTGTTAAATGACAATGGATCGTAAAGTTTAATGAAACTTAAAAAAGTAAAGCATGTGTTTCAAAAAATGATTCAAAAAGCTTCATATTCAATTTTAGTTAATACATATAACTTTAGGTTGAATTAATTCAGTGATGCTCTTACGTACCACTAGAGGGTGCCCAGGCACCACTCGTGAGATTCACTGAAATGAATATTTTGATGTCCAAAATAAATTAATTAATTCAAAGGACAAGTAGTTTTACTTCATTTGAGGTTCATGTTAACAGCAGCTAATTGATATTGACACTTGCATGACAGTTAAATTAAACGATACATAAAGGGCGAGTAGTTTTGCTTTTGTTTTGTTTCACTTTACGGCGGTTTATTTTATTTTGGTAGTATCAAACAGTCAACGCAAGGATGTGTCAAAACGGCAGGTAGTTATACTGAATATTGTTTTTGTTTTTGGTTCTGTTAAGAATGTGGAACTATTCCTCACATCATGACCGAGGGGTCGCTGCTCTGTCGACTGAGGTGGTAGGAGAAGACCACCAGAAGGCCGCAGAAACCAGAGAACAAGGCTGGCGTGTGCTGCTCGTCCCACGGCTCCTGCAACACACACACACACACACAAACGTCAAAACATTTCCAAGCGCCTCCACAGTTGGTTTTAGCCATCAACCTTGAGAGCTCCGAAGCAGAAACCGTAGAGCAGAGACAGAGCGCCCAGGCTGCGGAGGATGCCGTACACTGCCGAGATCAGACTTGTAGCCGCTGGAATGACAACAAAGAAACGCATTTCGCCACTGTCGAGGCCAAGCCTCCTTTGTTCGTCCAAATTTGTCCTCGAGTGAGCGCACCAGGACTGATTTGGTTGCTCAAAATGGACATTTGAACCATCTTCCCCATAGTACAACAATGCACTTTTTGCGCTGGTTTACCCAATGGATCGAAAATGTCTCGGCTGACCTGTTCCGCCGAAAAAGTGAATGTCAATCTGCTCCAGCAGGTAGATGGCGAAGGTGTTGACTTGCGGGAAAAGCCCCACCAGGAACGTGATTGGGAAGCAGTGAGTGAAACCTGTGATCAAAATCGATGAACTGCTCGATCACAAGACAAGTGGCTTGAGGCTTGAAGCGTCCCATCTGGGCCTCGGTCCGTCCGTACCCATGAGCAGGTTCCGCACGAAGCGCAGCGCGTCGCGGCACACGATGGTGACGCCGTACAAAGTGGAGACGGGGAGGTCCTTCCGACGCAGCAGCTGCTCCACCGTCCAGATGAGCGAGCAGAAGATGCAGAAGTAAGCCGCGCGGCTGTAGGCCACCAGCTGGTTGTGACCCTGCACAGAGAGGGGTAGATATAAGACAGATGACATAATGTAAAAATGTTTGGCTATTATTTCAAACCATAGATAAATGACTAACGTGCGTTGGTGAAGCTGCATCCGGCTGAACACTCTGCAAAGCAAAAGCACAGGGAGAGAAATTACAATTTGGACAAAACAGAGGTCATGCCCATCGTATAAATCAGGGGTCGGCAACCCAAAATGTTGAAAGAGCCATATAGGACAAAAAAAACGAAAAAGCAAATATGGCTGGAGCCGCAAAAATAAAAGCCTTCTATAAAACGTACAATGAAGGAAACACATGCTGTATGTATGTCGGAGACTGGACTGTCTCAGAATAGTTTCTGTTATTCATTCCTTTGTTGTGTGTCCACAAACGCCCCCATAGAATTTATTTTGTGATTTCCTCGCTTGATTTTTTGTTTTGGTGCATTATTTTCGCTTTTCTTAGTGTCAGTGAAGTGTTCGTTAATTTCCGTTTTTCAGAAGCTGTCTTTGAACGCCTCTCGAGTCAAACGAGAAGAGAGAAGGCACGGAGTCGGACGCAGACGTGTCTGTGTTTGTCAAGTTGAAAGCATAAATAAAGTGTACGTTTTAAAAAACCAACACCACAGCTCTCCTTTTTCGGAGCTGCAACATGTGTCTACATCTATTTGATTGGAAATAGGAATTTGGAATCTTTTTCCATTTTCAAAAATTTTTTATAAAGCTCCAGGGAGCCACTAGATGTCGCCAATGAGCCGCATGCGGCTCCGGAGCCGCGTGTTGCCGACCCCCGGTATAAATGGACAATCTCCGGTCGACAGTTGGATTCGTTTGACGATTAACGCGACGTTATGACGGATTGTTTTGTGTTCTGCCTTATTCTACCTTCAGTAAGGAGTACTGACAGCTGGCGATGACCAGACAGAACTGGAAGACCCAGAAGTCTTTGAAGCAGCCGTCGTTGAGCAGCACAAAGCCGAGGAAGGAAACCAGGAAGGCCATGAAAACCGCCACCAGGTTCTCCAGAACGTCTTGGTTTCTACGCAGACCGTAACCTTCAGATTACAGTCATCACTCGACCGGATCAGTGGATTTTTTTTTTTTTCCTGCTTCCCTGTAACCTGATAACATGGTAAACTGTCAACTGTAGTAACCGCTGCCCCTGAAAGGAGTGTGGGAGGGTTGCTTTCAAGATGAAACTATACGAACATAACTGCTCTGTCCATATCACAGATTTGTAACTCCGGCGCTGAACGGGGGGGGGGGGGGGGATTTCTGTACACCGATTGACCAGCGGGCTTTTCTCACGAAGAGCACTTACCTGTCCAGCAGGGCGAGCAAGGTGAGGCGGTCGTATATAATGTCCACCCACTTGCCCGGAAACAGCTTGACCTTGTAGTAAATCTTCCTGGTGGGCTTCTCCTGAGTGGAGGTCTCTGAGGAGTCGTCTAAAGAGTCCTCCTCCTGAACAAGATGCGACATGCGGTATGAATTCAGCGGACAACTTTTTTTTGGTTTGTTTTGTGCGTCGACATCAGCAATGGTGGTAACAAACTTTATTGTTAAAACTGCATCCTGTTATATATATATTTTTTTTAATTCACTCGAGTAGATGTATGAAGTGCAGTTCAGTTGTATTTAACTTCCAAATACAAACGAGCTGCATTGAATCTTTAATAACTGTTTTCAAACATCTTCGTGCGTCTTATATCAGTGCAATTCAATTTAATCATTCTGGAAGTTAATTTGTTTTCCTATACAGTGAAACTCCTCTACAACGAAATCTACATGGGCGAAAATACGCCCTAGTGTGAAAAAATCTTCATGCATGAACACCATTCCCGCTTTCCTGTTTCAAATTTGCTACAGTGAAAAACCCCCTGTTGTGAAAAAGTTCTTGCTGCAAACATGATTTCGTTGGAGAGGAGTTTCACTGTATTCGAGAGCACCGTTAATGTTGAAACTGTGCATAATGTTATAAGTTAATATATTTAGGAATAAAGCCTCCGCCGTATGATGATGAACACGTTTGCATTTTTATTTCTCTTTTGAGGTGATACTTGAAATTAAAAGGAAAAAAATGTGTTTTTTTTTTTTTGGCATAATTCTTGGACCCTGCTAAAGAACTGCAAATATTTTATTTATTTATTTTGATGCACACCTGGAAGATCTCAGGGTGCGTCCGTCTGGGACGAAGTCGGTGCGAAGGAATGATGCGTCGCTGGAACGGACAGTCTGCGTGACCGCCCGCCATGCTGTCTTGGCACTCCGAGTTGGAAGAAGTGGACAGGAGGTCACTGAACACACACACACACACACGCACGCATAAAACGATGGAAAAAGCACTTCTCGGGAGTCTTTTAAAATGTGGAATAAACGCCACAGTCGGCCTCGAGTACGTAACGTGGTCAGTCATACCACATGTTGCCAGTGATCAGCTCCGCTCCCAGCGGCAGGTTGAGGGCTCGCTCGGCATAGAGCTTCCGTGGCCTCTCTCCTTTGACGACAAACAAAAAAACTTAGAATCAAAAATGTTCATTTAGGCATTGGAATCGGAGATGGATAGCGGCTTACGGTGCACAGTGTGGAAGGTATACGCTTCCTCTTTACTCGTAGCCTCCGGCCGACAGATGACCTGCAGCATGGAGCTTTCCGACTGGGACGTTTGGGAAGGCAGTGAGTCATAGTCGGGATCTTTTTCCGTCTGCGGACTGGAGGTGGAATACAATTACCTTAGCTCATGGTCTACTTAATGAGCACCTCTGGTATCGTGTATAAAAGATGGTAGTTTTTTTTTTGGTACCTGTCTGGTGAGACGATGGGAATGTGTATAGGCAGAACAGACTTGTCGGGAGCCAGACTGGTGGGCGGTTGGGGTCGCTCGCCTTTGTTGTGCGTTTTGCTCTCTTTGGGTTCATTTGCTCTGGGAGATGCGTTTGTGTTTTCTGTAATGCAGTTCATGCCGTTGTGTTTGTTATTCAGAATTAAGGCTGGGAAAAAAATTCAGGTGGGATTATGTAGTAAGACATGCAGCTGAACACGGCGTGCAACAATAATGATCATGCAAGGGCTCTGAATACATTAAAAACATTTTTTATCATAATTTGATGTACAAAAGATAGTTATCAAGTCATGGGAAATGAGCAGCATGAAAGGGTCCAAGTCAGGAAAGATACAGTAACGAACCCGTGTGTTGCTTTTCGATCTCCACGGAGGTTCCCGCGTCCGGCTGGAGGTCAGATCCTTCGTCCTTGGTGCTCCCTCGGGCACTGAGAGATTCCAACAGGGAGACGAACTCCAAGAATTTGGATTCGTTGGGAATCTGGCCCTCCTTTGCCTCCAGGTCTGACTTGGAGGTGGTCATGGGGGTCTGGCATCGAGACGAAAGAAGTTTGTATAGTACAAAATACCAGGGTGACTTTAGCTGGAAGTGTCATGACTTGCGAGAAATTAAAATGAATTTGGCCCCTGGGCCTTGAGTTTGATACCGGTATTATGTTGTTGGAAGGTTGGAATGCATTAATCTTGCATTCATATATAAATACATACATACATTTTAACGGACATGTCAACAACAAGGTGAAATATGACAACATACTGTGTTTTGGCAGCGGTCCGAAAGCAGCACGGCGTCTTTCCCGCTGTCCATGCTCAGCCCCCGTAAGTGCATCCTTCCCCCGGGACCGTAGCGGCCCAAAGCGGGCGGCAGACGCAGAAAACCTTGAGGGTCCGTGCTGGAAATCGGAGTGTCCGTGTCATCGGGATGGAAGTGGGAGCAGACGTCCACACCGAATGAGGTGCTGTTATTGGTATGCGGCACGCTGACCAGGTCCTGCTCCCCACCTGGAAGGAGACACCCCGAAGTGGCTGACTGTGAGCTGACGGTGTCCTTGCATAAGTAGAACTCCTCGCTTTGGCTCGCCATCTGTCTCAGGGTGGGCTCGTCCTTTGATAGGTCCTCTTCTTCTTTTTCATGCGCTTCTTCTTCCGCTTCCTGCTTGTCGTCCTCGGGCAAGTCGAAGACGATAACCGGGATCTTGATGTGACATTCGTCAGCATCCTTTTGAGCCTGAGAAACATAAGTAATGGCCATGAAAATGACCACTGCACAGGACACCTCAACCTGCCGCCATTGATCTCAACCTGTGCGTTCTCCAGCAGACTCTGCTTGACGCTCTCCTCCAGCTGGGCGGCGGTGAGAGGGTCACAGCTCATGGTGATGACGATCTTGACCGCGTCGCTGTTGCTGTCGGCGTCCGCGTGTTGTTGAGGCGGAGAAGAAGTTGCCAGAGCGGAACTGTCCGTGAGGACCACTTCGATTTCATCGGAGCAGTATGTCTCCTCCCCTTGCTCGTGCTGACAAAAGATACAAAATTACTTGTAACTCCGCTGAACTCACAAATGGAAAAAGAAATGTTGGTTCGGGCTGGCAGCCAGTCAGCTAGTTAGTTGGCTACTCACTCAGTTAGCTAACTGATTAGTTAATGAGATTTAATTTTCGACTCAATTACTCGGTTAGCTAGCCAAACTCAGTAAATTTCTCAGCTAGTCAACCAGTTAGTATGGTAGTTAGTCTGACAGTCCGTCGATCAATACATTGGTCAGTTCGCTAGTCAATTAGTCAGCTATCTAGCTATCTAGACAGCCAGTTAGTTCGTCAGTCAGTCAGGCAATCAGTCAGTGGGGTAGTTTGTCGGGTTTTTAGTCAGTTACTCTGTGATTTACTTTGTTAGCTAGTTATTCAGTCAATCAGTTAGTTCATTGTCCATAAATCACTCAGTCATTTAGTTAGCTAGCTAGCTAACTAAATTTCGCCCATGTAGTCATTTAGTTAGCTAGCTAGCTAACTAAATGACTGATTTAGTTAGCTATCTAGCTAACTAAATGACTGCTAGCTAGCTAGCTAGGCAGTCAGTAGCTAGCTAGCTAGGCAGTCAGTCAGTCAGTGATTTAGGTAGCTAGTTAGTCTGTTATTCAGTCAGTTAACTAGCTTGTCAGTCATTCAGTCATTTCGTCGGCTAGTCAGTCAGTCATTTTCATGAAACTTAAAACAAGAACCCATTGAATTATTTCTCCTAACCCTCTTGACTGTCACTGAGCAACGAATTTTCTCGTCATTCTGCTTGACTACTACCACCATTTCTCCACCTTGCTGGAGGTGTGCGCTCAACCAATACATACTGTATGCTGTCCATTTCGTGCGTGACATCACTGCACCTGTGTAGCTGGGTCTGGCATGTCAATCAGCTTGTGAGGGCACTCCCGGGGGGTCTCCAGTGAGTTATTGTTGGCATCTGATGGCTCCTTGTTGTCCTCGCTCTCCCTCTCAACACCATCATCTTTATTTGCTTTGTGGGGTAGAAGACCTTCAGATGTTTCTCCACATGCTTCCAGGTTCTCCTCGCTGGCTTTCTCCTCTTGTCTTCCCTCATCTGCCGGCTCCTTGTTGTCATGGATCGTTCCCACAGATGGAGTCTCCTGTCTTTCAGTTTGGGATGGGGGCCTCTGCTGAGCCTGCAGCAGAGGAGTATCCTTGTCGGGGGTTTCTCCCAGGGTTTGCTCTGGGCTCGGATGCGGGCCCGCCTCCCCTGGCTTCTGTGTTGCACATTCGGCACTACAGGCCACTGCAGTTGCGGAAATCAGAGAAGCACATTTTAGGTCTCAATGAAGGGTCAATGAGAATATTCACGGTGAATCTTCAAAGCGATCATCAGTGGAACCTCACCTTCTACCGTCTTCCCCTCATCTGATTTGAAGCACTCCTGCATGGAAGAGAAACGGTGCATTGAAATTCACCTGTAAATGGATGTCGCCTTCATGGCAGCAAACATCCATCAACTGTCTGCACAGCGACCACCACTCACCACCCCGATCAGTCCCACGTCGGTTTCCGTCTGCTTGACGGTCACCTGGATGACCTGACTGGGGCGCTTGCGAGCCAGCATCGTCATGGCAACGCTGTCTGGGACGGTGCTGCTCTTCCTATTGGAGAAAGGTAGACTTGGTTGACGCTAACTTTGAGAAATTGTTCTTTTTCTTAAAAAATGTTATTCAAATTTTGCGTTCTTGGGGCCTAAACAAGTGTGAAATTAAACAACCCAGTACTGTAAACTTTTTGTTCGTAAATCAAACATTTTTAAAGTCTAATTGTGACAAGTCATGACTTGGTATGCGGGCTGGATGAAGATTCCCCCATTGTCAAGCTTCAGTTAACAGCAAGAAGAGTGAAACTGCGACTCTCCGTTTCCATGTTTTGTTTTGCATGTAATTCCACTGTTGACCACTAGATGGTAGCACATTTATATATATTTTTTTGGGACGTGACATTTTAAACTAAATTCAAACGAGTCTTGGAGGACAATTCTGTAAACTAAGTCTTGTTTGTATACCAAATCTGTTGCTAGTCACCTGATGTTGGCGGGCGGGCAGGCGTCGGAGGCGGCGTTGCTCTTCTTGTCGGCGGCACCGCTGAGGTCAGAGAGGCTGCTGCGGACCACCGCCTCACCTTCGTCGAACAGCACGTGCAGACGGTAGTTGGCCGTCTTGACCAGCACGAAGAAGACGGTGACGGAGGCGCAGTAGATGCTCAGGGCCATGGTGGTCGGAGGCAGGGCCTGCATGCGTGGACACCAAGTCGTCAAAGCAAAGGTAGGACCAAGTGTTGCCGCAGTTACCTTGAAAAAGTAACTTTAAAAAAGTTACTTTACTGATTACTTGAGATGAAAAGAAACCTAGTTACGTTCAAAACCATGTAATCAGCAAAGTAACTAAGTTAGAGTCGAAGTAACTTTAATATTTACATTCAGCAGCTACAAAGTACAAACGCAGTTTCTACAATATATTTAGCAGCTATTGGTTGTAAAGCGGGTGGCACGGTGGTCGACTGGTTAACATGTAGGTCTCACAGTGCAGGGGTCCAGGGTTCAATTCCGGGCCCCGACCCCCCTGTGTGGAGTTTGCATGTGCGCCCCGTGTTCTCCGGGTTCTCGGGTTTCCTCCCACATTTGAAAAACATCCACAGTCGGTTAATTGAGCACTCTAAATTGCCCGTAAGTGTGATTGTGAGTGCGAATGGTTGTTTGTCTACGTGTGCCCTGCGCGAGTGGCTGGCCACCAGTTCAGGGTGTACCCTGAGTACTGCCCGAGGGCAACTGGGATAGGCTCCAGCACACCTGCGGCCCTCGTGAGGATGAGTGGCTCGGATAATGGGATGGATGGTTATCATCGCTAATTGTCGCTAAAGACGCGGTCTCCATAAAAATCAACAGCGCAGCTGCAGAAAATTCACGCTAAAACTCCGCACAAGTCTCTTGATGTACTTGCACTGGTCGGCACTGCCGTATTGGTTAGCAACACATTTCGAAGGTGCTCAGCGTGGACAATAGAATCTATGAACTGCTACCTTAAGTAACTGTTTTTTTTAGTGAATAAATCAGGAAAATAGGCGGTCTACACTCTTTGGGGAAGGCGTTTATTTGAAGGAATACAGTCGTGTATTTAATTTTCTCATCTTCTAAAAAGGCTACCAACAGAAAGCATTCACCACCGCAGATTGGGGATGCCTGCTTAGTATCGAAATGACTCAAACACAATGAGCATGCGTGCACAGTGATGGCAGCAGTTTATTTATACTGTCACATGCGGGAACAGCCATGCGTCGAGTCACTGCACGCACCGAGGGAGCAACATACTGCGACAATGCCGCTTTCCTATTCTCGCCAAGCACACAATGGATGATGTCAGAAAGCTATCACGGGCATCTCACGCAAGCAAAAAAAAAAAACCAACATTAAAAAAAAAAAACGCAAGAAAAACAACAAAAGGCCCCAACTCACCAGATGTAAAGACAACGGCAGGATGAGCAGGAAGATCCACAGATAGAGGTGGCAGGAGTTGTTGAATTTCTTCTGCTCCGGGTCATGGTACCAGCCCCCGGTTAGGGACGCCCACACGCCCTGACGCAGGGTCTGAGCAATGTGGGAGCCCATCTCTGCCTCCCTCTCCTCCTCTTCCTCCTCCTCCACCTCCTCTTCCTCCCCGCTCAGGTCGGTCGGCCGAATGGTGTTGATGATGCTGCTAGGCTACAATAAAGAGGTTCTCTCCCTCAGCGGGTGCTACGCACCTCCATGTCGTCTCTGCGGCTTGGCTCCTCCCTCACGGCTCATCGCTCCGGCTCGTGGCGGTTTGTGGCGTCTCCCATCCCGCCGTCGACGGGGGAATCATCCCCAGCGTCGCTGTCCTCATCCTGCTCGGCTCGCCTTCCTCGCTCTCTCCCCTTTCTGGCTCCTCTTCCTCGCTGGCTCGACAGATGCGCAGATTTGACCGCCTCCTCCCCCCTCGGTCCCTGCCTCCCTTCCCCTTCCCATCCGTCCCTCCTCCCGCTCTCCTCTCCTATTATGTGATTGCCACCTTCGCTGTTTATCGGAACAGAATAGCTTGGAAGGAGGCATTTACATTTTACGCACTTTTATACTATATCACGTCATAATATAGCAGGATGCCTGTCTTTTTTTCTTTTTATTAACCGGGTTTCACAAATTGTGGGGTGGGGGGGACCCAAAATATCTCATCACTAATCCATATTTATTTCTTGATGCATTTATTTGTTTGTTGCATCAATGTTATGGTGACACATGACATGCTTTTATTTATTTTTTTAATATATCTATTAGTTATTTTGACATTTATTTAATGTATTTATTAACTAATTAAGTGTCCATTTAATGAAAACCCTTTGTTCAACTAATTTTCTTCTTATTTTAAAAATCAGCTCGGTTAAAAAAAAAAAATCTTAAAAATACCTCAACCCTAATGAATATGAAGACATTTTCATTTTTGGTAGACATTAGGTAGACATTTTATCCCACCCCCCCAAAAAATAACAAAGTAGCACATGACTTGCTTTAGTGAGCCTTAAAATTACGTGACAGGCCGGTTCTGGCACTCGGGGCTTGAGCTTAATAGCTGTGGTAATACAACTGCCGGTAATATTGCGATTTCATCGGAAATGTGCATAATTAGGCGCTCCATTCTTCCCATCATCTCCATGAATTCGGCGCGCGCTCCACTCACATTCCAATGTTGGCTCAACACCCGCCTCCCCCTCCTTTTGTGTAGTCACATGTCAGCCAATCCACCAATCAGAGCGTGGCAACCAGCACGGCAACAACCACCACCCCCACCCTCCCCCCGGTGTCTCTCTCCCATCCGCTGCTCAGGCACCCCATTTCGTCCTCCAAACTCCGACAGGCGACAAACTTCCGACGGGATTAGTTGTTTTGATATTTCTCTCTCTCCACGTCTCACGGTTTATTTTTGCTAAAAATAAACAAACATTCCCACTCTGTTAATTTGAGGATGTTCGATGGGATTTTGAGAGCTCACGCGCCGCCCACCGATGAGGACTTCCCGGGAGTTGTGAAGACGAGAAGAGCTACTTTTGACCAGCGACCGAATCGCTCCTGACCAAGCAAGCAAGCTAGCCGAGCTAAGCCGTTAGCCCGCGCGCGCGCGCGCATGTGTGGAATGCCGTGGAAACTTCTTCGCAACATCGCCAACTAAAAGAGGAACAAGATCCACACCGGGGCGCGTTATGGCTGGACGGCGGCTAGGTGACACTAAAAGTTGTATTTGAAAGAGAAAGCCGTCGCTCGGCGGCCGCATCCTTATTCCCGGAGGCAGGTGCACCTCCTCCCCCGCGGCACCTGTGACGAAGCCTCGGCGTCGTTAGCTTTAGCTTTAGCATCGCACTTGTGGGACACTTAGTTAATGTTTCTCCCGTCGACGTTTGGACTACTGAACGCCGAGAATGCACATTGTTACGTTTATAAACTCACGTCAACTTGACTAGGGACATTTAGTCAACTTTAGGTGAGCGTTCAGACACCCACTTGTTGTAGCCGGGTGTTGACGAGAGTCGAGTGGGATAAAGTTACAATCCCGTGTGGGACGCTCCTCGCCGTGGGACTTTGGCCAGTGCCAAGAGCCCAGGCGGGGGATTCCCCTCCTTTTCAAACACTACACGCAACAACATGCGAAGCTCCAAAAGTCACCCTTTGCTCTTTTAATTTAGCCTCTTAAGCCCCGCACCCTATGGTGCCATTACGGCCACCGAGAAATGGATGTCTCGCAGGCCGCTTTCCCAAACGGTGAAGGGCGGCCGGGCGGCGGTGGTGGTGGTGGTGGCGGAGGGAGTACGGCACATGCCTGGACAGACTGTCCCACGCACGCGTGGGCTCATTCGGCCCCGCTATGCCCGACACGGTCGCTGTGGACTGCCGCGTACGACTACGAGGCAAGCGGCGAGGACGAGCTCAGCCTGTGCCGAGGCGACGTGGTGGAGGTCCTGTCCAAGGACGCGGCCATCTCAGGCGACGAGGGCTGGTGGACGGGCAAGATCAACCACCGTGTGGGCATCTTCCCCTCCAACTATGTCACCTACCAGCCGGCCATTTACCGTCTACCCGTCGCCAGCGTTCGGGAGCGGGTCCCTGCTTCGCCCGTCCAGATCCCCTTCACCGAGCTGGTGCTGGAGGAGATCATCGGCGTGGGGGGCTTCGGCAAAGTGTACCGCGGCACGTGGAAAGGCCAGGAGGTGGCCGTGAAGGCGGCCCGGCAGGACCCCGACGAGGACATTACCGCCACAGCGGCCAGCGTCAAGCAGGAAGCCAAGCTGTTCTCCATGCTGCAGCACCCCAACATCATCAAGCTGGAGGGGGTGTGCTTGGACGAGCCCAACCTGTGCCTGGTCATGGAGTACGCCCGTGGGGGCACGCTGAACCGGGCGCTGACCGGGAGGCGAATCCCGCCGCACATCCTCGTCAACTGGGCCGTGCAGATTGCGCGCGGGATGCACTACCTGCATGAGGAGGCCGTGGTCATCCACCGAGACCTCAAGTCCAGCAACAGTAAGAACAACACGAGTTGGCTCAGTGTCTCAGCATGTATGTCGGCCTCATTTCAGGGCAAATAATAGTAGCACGTCACGTAAATGTCGTCAGTGTTTCCCGATCTTTCGTAAATCAAGGAACACATGCTTTTACATCGGAAAAGTCTCGTGATTTGGCCTAGAAAATCATCTCCACGGAAGTAAATAGAAATAAAACAAAAATAATGCAAATTTGGTTGGTTGGGAGCTTAAATATATTTAGGGAAAATATTTTTGCTTGGGGCGTGACGATAAATCGATTTATCGACAATAATCGTTTATGCAATGAATCAATGAATATTTTTACTTTTCCATTCTCAGTTAATTCTGATATATTCTCGTTCATTTCATTACATTCTCATAATCGCCGTTGAAATTTCCAAAATTCCTCATCTTATTTTCTCATGAAAACTTTATGGAAATTCCCAGGCAATGCCCACCGCTTTGCAATTTCAGTCACCACTCACTGTCGACTCAATTTATTCACAAATTTACATAATATATGACATAATGATCGGATTACAGGATATTCCCCACATTATACACAAAACTCCTTTTGAAATCCGACGACAATGAAACTAATTTATTCAACTATTGTGGAATTTATTTTTAAAAAGAAACGGTAACTTTCCCCAATTAGGGACATGAGGTGTGCATGCACTTAAAGTCCGTGTGCGTCCTCGAGGGGATGTGAAATTAAGTTAGTTTGCACAGCTGGAATGCTCCCCCTACCCTTATCCCTTAGCACACACACTCAGTCAAGCACCCCCCCCCCCCCCCCCCCCCCCCCCCACCATCTCCACTCCAACTTGGAAATGTTGTTCAAATAGAGGCAGTGATTGAACAAACGTAAACACACGCTTGTTCTTGCCACATGAGCCGAGCGGACACCGCAAGTTCCGATGGTCAAGGGAGAGTTTTTAAGCCCAGTTAAATAAAATTGAGACTGTGTCCGGAGTCATAAATGAGCATCTTGTCAACTCAATGATTTCCCTCTCGGGCCATTTGGCCCGTTGCAATCGAACTTTTGACTTTGTTTTCACCTCTTGGAGCAGTCTGTTTGATCTAGTGGGAACACGGTAATCCAACTCCGACATGGACAAAATCGATAGGATGCTTTCAGAATAACTTTGGTTTGGTTTGGCCGTGATCAGAAAGTTATTTGACACCCATCAGACAAATGGGGTTAACATCAAATAGAAATGGAGCTCTCCTTAAGCCTGGTTCAAACAAAGATTTTTTTTTTTTTTTTATTTTAATGCGAGAGACTCAACTAAGCCTGCAACGTGATACGTATTGAATCCGAAATCGTGATACTCTTAAGACACAGACCCCGCACGTCCCGTCCCCCAAGCCTCAAGTCTGTTGTAGTACCAAGTTTGACCTGTGAGGCAGCACGGAGCCAGAAGGCATCCACAACTGCAGAAATACAAAAAGTCGTCGTCGAAGAAGACACGTAAGAAGTGAGGCTCATGGTTCGATGATCTTCCATACAGACCATCTCTGCCTCGTGGTAATTTGATCCAGAGGTCCCGTTTTAAAATGACTCAGTTGTTTTGTGGATGTAGTATAAGGCCGCCAGATTGTCCGCATCGCTCTTAAAAGTGATCAACAAAGGACAGTGGTGTTCCATCTTGCATTTTATTGGGCTTGTTCTTTTTCCAAGCCGTCCTCCTGTTTGCCGTTCTGGTGACCAGTAAGCACTGAGCGAGGTGTCACACGATTGGACTGATTTCACCCAGGGAACGTACAACGGAGGTATTAACGAGCACTGCTTGAGGACTTAAGTGGCTTGTTCAACCATTGCAACAGCCCCCCGTCCCCCGCCTCTCTGGGGAAAAAAAAAATCCAGTTCCCAGATTGAATAATAAATGAAGAATCCAATCTGTGTCCTTGTTGACATCCGCTCCTTCTAGCTAGTCATAATCTGATTCCGGTGGCTTTTCGCTTTATGTTCGCTCGGGAGATTGGGCAGAAGCATCAAAGCGGTGATCGCTTAAATTCAATTCCAGGCAGCTTGGTTTGTTGTGTGTGATATACCGTATATATGGACAGCCCAAGTTGAACAAACGACTCGGCAATAATCCGTTATAGCCGTCGTAACAATTTAGTTTTAGCGCGAGATGCTTCTTGCCATTCCTCTGTGCCAGCGCAGACCTTAAAGATGGCAAAGACGCTCCTTAATTAAGAGGCCAGATGGTGAGAAAAGCCTTAAATGGTCGCGGCTAATCGGGTGTTTGGCGAATATCAACAAACCCCCCCGCATTTCTCCCCCGCCCCCTTTGAGCGGACGGCGAGCTGCTAACACACAAGTCGCTGTGTTTGTCCTGCCACTTCACCGCGACCTGCGCCGGCACAACGGGCCCGCCGAAGCCCACGGCTCCGTCCGCACGCTCCAATTCGGATGTAGAAAGTGAACGCAGATCTCTTTGAAAGAATTACTCTCAGGTTTTATTATCCGTACGTTCACTGTTTTAAGCAAGGTTTGAGACGTTTCGCCTGTCTCAATGTGGGATCAAAATCAAATAACTCCTCCATTATTTTTTTTAATCGATATAATTGTAGGTACACTTTCCAAGACTTTGTTTAACAAACGCATTGGAAGCATGTTCATGCACTAGCTTAGATAACTGGCCACGCGACACGCACACTTGATAGCTGAGTCAACTCTTCCCTTTCATTTGCTGCCACGCACGTCACTCACCAGGCCGGCCGGGCGTGCCTTTCAAGCCGCACACACTCAAAGTCGCAGATACTGCGCTGAATCCGAGGACGGTGACTCCAAGCGGACAACAGCAATACATTGTGATGTTTTTGTGATCAAAAGCCATCGCTTAATGTTGAATTAGCCGATTTTAGGGAATGAAGCCACTGCTGTTAGAAGTGTTACTGAAGCAAAAAGGGTCACGTCGCAGTCACCGTTTTGATGTTTTTTGTTTTTGTTTTGTTTTTTTGTTTTTTAACACAGGCAGCTAATTTTCTTTGGATTTTGGGCAAGGCGGGCGAATGTCATAAACCCGACCTATGTTCTAATGCGAAAGGTCGAATCAAATTTTTTTCTGGTGAAAGAGGAGAGTCTGTTCTTTCATTTGGTAGATTCAATGTTCAAATAATCGTAGAACAACAATATTCAGTGGGTCTTGAAAAATCAAGTCAAAACTACTGTCAGTCGAGGATTGTGATGAATGCAAATGGCCTGACAGAATTTTATTTTATTAACTTTGAATTAAGACCGTTGAAGAGCTTGCGTTTTATGGAGACCGGGTGGAGTTCATAGAAAGATTCTCCTCTACTCACACAAGCGCACCCTGTTGTGTGTCTGGTGCTTTTTTTTTCCCCCCAGCAGAAAAAAAATGAATAATTTAACTTGGACAAGTTCCTGGGAGTATAGTTTTTTGGGGGGGGGGGGTTGCGTGTGTATTTTCAAGTGTGGACGGGATCGTCAGGAAGGGCCCGCCCCCATCCACTTGCTCAGCCTTGTCATTTGATCAACTCACCCCCGCGTGTACATCTGCGCGCCAGATAAACATGTCGCTATTTGATCCATGATTAGCCTGTAAAGTAATATGTTGGAAGTCAGCAAGATTTGTCCAATCTGCTTTTGTGTTTTTTCAGCTAATCTGTGAAATCCCGGCCCGCGGGGAGGAATGTTGCTAATGAGGGATAAAAGCTTAACATACGTTTGCACAATGGACTGGTCAAGCAGCGGTTGCTAGGCTACTGCGGCCCAAAGAATGGCCAGGACTCGGAGGGTCCCAAAGCCCTCGTTTTGTTTTGTTCCGTTCATATTTAATCTCCCAGAGAGCAGCGCTACTCTTTTATTGCCACAAACTAGAGGGGGGTTCGCCTCCTTACTCGCTTATTTTTCTCCTTCTCCTTGCCATTCCTCCCCCTCCCCGTTGCCCTCTTTATTATTTCCCTCCGTCGGCTTTTTTTTGGGGGGCTCCGTTTGAAAGACTTTCAAACTTTGTCCCCTTTCTCCAGAATCAACAATGTTTCCAACGCAACCATAAAAGGGAGTTTCGTCTCAAAGTGATTGGCACAAGGTCGTTGTTTGTTTTTCAAATGAACGTGAAAGTGAAAGAATTGGCTGCTTTCTACGAAATCAAGTGTGTGTGTATATAAAAATGGATTATATCGGTCCTGTACTGTTATTAGGGGACATACAATAGTTAGCAGACTATTTATTGTTTGTTTACAAGTAAGTCCTGCCCGCCCAACCATCAAGTGTGAAATTACACAACCAAGTAAATCCTTTGTGAATTGCCTCTGTCCGAAAATTGTCTTTGCGCGCCACCCCTCGATGACTTACCAACAAAGTGGCACATTTCCTTCAAACTTCTTGGAGTAAACAACTTGTCATTACAATTGGACTACACGAACAAGACATCAAAAAATGGAAAGAGCGATTACTGTGATCGTTTAATATGTGTTAATTAAAACATTCCAAAACAAATGTGAAATGTCTTAGTACCGTATTTTCCGCACGATAAGGCGCACCTAAAAGTCTTCCATTTTCTTAAAAAGTTCACAGCGCGCCTTAAAATCCGACGCGCCTTGTGTATGGTTATTACGGTAATATGTCGACCCCCAAAATGGCTCCTTGCTCGAGACATGCTTACAACGCAGAGTTCAAACTTACGGCGATCGGTTTCGCAGTTGAACATGGAAATGGAGCAGCGGCAAGAGAGTTCAACGTTAACGAGTCAACGTTATAACTTGCTGTTGGTTGAGTGAACTGTGTCACTGCTTTATTAAATAACGTTTTACTGACATCTGATCGTTCTGTTGGCGTTTCCTTGAGCGTAGCTCCATCTAGTGGATGCATTGTAGATTGCGTCTTCTAATGCGGTGCGTCCAATATATGAATAAAATTAAAAAATAGGCCATTCATTGAAAATACGCCTCATAATTCAGTGCGCCTCTTAGTGCCGAAAATACGGTAAGTCATTTTTATAGTGCTGTGTTATAAAAAACAAAACAAAAAAACAAAACCTAACACATTCATTTTCAAAGTATCCTTTACTGCAGCTCAAGTTGCTGCTCGTATAAAAACATGACACGTGACATGACAAGCGGGTGAAAAGAGGCGTCAAAATAAACCAAAACGTGTCGACACAGTCACCAACTTGCACAGTTTCATCCGCACGGCACAACAACAACCGCAAATTAGTTCAACATGGAAAAACTGTGTTTCCGCTCTGCAAAATGTCACTTTCAAGGTGGATCTCCACACGCCCTGCTGTGCTGTACAATATGTCTGGCTGTCGATGCGGTATCAGTGCGTTACGGTATCAAAAGAGTTTTGGAGATACTCGATGCATCGCCTGGTCTGATAAGTCGTCAACATTAACTCAGCAGGCTGGAATGAACGTCCCAAAAAGGAAACTGTTCTCGCGCAAGATCCAAAGCCCTGCGGGTGTTGCCACCTTCCTCATGCTTGCGCGCTCATCAAGGAGTGCCGGTCGGTATTTGTGTCGCAGCAGATAAGAATCACAAAATGAAAGAGTGAAACTTGGCTCCGAGCCACCCCCCCCCCCCCACCCCCCGCAGAACACGTGTTGACTTTGGCCTTTCGCTTCTGGATTCCTGTCATTTCTCCGTGTTTACCTGACCACGTTTTCCCCTCTTCTGTGTCAAACCTCGGGGGGTGGGGTAGGGCGGGGAGGAGGGGTTGCTGTGATTTGTTTTTTTTTTTTGTACAAGATATGAACCGAGAGACGAGATAACGATGCAATGTGGGCCCGCCAACAACGGGTGGATGATGACATTGCAATTAAGCTATTCGCATACTCCGCATTTTTCACACACACACACCATCCGCTCGCCCCAATCTGATTGGTCGGATCAATGCCATGACTTCCTCCTTGCGACATGTACTGTAAATATCTTATCGGAGATAAGGTATGAGGAAGCAAAATAAGGCTGAGGAGAGGCTCGTCGCTGTTTTGTTTTGTTGTTGTTGCATTTTGAAGGTTGAACGCATGTAAGACCACGTGCAGACAAATGCAGACCTTTTCGACTTTTATCGTAACCCAAAATGCTTTTTCGATTCCTGGAAAATGACTGCGTGATTTTTTTTTTTGGGGAGAGTGGTTGACTTTTTTGGTATTTATTTGACTGTGTATGTCATTTTAGAGGTGCAGGGTTCGATTCCGGCTTTTGGCCTTCCTGTGTGGAGTTTGCATGTTCTCCCCCCCCCCGTGCCTGCGCCGGTTTTCTTCGGGTACTTCGGGTTCATCACACATTCCAAAAACACGCACAGTAGGTTAATTGATCACTCTAAATTGGTGGTAGGTGTGATTGTGCCCTGCGATTGGACTGCCCGACGAGAGTCGGGATAGGCTCCAGCACGCCCGCGACCCTCGTGAGGGTAAACGGATCAGAAAATGGATTTTGTGTTGTTGTTGTTTTTTTTTGTTTTTTTTTGAATGAATCGATTGGAATTCATACCACATTGATCATCAATATTTTTTCCATGGCACAATACAGTCAAACCTCGGTTTTCAAGCGTCTGTTGTCGACCAAATCGGTTTTCGACCCAAAATTTCGAGGTTTTTTTTTTATGCCTCGGATTACGACCGAAAATCGGTTCTCGACCAAACTGAGCGCACTTGAATGCGCCACTTGACTCCTCTCGCCTTCCTTACACGAGGAAGTGACGCTTCCTCGGGAGCGTTCCATTGTGAGCAGACGTGTTCAATAAAGATTTTTTTTTTTTTTTTTAAAAGAGCGTGGTTTCGGTTTTCAAACAAATCGGTTTTCGAACAGCCTTCTGGAACGGATTATGGTCGAAAACCGAGGTATGACTGTTTACAAAAAAAAAGAGCACTTCCTCTGTCAAATTTGATTTCCGAGAAGATAATGAATGATTCACCTGCGTACGTGCGGTTTGGACACAGCCTCAGTGGGAAACCTACAGAAGGGGTAAGGAGGGGGGGCGTGGGTTCTAGGTGTCGAAGGCCAATTTTTCCCACAACTCCCCCGGTGACACAGTTACTGTCTGTCTTTTCTGCGACAAGAGAATGGGGCAGAGGGGAGAGAGGAGGAGCGGAGATGCTTTCTCTGTGTCTTTTACGACCTCTCCCTGACTGCACCTATTGTTGCCGTGCCGGCTGAAAAGGAAAAAAAAAGGGCCCACAGATGACACGGGCTGCCCTCCCAAACAACCAATCAGTACGGAAAACCCCCCCTAGACCCACTCCACGCACCCCCCTCGCGCTCCCTTCCAGGCAAACGTAGAGGCTGCCGAAACCAAAAAAGGTACCAGCCTCATACCTCTTTATGTTTGTGAGGCTATAATTAGCCCGGTTACGGGTTAATATGTGTTTTATGTCCCAAGCGAGCCGGGTTTGGGGGTAGAGGACAGACAAAACGCAAGTGACCGTGATAGATGGATTTAGGCGGCCACTAGCTACCCCTGATCCTTTTCCCACCGGCCGGAATGCCCAGTCGGGGAATGTTCGGCAGCCTTATTTGTGCTTACGACAGGAAGCCCCCCCCCCCCCCCCCCCCTCCCGCCCGTGCACTCAAGCTTAAATGTGTTGGCACAGCTAGCAAAATAGCGCCACGTCAAGTTAGCGGGCAGCGGTCTGAGTTTTGACAGCGACCCGCTGTTGCGTCAGTGCTCAGTTATGCCGCTAAAAACACAAGAAGCCGTCGCCGGTCGCGTTGGGAGTGAAGAGCCGTCGGCGATGAGGACAGCCTGACACCAAAAACTCCTGACGACATTTAACTGGCATGCCAGGCCCACTCGTGGGTAATTTTCGAAGACACAAATAGCAAACCAGTTTGCGCCGTAGAGTAAGATTGCATCATCAGTTATTGCTGTTCTGGCTGCTTTTCGTTCGTTTCCGGCCTCAATGTGTTTTCCATACACGTATTTATTGTGAGAATTACTTTGCTACAGTTAACCTATGCTCCTTGCGAGGGATACATTCCGGACCCATCTGAAGTTGATGCAAATAGTTTGAAGACCAGACACTCTGATTTTTTTGCCGATGTTCTCAGAGTCAGAGTGTTGTGGAGGTATAAGAGTCTGGGGCGGGAGCGTTGACAAAAGGCAGTGCCATCAAGAAAATACTTGCTGTGGAAAGTACTTCTTGCCATCGACACAAAACTGTACGCCAGGCGTGTCAAACCCATTTTCGTCGCGGGCCACATTTTAGTTACCGTTTCCTTTGGAGGGCCATTATGACTGAAATCATATAAAGAAGTCAAGAATAATAGTTTATTCATCGATTGTTTAAGTTACTGTAATGAGGTGTTTTGCAACAAGAAAATGCGTCCAATGTCTCTCTTATTATTACATATGACAACTTGAAATGTTGGTACATATTTTAGCAAGCATCATGGAAGTTGCCGTGTTTGATTTGCTTTCGCGGGCCGCATCAAATGATGTGGCGGGCCAGATCGGGCCCCCGGGCCTTGACTTTGACACCTGTGCTGTACATTTTGTTTTTGTTTGTTTGTTTTTCCCAAAATAAACCCATCGGAGTTTTATTTGATGACCCCCCCCCGAATTGAGATGAACTTGTTTTTCGTGGTCGGTAAAAGTTGCTCTCTGTATAACGTAAGCGTGTAAATGTTTAACTTTTTTTTTTTTTGGTGTGTACCTTGAGGGGGATGAAGCGATAGGAAGAAGCGTGGGAGCAACCTTGAAGGCAGGACCTCTTGCTTCTGATCTTTCCCTGAGCCCACCAGGAAGATCCCCTTTGCAAGGGGGGGTGAAGGAATTCTTATATGGAGGGGTGGGTCGGTGGGTGTGGTCCGCCTCGGGGGCAATTGCCATCTCCAGTTGCGTTTACTGTTGCCTACTTCAAAACATTTTCTCTCTTTCAAAAGGCTGAGAAAGTGCCGACTCAGTTCAAGCGGCGGCGCAGCACAACTTGTATTCTTCGTTAAAATATTTGCCGTTCCGTGCGCTGGAAGTTGGGCGATCACCAAAACGGCTCCTTTTGACAGAGTAAACGCAGCACATTTTGCTGTTGTCAATGCATATCGTGTCGCTTAGGCAACTGCCGTTTGGTCTTTTTAGGACATCTGAACTTTGCCGTGTTTTCTTTTCTCCTTCTTAAAATGTTTTATGGCGCTTGGCAAATTGACGACCGCTACCACTGCGCTCGAGAGCGAAGGTGTATTTGCTTTCCCCCCCCCCTCACTCGACGTTTACATCCGGTTGCCTGGATACATAAAAAAAAAAAAAAATCACGGCCGGCCACAATTGAGCAGTGGAAAGAAGACGTGGGATTTTTTTTTTTTATTTATTTTTAACGTGACTTGATCGTACATTGCAAGTAACACGACCTCCAGTTTGTTCGGATTTCAATATGAATGCCGTTTCGTTTGGACATGTCGTAAAAGGGAATTCATGTAAAATCATGACATATATTGCATACCCGCGATCGGATTGGTCAGTAGTTTCTGCCCGAGACAGGAAGGACACACAAAGAACACGACCCATCGTGTGTTCGTAGCATGATCAAAATGCTTGCTGGGACACGCAACGGTCAAGCAAATCGAGTCGTTCCCCCGGCATGATTGACATCCTTTTTGTCCGTCGTCAGGTCCGAGGAGCAGCCCCACGACAGAGCTGGCCGTTTTCACTCGTCTATTGATCCTCCTTTTAACATTTTTTTGTTGTTGTTTTTTTTTAATGTTTGGGTTTCAAGGCATCATGACATCAACCCTCAGTTATGCTCGGCAGCGCAGCATACTCGTGACGGTCCGCTACCTTGTTTTTCAGGTTTGGTCACGTGACGCTCCGCATATATAGCAGAAGTCAGGCGACTTTTCATTTCCGTCGACAAGCAGAGAATGATGTTGCTCCGCCCCCCTCCTCAGATTGATTCTGTTTACGTTGCAGTATTATTCCGAATATTGCGCACCATTCTGCGTTTTTACTTTTAATGGCCCATATATTGCATTGTTGCCCAAAAAAAAAACGTTTGGTACCCCTTTAGGGGTGAATTTTGAGGTTGCGCTGTACAAGCATCAACATATTCCATCTCACCGAGTGTTTTCGAGGCTTTTTCGAGTGACAGAGGCCCAGACTCGTATAAATAGCAATTAGGCGACGCTGACACAGTTAGTTTTTGTGGCTGTGCCAGTGGGGACACTTTGCACTACTTTTTCAGCACAAGCTTTTGCGCTCAACTTATGGACCCCAACCTCAAGTACTTACTGTCGGCTTTTAAGATATGTTCACCGGCTGGAAGCAACGCGCTGTGATTTGACAAAGGGAGGTCTCTTGCATGCCGGTCCTATAGCCTTCGCTCCTGCGTTGCGTCACCAAGCCATCAGAAATCATTTAGACCTACGCAACCTCTCGGATGCTCGGGAACTCAAAAACAGGAAGTCGGCATGGCTCCAATGAAAAACCGGTTTGTAATGAAATTCTCATTGTATGAATGAGGTGTTGGTAGAGGATCCCCGCCGTGCCCCGGGGGGCGGTTCCAAAACTCTCGTTGTTCCCAACAGGAGCAGCGCCGGAACACCGCTCCGGCGTTGCCAATTTGCATGTGTCGGCAATATTTCCAAATGCTAATTAAACCGGTTCGCATTTTAATCCAGCAATCCCACCACGTAACCATTTCCGTGCCGTTTAATTGGCCTTCGGAAGCAATCCAAGTCCATTGACACAAGCCTCACCTTTTGACATAATCACGAGCTTACTGACACGCTCGCTTGTGTTGCGTAAGGCTCGCCCCGGCCGAATGTGCCGTCGTGTCCGTGCCCGCCAAGTTTGCAGTGATAGCGCGAGCAAACACTCGGCGGAATTCGTTGTCGGTGTGTGTGTGTGTTTGACTTTGTCGTCACACGCGAGTGCCTCGAACTTACAATGTGATGAGTTTAAAATCGTCATTGTCAATTTTGAAAGCGTGAGGGTGGTTTTTGTTTTTGGTTGGGCTGTTCAATTGATGAGTAGAATTTACATGTGCGCATCTGTCAAATATCTTTTACTTCAATGTTTATTTGTACCTCGCAAGTTGCGCGTTATTTTCAGCGGTCGCAGTGCTTGCTGATGTAACACAATTTGGCGAGGTGTGCGCCTGAGCGCGTTTTTTTTTGCGGCGTTATCTTGCGCTGACTGACCTTGGACTTCCTCCTCCACAGGCTTTGATTGATACACGCACAGGCCTCGGTTAATTGTGTGGTTATTTGTGTACATGTTACGTTTCCCGTGGGAATATTGTCCTCGCGACACATAGTTAAGGATGAAATAGTTTTCACATCGGCCCGCGCCGATCAGAAATCATCTGACCTTCCTGGTTCAGTGAATTGACGATCTGATTATTTTGATACAAGTTTTTTTTTTTCTTCTTGTGATTCTGGCCTCCTTTGAGGCCGAGTATTTTTGCAATGTGAATTGTTGAAAACAATTTCCGACCTTGCGAACACATTTGTCTGCGCGTCGGTGTTCAACGTCGCGCCATCGCACCGTTGGCTCAGGCTGGTGAGTTTGTACTTCTCACGCAAGGCCAGGTGTCGAGTTCCAGGCGGGTTTTCAGGGTTCCCTTCTGACTCGAATGTGTTTTTTACAGTTTTCGGGCCTGGGGACAGGCACATTGTGGTGCTGTCAGGTCTCCGCTTTGACTGGAACAAATGACCCGCGCAGCGCTCTTGGCCACGTTGAATATCACCTATCATTTCCTTACCCGGCGCCACGTCGTTCGACTCTGGCCAACGTTGTTTTTCGCCTCAACGCATTTGCAACAGTTGTCTTTCTTTGGGTTTATAGTCGAGAGATTTTGTGTGTGTTTGTGTGTGTGTCCGGGGGGGGGGCACATTTGGGTAGAACTGTACTGGATCAGTTGCACTAAAAATGGGTTCTCCTAGAATGAAATTTGATGACAGTTGTTTTGACGCCAGTTCTTGATGCCAACTCCTTTGTCGCCACTCCCCGAGAGTTTTATTTTCTTGAATTGCACAACAAAATCCAGAGGTTTTCTGATTTAATGCCGACGTAACCTCGACTGCCGCGTCATAACCATCTTCAAATGAAAACAAAACATTATGCTTAATGCGCGACGAGTGCAAGTGCCGTTGTGTCATCCAGTTTTGCTTTGCAGAAGACACATTTCTTGGTATCGTAACTTTTTGTGTGAAATAATCCCAAACTTTCGACATTCTGTCTTTTCCCCCCCAAAATTTCTGTGACTTCAAAGCACTAACATACTTTAAAAAAAAGTTTTTTAAATACTACAGTGAAACTCCTCTACAACGAAATCTACATGGGTGAAAATACCCCCTAGTGAAAAAGTCATGCATTAACACCAATCCCACTTTCCTGTTTCAAATTTGCTACAGTGAAAAACCCCCTGTTGTGAAAAATTTCTTGCTGCAAACATGATTTCGTTGTAGAGGAGTTTCACTGTATGCTGCAGTTTACTATTTTTGACAAGAGCTTTGGCGGCCTCTTGTGGCAGAGATGAATAGTTTTTTTTGTGAACATGTTCCAAGGGGGGGGGGGAAACAAAAATTGGTGTTTGTGTTGCACAAAAACTATTGACAAAAATAATCCTAAATCCCTCCTCCCCTGTCTCTCCGCCTCCAGTTCTGTTACTTGAAACGATAGAGAACGACGACATCGGGCGGAAGACGTTGAAGATCACAGACTTTGGCCTGGCTCGCGAGTGGCACAAGACCACCAAGATGTCAGCGGCGGGCACCTACTCCTGGATGGCCCCCGAGGTCATCAGGATGTCTCTCTTTTCCAAAGGCAGTGACGTTTGGAGGTAAGACCATTTTGGCGTGACAACCTGTGATTTTTAAACTCGATACCATTCTCACGTTCCGCCGATGCGTCGCCATTGGTCAATGTGTAACTCTCTGGGCCTCGCATTTTCCTCCGGCAAATGGAACTTTCTAATGACTTTATATGTGACCAATTGATATTGCCAAAATATTTTTTTGTGAATGCTGCTTTTTGTTCCCCCAGCTATGGCATTTTGCTGTGGGAGTTGTTAACAGGGGAGGTGCCTACCGAGGAATCGACGGGCTGGCTGTTGCTTATGGTGTGGCCGTCAATAAATTAACATTACCAATCCCCTCCACCTGCCCCGAACCTTTCGCCAGGCTCATGGAAGGTAAATTATACACAACCCCCCCCCCCCCCCCACTTCCACAAAAAGGCTTCGTTCATTCAGGCATAACATTAGCTCCATCCGTTTGCTTCCAATTTTGCAGAGTGTTGGGACCAGAACCCGCACGTGCGTCCCTCCTTCTCCTGCATCCTGGAGCAGCTGTCAGCCATCGAAGAGGCGGTGATGGCCACCATGCCGCAGGACTCCTTCCACATCATGCAGGACGACTGGCGGGTGGAGATCCAGGAGATGTTCGATGAGCTCAGGACCAAAGAGAAGGTTCGACAAAGTAGAGGACGGAATATCTCGATCCGTCGGGCCCGTTGAGTGAATTAGCTGCGACATCAGCGCGTTTCTTGTGCGCATCCTCGAGTAATCTGGGATGCGGTTGGTGGGTGGTGACAAGGGCTTCGCCATTAAGCTGCTTTTCGCGAGTTATCCGCTCAGGCTTATAATTATAATACATCCCGGAGCAGTTAAAGGAAAAATGGACAGGCGGAAGAGAGCGTCAGCACAACACTCCAATAAAGTGACACCGGATTTTAACCGTGATTGTTCAACCATAAATGAAATCTCCGTAATGTGTTCATTGACGATGGCAAGTCACGCTCACTTCCGCTTTGCTTCCAGGAGCTGCGTTCCCGTGAAGAGGAGCTGACGCGGGCCGCCGTGCAGCAGAAGTCCCAGGAGGAGCATCTAAAGCGGCGTGAGCAGGAGCTGGCTGAGCGGGAGATCAACGTACTGGAGCGGGAGCTCAACATCCTCATCTTCCAGCTCAACAAGGACAAGCCCAACGTGAAGAAGCGCAAGGGCAAGTTCAAGCGCTCCCGCCTCAAGCTCAAGGATGGCAACCGCATTAGCTTGCCCTCAGGTTGGTAGTATGCGTGAAATATGAATTTGGTCTTCAAGGCTTTTAACGTATCCATCCTGCAGTCTGTGGACGGCAGTGATTTTATTTTTGGAGCTCTTTTTGAGATGCAGTGAAACTCCTCTACAACGAAATCATGTTTGCAGCAAGAGGTTTTTCACAACAGGGGGCTTTTCACTGTAGCAAATTTTATCTCAGATGTAAACACACATACACACACACAAAACTTGTGTGCGTACTCATTATTTTAATTGCAATACGTAGTGCATAAATATGAGCATACACTTATTTGACACTTCATATAGCCAGCGTAGAAAGAAAAACACAAATTGCGAAATTTACGATCAGCATTCACTTTCACTTACATCAATTTCTTGCATAATGGCTTTGCTTCCTCCATCATTCACTTTTGTTACTTTTATCCTGTCTTGAAGCGCGAATGCTTTTCTTTTCTTAAGTCCTTGCGCTGCAAAGGTCCGTTTCGTAGCCATTTTAGCAATGCAACGTTTGCTGCGTCTGAAACTAAAAATAACAAATACTTCCTGGACTACTGCGCATGTGTAAACCAGTGTGGTGGTTGCCGTTGCCGTTTCCGAACGAAGCAGCAGAGGTCGCTGTGACATGCTGAGGGTGGATTAGACTTTTGCGGAAGGCTTGTTTTCGTCGTAGTGACAGGGTTCCCACGGGTCCTTAAAATTCATAAAAATCCATTAAAAAAGTTGTACAATTATGTTCTTAATTGTCCTTAATTTTCAGGGAAAGCTTCTAAAATCAATAAAAATCCTTAAAAATTTATTTGTATTCAAAAAATATTAAATCCACCGTGAATCCCCTGCTAAATTGAGACAAAGTCCTTAAAATGGCTAAATTAGCCCTCAAAAGTCCTTAAAAGGTCCTTAAATAAAAAGCAAGTGGAAGAGTGGGAACCCTGAGTGAATCTCGTTGCGAGGCAAGAGCAGAGAAAAAGATTTCGTATAACGGAACAGGGGGACATTTCGTCGTAGGGGGAGCAGAAAAGTGGGAATGGCTTTCATGCATGAACATTTTTTCACACTAGGGGGTATTTTGGCCCATGTACGTTTTGTTGTAGAGGAGTTTCAATGTACGTTACTTTCCGAATGGCGCGGATTCATGTGTAACCTCGCTCTGTGGCACTCTTGACATTGTAACGAGTGGCTGTCTCCTCCTCCTCCACGCATTCCTCTAGACTTCCAGCACAAAATCACAGTGCAGGCGTCGCCTTCCATGGACAAGAGGCGGAGCCTTCACAGCACCAGCTCCTCTCCTCCCAGCAGTCCCACACTCATCCCCCGCCTACGAGCTATTCAGCGTGAGTTTTTTTCCCCTAACCCCTCCCCTTTTTCCCAGCCAGGTCTGTCCCAGAGCGAGCGTCCAAACCCGCACGTCGTGCACGGCTGCCCGTCAAATGGCGGCGAAGGGGAAATGCAAGGGGGGGGGGGGGGGTGAACATTGGCGGTGACAAGGCGCAGATGAACAAAAGCGGGCCAGGACAGTTGTTTGAACAGTTTGCTAATGTTGTTAGTCACGCACCAACAGTCATGCAACAACTGGAACAAATTCCGCTTGACCGCTAGTGATCGGCTCTGACGTGCGCACAGAGCGCCCAGATTAGCCTCTGGCGGACATCGCCCGTTATGGATCACCGTTCGGGAAAACATTGCGGCATCTAGTTTTTCATTTGACTGCCACATGTTTGGCTGTTTCCAAAAGTCTTGGCGCAAAATGAATATTTGCCCTAACGCCATCTTGTGGCATTTTAGGACATTACAGAAAGACCCGATGCTGTTCGGGTTCTCGTGGCAGAAGGAGTATATCCTGACCGATGTAAGGCTGAAAGGAGTAGCATACACTGTGGACGGATTCCCGCGTGTGTAAAATTCGCACATAAGCCTCTTTTACATTGTGATCCCACAAAATGGCAGCATCGGTGCCGTGACAGAACACCTGGCATCGGTCCACTTTTGCTATTTATGTACTGTAGAACGTAAGAAAAAAAAATACTGTCAACAAAATAAGATGGGGAAAATTGATCGCCAGATGTTAAACTTCACACCCAGGTCCCGATTTTGCGGAATAACCGTGAAACGCAGGCGCCGTCCTGCCAATGTTACGGCGGTGAAACTGCCTCCGCAGGCAGAATATTGCCCGGTCGACCACATCCCCCGATTTTTCTCGACGGCAAAATATAGATCCCTAACAGAAAGGAGATTCTTTTCACGGCAATCTTGAAATGTTTAACAGGTTTAATTGCAGAATCCGTTCGGCATCGGTGGCATTTTTTTCCAGACTTATAGGCGGGCAAAACCAGACTCTGTGCGAAAGGGGTTTTGCCTTTTCCCCAGAATGCATTCATGCTGTGGCGTGAGTCAGTCAGTCAGTCAAACGACTTCTCTTTGAACGACGACATTCACTTTGAATGTCATTCGGCCAAGCCTAATTGCTCGACTGCTCGAGTTATTTTTGAACGTTCTCTGGAGGCGAGACAAAAACACAACCAATCGAACGAGAGTCAAGTTGTTTTGATCCAACCTTATGCAAATAACCTTGGATGACTGACAATAAAGCCGTTCTTTCGCAAGCAGATTTGCGGAATTTGTCACGTTGATATACTGAGGCGGTGAAACGACACATTGTGAAACGACTGCGTGCGTTTCCATCGAAGATCGAGATGATGGAACTGTTTCCCTTCTCAGTGACGTCCCCTGTGCGGAGGAACGCTTTGTTTGTTTACCAGCAGGACGTGGATCTGACCAGCGAGCTGTCGGGGTGCGGCGGTGAGGGCTGGAGGCGCCGCCGCCCGCTTACTAAATGCTCCTTTGCTCTTCGGGGAGGGGGTCCCATCACTTGTGCCAATATGTTTGGATATCAAAAATCGTGTTATACTTTTTTGGCCTTGTTGGTGGGCTCCTCTCACACTTCTTGACACACAATGGAACTGGGGACCGTTTGCAGCAGCCATGTTGTTAGCGCAAGCACCAGGGAAGCAGGGAAGACACTTAAAAAATAAAATAAAATTCTCACAGATTCATTCGTATGAATAAAATAATTGATTAATCGGCCAACCCCAGACGTTAACACACGCGAGGCTTTAATAACGGCAGCTTTCTAACTTTTTCCTTGACGGGTGTGACTGACAACAAGCGGGATTAACCAGCCAATAACAGTCGTCTTGTCCTCAGCGGTTCTTTTTTTGGTGGCAAGGGGGGGGGTTAATATGTCACCTACTGACTGACCATTGTGTGTGCGCGCACGCAGTCACGCAGGACGAGAGCAACCGCACGTGGGGTCGCAGCGCCCCCTTAAGGCCGGAGGAGTTTGACGACTTACGGAGAGGCATCAAGAAGAAGGGGAGAACTTGGGGCCCCAGTTCAGTGCAGAGCAAGGAGAGGCCCGCTGCCACAGAGAGGTAAGCGCTTTTATTTATGTTACCTTTTTTTTTTTCTCTCTCTCTCTCTTTCTTTAGGGTTTTTACAGGTGTATGTTTTGTCTTCAGAGTACGTCCCCTCTCAGATGGCAGCAATCCTTGGTCCACGAGTCTGATGAAGTCGCAGAAGTCTGTCCCACTCGCCGCTCTCTTTGCTGAACAAGGTGCGTTCCTATATTTGCTCAGTCGTCATGTTTGCCAGCGTGCTTTGAACAGTAAATCGCATCGAGATGAAATTCAAGCGATACCCGAGCCATCGTGAGGATCTCAGGCATCCGTTTTGACGATATCAAGGCATTTTTGTTTTGATCGTAAAGATGATGTCATGCCAAAAAGTGGAAATGTGTTGTACGAATAATGGGACGATGTACAGTCAAACCTCGGTTTTCGAACGTCTCTGTTCTCGACCAAATCGGTTTTCGACCAAAGATTTTGAGTTTTTTATGCCTCGGATGACGACCGAATTTCGGTTCTCGAATGAACTGAGTTCACTTGAATGCACCATTTGACTCCTCACCTTCCTTACACGAGGAAGTGACGCTTCCTCGTGTTGTTTTCCATTGTGAGCAGACGTGTTCAGTAAACATTTTTATTTTAAAAAGAACGTGGTTTCGGTTTTCGAACAATTCGGTTTTCGAACAGCCTTCTGGAACGGATTATGGACGAAAACCGACGTTTAACTGTATTGCACTCCAGTTGAACTGCGTTCTTATTCCCGACTTCCAGCAGGAGGCGCTAAAGACGAGGCTTTCCTTCAGGAGTGTCTGGACAGCAGCTCCAAACCAAAGCAGCTCAAGTTCCCCAACCAGGTGTACCTGGATCTACCTCTGTGGCGGGACGAACAGCAGCCTCCCTGCGCCTGCGGGGAGGGCGGGGCGGGGCCAGCCGCTCAGAGCGGCCCGAACGAGAGCCCCGAGGACCCCTACACGACCACTTCCACCTCCTCCGCCTCCACCACCCCGCAGCTCACGCCCACCAACAGCCTGAAGAGGACGTCGGCCCGCCGCAGGACCGATTCCGTGCTGTCCGCCTGCGGCTCGCTCCTGGCCTCCGTCGTGCTCGGCTACGACATCCGCGAGGCGCTCAAGAACGCGCAAGAAGACGGCGAGCCGCCGCGGGAGGAGAAGAAGAAGAAGGAGGGCCTGTTCCAGCGCGCCACCCGCTTCCGCCGCAGCACCTCCCCGCCGAGCGGCGGCCGCGCCCGCAAGGACGAGGCCTCGCCGGGCCACGCCCCCAACCCGCACGCCAACCTGGTCTCCGTGTCGGGCATTGCCGAGTGTCAGTCCACCAAGTGTCTGCTGCAGTCGGAGGTGGAGGCGTCGCGCTGCGTCCCCGCCAAGGTGGACCTCGTGCCCGTCGCTCATCACCTCGAGACCCCTCGGCCTGCCCCGCCGCCGCCGCCCGCTGAAAAAAAACAGACGCCGCCCCCGCAAACCCAAAGTCAACCGCCGGAGGTTATGAACCACAACACGGGGACACGCCTCCGCAGGAAAAAGTACAACCACCATGACGGTGAGTTGAACACCGTCTGAAAACACCTGCGCGTCGTGCTGGGCGATGAGGACCAAAATCTTCACCACACTATTGGCCAGAAATATTGGCCCAAATATAAGACGGCCCTGATTACAGTCTTTTTTCAATGCAAAAAACACTGTCTTATATTCGGGCCAATACGGTATATCACGATATATTTTCAGTGATTCTATAAAAAAAAAAAAAATTTTCCATCAGCGGTAGTAACAGCGTCAACGATTCCTTCTGTCCGCGCACAGCTAACGGCCTCCCAAGCCTGCCGCCGCCCGCCGCGCCGAAGAAGACCAGGGACACGCGGCCCGTCTCCTTCTGGGCCAAGCCGCACGCGCGAGGCCTCGTGGCCCGCCTGGGCAAGAGCTACTCGCTGGGCCACTACTCCGGCGAGAAGACGGCGCAGGCCTGCTCGCTGCTGGACATGGACGCCGAGGGCCAGAATCGCGACTGCACGGTGCCGCTGTGCCGCATCCAGAGCTCGCCGGGCAGAGCCAGCCTCTACGAGCTGGAGAAAGAGTTCCTTTCCTAGCGCACGTTCGCGCGCGCGGGGGGGGGCTGGGGAAGCGCGGACGCTGTTCTCGAGGCCGAGCTTTGCAGGTTAGTCCAGAACACGGGTGTCAAACTCGTCACCGTCGGAGGCCAAATTGTGGTTGTGATTGGCCTTCGGTTACCATGGTGATATAACATGCTAGGTAGGAATCACAGTTTGGTTTTTCAGTTCACATCGGGGGAAGCAAGGGCTCAAAATGCACGAGAAAAAAAAAAACAGGAGCAGGTTTTATGATGTCTCAAATGAATCAACGATGGCCCGAAATCGTTGAGGAAAAGAAGGATGCCGACCAGTCTGACTGTAACAGTTTGAACAATGCTCATTGTTTGACTGCAAGTTGCATTTAGGCCACCCCTTTTTTTTTTTTTTTTACATTCCACATTCTCGCGATGCCATCTCAAATAAGTTACAAGGTTTGACTTTTCGCCCGAAAGCATGTCGCTCGCCTTGACCACCGGAAGCTGAGCTCCACTGTGTTTGTCTCCTGTCGATTCGTGGCCGTGACACTTTTAGTCCAAGTGCTTCACTTCTGCTACATTTTGTGTCGCAAACTTGTTCCCAAATGGAATACATCCATTTTTCCCTCATTCAACACCCCATCACGATGTGAAAAGCGTCAAATGTTTTGCAAATTTCATAAAATTGCAAAATTCCGAATCACAATTTTGAGTTTCACGGCAATGACTGTGGATTATTATGTAGTTTTATTTTCAACATGTTGAATTTGCCTCCCGTTAGCCTCATGGCTAAGTCGCGGTTGGCGTGGCAGAATCGGGTCCAATCGCTCTTCCTTGAAAATCATTGAAATCATGAATCTTAAACAAGGACACGATTTAGCATTCAAATGTCTCCAATCCATTCTTTGAAAAACACACGACGAGTGGGATTTTATCTTCGTAAATAGTTTCAAAATATCCAAATAAATGAACATGGTTCATCCACTGCAGCAGCTTTCAAACAACGCGGCAAATAATTTGGAAATGCAATGAAAAAGTCTTCGGCCTTTCACGTACCCTTTAACCCGATCACACGATCACCTGTTCACTGTAGTTTCGATTCCGACAACGAAGCTCAGCTTCTTGGCTAGCCGGCATCATAAAATGTGGAATGTGTCCAAATGTGTTGCGTAACTCTCCCCCTGCATATGATTCTCATCATTATTTTTTTTTTCATGATGTTTAATCACGAGTGAAGCCAAAACGGACGAGACCAGTTTGACACCCGGGCTCTCGAGCGTAGTGCCGTTGCTCCCCAGCGCTTATGAGGTTTTTTTTGTTTTTGTTTTTTTAAATTCCGAAGGATCCACACCTGGTTGTCGGTGCAGCTAAACGTTGACCGCTGCTGCGTTCACAATACATTCTTGTATTTATATATCTATTTTTTATCAGTAATTTAATAACTGAACAAACAGTACTGTACAAGCGTTAACCCCCCCCCCCCCAACCGACCCAGTTTGACAACTCATGTCTTGATCTGGGGACTTGTGTAAATAAGCCTTTGCATCAGTGCTGCTCTGGTGGCGCTTCCAGATGCAGAGGACAGCCTTCCGTGCTGGATGGCATCCGAGGCGCCGCCTGCAGGCCCCGGAAGGAAGCGCAGGTTGAAAAAGCACCACTTTCAATGAAGGAATTGCAAGGAAAACAAAATGTCCCTTTGTGGATGTTTTTCGAAACATGATGAGGACTTTTCCCAGGCGGTCCCAATGATTTGTTTTTTTTTGTTTGTTTGTTTTTTGGGCGTTACGGTGCGACGCATCATGTGACCAGCGCTCCCCATCCGGGGCCACCTTCCTTTTTGCTTTTCATATCCTCAAACCAGGCCACAGTAAGGCTATTTCTACTCTTATTTTATTATTTTTTTTGTGGAATCTTTGATACCAGCCACTAAAATGGCTTCCTCAGGATCAAATAAAGGGCTCCATTTTGTATTTTGTACTACCGTAATCCCCCATCAAACCCCCCCCCCCCACCCCCCTACACACACACACATTTCATTGAGGACGGACTATGCAGCGCTTCCCATTCTTGTTTTGAAAAAAATGTTCTCGTTTGTTTTGTATGACGTCCCCAAATGGAAGTGTGTAAATACGAATTATGTTTTGAAATCACTTTTACGTGATTGATTTGACAATGTGAATCCCTTCATGCTAGCTAACTGCCTTAATCTGACACCGATGGAAATCAAACCGAGGCCCTCCACCTCAAAATTGAAACGCCGGGCCCGCTATGTGTGTCCGGGTGCCACGAGAAACAAAACGCCTCCCTCTTCTCAAAACGATGTGGCCATATGAACTGTTTTGCTAACCAAAGCAGCAGTTCCTATCCCCACCCACAGAGTTGCCAGGTGCCGCTGAAGACAAAAATCCTTACTCAAATAAATTGATATTCGGGAAAATAAAAGGAAATGGGAAACAACTATTTCCATTCTAAATCGCGGTCTTTCAAGTGCCAATTTGAGCTACGTTGCCAACCAAAATATTTGCGCTAACGGCGCCGTATTTAGTCACTGAAATAATTTCCAGTGGGGAAAAGAAACGGGAGTGTCTGTCATCATTTCCATTGGAGGCCGTTTCAAAAGAGCGGCACCTAACTGTGAACCCCATGCGTTGGTGGGCACAAACACCCCCCTCAAATAAATCCCATCAACCTGATCAAAATGTATCAATCCAGTGTGGCCCTCAACACCGCGTTGAGTTGTGTGGGCGTGTTGAACCCGTAAGCAAACATTCCGTTGTCAACGTCTTGTTTTTTTTCCTCGGTCGGAGCTTCTGCCAAGTGGACCAAAATGAAGGCAAAAAAATAAATAAATGGTGTCATTAAAGGACATTTTGGTGTTTGTGGCGGACCAAAATGTGAACGGCTGCGAGTGTGCAGGCGCCAAGTTTATCTCTTAGTGTACTTGTGTAGTCGAGAGAGATTCCGAGTGACGTCGGGCTTTTTGCGCTACCGATTGGATGACAAAGTACCACACACAATGTCCACTGTGCCTTTCAGTGACGTTTTTTATTGTTATTATTATTATTATTATTATTTCAGTATTTCATTGCCTGATTGATCAAGAGATTCAACTTTTTCAATAAAGTCGAAATTAAGACTTGGCGTCTGCTTCCTGTTTCTTCGCTTCAAACCAAAATTTCTTACCATAACATGTTTTTGGAATGTGGGAGGAAACTGGAGGACCCGGAGAAAACCCACACAGGCATGGAGAAAAGATACAAACTCGACACAGGGAGCCTGGAGCCGGGATCCGGAATCGAACCCTGCACCTCTGCACTGTGAGGCCTGCGCGCTAACCAATCAACCACCAAGGCGCCACATCTTTTTGTGTTTTAAAACTATTACCTGTATCTTCGTTTTAAATAGAAGCATCATTGAGGGAACAGACATTTTATTGTGCCCATCGAATAAAAATACAATTTTTAGTTAGACTATACAAGGAAGTGGAAGAACCCGACCTGCAAAATACTGTCCAGCAATTTGCTGCGATATAAAAGACAAAAAGATTGAAGTTAAAAATTGAGGGAGAAAAGAAGTCGTCTTCGTTTTCATCAATCCCGCCGCCGCTGCTGCTGCGGCTGCTTGATCTGGCGCGTTTCACAGGGTGGGGTTGGTGATTTTGCCCAGCAAGAGGATGGCGCTGGACTCTTCCTCCACCACCGAGAAGAAGAAGGGCCGGTTGAGCGCCACCTTGAGGGCCCCGTCCGTCTCCTGCGCCTTGTCCTGGGCCGCCGCGCCTTCCTCCGACATCTCCAGCGACACTTTGTTGACCGCCTGCAAGACGACAACGCCACAGCTTGTCAACATTCAGCTTGGAAGGATTATCGAGGTCACGAGGCCTTTAGCCGGCGATTCGAGTTGCGTTACGCCCGAGGCCGCCTCAGTCCCTCGGCTTACCTTGTTAATGGTGAACCGGTCGGTGTTGGCCAGTTGGCTGAATTGGGCCTGCGAGCCCAACAGTTTGTCCTCCACTTCCGCATCCATGTTGCGCAACAGCTCGCGCAGGTCGTTGGCACGAGACAGCGAGAACTTTGGCAGCGACAGCTCCAGCAACCTGCGTCGGAGCATGACGATCAGTACCGCGCGGAGCTCTTTTTCATTTCATTTTCTGTCATTGAACTCACTGGACTACGTTTCCATCTCATTCATCTTATTGATCGATTGAACATTGACAGAAAAAAATGAAATAGCTCGATGGACTGACTGACCCCTCCTGGAGGCTGTTGCTCCACGATGACATGACCTCCGTGCGCAGTTTGGCTTCAATGTCGTGTAGCTTGGCGCCCTCGTGTGGCAGCACCACCAACATGTAGGAGCGCTTACTGAGCGACAGTTTCACCACCTTGCACTTCCTCGCCTACCAAAAGCACACACACACACACACACACACACATAGATGACGTCTTTGGGTTGTCAGCAATTAGTGGTGGTAGATCACGAGCCAGAAGAGGAACGTAAAGACCTAACGCAAAGCCTTTCTGGGTCAACAGAGCTTCCGAGGTATTTCGGTACCTTATCATTCAAGTAGTGGTAAAGGCCCGTGTGGGTCATCATTGGAGTCATCACTGTGGTGGTTTCGTCCACATGAAACTCCTGCAAAGACGTCTTGTCCGCTTGGAAGGCCGTCTTCCAGTTGCCTGGACAAACAGATGGGATTGGTCGTACGGCTTTTTCCGACTGCAAAAACTTTTGCCGGTCAAGTCATGGCGCCACCGTATTAAAAAAAAAAAAAAAAAGACAAGCGAGTGCCAAACCTCGGAAGTTGAAGAACGAAACAAAGAGAAGGTTGGAGTCGGCGTCCACGTCTTGGAAGGCATCCTTCACTTTCCCGTCGGACGTCTTGTCCACAAAAGCGTTGATCAGCTCGGGATGGGCGAAGTCCGCGCCGCGGATGAAGGACGAGTCCGAGAAATCCCGGGTGCCTTGAACAACGTCGGCCGACAGGTAAACGTGCGGCAGCGTGAAGAGCCACACTTTGGTGGTGATCTCGTCTTTGGGTCCGTCGTCCACCAGGGAGTTGATGCTGTGCAGGGTCTTCAGGACCTTGTGGCCGTCCACCAGCGACACGCAGTCGTCTCGGTCGGTGCCGCTGCTCAGGCCCAGGAGAAGCTGGAAGGAAAGAAGGGATCAATCAGTCCACGTATCGTTTTCTCTACTTCTGCCGACAACGTGGCTAGAAAGACACGGCCTCGTATTTTGTGTCCACGAGGGCTCCATATACATATACCGTACGTATCCATTGCTAACACCAGCCAGCTCGTTACCCCCGCGTTCCAGACGCATAATTTTCCCGCTAGATGCACAGTTGCAAATAATGTCCGTTTTTGGGACGCAAGGAAATTTCTCAGTCACAAAAAAAAAAAAGCAAAAGCAAAAAAAAACTACGGTAAATCATTTTTTCCAGCGACGATCGCAGTTTGACAATCGCCGCCATTGTTGTTTTGATCTCGCGTTAAGTAATCTCGCGTGATGAGATTTCCGTTCTCGCGAGATCGGCCTTCACCGCGTGGAAAGCAGACGATTGCCAAGTCGTGTAACGTTAAAACAAGTGTTGCGAAAGTTTATTGCGGAGATATCACAGAGCAAGCAGCTAAATTTGGATAGTTTTTTTTTTGCGATAATAATCTTGTATGCCGGAATTTGCCGGACTCTCGAAATGCATAATGGGACTCATACTTTTCTGATCAGCGAGTCCCTGGGACTCGCAGGGCTCAAATTGTAAAATTATCACTGCCTGACACGGATCAAAATTGATCCTTAAAAGGGTCCCATTTCCACCGCAAATGGGTCCCTGGACCAAAAAGTCGAAGAACCCCCTAACTACACCAAGTCCGCCCCTGGGAGGTCCAAACCTGGTAGGAGCTGGCCGTCTTCTTGGAGGCCCCGAGGTAGAAGGTGACCAGGGACCCGTAGGTGTTGACGGGCGACAGCAGCGTGTTGGCGTCCGGTCGCTTGCTGCTGAGCGCCTGGTACATCCTCAACCCCAACGAGTTCAGGAGCTCGGCCAGCACCGCCGTCCTCTGCGTGACGTTCTGCTTCTGAGTGTCCTCCCCCGATGCATTCCGGGGGTCCGGGGTCAGGACCGCCATGTCCAAGCGCTCCACGGGAAGGGCCTGCAGGCGCTTGGCCGGCTGGGTCTGCAGGGTCTCGCAACTGACGTTGTCGGCGGCGAAGAGGTGGAAGGGGTGGATGTAGACGCGGTTGCCCCGGCCGCCGGGGACGCAGCAGCACCACAGCAGCAGGACCACGAGAGGTGGGCGGAGACTTTGCATTTTGTTTGTGGTCGACTTAGGAATTCCTACGGGAGAGAACACAGGAGAGCTTCGTGAAAACGCCGGCCCAAAACGATGAAGGTTTGTCATTTCTTACGGAAGCCACAAGGAGGTGGCAAAGCAGCTGATGAAACGAAGCTCCTCCCCCTCACTTCAACATAGTTCGTTGGACCCAAGAATAGCGATATTCTTACTTATACTCGAGACAGTTCAGGCAAGGCACGGTTGTACTTCATCACTGCCCAAGTGTACACGTTTCAGACACGTGCCCTTCACGTTCAAATGTTATTTTCTGACCAATTTATACGAGCTTGATTAACAAACATCCGGGTGTTCTTTCTTTTGGCACATCTGGCCGGAGCAGCTGCCGGTGACGATGGAAGGCACGAAGCATCCTCAGGGGTCACTTTGACCCTCATATCTTCACAATTAACCCTCACAGTATAGCATAAAGGGTATTCGTCCCAAAAATGGCCCTCTTCGGACCTCATGTTCAGTGGGAATAGCGATATTCAGCTTTGTGGAGTTATTTTTCATGGTTATACTCGAGACAGTTCAGGCAAGGCACGGTTGTACTTCATCACTGAAATAGTGAAGGTTAGAAATTGTGGCAACTCATCCAAAAAGAAATTCTGATTACCGCTGATGACCTCTCCCCCACCCCCCAAATACCTGCAAAAAAAAAAGCAATTGAGGCAACGTTATTTCCCGCACGTAAGAAGGAGGACTTTACCCTGTTGAGTGTGTGAGCTGAGCAAACAACACTCGTGCGGATGGACCGCAGAACATGGCCTTGGTTCCTGATCAATGCACTTTCTGACGCCCACTCGTCAACCCCACTGTGACTTCAGGACATCACGTTAAATCATTTTTTTTGTTTTTTTGTTTTTTTGGGACAGATATGCTCTGCTGCTAACTTGACAGAAACATGCCGATCGCCCTCTCCGCGCAAGCCGCAGACAAACATCTCAATGAGGAGCCGGTTGAAGAAGTCTCTTACCGTGCGTGCGCAGGCTGCCGCCGAATGAAGCTGCAGCTGCTCTGCCCCTCTGACTTTAAAGAAGACCACCCGTGCTGGTTACTGATTAACACCCCTTGGCTGACTCACGGATCCATTTCGGCAAGGACAGAGACCCCCAGCCGCCCCCACCGTTCCCCCTCCCTCTGACTTGTTGATGTAAGTGCATCCTGAAAAGGGCCCCGAAGGCCTCGTCCACAATAGGAAGGGCAGAGGGAGAAGGGTCCATTCAGCAAAACGCCGCACAGATGTGAAGCGGTGACGTGCAAATGGTGGTCCCGAACGAGTAAACAAGAACTGAAAGACAAACATGAATCACTCAGCTGGAAGGAAACGGAAAAGTACCAATTCAACGGGCCAAATGGGGAGCGAGTGGAGCAATGCGAGAACAATGTCTTCTGCCGGTGTTTGTTGTTCTTTGCCGGATTGGATGATTGACGTCTTATGAGAGGAATTGGCAGCTGGCGGCCCTGTCCACATGGGCACTTGATTTAAAAAAAATAAAAATAAAAAAATGTTTAGTTTTGACCGAGGTTATTAGCTTTAATAAAAATGAATGGAAAAAAATAACATTGGAAAACCTTTTTTTTTGTTAGCAAAATAAAATCTAAATTGCTTTTGAAAAAATGAAAAACTGCAACTATATCTTACATTTAGATAATTCGAATTATCACAAAAATGTCTTTTCTTTTCATTTTTTTTTTGTCCTTTCAGATATATTTATTTTGCTGTACGTCCACACAGAAGAAGGAAGGTCAAAGTTCACTTTATGACAGAGTCTTTTTTCTTGCACTTGAGTAATATTTTTTTTAAAAACAAACAAACAATAAAACTAACACCAAAACAAATAAAAACTAAACTGAAACTAAATATTTTTTAAAAAGTAATAATAACAAACATGAAAGATGCTCTAAAATTTCTAATAAATGACAATTAAATGATAAAAAAAGAGAAATTCAAAACAAAGGAAAAAATAACTATAATGAAAATATGAAACTATTTTAACCCTGGCCAGCACATACAGTCAAACCTCGGTTTTCGTCCATAATCCGTTCCAGAAGGCTGTTCGAACACCGAAATTGTTCGAAAACCGAAACCGCACTCTTTTTAAAATAAAAATGTTTATTGAACACGTCTGCTCACAATGGAAAGCAACACGAGGAAGCGTCACTTCCTCGTGTAAGGAAGGCGAGAGGAGTCAAATGGTGCATTCAAGTGCACTCAGTTTGTTCGAGAACCGAAATTTGTTCGTCATCCGAGGCATAAAAAAAAATCGAAATTTTTGGTGGAAAACCGAGACGTTCGAAAACCGAGGTTTGACTGTATTTTGTTCAATTTAAAATGTCAGAGTCGTGAACGCAGGTGTGAAAAGTTGTTCGATTGAGTAGCGACCATGTCCGGGGGGTGTACCGCTCATCTTGCCTTGTCAGCGGAAATCGTCTTCAGTTTGCCACGAAACCTAATGAGGACAAACAAGATGAAATGAAGACTGCAAATTATAAACGCATGTGAACGATGATGACAAAAACGTCGCCTCCCCTCCGTTGTCGTGAGAAGAGAGCAAACACTTTGCAAATGTTCCTTTATAACGCCTTCGTATCCGCGTACGAAAAGGCCGACATCCACGAGGGCAATCTGAAAAATCCTTTACACACACACACACACACACACAAACACACACGCAGATGATAATTTCTCATCATAAATGGACGCTATCATGCCGAGTATGATGACATCCTTTTATGGTCCGAGTCAAACAGTCTCAAGAATAAATTGCAGCTGCCGAGGCCCCATAAACGAATAACTTTCCTTCAAGTGAAACGGCGTTTGCTCATTAATATTTGGGCTTTGTGGACAATTCATTTTTTTTAGCGGTCATTTAAAACTAAAACGATGCAGCCTACGGCATACAATTGGGTCTATAAAAGTAGGGCGTTCACAAAATAAGCGCTTCATCCGCTCCTGACCGTGAAGATAAAAAAAATATCGAAGAAGAAACACAATGAGGAATATTGAGGATGTTTTCCGTGACCAAATGCCAACTTCGCTCATTATTTTTTTATCTTCTTCCTTGTAAATGATCGAAAAAAAGCAGATATTTAAATATTACAACAGAATGATCAATGTTAAATATGGAAACACGTACGGGGTAAAGGAGATATAAAAGTCTACACACCCCTGTCCAAGTGCCCGGTTTTGGTGTTAGTTTAAGAAAAAAAAAGACATACAAACCTTTTTTTTCCATGAATGTGACATTGCTCAATTAAAAATAAAACTTTTTTTTTTTTTTTTTGGGTGAGGGGAAGTAAAATTGAACCAATGACATAATGTGGCTGCACAAGTGCAGAAATCACCAATCGCACTCAATCTCACCTGAAATGGGAGCCGGCACACGGGCGCCGCCATTTCAGGAGCCTCTGAATAATCTCAAACGCATTTCGGTTGTTCTAGTAGGCTTTCCTTGATGCTCTTTCCCTTTTTTGGGGGGGCTTTCTAGCAGAAGTTTGAAGGTTTTGCGGCTAACACCAGCTGCTATTTGGAACTCTTCGTAATTCATTGCACCTTTTCTAATGGCCCAGTTCAAGCTGAAGCCCCCCCCCCCCCAAAAAAAAAGCCCCAAAGCACGCCATTGCCACCACCAGGAAGGTCAGGTGCTCTTTTGGCAATGAGCGCTCGAATTCGTGCCAAATTCAACCTTGGTCACATGTGGGAAAATGTTTTCCTGCTCTTCTAATAACAAGCGGCGGGAACGTGGGACAATCGCTCACCATAAATGTGTCAGAGTCGACGTATCCTGCATGTGATGAATTGCACTTCCCCAAAAGCGTGTGTTTTTACATGCGGAACAAACACCACGTTTGTTCCACATTTATGGCTGGCGAAAGGAGGTGCTTGGCTTATGATATAAACTGTCCCGTGGTTCTGGTGGGGCAGGTTTGGTAGGTGAAGTCACCATGCGGACCCTCTTGGTTGTTTGCAGCGTCGTCATCCTGCACGGCGTGCGAGGTATTGCTGGCGACGGTCCTCTGCAAAATGGTGATTCTGGATGCGATGCTTATTTGGTTTTGGTCTTTCATAATCAGGTGATGCGGACCCCAGTGACGGCCGACTGTATACGACAGCAGGTACAGACCACTTTTATTTGCAAAAGCTAGGACGTTTGACGCATCCTGACATCAGAATGCCAAGACGACAGCGGCTTCAAACGGGATGCTCTTCGAGAGAGGCAGTGTCACTAGCTTGTTGCAACAGAGATAGAGGGACTGGAAGAGTCACAGAAAGGCATCAAGGTGGAAGTGTTCTTGTTTTTGAGCCAGTATTGGAGGCGATGTTCACAATGATTTGCCACAAGAAGAATGTGGCGTTAATCACGCCTACCTCAGACTGATGAAACTCCAATATTGGTTCTGGCCCGCCCACAAGAGAGTATTCGTAGATTTAAACCACAGTTTAAAAACAAGCATGTCGGGTTCATCGAAGACTAAATTGAGTGTGAATGTCGGTTTGTCTGTATGAGCCTCTTGGTGAGCAATTGAGGGTCTTCCCCCCGCCTCTGACTGAAAATCAGCTGGGAAAGGCTCCAGCTCATCCGCGATCCTGTTCTGTTCAGTTCCATTGCACCTGGTATATGTCAGTCATGTTGTCACCCAGCTCAGCAATACAGGTTTTGCCATTTGTTGATTGAACTTTGTAAAATATTTCTTTGAGCAGCTAAGGCCTCGTGTCGCTACAACTGTGGCAGGAACATGGGAAGCTGTTCCTGCTCCAGCTCGTGCCAGTACTATGGCAACTGCTGCCGAGATTACAACTGTGAGTACCAGGATAGGGTGCGGGATATCCCCAATGGTGGTGTTAAAACCATTTTTTCTCTCAGATTACTGCAGTAGCACGACTCCGCAAACACAGACCACAGGTACCCAACGAGTCACTCGAGAAAATCGTTCGACAAAATCCAAGCTTTCGAGACGAACGGGAACTAAAATGTTTGGATTCCTTCAGCCCAGGCCTCGTGTCGCTACAACTGTGGCAGTGACATGGGAAGCTGTTCCTGCTCCAGCTCGTGCCAGTACTGGGGCAACTGCTGCCGAGACTACAACTGTGAGTACCAGGATAGGCTGCGGGACAAACTCAGTGGTGGTGTTAAAACCCATTCTTCCTCTCAGATTACTGCAGTAGCACGACTCCGCAACCACGGACCACAGGTACCCAAAAAGTCACTTAGAAAATCGTCCGACAAAATCCAAGATTTCAAGATGAACTAAAACGTTGGGATTCCTTCAGCGCAGGCCTCGTGCCGCTACAACTGTGGCAGTGACATGGGAAGCTGTTCCTGCTCCAGCTCGTGCCAGTACTGGGGCAACTGCTGCCGAGACTACAACTGTGAGTACCAGGATAGGCTGCGGGACAAACTCAGTGGTGGTGTTAAAACCCATTCTTCCTCTCAGATTACTGCAGTAGCACGACTCCGCAACCACGGACCACAGGTACCCAACAAGTCACTCGAGAAAATCGTTCCGACAAAATCCAAGATTTCAAGATGAACTAAAACGTTGGGATTCCTTCAGCCCAGGCCTCGTGCCGCCACAACTGTGGCGGGAACCTGGGAAGCTGTTCCTGCTCCAGTTCGTGCCAGTACTATGGCAACTGTTGCCCTGACTACTACTGTGAGCATGATGTCCCTGAATGACACCCCCCGAGCATTAAAAAAAAGTGCTGACCTCCGTGTGTGTTTTTGTAACAGCCCACTGCTACTCCACAAGTGCCGAGCCAGCCACAGGTAGGGTCTTCTGCATGAACGTCAACATCAAGTGAACATAACAAGCCTCATGGTCATAAATGCCCCGACTTTCAGAGGGGCCTTGCGGAGGTTCCATGTTTGGCTCCGGTGCCTTCTCCAGTCCCAGGCACCCCGATGACTACCACAACAACGCCTACTGCGTGTGGCACCTCAGATCTTTGCACGACCAAAGGGTCTTGCTGGAATTCTCATACCTGCAGTACGTGAAGATTTTTGGATTCTATTTTAGAGCAAAGCTAGTCAAAAATTCTTCGAACTCAACTACCACCGACTACTTGGATCGCAAACTGTCAGGGATTGTAGCATGGTGCAGAGCGCTGTTATTAGAGTTAACGCATGCTAACATTTGAATAGAGATCGTGTTCGGGGTAGAGCTATCTTTTGGGTTTGAAAAGGGTCACTGTCACGATTGACAAGGCTTAGAGTAGGTTTCAATTTTGTTTTGGGCTTTGAGAAACATTAGGGCTCAGATTCGTGGAGGTCGATGTTTGAGTAGCATTGGGGTTGGGCTCAGGGAGCGTTTGGGATCATGTGTGGGTTTGGGTATACTTTAATTAGTCTTTAGCGGTGTGGGGTAAGGATTAAAGGAGAGTTGTTTCATGGTTTCAGTCAAGTCAGGCTTAGGTTTTTGGTGGCTCGAGCTTGGATTGGTGTGGAGTGGACAGGGATGGGGTTTAGGGTTAGGATTCATTGGGGTTATGTTTCAGGATTAGACTTTGGGTAGGTTTAGGGGTTCAATCACTGCAATTTGAGACCATATCATCTCTACCCTTAGTTACTGATTTTTGTAGTAGAGGACATGATTCAAACAATGGAGTTCATGATTGTACGGGAGACAACAAAGTGAAAATAGTCCTCAAAGTTTTGCCTGAATTGATTTTACTTGTGGGCAGATTGCAGAGCTGCTGCAGCTGTGACTACATTTCAATCTACGATGGTCCATCCGTCAACTCGCCATACTTGGGAAAAGTGTGCAACGATTACAACAACAACAACAACAACGACAGCTTCAATTTTTTCTACTCGACCTCCAACCAAATGACCGTAGTTTTCCGGAGCGACAGATCGGTGGTCGGGGGAGGATTCCGTGCAGAGTTCACAAGCGCTCTGCCGCAGGACTCGGGTACTTTTTTTTTCTTTTTGCCATCATCAAATGCGACAGCTAAAAAGTCATGTGGGACAGTGGAGTGGCTTGTATGCGAGTTCTTCTTTTTGAGCCTTAAGGGCTACTGCAGTTCTTGCGTTTTTATTTGGGGTGCCACAGGGGGGCAAATGTGTCATTTTGATTTATTCGAGTCACCCAGTCAAGCAACGTGGTCTTTTACCAGGTCAAGTCAACTGCTCCTCGGATAACATGAACATCGTGATTGGGCGGAAGTACCTGAACTCGTTGGGCTACGACGGCCACAGTCTCTACCTCAAGGACCAGTACTGCAGACCCGAAGTTTTTCAGGAAAAGGTGGTCTTCAACTTCCCCGTCAACCGATGCGGCACCAGTCGAGAGGTAGACCGTAGATCCGAAAGAAGGGTGACCATTGACAAAGCGCCACCAAAAACATACAATTGAATGTTTCAGTTTGAGAACGGCAACGTGGTGTACACTAACACGCTGCGCGGCTACACGTCGAGCTACGGTGACATCACTCGCAAGGCCAACTTGAAAATCGACGTGGTGTGTCGGATGGATCGATACGCGGCGGCACAGATTATGTACCTGGCGCAGAATCACGACAACACCAGCATCACGGGCACGGGGATGTTCAACACCTCCATGGACTTTTACACCAGCAGCAGCTTCAACTACAAGGCATAAAAATGTCCCAGTTTGACGGAAAGCTTGATGCCTCGCAGGCTATTTAACAGCTGCCTTGATGCTTTCCTCCACCAGGTGACGGAATTCCCATACAAGATTTCTCTCAACCAGGACCTCTACGTCCAGGTGGACCTGAGGAGCAGCATGGGCGGCTATCTGGATATTTTCCTCGATACCTGCGTGGCCTCCCCATCCTCCGACGACTTCCACACGACAACCTACTTCCTGGTGCGCAACGGGTAAGAGCGGCACCAAATAACCACCATAACGGATCCCTACATGGCTACTTTGTAATCTGGTGACCGAGTGGTTAGTGCGTCGACCTCACAGTGCAGAGGTAATGGGTTCGATGCCGGCTCCGGTCTTCCTGTGTGGAGTTTGCATGTTCTTCCTGTGCCTGCGTGGCTTTTCTCCGGGTACTCTGATTTCCTCCCACATTCGAAAAACATGCAAGGCATGCATTGAGCACTCGAAATTGTCCCTTGGTGTGAGTGTGAGCACGGATGGTTGTTCCTCTCTGTGTGCCCTGCGATTGGGTGGCAACCGGTTCAGGGTGTCCCCCGCCTACTGCCCGAAGACAACTGGGATAGGCTCCAGCACACCCCGCGACCCTGGCGTTTTGGAACGTGGTCATTACAGGGCAGGGCAGGTCAGCACACCTTCATCTGCACCACGATATCTCACATAAATAATCCGAGCTCGATCACAACCTTATCAACTGTGTACACACGGGCATAGTTTGGCTGAGCCTCCGTTTTCCCCACTCTCAAAGTGCCCTACATGACAACACCTGAAAACAAAGCGAAAATCGTCTCTGCGCGATCACCCACTTGTCGTGCCGCTCTTCTTCTGCGCAACCGGTCGGCCACCCGAAGGCATAGCTCAGTTGTCTCACGGCCGGTTGTCCCCGCGCAGGTGTCCCGTAGATAACACGTACCGGTCGTACGTCAGCGGCAGCAGCCGGTACGCTCGCTTCTCCTTCAAGGCCTTCCAGTTCCTGCGGCGGGCTGACCAGGTTTACATCCGGTGCAAGGTCCTCATCTGTCAGAGCAACGACTGGAACTCCCGTTGCCGCCGCGGCTGCGTCAAGCGCAGGAGCAGAGACGCCGGCGCCAGACACGAGAGCCGGACTCTCGTCTTGGGTCCCATCCAGCTTATCGGTGTGTAGCACTCGAGTATGACACCGAGGAAACGAGCACAGTCACGACATTCTCCACGCTTGTCTTTTCTTGTCCTCAGACCCTGACAAAAAGGAAAAGGGCTCCGCGAAGGAGGACGCCGGTTGACAAGATCATCTACACTTGTACTACGAATCAGAATCACAAATCAAACATACTCACCTTTGATTAAAAGCTGCAAGGAAAGACAATCCGGGATTTTTCTTTACGCGCTCAGAAGATGACACTCGACGCTCTTAAAAAAACACTTTTACTGATAATTTACCTCAACAAATTAGCACCCCAAAGGATGAAAGGGCTTTCGACAAAAACGTCGACCAATGAAGTGACAACACGGTGACGATGACCGAAGGCATCATTCGCTCTTTTTTTCGCTTGGCAACAGACAACAGCAGCAGACAAACTTGCTAATGTAGGACACGCCGGCGTGGTCAACGCATAGCGACAACTTGTGCAATAATCACGGTTGATTGCAATCATCGATTGCAGCAAAAAAAAAAACAACAACAAAAAAGTGCAGTAAAACAGTGAGTTAAGGTAAGTCAGCGACTCCATGATTTTCATTTTTTAAAAATGAAGGATTGGAAAAGCAGAGGGCAATTGAACACTCAAGTCACAAAGAGAGGAACGACCGGTTGTGTGTGTGCCAAGTCTCACAAGTCATTTGCCAGAAAAATCTAATCTAAACAAGCGTTTGCTACGGCAACGTAATGACCGGACAAGCTAGCAGTTAGCTAACAGTTAGCCAACAGCTAGCTTGTTCCTCACTTTTGTCTTCAGTCGAACGGTAACCGGATTCTTCTTTGCCGTGACACTTTTTTCCCCAAAAGGCTTCTTCAGGTGGACATTTGAGGTAGGGAAGACCTCAAGGTTGTTTTTTTGGGGGTTTTTTTTGGCCAAGTGCAGCTGGTGGATAACCACCGGGACACACACACACACACACACACACAGGGGAGGCGTCCGCAGGGGGAAATCCCCACTTGAAATTTGGAACCGAACCGAAATCCTTTTGGATTTAAGGTGAAACATCTGCAACATCCCAAAAAAGTTGACTTGGCTCCATTTCACTTTTGCGGATGACCTTGTCCTGGATGACTTAAAAATAATTTCTCACATTTTAAAAACGGGTCAAGATGTTAAAAGTCGGCACGGCTGTACCGCGCACTCAATATTCATTTTTAAAAATGTTGTTTTTTTTCATACATTGAACATCAAATCAACTACTTAGAATGTGCAGTAAATATTCAAAAGGGGTGGGGGGAAAAAAAATAAAAAAGCACCGGGCAAATACATTTTGGCAATCGCTTCTCACCAAGGTTTTAAGGCCAAGGGAATACAGTTCTTAAAGTGGCAAAAAGTTCAGTGTTTTAGCTTACTAAAAAGAAGTCACGTTCACGCAAAAAGTGAAAGCGTTGGTCGCTGGAAAAAGGGTCGTAGCAGCATTGGTGAAGGAGAATTTTGGCAAAAATCAAGGCGATACGTCAACCTCTTCTTTGCTATTTCACTCACAAAAGTCAAAATGTCAGGCACTGCAAAGGAATACTGGCATGATTTCAACACCGCGTCACTTGGAGCGATGTTGTCTGAAGGCAGGCAACCTTCGAGGTCTAGCTCCGACGACGCTCTCTCTCTCTCTATCTAGACACATTTATATATATATAAATATTCTTATGTTGTATTGTTTGAATTATATGAAGGAGTACTTGTGGACATAAGACGAAAAAAAGTCAGTAGTAATCTTCATTAAAAAAAAAAAAAAATTACAAAAAAAGATGCAATATTATGAGAAGAGTCATCACTCTTTTTTTTTTCTTGGAACATTGAATCTTATTCAAAATGAAATGTGGAATTTTTTCCCGTCAGATTTGGACTTTCTTCACTCTGGTAATAATCTACGGCACAGATATACTTCCATTATATTCCGACTTAATTTTTTTGTAAAGGTCTCGACTTTGTCCTAATATTGCAACTTGCCCCCCCCCTCAAATAAAATGATGCCATTATTCTTGTAAAACTTTGAAAATGCAAATGGTACACTTCCAAATGTGTTGCCATCAAATTCCCTCCGACTCCTTCATAGAATTCAGACGACTTCTGCCCATTGTGGGCAAACGGATCCATCTCGATGCCGACATCTTCCCCGTAGGGCGAAAATGCTACATCGAGGCCAGTGGGAAGAGGAAAACCAAAAAAAAACAAACCAATCACTAAAGATCCTGCAAAGTGACTTGATTTTAAAAGCAGGTCACTTGTGCTGGCCGCGAGCAAAGTGGCAGGCAAAGTCGTACTTGCTCCTGCACTTGTGGCCGCAGATGTTGCACTGGAACGGGTTCTCGTAGCCGTGGCAGCCCATGTGGATGGTGTAGAGGATGTTGTCGGGGAAGTAGATGCCGCAGTGCTGGCAGCGATGCGGCGCGTGCCGGGGGGCCCAGACGCCGGGCGCCGGCGTGCCGGGTCGGCTGTTGGTGGCGCTGGTGGGCCCGCTGCGCTCGCTGCCCGCTGGGCTGCAATTGCTGAGCAGAGGGGGGGGTCGCGATTCGGGGGTGACCGGCGAGGAGGAGGAGGCGAGCGGTCGCTGGATGAGGAGCGGCTTCTCCTCCGCGTCGGATTCCGTTCCTGGGGACGAAGGGGGCCGGATCGAAGGCGGGAGGCTGGCGCACTGGCCCGCCAGGGTGGAGAGCTGGTTGAGGGGATTCTCCATGATCAGGTTGGACCGCAGGCGGCTTTGAGGCTCCTCCTCGCCCAGGCCGTCGTCATAAGCCTCGCGCGGCAGCTCGCGGGAGCGGTCGTCCGCGTCGCAGGCCCTGGGCGTGGAAGAGCACGAGGCGATGAGGAGGCGGCGGCCGTAGCCGAGCGAGCTGCTTTTTTTCTGCAGCACGCTCAGCATCTTCTTGTGCGGCAGCGAGCGGGCGTCCTTCTTCGGGACCAGTTTGTGGCGCCGGCGGCGGTGGTGCGACAGGTTGCTGCGGTCGCTGCAGCGGAAGGAGCACAGCTCGCACTTGTAGGGCTTCTCGCCCGTGTGCGAGCGCATGTGGGCCTCCAGGTGGCGCTCGTAGGCCGAGGCGAACGGGCACAGGTGGCAGCGGTGGGGTTTCTCTCCTGGTGGTTTGAGGGGGGGAAAAAAAGCTTACGATCGGCGGCGGGAATATCGCGCTACATTTATTCCGTTACAGTCACTTGGTTGATTTTTTTTTGGTAACTTGCACATGTCAGTCGAGTGGTTCTATAGCTTTTTTTTTTCCCTCCGGACCGAAACCAGTGCAATTCAACCGTAACTCCCCCACCTGTGTGCATTCGAATGTGTTCGACGAGTCTCGCTGTGCCTCGGGTGGCGTAGCTGCAGTACAGGCACTTGAGTTTGCCGTCAAAGGTTCTCTCAAAACCGTCCACCAAAATCCCAGCGCCGTCCTCCAGGGACATGTCCACCGCCGGGTGATCCAGCCCGTTCTGACTGCAATCTGCGCACGGAGGGATATACAGGGAGCAATTTGAAAGCTGTCATAGCTGGGGTGGGCATTGCTGTTATGTGAGCTCTCATCAACAAGTTTAACTCTTGAGAAATGTCAACGTTACCGGCCGGTAGTTCATCGGCTTCCTTAACGCCGCTGACGGAGCCCGATATCATGTTGACATGCTGGGTCTGCTGGCTCAGATACTCCTGGAAATCCTTCACGAAGTCCAGCGTGTCTGGCTTTTCCTCGCCCATTGAAAGCAAGGAATGGAAAAATCCAACACTGCAGCAACATTTTTTTAAAAAAGGATGAACTGCTTAATAATGTTTGTGAACGGTCGGCGCACCGGGATATTTCCGGAAAGTAGGAAAGGGAGTGACTGCGGCTGATGTGGACAAAAAAAACTTGTGTTTGGGGCGGCACCACCAGATATATAGTATGCCCCAGTATGGTAACACCTCACAACGTCTAAACAAAGCGACAGACAAAAATATTCGTGCAATTCACAATCGTTTTGTTAAATAACAGTGGGGTGTTTACTAGTGGTGCCATTTGAGAAGGCCACTGCATCCCGGAAGTACATGACGTCAAGCTTATCAGGTCACTCAATACATTGTCAGAATTAAAAAATGTGAGTTGCATCTAAAGTCGTCAAGTACTAAAGACGACTCGAATCCATTGTAAAACATCCTATACAAGCTTCTAAATGTTTACATACTCACATCCGTTGTATTTGCTTGTTTGAAAAATCCAGGCCAGTCTTGAAAACAAAATGTGAACACATGCGGTGTGTCCTTTCGGTGGGTGCTACACAACCCTTCCCATCACCGCCATGTTGACACCTCAGGTAAGTCCGCTAGGTTGACAGCGAACGTTAGCATTAGGCTACATCGAGCATCTGTTCAGCGGGGGCGCCGGTTTGTGCTTGACAGCGCCATTGTCGCCCTTTTTTCTCGTGTACGAGTGAATTCTGAGAAAATGTCCCCGCTGTCAGATTAGGTTTAATTCCGGTTCCCCCCACGGATAGCCCAAGATGCTCAATCAAAACAATCAAGTTGGAAGGGGTGAAAGTTCGCTGAGTTGTGCTCAGGGAAAAACATTCCGATCACACGAAGTGTCCTTAAAGAAGAGTTCCTACCACTAAAGTTCACCGAGTTGTGCTCAGGGATAAACAGTCCGATCACACGAAGTGTCCTTAAAGAAGAGTTCCTACCACTAAAGTTCACCGAGTTGTGCTCAGGGATAAACAGTCCGATCACACGAATTGTCCTTAAAGAAAAGTTCCCACCACTAAACCAGATACAGTACCAGCCAAATTAAACTGGCAACGTCAGACCATAAATTATAAACACTCTCATTTTAAAATTCATGTAACGTCCCGATAGCATTTTTGGAAGGTAAAACATCAAGCAGACATCCAGTCAAAGGCCGGTGTGAGCAGAGGACCCAGTGGTATATTTGTTGAAATTTTTCGCTTCATCGCCATTGACGTAAAAAGCGGGCTCGACGTCTCGCGTAACGGCAAATTTACAGTGACCTCTCCCGGCAAAAAGCAAGGCTGCAATGGATTGAAAACATTTGAAAACTTTTATGCGCACACACACACACACACACACACGAGACCAAATCTCATGTTCTATTTAGAATAAAGATTGATTACTGGGTGTATTGTGTTATGAATGAAAGCCATCTGCTATCAAATGTGTAACATGAGTAAATAAAGCATCCTTCTAAAATGTGTTAGAGCAAAACAACTGGGATTGTTTAGAGTGTAAATCTGTCCAAAGACAGAAAATGAACCAAACAATAATAAAATAAATAAATAAATTTAAAAAAAAGCTTCTTTACCTGTGGTTCCACCAAGTGGACACTAGATGGTGCACACGTCTTGATGATGAAACATTCGTCGATGCTCCCCAATCCACGTGTACTCAGACCTCAACGTACAAAGGAAGCTCTTTAGGAGATACTTGGATCATTATTGATCAATTATACTCCACGTATCACCAGCATGCACATTCACGCTGCTCACGTGAGACATCTCAGCAGCCAATTAGCATGAGTTCCCAACAGCCTGTCCGTACTTATGTTATTTTATTGCAATTTAATTATGCACAGGTTTCCAGCAGGGGCCCCGGATCCTGTTGAATAATTTACATGGAGACAAGATGATTTGTTAGCGAGAAGAGCCGGAACATGCTCTCTCATTTAGTTCAATATGCAATATAGGCTGTACGACTGGATTTGTTCATGTGCAGGTCGGTGGGACCTCCGAAGTCAAACATGGTCTGTGCTGTGATGCCCGTTGACTTCCACATGTTTCAAACAACACAACCAAACAATGTTTTCCGTAGGAAATAATGTCAAATGAATTGCTTTTTGGGAACTTAAAACTCAACGACGCAAAGCAAAAGCCGTTTATCAAGAACACCCGAAAACGCCGCCGGTTTTCGCTGGGCCCGAGTTGATCTAAAATGGACTGATGGAAAGTAGAAAAGTAGTCTGTGGTCTGACGAGTCCCCATTTCAAATTTTGGGAGGAAAATTGTGCAGGTTGTGTCCTGTGCGCCGAAAAGAAGAACCCTCCGGACTGTTAAGGACGCAAAGTTCAAAGTTCAAGTTATGCTCATTTGTGAATATTTTTCCTGATTGTGATTTAATATGCGATTATTTTTCCAAGGTCATCTTCCCATGTATTTTTTTTTTTAACAAACAAAAGCAATGCATTCATCTGTATCTGTAAGAAGAAACATCATCTCTTATGATTCCGATTTGAATTTGATTAATTGTTCGGACCTAATTTACACCTCAAATTGGAATTACATTTGGAGAAGTGGCCCCCCCCCCCATTTTTTTGTTGTTGTTGTTGTTGTTGTTGTTGGGCACATTGGAAGATTATCCGTGTGTAAAAGCTTTTTAATCTCACCCAAGTGCAGCCATAGTAACGATTTGCAGGCGGAAAAGGTGAAGGGGGGATTAGACCGGAGACTGTTTCTTGGGAGTCTCTACGTGGAGCACTAGAAAAAGAGCCGAGTGTGTGTGTGTGTGTGTGTGTGTGTGTGTGTGTGTGTGTGTGTGTGCGCGCGGGCGAGCATAAAGGAGGTATATATGAAGCTTTTCTTTCCTCTCACCACTTAATTTCCTCGCAGGCGCGCCTCGCCGCTTTGTCATGAATGTAATTGGCGCCTTTGATGAGCTGGCTATTATCTGGATCGCACTTTACATGGGCAAACAAGACTGCCCCCTCCGTCCACCTCCAGCTCCCATTTAACTCGGCGAACGACACCCCCCATCCACCTACTCCACCCTTCCTCTCGTCTTCACCCAATTATGCGGGGGAACAAGTGGCTTTTCATAAAGCCAGCGTGTCTCCCTTGATTGGCGGGGCCTTGGAGCCTGCCACACGTGGACAAAGGGACAGATTAGATGTGATATAAGCGCAGCAAAAAAAAAAAAAAAAACAACCCAATTTCCTTGATTAATTTCCTGAGTGTCTCGCAAGATGAGGGCGCCCCCCCCCCCCCCTCCCCTCCCCGAAAAGACAAACTTTTATCACTTGATGGATCTGGAGACTCAAAGGGACAGACGGACATTTTATTGACCCGAGTTTGACCGCAGCTGTCTGGTCCTTAAAGGCGGCCGAGAGAGAAATGTTCCACTTGAGTAAAGCGGCACGCGACGGGCTTATTTTTTTTTTTCCCCCTCGTGGAGGACGAGCAGCGTCTTCCCGTATTTCCTCGACGCTGACTGACTGCCTGCCCGAATACGAAGACATAAGAGTGTTCAACAGCCATTTGATAATCGCGGCGGTGAATAGATATGATCGGACTTTATGAGGCAGTGCGCGATAAAGCCGCTGTCACCCAGGAACTGTTTTTTTTTTTTTTTTTTTTTTTTTCTGACTGCCTTATTACACTTTTCAAGCACCACTTGACAAACAAACGCGCGCGCGCGTGCGCAGACGCGCACGCAAACTGGAGCGAGTCCTTCCAATATGGCTGGAATACGGCAACGATCAGGTGGACTGTCGCAAGTGACAAATTAGACTCATAGATTCGTAAAGTGGATTCATAGCCATTTCTTTAAGTCTTTTTTTGGGGTGGGGGGTGGGGGGGGGTATTTCCTACTGATGGATTGCTCATCAATTCATTTGACTATTAGTGCAGAGAAAGGCAACGACAGTCATACCTCGGTTTTCGTCCATAATCCGTTCCAGAAGGCTGTTCGAAAACCGAAATTGTTCCAAAACCGAAACCACGCTCTTTTTAAAATAAAAATGTTTACTGGACACGTCTGCTCACAATGGAAAGCAACACGAGGAAGCGTCACTTCCTCGTGTAAGGAAGGCGAGAGGAGTCAAATGGTGCATTCAAGTGCGCTCAGTTTTTTCGAGAACCGAATTTCGGTCGTCATCCGAGGCATAAAAAAAACTCGAAATTTTGGGTCGAAAACCGATTTGGGCGAGAACAGACAGAGACGTTCGAAAAACGAGGTTTGACTGTATTGGCCTTTTGGTTTCATTCTCACAAGTCAGCAGCACAGTGGGCGAGTGGTTGGTACGTCTGCATCACAGATGAGTCAGGTGGAATAATAACTTTTTTTTTTGCCATAATAAACTTTTTTTTTTTTCCAAAATATTACAATTGCGATTTTAATATGTCGTTTTTTTCAAGGTCCTCCTCCCATGTATTTTTTATTTATTTTTTGTTCATAAACACAAGCATGACATGAATCTATATTACCCAGTAGTCAAGAATAAAGCTGATCAGAAAATCAATAAAAGAGCTCTTTTATTGATTTTTGATTCATGAATCTATTAACTATATCAGTTGTACTATATCGCCAGTCTCTTAAAATAACGACCAAAGTCGAATTCTGGATAGATGGAAATATCCAAGTCGTAATCACACTTGTTTTGACAGATGCTCTTTGTATGTACACCCGAGTGCGGAAGCTTTATGCCGCCACAAATAGGTCCGCCATCCGGAGCCAGTCATAGCACCAAAAAAAACAAAAAAAACCATAACAAAAAAACCCAAAAACAACTAGAATCAGCCGATATTTTTTTTACCCAGGTGGCATTTCAGGATTATTTATTCGACGCTGCGGCAACCGAAAGCTACAAATAAAGAAGACGGCATCGTCGCTATTGACCGCTCAGCGTCTCCAAATGAAGTGTCCGGCGGTGAGTTATCGCGGTCAAACGGCATTTGTACGGCCGCAAAAGTGGCACCATTTTTCGCCCATCCCCCCCCCCCGCCCCATGCACGACCGCCCCCCCCCCCCCCCCCCACCGCTTGTCACTCTGCGGCTGTAGCTCATTTGTCCTGACTGATGGGTGTGAATGCACAGTTGCCCTAATACCCGACTTCACTCGCACCCTCAACAGGGCCCCCGTAAAACGGGTGAGCTTGTCGTCCCGATGATAATATAGTGCGTCCACAAGCCCATCCTCACACACTAGCGGGTCGCGATCCCTCATGAGGCGTCCATTTTCTACTCCTTCACCCAAGCAACCAAAAGGAGATTATTTTGTCATTGCTAAGTCGTTTCGGACAATTTCACCGTGTTATCTTGGCCTCTGAATATGTAGGTGGCAAAGCGAGGAAGCTTTATTTATGCAGCGCATTGCATCCGCGAGGTCACTCAGTGTGCGTCACATAGCTGGAATACAACAATGAAAGGCAAAATGCAAAAATTTCATCTTATTCCATTTTGCGTGCAGCATAACCGCAAAATGCTGATGCACCATGTTTGCTCTGCTTTTGAAATACTTTTGTCTCGGTATTTTATGATGTATTTAGACAAATTCACGTCTTGAAATGTGCGTGCAACGTAGACTACAGCTGAATCGTGCATGCAGATTTCGCTGCGGCATAGGCTGCGCTCCGGCTCATGCAAGTCACGCAGGAGTAAAACAAAAGTGAAGTCCAACGGACAAAACGCAACTTTGCTAGCAGGTGCGCTAAATGTGATTCTGCTACGGGTAGCTCGCGCTGTCGTCTTCCTCGTATCTTAACACCCAAGATGCTGCTCCCATATTTGGAAAAAAAAATGTGGCAAATAAGCATCACAAATGGCAAATAAAATTTTTTTAAACGGAAATGAATTAACGCTACAATGCTGGTATGCTGAGGGAGGCTGAGGTCCGACGTGCACGTTTTGGGGCAAAAAAACAGATACAGTCCATCACAGACATTTTATGCCAGCGAGATATTTTTATAGTCGGTTTAACTGCCGTGCACTCGAACGCGGCACCGGCACGTTGGATTTTACATGCGGCGCTTAGCTTTTGATTCGACTCAAATACTTCCCACACGCTGCGCGCCCCCCTTTGAGTCTTTCATATCATACGAGATGAATGCCCCTAATTACCACGCAAAGATTTGGAATACATTGAACCAAAATCCACAGTCCGGCTAATGTGAGTTCAAGTTTGAGATTAATGAGGCCTCCCCTTCTCCAGAGATTATTGATCAAGCACAATCTGAGCGGGAAAGATTTCCCAGGCTTCCTGCGGCGATAATATTCGCAATGCATCAACATCACAATTTAAAAATTGGTCCCATGTCCTTGGAGCAGCCCACCGCCTACGCTGGCAAACGAGGTCCGCGGTGTCCTATTGACAGCCCTCGTTGAATGGATGCTTGGCTCATTCGTGAAATGCTTTGGAGATCTTTGTCATTGGCCATCGGTCGCGCTATCGGTCTTGAATTTAAAGCCAAATGGTCGTCATTTGTATGAAATTCCTCGGCAACGACACCGCATCAAACATTGATGTCACAAAACGAACCCCGCTTCCAGGTTCCGCGCCCGACCCTCCTTGCAGGCATCGTTAGCCAGATGATGATGAGGAGGAGGATGAGAGCTACTTGGGCCATAATGGAAGCGTTGACTGACCCTTGACCTCCCCCACCCCTCCACCACCACCATCGATCCGCTGGCCGCGTCCAGCTGGGCCTCCCCAAACCCAGTCAGCTGGAGAGGTGTTTAAAAGCCAACGCCCCGCTGCACGTCCGGCTCGGCTACACGCTCATTAATTACATCATTTACCTGTGACAGTGACAAACCTGCCTGGCCACGCCGCACTTTATTTGGCTCTTTGTCCAAGTCCTGGATCAAAGCTATCTTTGAAAAGGCATAGCCCATTTTCTGGGTCGAGGCAATATCAACCCGACTGTGTTTTTACAAAACGTCAGAAGTCTGAACTTCACCCTTTCAGGGTGCACGGAAGGGTTAATACGGATCAAATATACATGCATCCATCCGCCTATCCATTTTCCATATCGCTTATCGAATTTGAAATTTTGGTACAAATTTTAGAAAGCATCATGGAAGTTGATTTGCTTTCACGGGCCATATAAAATGATGTTTTGGCCCAATTTGGCCCCCTGGGGCCTTGAGTTTGACACCAATGCCGTTCAGGTTCCCAGCTAAGCCGACGACTCTATCCTGACTTCACTTTTGGGCAAAAATATCATATGAAGGATATTCTGCCCCCAGTGATTGTATTACAATGCAGTGCAGTGCCCCTAGTGGTGGAAGTCGTTAAAGACACCCAAAATTTCATTACGGTACAGTCAAGTGCCCCTAGTGGCAGAAGTAGGTAAAACCAGCCAAAAAGTCAGTGGGGAGCCATTTTGATTCATAACAGTGTCGAATATTCTGCCCTACTTGTCCGTGTCCGAGACGTGAACAGATAAACGGATAGCGAACAACGTTTCCTTTTTTCGTTGTTCGCTATCCGTTTATCTGTTCACGTCTCGGGCACGGACAAGTAGGGCAGAATAGTAAAAAGACGATGCTTTCCAAGGCATATACTGAAGAAGAAAACAATAAATGAGGACAACAGCTAGCACGAAATCATGCGGACTTCACTGGACGAGGTACTTCCGGTTTGTGTTACCAAAATTAAAGTCCCCTAGAAACTAACTAAAAACGGAACGTGACATCGAATGTCATTTCATATGTATAATTGGATGCTATACAAACATTCGTGTTGTGTTTCTGTTTGTATACAGTTTTACAAGAAAGACTTCCATTAAAAAACCAAACGTTGGATTCTCATCTTCCTGTTTTTATACATTCCGCCCCCAGTGATTGTATTACAATGCAGTGCAGTGCCCCCTGGTGGCAGAAGTAGTTAAAACCACCCAAAATTGCATTACAGTACAGTAAAGTGCCCCCTGGTGGCAGAAGTAGTTAAAACCACCCAAAAAGTCAGTCGGGAGCCATTTTGATTCATAACAGTGTTAGACTCCCATTAAAATACCAAACGTTGGATTCTCATCTTCCTGTTTTTATATATTCCGCCCCCAGTGATTGTATTACAATGCAGTGCAGTGCCCCCTAGTGGTGGAAGTAGTTAAAACCACCCAAAATTGCATTACAGTACAGTAAAGTGCACCCTGGTGGCAGAAGTAGTTAAAACCACCCAAAAAGTCAGTCGGGAGCCATTTTGATTCATAACAGTGTTAGACTTCCATTAAAATACCAAATGGTGGATTCTCATCTTCGTGTTTTTTATTGGATTACTGTAATGAAAGGTTTGGTCACAAGAAAAAGATCACAATATCTCTCATATGAGAATTTGAAATTTCAGTACAAATTTTAGAACACATCATGGAAGTTGATTTGCTTTCGCGGGCCACATAAAATGATGTGTTGGCCCAATTTGGCCCCCCAGGCCTTGAGTTTGACACCCAATGCCGTTCAGTTTCAACAGCTCAACCTGACTCTATCCTGACTTCATCATGTGAAGGATCATATGGATTGTTCCGATCCTTCGGAGTACCCGCACCATCGAGCACCCGGGAAAAGTGCCGAGCAAAAGCCATAACGAGGCGATTGCCTTCGACATGTTTGTGCAACAGACCTGAAATATTGCAGGTTTGAGATCCTTCACGTCCCGTGTTGCTGCTGCTTACGGCGCCAATTTGCTGACTCGTTCTTGGCCCAGACTTGGTCTTCGCTAAACAGCCGGCCATCGCTTCTTATTTTCCGCGGGAGTCTTTATCATCCTGAAAGGAAGCCTTCCACGGGGGCTTTTCAGCGCACCTCTCCCAGCACTCCTTCTCTCCCAACACAATAAAGGCCAAACCCGCGCCTTTCATCCCACTCCAGACCGCTATTCAATCTCGGCTCAATTGCCGAGGCTGACCTGTGGACACGGAGAAGATGTCTTTCGCTAGAAGGCTTTCGGGGGGGGGGAAAACGGATCGACGGCGGGTCACGGGGGAAGAAATAAGCAGCCCGCGTAAGTAAGCGGGAAATAGTTTCTCGTAAATAACCCGCATGACGGCGGGCTTTCTAATGGCGCCGGGGGGGGGGGGGGGGGGGCTGCGTAAAAAGCGTATGTTGCAGGTTCTGCCCCCTATCAAAGGAAAATACAAACCCAAATATGTCGCGGCGGCTGATGGAAGACTTCCATAAGAGTCGGTCGGGTATTAGCGCTAGCGGAGATGGACGGACGCCGAGGCGGCAGCGTCGTGATCGCTTCGCCTAACGTCGGAGGTCTTTACACTGCGGGGGAGAAGAATGCCCCTTCTTCGCATCGAGTCAATTGGTCAATAACTGCCCCCCCTTCCCCCTCCCCCCGTTCCTTTTGCGCGTGCGCAGGTAGGCAGTGTTCCATCCATCGACATAACGGCGCCGATTTGATTTGCGCTTATGTTTTTACCAAACAATCAATATGTTGCTTTCTGACAAATACAAGGTGCTATCAAATACGTCAACGGGAGGAAGGGGAAAAGGAGGGTTCGGGGGGGGGGGGGGCGGTCAAGGAATGAATTGAGAGGCATTAATGAGAGCGCCATTGACGGAAAAGGAAAGATAAATAGCAGGAGGCAACAGTGCAGGGGGCCGCTTTTGCAAGCAGGGACGGTTTCTGAGTTGAATGTGTTTTCGTCTTCGCGTTGGAAGTTGTTGGTTGAGCTAATAGAGGGAAAAGAGCATCGCCGCACGGTCATCAAATATTCGATCGGGCCGTTACATCCGCTATTTCATGATTGATATGCGCGGCCGATATGATGGACGGAGACTGATGTGGAGTCCCCTTGAGTCAGAAGCGGTTATTTATAGCTATTAAATGGTTAAATGTTCCCGCGCGCCCTGCGGGGTCTTGGAGGACATTAAAATGTGGGGAAGATAGAACTGTCACGGCTCGGCTCTCCATTTTGATTTATTAAGAAAGCAGTTTTGAGAGACCCCTTTAGATTTTGGGGCTGGGCCCTATCCCTGATTCTCGTTTTTTAGCTTTTATAGTAGATAGTTTTTTTTTTTTTTGCTTTTTTGGGGGGGGGGGGCGTGTGTGGGGGGGGGGGGGTCGTATCCAGAAGTTTTTTTAACACTCTGGTTCTTGTTTCACAAAACCGATGTGGGAAAGGAGCCGGAGAAACTGTTTGGCAAACCCAAACAAGCATCAGTACATGAGCTAGCTCCATAGCGCTAGCTTAACAATTAGCAAGTCACTTTTTGAACTTAATAGATTGTTTTAGCTCTTTTTTTTTCTCTTTTTTTTAAACAGTTTGGATAGAACTGCTGTTAGAACTGGTTTACCGAGATTCCTGGACCAAAATTAATTTTAGGTACCAGAATTTAAAGCTACATTGAACATTGTGTGTAATTGAGTGCGTGCGCCGTCCCCAATACGGCCCGAGGCCCTGTTCCGCTCTGACAGCTGCCGAGGTCGGGAGACGAGCCGTCGTGCGGCCAAGCAGATGGAGATAACGCAGCAAGCAAACGCCAATTACGTCTGTCACGGTGAGGGCGGGGGTGGGGGTCGGGGGGGCGTTTGACACCCGCCGACCAAAACAATAGGGTCGCTCATGTTGTGTCGACAGGGAAGACACGAACAAGCCTTGGGGTGACGAAGAAAAGTATCCGTGGAGTCATTGGCAAGGAGGAACGCTTGTTGATTTGAAGAATTTTGCTCTTTTTTGTATTTTCAAGTCTTCTCTGTTCACACATCCTCACTAAATAAACCACCTTGACTTACTTCATCGTTTTGTTTTTTTGTGATGTGTCGTCCTTCTACATCCTCCATAGTCCTTCCACATGTCTACGATCTATTCAGGAGAAAATAAAGCGAACCGTCGGGTCTCTGGTTGTGACCAGTCTTTAGACCTCACCCGAGTCATCTTTCTGGACTTTCGAAAAAACGCTTTCTCACGTCTGTCGGAAACACATCATTGATGGCAGCGCCGACTTAATTTTGCAGCAACGCGGTGACTGGCGGACTCCGCCAGAGGATTGCCAAAAGGCGCATTCGTCCTTCGGCTACGACGCGATTGCGAAATTGTCGTTAAGGGAAGCCATTTTAAACTAAAAAGGAAAACGTAAACATCATTGAAGTCATCGTCCTGAGCATGCGCACATTAATTTCTGAACGCAGCCTATGATGAGTAGCTCGTGCTCGAACTGTTTCCATCTGTAGCGCCTGTCGCAGTGGTTTTGGGGGGGGCACTCTGAATGACCGAACGACACATTTGAACAACGTTCTGAGTTTCCGAACGGTCTGAGTGAAGCAGTGCGCTCTGAGTGTGTTTTCCAAACGCACCCACAATGAGGGAAAGGGTATTTTGGAGGCGAAGAGCTCATGGTCTTGGTTTTTGTAAAAAACACAATAAATAAATAAATAAATAAATAAATAAATACATACATAGCTAAATAAATAAATAAATAATCGATAGGATGAAACTGAGAAACCTCATTTCCAATTGTTGGTTACTTATTGAGTCGGAAATCAATCGTGTGTTTCAAGTGATATTAGACTAACAAGTTCATTTTTGGCTTGCCCAATTCAGCTTTTTCGGCGGAGTAGCTCACCCCCGGTCACATTTGATATTGTTAAGTGGCTTTCAATAGCTCCCTTGATTTCACACTTTCCAAATGACCCGCCATAATCAGGTCATTAAAATGAGCCCATTCTCGCTTGCACATGTGCCACACACTTCCAGCCGGGGACCTCATCTGAATCGCAAATCAGCTCTTCAGGCGCGCTCGCAAACGGAAAGATTGAAAAAAAGAAAAAATCAACTTTTTTTTTAACCCCCCCCTCCCTCCCCGATTTTCAGATTAGCCTCGTCGTCACACAAAGCCGTCAAGACGGCGGCCGTGCCAAAAGGGTGAAAAGATCCTGTCAAAAGTGCCCTGACTTGTGTGAGAGTACTCGATTTTCTTAATTCATCCCCGAGGAGCGGATAAGTCTATCAATCTGTTAAATTGGAAAGCCATTAGGCGCCCTGGTTTATGTGTTTCAAGCTGTTAACTAGAGGCTGATTGATTGTTGTTCCTCTGATGGGATATGCTGATCTAATCTCACTGTGTGCACGTTTGCAATAAATTACACAATTCATTCCCCCCCACCTCCCCGTTTGGGGGCGGGCGGCATTGCACCTCCAGGCATGCCGACGCTCAGCAGGCAAAAGAGCAGCCGGCCTATTTTATGGCGCCATTTTGCCAGCGAGCCATCAGCCGGCCCACAGCCTCCTTTCCGCCGCCCTCCACCCCTCCGAAAAATCGAAGCATAATCAAGGTGTATGTTTAGAAAATTTATTGTTATAATTCGCCCCCCCCCACCCCCCCCCCTTCCGCCCCCCACCATAATCTCTTCCATTTCCCTGCTGCTGCCGCGACATAGATCATCATCTAAAAAAGAGAGAATGGCTCGCAGTTTAAAATTTATCGGTCTTTGATTCTCAATTATACGTGTTTATGGCTTCATCTGTCTTCGGTGACTTCAACCTTTTCCATTATGGCGGAATATTATTTGTACAGAATCCATTAAATTCACAAGGCGCGCCTACGAATGGCGGGGCAGCGCCGATCGGCAGTGGGGAAAAGTTTCGGAAAGGTTGGCTTGGAGGGAGGGGGGGTGGGAAACCTCGGTTGCTGTTATGACACCAGAAATTGCTTTATTGATGGCGCACTCGGCTTCCTGCCAGTTTCACCGTTTGGTGATTAGATCTCTGTCTTCAAATGCCTTCAAAAATAATAAGAATCATAATACAAGGCCAAGCCAAATCCTTTCAATAATAAACAGTCAATCGACTGAAAAAAAACTAAAAAGAAGTGGAAGTTCTAATTAAACTAATGTGTTTGCGTAAGTGTGCACACCCTGTCATCACTTGGGATGTGGCTATGTTCACAATGAGCCAATCCTATTTCAAATTTGTGTGATCAAATTAAAAAAATTAAAAAGAAGTGGCAGTTCTAACTAAACTAATGTGTTTGCGTAAGTGTGCACACCCTGTTATCACTTGGGATGTGGCTATGGTCACAATGAGCCAATCCTATTTCAAATTTGTGTGATTAGCAAGTCTTGTGTTTAGTCCGAGTCGATATTTTGCAATCATGACCAATAATTTCAACCTTGACCAGGGCTGGAAAGAATCCTCAACTCCTGCTTCATGGACGTGCGAGGATGTGGCTAGTTGACGTCACTTTGGCCTCTTGACACAGCAAATTAGGTGGGACGAAGTTAACAGGGTGCGTTTCATTTTTCAACTGCTTCAACACACGAGCAAGCCGGCGCTACCGGTCGGATTCTTTAGCGTCAATGAATCATTTATTTTCGAGTTAAAACGGAGCCACTGCAAGGGGCAAGAGCGAAAGCGTATTTGTCAATGAATGAAATTTCAAGACAACCCCCTTTGCACACATTTGTCTCAAGCCTCGCCGCTGAAATCCGTCGTCTGCTGTTTCCGCAGGAAGTAACCCGATTTCCCGCAATCAAGCGCGACAAGACATTGAGCTGCTTCTACTGGCCGGCGCGAGATGCCGAGGTAAAAGCTAATCGGGCCGTAATTCAAGATTCACTCGGCCACTCGGCAATCGATAGCCGCAAAATCCCAATTAAAGCGCGCCGGGTCAGCGGAGGGCCACCAATTCCTTTACAAGTTAAATGCAATACTTAAATCGAAGCAATCCCCCCGCGTGGCCTTCACGGGTTTAATGGCTCGTCCCGACAGGAGTGGCCCAGTTAAAAGTGCAAGAAGGACAAAGGGGGCGCGTGGCTTTCTGCAATCGATGTTGCAGCCACCGTGCAAGCGGCCATTTTTGTCAACTTTACTGCTTGTCGACAAGAGCACAAAGACATTCTGCACAAGCTTGTCTATGATCTGGAGGTACCCGTTAAAAAATACACTTCCATTATGAAATTATTATTATTAAAAAAATATTGACATTTATTTAGAATTGCACTCTAGCAAAGCAGCGAACATGCAAACTCCACACAGGAAGTCCGGAGCCGGACGTGCTAACCAGTCACCCATCACCGTGGCATACCTTTATCCCCACCATGAATGTGACCTTTAACCTGTACAACTCTTTAAAAAAAAAAAAAAGACATCTTTTCAAGAGGGAAAAAAAAAAAGAAATGAGCAACTGAGATGCTGCGGTTACACGGGCGTGCACAATGAACAATGAGACCCCTGTGACGCTGTGGAAGTTCTTGGCGGACTGTGTTATGTGATAACAAAAATGTCAACAAAAGCCTACTGGAACATCTTGGGGTCAATCTGAGACTCGTGAATGGTGGCAGGTGTGTGTTGTCAATAAACTGAGACTCGAATGCCAAAATGGTGGCAGACCATCCATCCATCCATCCATCCATCTTCTACCGTCCGAGGTGTCGCGGGGGCAGCAGTTAGCAGGGAAGCCCAGACTTCCCTCTCACTTCTTCCAGCTCTTCCCGGGGGATGAGGCGTTCCCAGGCCAGCTGGGTGACATAACAGTGGGACATGCCCGGAACACCTCACCAAACTTCAGATGCCCGAGCCAATCTGGCTCCTCTCGATGTGGAGGAGAAGCGGCTGATCTGAGCCCCTCCGGATGACCGAGCTTCTCACCTTATTAGACACCCTGCGGAGAAAACTCACTCATTCTGAATAGAGCCAAATTTCGACCAGCTTCGCCCTTTGGTCAGTGCGGACTACAACGTCCGCATTTGCACCGACCAATCCTATTTTAATTCAGTTGTGAAGATTGAAGCTGACAATAATGATGGAAAGCATTTTGCTATAATACCACAAATAGCCGGCATTTGAAAAGGGTATGTGTAAACTTTTTATATCTACCGTAGATCGCTGATGCTTTCAATCAATTGTACTATGTGACATTTGATGTTCTACCCTACCACAACATTTGGGGTTTTTATGCTTTAAAGCAGTGGTGTCAAACATACGGGCCCGCGAGCCGGAACGGGGCCCCAAAGAGGTTTGATCTGGCCCGCAGGATAATTTAAAAATTAAAAAAAATGCATTAAAGACACAGAATGAATGTTTTTAATAAAACGCAATTCATGGATTATCCGCTAGGCGGCACACTGTTTTGATCAGAGTAGAAGACAACATTGTTTGGTTCAGAGAAGAAATGCGCCAATGGTTCTTTATACCAAAACAAAGGAAAGACATGATAATTTGGTTATTTATAGCTGAATGTGGTACAGTCAAACCTCGGTTTTCGAACGTCTCGGTTCTCGACCAATTCGGTTTTCGACCAAAAATTGGCCTTGACTTTGACACCTGTTGTTTGGGGGTAAGGATTTGCAAAATGAATTAAAAGCAATCCCTCCGTTTGGTTGTGTTGTTGGAATTTTGAAGTCTTTTATTTTTTTTTCAACTTGCCAAGGCAGGTACTCATATATTCATATCGTTCGCCAATGGGCATAACTACATTTTTTTTAACATTTCAGCAAACGAGAAGAGTGCACTTCCCTTGATTCAACATTTGCGAATCGCCATAACCGGGATGACTGACAATCTAAACCGACCAAAAAAAAACCTCACCAAAGAACGGAATTTTCGCAAGCACTTTGTATTGATTTTCTGCTAGTAAACCGACCTAAAAACGATATCACCATTTTTCAAAACAGCCCGAATATACGGGCTGTCAAACGTCGGTTTTCGAACGTCTCGGCTCTCGACCAATTCGATTTTCGACCCAAAATTTTGATTTTTTTATGCCTCGGATGACGAACAAATTTCGGTTCTCGAACAAACTGAGCACACTTGAATGCACCATTTGACTCCTCTCGCCTTCCTTACACGAGGAAGTGGCGCTTCCTCGGGTAGACGAGGAAGTGACGCTTCCTCGTGTTGCTTTCCATTGTGAGCAGACGTGTGCAGTAAACATTTTTTATTTTAAAAAGAGCGTGGTTTCGTTTTTCGAGCAATTTCGGTTTTCGAACAGCCTTCTGGAACGGATTATGGATGAAAACCGAGGTTTGACTGTATAATGTTAATGGTCCGGCCCACTTGACATCTACCGAGTCCGTATGTGGCCCACAATGTGAAATGAGTTCGCTTTAAAGTGACTTATATTTTACTTTTTTTAGGACCCCCAACCCCCTCCAAAAAAATCCCAGCCATTTTTTAAAAATCCATCTGAATACGTATTGTCATAGCCATAGTAAAACTAAAATTCTACCCTCCTATTGTTCCGTTCTATGGATGTCATACTACCGGTTTTTTTTCTCCTTTCTCAAGCTTTAACCACATTTTCCTCCCCATCACCCACAGAAGGAATTCTCACAAGATATCAAAACAAAAATCTATATTTAATATGGGGGCAATTACACTGCCAAGTTGGCTGCACGCGGCCGTTGTCAGCCAAGCGCGTGTTTTTCATCAAACAGGTCATTAGACGGTGATGGATGTAAACCTATAAAGTAGCTAAACTGGAGCTTTTAACAAAGCGCCGGCAACGCTATCATTTCTCTAATAGAACCTGCTGACCGTGTCATTCGCCGCTGCCATTTGTCATTTTTTCTCCCCCCCCCCCCCCTCCCCCTTCCTCCACCTCTCTGTGAAATAATCGATAACTGGCCGCTTTGAAATAAATAAAATCAAAAGTCACACTAACCTACCCGAGGAGCAGCAAAAATAGACTTATGGAGCTGGAGCAGGACGCCTGTGCGCCTTTCGAATCAATGCGTCTTATCCAGGCCAGAATTATTTAAGACTATTCACACAGTCGACCTGATTTTAACGTTCAGACGCAGTGCACGTTCTTGTGCGGGAAAGGCAAATTCTGAAAGAAGGACGCAGCGGAAGGGGCTTTGAAATTTGCGAATTTTAACCCCCCCCCCCCCCCCCACCTTGATATTGCGATTTATTGCGATCGTTTCTTTTTTCACGGTGATCTTCCCTTAGATTTTTTTTTTTTTTAAGAAACACAAGATATAACCACAAATGAATCTGTATTACAATAAATAATATCAGATTTATTATATATATCAATGTTTTGGTGTTTGCAGTTAGTCTCACGGTAAAACAATGGCAAAAAATGATCCATGAATTAATCTGAAAGGCAATTCATTTATTGACTTAAATTCAAGTTATTATTTTACAGTCGCACTACACACTTTGATCTTTTTAGCGTTCACGACCACAACTTCACGAAAGTCTACCAACACAATGCAAACAAATCGGTGGCTTTATCATTTTTTTAGCTCCTCTGAGTTTCATGTCGCTTTTGACTACGGTATAAATACTATACTTCAAAGTTACACCATTTGTAAATCAAGTCTGGCTTTTTATTAATACTGTATTGTACAATTTGTATTGATTTATTCTATTTCTGACTAATGCTCCACTTTCCACGCGTCCATACTCACAATTCATAATTCCTCTTCTTGACCCACAGAGGGCGCTGTCTCACCGCTCTTCGCCATTCACTAAGTCCACTCCAGTTTTTCTTTTTCTTTTTTTTTCTTCGCACAAGTCAATTAATATCAATGAGCGAATATTCATAACACATCTACAGCGACGAGGCCCAATCCGACGGATGAATTAAGCACATCGATTGGAGAGGAATAAATGACCGTGTAACCTTGGATGCGGACCTCACTCTCGTAAAAAAAAAAATCAATGGGTGAGAAATATGAATCTAATCGGCCTTTGGTGCAACACTGTAAAGAGTGGGTGGCTACATTTTTTTCCAGTACCATCTAAATTATTTCCAGGAACATAACAAGCAACATACAAAATTCTACTTCATTCTTCTTATTTTTTTTCTGCCAATCAACTTCAGCAGTTCTAATTAATTGAAAACCTGGACTCACCCCCCACTCACACATTTTTAATATGCTTAAATTCCTATTTTATATTTATGTGTATACTTTTTGTCTTCTACTTTCTCCCTTTCATAATGTTGCTGTTGTAAATTGGGAATTTCTCCATTGTGAGACAGATAAAGATTTTCTTAATTTCTAATTCCTCTTTAGCACATTAGTCACTTACTGTTTTACTGATTGAAAAATAGTACAGTACTACCTTTGAGAGGTCGGGTGTATGAACAGAAAATGTCCACTCAACAGCCACTAGGCCATTAGGAACACCTGCACCTTATGAAACAATACACACACACACACACACACACACATCTACACAGCACTTGTTTTTATTCATTCATGTATTTTTTTTTTCTGTTGTATTAATCCATAAATGTACTGGATCACACTGCAAGATGGTTCAAATATTTTGACCCCCTCTTAAGGTTACCAAAATATGAAACATTTCTGACTTCTGACTAGAAATCTCACAAATCTCACAATCTCCGGCCACATTAACGAAGTAGCGTTAAATTAACGCCTCTCGGACATGGTCAATCAGAGCTGATCATCACCATTTGAGCGGTGACCAAACGCTTTGTGTCACAAGATGATGCGGCTGTCCCTAATGAAGTGTCCAATGAGCGTCGAGCTGCATCCTTTTGGCGTTAACAGCCTGCTGCTCATTTGCTGCCTAACGGGACTTTATGAGAGCAATAACAGTCGGACACACGCGCGCGTACACGCGCACGCACGCCCAGCAGCCAAAGCGGGGAGGATGTCCTCTCTCTCTCTCTCTCTCTTTCTCTCTCTCTCTCTCTCTCTCGTTCTCTCTCCTCCCTCCTCAAAATCGCTGCCTTAATCCCATTTGCCATTGTGCGAGCGCAATCGCCTGTACTTTCCGCATTTAACTTGGATGACATTTTTATTTCGTCATTAGCATCACGCGCCCGCACAGCGTCTCGCGGTTCGGCGTTCGAGCCCCCGGGATGATCCATCTGTCACGCCTGCGCACGCTCCCGCTCCCGCTGCCCCTCCGCCGACTTCCGTCTTTCTAGTTTCATTTCACCGCCGAGCAAAGCAAAAAAAAAAAACAACAACAAAAAAAAAAACAGCCCAACACAAAAGAAAGAGAAACAAACAACCAGCCTCCGCCGCCATGCCCGAGACCACGAAGGAGGCTCCGGCCAAGGACTCGCCCTTCTTTATCAAGAACCTGCTCAACTGCGAAAGCAAACCGCCCGGCAAGCCGAAGCCGCCTTCCCCGTCGCCGGCGCTGGTGGCCCATCGGTCGGCCCTGGAGGCTGCCGGGGGCTTCTCCCTGTCGCAGGTGGCCGACTTCGGCTTCCCTCGCTTCGAGCTGCCGGCGCAGCGCTTCACTCTGCCCGCACACTACCTGGAGCGCACCTCGGCCTGGTGGTACCCTTACGCCCTCAACTCCACCGCGCACATCCACAGAAGTGAAGGTAAGACACAGGGATGGATGGATGGATGGATAGACAGAAGGTGTGTGATTGGAAATATAATACACATCAATTCGAGTATTTGTTTTTGTTCGTGTACTGCCACAATAGCTAAAGAAAACACCAAAGTGCTTGCAACAAATATTTTGTTTTTCTTGCTGTATATTCTGGCTACTTCAGATTCAGGTAACCGGAAAAAGTTCAAATGAGGCGAATCTAGGTCTGTTCTTGTTAATTTTTGGGGGGTTGTTTTCCGAAAATATGACACCCTCCAAAAAGTGCTTTCGAAAAAAAATATTTGTTTATTGTATGTATATTCTGGGTAATTCAGGTTCAGGTAATCGGAAAAGGTTGAGGCAACTGCAGGATTGTTCTTGTTAATTCTAATTATTTTTTTATTATGTTACCCGAAAATGTTACAACAAATATGTGTTGTTATACGACTAATATGAATAATGATGAAAGGAATTATTAGGCCCCCTGCATAATATTTAATTTTGTTCACAAATTTTGATGTCAGGGTGATTAAAATCACCGCTATATTAATTAATTGAATAAAAGTAAAGAACAATAATTTCTTTGGCTCCTTCAGAACACATTTTTAAATCGAAATCAAACGATATTGCAACGCCATTTGGTGTGTGTTTTGGAGTCGACCGTGTGTTTTCTCGAATATTTGTTTTTGGATTAAAATCCATTAAATGACGTCCTGCAAAGCGGTAGGCTCATGAAATCCGCTTTTATAACAAAATGCAGTATAAAAAAGACTCTTGCCAAACTGCCGGCCTTAACGCCCCCCCCACCCCTTCCCCCGGTGATGCGTTTCCCTCACGCAGCCGCCGCAGAGAAGCTGACAGCCAGGGACTCGTCCCCGACGTCGGGCACGGAGCGGGACTCCCCGGAGCTGCTGCTCAAATCCGAGCCGGAGACCAAAGACGACGACGAGGACGACGACGACGAGCGCGCGGCTAGCAAAAGCGGCGACGAGATCATCCTGGAGGAAAGCGATTCGGACGAGGCCAAGAAGGACGAGCTGGACGACTGGAAGAAGCGCGACGACGACGGCGGCGGCGGTGGCGGCGGCGGCGGCGGCGGCGACGGAGGAGACAAGAAGCCGTGCCGCAAAAAGAAGACCCGCACCGTGTTCTCGCGCAGCCAAGTCTTCCAGCTGGAGTCCACGTTCGACATGAAACGCTACCTGAGCAGCTCGGAACGCGCCGGCCTGGCCGCCTCGCTTCACCTGACCGAGACCCAGGTGAAGATCTGGTTCCAGAACCGCCGCAACAAGTGGAAGCGGCAGCTGGCCGCCGAGCTGGAGGCGGCCAACTTGAGTCACGCCGCCGCGCAGAGGATCGTCCGGGTGCCCATCCTCTACCACGAGAACTCGGCGGCGGACGGTCCGGCGGCCCCCGCCGGCGTGCCCACCAGCCAGCCGCTGCTCACCTTCCCGCACCCGGGCGTGTACTACTCGCACCCCATCGTCACCTCCGTGCCGCTGCTCAGACCCGTGTGAGAGACAGAGACAGAGAGAGAGAGAGAGAGAGAGAAAAAAAAAGAAAAAAGAAAAAAAAAAGACTCCCTATTTTTGTACTCGATGAAGAAACGAGCGAGAAAACCACTGAAAAGGCCCGAAGGGACCCCCTGACGGTCTACATGTGATCCGACAATTCAACCGCATTGTTATTATTATTACTGTTGTTATCATCATCTCAGGTGTACCTGCGAACACTGCCTAAAGAGTGTCTATTTTTTTATTTCTTCTGTTTGTTTGGTTTTTTTTTTTGGGGGGGGGGGGAATTTTTGTTTACAGTCTAAAATAAGTCCCATGACTGGCTTGTTCATTTAGAAAAAAAACCACATTTTTTTCACAGTTATGTGCAATTCACCATCCCAAACAATAATAATTTGTACATTTGACTTGATTTGTTGTGACAAAAGAGCTCATGACGGCTGACAATCAAGACACTCCCAACTGTACATGGCCGTGTTGTTTGTGTCATTAGGTTTGAGGTTTTCCATTTTGCTGTATGGAGTTATGTAAATGTAAATATTTAATTGACGGCGGAGATTTTTTTGTTTGTTTGTTTGTTTGTTTGTTTCTGTCTACAGAAACACACGCATCGTTTCTTTTAATATTGTATTGATGAACCACGTGGTGAAATAAATGGAGACTATTCCCGATATTTCCCGCCCCCTTCCCCAATTTATTGTTCATTTTTTTTGCACCATGGAGCTGGGGCGGTTTGATTTTAATTTCATTCAGTTTTTTTTTTAAGGGGGGTGGGGGGTGGCAGGTGGATTTAAAAAAAATACATTTTGCCTAAAAATGGCCCCTTTAATTAGATGCGTAATTATCACCATCTTGTCAAAATAATCGTCTGCAATGGAGCCACACGAGTGGGCATTACCGTGTGTGTGTGTGTGTGTGTGTGTGTGTGTGTGCGTGTGTGAGTTTCCACATCTCCTTTGATGTTTCAGCATTTGTATTTTAATGAATGAGAAACCAAAAAAAAAAAGTATTTAGATGAGGTAGATTATGTTTTTTTTTTTTAAAGTTCAACCCATGCATATTTGGCAGCGGTTAGTCTGAAGCGCAGGTATGTTGAAGAGCATGAATGGAGAACATTTCCAAGATAAATTATTGAGCTGCTATTTTGTAACACACACGATCCGACAAGTGTCACTGGACACTTGATGCCACGAAACAGCCAACGACCTCCTTGTGTGACTATGTGTGTGTGTGTGTGTGTGTGTGTGTGTGTGTGTGTGTGTCTGTCTGTGTGTTGGGGGAAGTAATTTTGGTAAAAAAAATAATGATAATTATTTTCCCTGTAGTCATTTAATTCATTTTATTTCACGTAATTATACATTTGATTGCAGTTTTTTTACATTTGATTGCAGTTCTAACCATTTTGGGAGAAGTGCATATATTTGATTTCATTTCTATTAGGTGAATATTCTTTTTTCCATGATTTAATTTTTCAATTACAATAGCAATGAAGCACGTTAAAAAAAAATGGTGACATATTTATGCATTGGGCCACGCGTACCGCAAGGACGAGCCGATCTGAATTCGTCGCAGAGACACAATCGTCTTTCAACATTAAGGTAAAAAAAAAAACCCATATCGAATTGGTTGTATTTGGTTGTATGAAAGTTTGTATTTTCATTCAATTACTCTAAAATACATCATTTTTCAGAATGATCTCCCTCTCTATCATGTGTGATTCATGTAGCCCATCTTCATCCCGGTATAGATTTACATTCCGATTTGAATCGCCGTGCAGACTCGAAAATGTTGCGCGGTCCCTTTAAATTGACAGCCGCGCTCAACTCAAGTATTGTCACTTTTGCGCGGACATCTGTAGACCACATCCACTATTAATGACGGCACTAATAATGCTCGAAACGACTCAAGTCTGCCGCGCACGATGACCTCATCACCAGACAATATGCTCCCTCCGATCCGATCGTCGCCATCATCATCATCATCAGCAGCATCATCATCATCGTTATCGACGTGCACCTTTAGCGCGCACGCCACACGCTACACGCCACTCCATTACCGCAAATGAATAGATTAGACATTATTCCCTTCCTCTGGCACGCACGCACACACACACACACACACACACACGGGAGTGCAGCGTGTATCGACCGTCCGCGTCTGCACGCATGCATGCGTGCACATTGCGGCCGTTAAGTCAGGCCAGCGCGCGCACCTCGGCTGGGTGATGACCTTGATGTGGGCGCATAAATTGGAAATAAAATTACCACTCGATAATTTCCATTGTCACCCCCCCCCCCCCCCAAAAAAAAATCCCATTACATGATCAGGCATTTAGGGGGTGATTTTTAAGTCGCATTGATGATTTGTAGGTCAGCCAAAGCTTTCCTGGCAGAGATGTTTTCAAACAAGTTGTGCGTAAATGTATTTGTCGCCAACATTTTACTTTCTAATAATGAAGTGGAATCAGCCAAGGCGTCTTATGACAACGATGCAAACTACTTCCGGGTGCGTTTGACTCCACGTTCGTGCAAAAAAAAAAAAATGCCAGAAGTTGTTCATGTTTTTGCCTCTCCAAAGTGCGTGCGTAATTGGGTACGCCACGGTTATTTAGCCAGAGAGATCACCGGTGACGCGTCCCTTCTGTTCCGCGTCGTCTCCGAGACGCACAGCGCGTGCGCGGACGCACACGGCCTCTTGTTTTGCAAAGAATTCGCCACGTGATGGAAAGCGAGCATCCGATTTTCCATCAAGGTTCCATTAAGTGAAACATAGGTTGCCGGGGCCGCGTCTGATTGGAACAGTTTAAATTTTAATTGTGTTTTTAATTTGACATATAGTTGCCGTGAAGAACGGCACCGGCTCGCCACCGGGGAGGGTGCCCCGGTGTGGTTGGGCGTGAAGAAATGGGAGGGGGGGGGGGGGAGGCGTTTGGCGGTCGATTTTCTTAATTTCTCCCCGAGGAATTGATGAGTCTATCAGGGCAGTAGATTGGAAAGCCATTAAAAGTCAATGGTTAGCTTGTTAATTGGAACTTGATGGATAGGAGCCCTCGGATAGGCGGTGCTGATCCAATCTTCCTGACTTTGTGTTTTCCAATAAATTACCCAGTTCATTTCCACACTCACATTACATAAATGCCGCACCTCCGGGGCTCCGCTTGCATTTACAACTCTCTCACACACCCACGGCAGGGGGAAGAAGGGGGTGGGTGTGGGGGGGGGGGGGGGAGAGAAAAGAAAGAGCACGGCCCCTTTCTTTCTTGAATGAAAATCGAAACATCATCAACGTTTATACTTAGAAAATTTATCGATATCATTTTCTCGGGTAATTTCCTTATTCTAGATGCCTGACACGCCATGGATCATAATCCACGCGTGTTGTTTAATATTTAGCGAGGCTTGATTTCCACATCAAATCGCGCCATAACACCCCCCCCCCCCCCCCACACACACACACACACAAGCGTCCTCCAAATAAGGATATTCTTCTTCGCTTGTTGCGGTTGGTAAAGGCTAGCCAGACGCCACCCGTCATCGTGATGGAGAGCCAACGGGGGGGGGGGGGCGTGGTCCCTGACGTTTGCCCCCACCCTTGTGAAACACGGGCAGCATGAGCGCATATACGTCCCACAACGATCTCCAGGATAAACTCATCTCACTTTGCTACAAGTCACAATTGATTTGGGTGTTAGCTAAATCTTTTTTTTTTTATTTTTCCAAGTTCGATAAAACGCACTCATTATACACAATTAAAATTTCCGACAGGATCGGGACTATCTAATGAAATCCAATACATGGGCAAAAGACAAATAACACGGTGTATTTATGACAATCAAACAATACCCTGAGAACGCTTCCACTAGCTTAATGCTATACGTACCATATCATGGGAAATGTCACTGGTGAGCTAACAATTAGCATCGCTAGTTTCGGGGGGCTCCCACTTGCTTAATGCTAATACATAATGTGAAATTCTATTGACAAGCTTACTATTAGCATGAATAGTAGCAATTTGCTTCCAGGAGTTGAATGTTAACACACAATTGAAAATACCATTGATGAGCGTACTATTAGCATAGATGCTATATATAGTAACTTTGCTCACACCAGCTTAATTAATGCTAACACATGATGGCAAATGTCATTGATGAGGTTACTATTTTGACGCCGGTTTTAAAACCTCTGAACACAAATGGTGAGACAACGCATGTAGACAGGCAAGGCAACAATACACTCCATACCGGGGCCAGAATCAAACCCAGGACATTTGCGCTAGAAGGTGGAGGTGCTAACCATTCGACCACCGTGCTACCTAGAATTAAGCAATCAAACTGAAATTCAACTAATACCGGAGTCAGCACATACCTGCCACCATTAAAAGAGCCTTTGATTAACTCCAAATAAAGGTCAGATCTTCTCGTCGTTTTTTTTTGTTTTTTTTTGTGATGCCGCAGGAAGTGCTTTGCCACCATCCTGTGGCATCTTTAGGCAATGACAAACCTTTTTGGGCAGACATCAATGATCTTCATTTGGGATTGCTATCATAGGATGTCAAATCCTAATTCGGATAATCAGCGGAGCTCTTGCAGCACCAAAATCACCTGCCAGTGTGCACCCCCCCCCCCCGCACCCTTCGCCCCCCCCCCCCAGCCCATCCTGATACATTCATGCTGCAGGTGAAGGCCACTGACACCATGATTAAAGGCTGCCATTTGTAATGTGTCCGGACCTCCCTTAGAACGAAGTCAAACAGGCATCATGTGGCCACTCCAGCCCTGCAGCTGTCTCACCGCCACTACTATGTGTGATGATGGGTGGGGAATTGCAACCCCCCTCCCCCACACACACACAGAGCTCACCTCTCTTCCCACCACCGCCAATCAATTAATCAATTAGCCAGTGTCCTGCACTACAAGGCAGATTAGCTTGTTAATGACCAAATGAATTCTTAAATGCTGATAATGAGTCACATGACATCAACTGGCATGTGCAGCACACATTTCGTAAGCGATCAGGTGACTGGTGAAAAATACATAAAATACGCAGTGAATATTCTGTAACGACTGTGCCATGATTCTTATAAGAAAATCAACAAGTAATTGCCCCCCCCCCCACCCAAAATGTTTATAATTGCTTGTCCAGTGGACTTATAGGTTTAATTTGTTGCATGAAAACTCTTTCCTCATTGGAATGAATGGGGATGCCATTAATCTGTTCCAGCCTGTTTAAAAAAAGCTCGCCCTGATTGATTTTTTATTTTTTTTTGCTTTAAAAAAACAAATACTACAATCAAATTTCAAGCAATGTATGTTATTTTAAGAAGTTTATTCAAACTACTGTTTTTATTGCTTTATTTTTATTTTAAATGTCTAAATGCCTTTTGTTTGTAAATCCGGACAATTGGACCGGTTTTGAACTATGTGAAGCACACTGAGCTACCTTGTGTATGAAATGGACATATAGAGCTCAGGCCAAAAGTGGAAGCATTGTTTCCTCTCTCTCCGTTTTAAAATGAGCGCGCAGGGTAATGGCAGGCGGGATTGGCCCAGGAGGAGTTTACCTTCATGCAAATAAGCTATACACCAGCTTCGGCGCCTCCGAGGAGGAGGAGGAGGAGGAGGAGGAGGACCGGCCAAAGCGCTCACGTTCCCCGACGCCGCACGGACAAAAAACACCTCCAACTCCACTTCAATGTAAAAGCCCCCCCGCGCTATTAAGCGGACAAAAGACATCTAGCGTGCATGTGTGTTTTGTTTTATTTCTTTTTCCCGCCCGCCCGCCCCCCCCTTCTTCTCCTTCTTGTTGTCATTATAACGGAATAACGCGACACAGGAGAGCTCCCTATCGATAAGTGTTATGAGGCGACCATGAGTAGCGCAGAAGACAGCGGGAGCAAGGGCTCGACGGGGCCCATTTCCAGCTTCACCATCCGATCCATCCTGGGCACGCCGCCGTCCGAGGCGCCCCCGACCCCAACCGCAGCCGCCCCGCACCCTCACCCTCACCCTCACCCTCACCCGCCGCCACCATCGCTGCTGCTGCCGCCGCCGCCGCCGCTGCCGCGCTCCGGTAGCAAGGAACTCGCCAAGGGACTAGTGGCGACGCGGAGGAGGACGCTGTCCGTGTCCTCCGAGGAGGAGTGCAGCGGCGGCGAAGACGCGGCGGACTGCTTCTGCTCCGAGCCGGCCCGCCGACACGCGTGCGGACCGCACCGGCAGCATAACGCCTTCTCGTGCTTAGGTGAATAGCCAACACTCGCCGTATGATTTTTAAAATTTTGAATGCTTGATTATTGTGGTTGCGTGTACACACGCCAGCGCTTTCTGATATTTTGGCGACACCTGCACGATCCAATTGAGATCCGATACAACAGCTCCGCCGAATATTTGCTTTTTTTTTAAGATACAAATGCTCAGTTTTGATGACACGAATTCGGATATATATGTTTCATTCTCATGAGTTTTTATTCTACCTTTTTGATCATCTCGTCGAGTTGCACGCGGTGACAATTTATCGGGAACACCAATCCAATGAGACGCAATGCAAGCGTTGGATCAGAAAATCTGCATTTACAAACCTAAAAAAAAACTTCGTTTAAATGCAATTCATTGAGTAATATTTTATTTCAACGCAAAGATGATTCTAGTATTTCTGGTCATTTTGCTTGGTGACACTGCATCAGGTACACATTTTCGGTCCGATAAGCACCAACGAGAGCAGGAACAAAAATGTGCATTTACAAACACAATGGTGTTCACTTTTGATGCTATTAATATGGTAGCCTTTAATTATTAAGGATGGTCAATTCTGGTATTTTGGTCACCTTATTTAGCTGCATCGTGACACTATTAGGGTTCAGTGTAAAATATACAGTACAGCTCAATTTCTCATAATTTCATGTGTCGTTTATTAGTGCTTTTGCTCACCTTATTTAGGCGCATAGGGGGGGATTTAGTGTGTGTGCATGTGTGTGTGTGTGTGTGTGTGTGTGTGTGTGTGTGTGTGTGTGTGTGTGTGTGGCTTAGCTGCATGAGGACACTAACTGTCCAACTAAGGACTGTCTTTACAAAGATGCCACTTAAACGTAACATGTTAATTGTTATGGCTAACTTAAAAATCCCCCCCACCCTCCGTCACTCCACGAATCGATTAAAGCCACCCAAGTATTAGACTCACCCCAGAATCGCCGTTCCAATGAGTGCTTCTCTTCTTTATTTTTTTATTGGCTGACTGTAATTATTATTATGAGGCCGATTTAATTTGTTTGTGCTTCAAAATGTGGCAATTATTTTATTTTTTTTGCACAGACAGACAGACACACACACACACACACACACACACACACACACACACACACATATATATAAAATTAAATCCAAGTAAAACATGTCAGGCTTTTAATTGCATCGGGCGCTAATTGAATTTTATGGGTGACACTCGTGCAGCCCTTGTTTCATCCTCGGCCTCGTCACAGCGGCGGTGAAAATAATGAGTTGCACTCGCTCGCTCTTATTTCAAATGTAATCGAGGCGGCTAATTGATGGGACGTGTTTGCTGCGTGCGTCGTCAATTGGGCGTTAAATGGCGCGCAGAAGCCGCGCGTGTGAGTGTGTGTGTGTGGGGGGGGGGCGGGGGCGGGGGGCTGCGCGCGTGTGTGAGGGCAGATTAATACAGACGGGTTGAGTATTGTTGATTTAAATAAAAAAAGGGGGGGAAAAGTCACCTCGGATTTAGCGCAAGAGCGCACGCACCCTTCACGGGCTCCCTGCAAGTTAAAACAATTCCGTGTTCAAACGCGCGTGTGAAATGACGTTAATGACCCTCGTGCGTAAAAGGCGCAGCGATGGCACCATTGCACGCTTGATGCTTGCGCAACAAATGTTAATTTAAAACGGAAAAATAAAATTAAATGAATCGATTAGGTAGGAGGCATTTTGTTGTCCCGCTGACCACCTTTCACTTCTAATGGCTGCATGGCACGAAATTAAAAACTCGAGGTGATAAAGCCTCGCCCCCCCCCCCAAAAAAATTTTTGGAAAGCACTTCATTTGAAGCGCTGAGCTGCCTCTTCAGTGGACACTGAAAGCTGGAATTCCAGTGCCATCAGATCGCTTTGATTTGTTGAGATTTTTTTTCTCGTATTATCTGTCAAATATTTGATTTCTGTTGTAATTATAGTTCTGAAAAAATAAGCCAGATTTATCAATCAAAAAATAAATAAATCAAGGACGTTGATGACATTCGTGGTCACGTTTATGACAGAAATAAGAGAATGCAATTTTCTGAACCGGAATTGCGTTTAAATGCTGAAAAAGATTAATTAAAATGCTGTGAAATTAAAATAAGTGTTGAAATGTAGAACGCAAGACTTGGACGACTTGAATTTTGAATTGATCGAAGGGTGGAGAAATATGGATGGAGCAGTAGTTCGTCCCATACGTCTGACAGTTCAGCAATCTCGAACTATGTGAAGCACTTTGTGAGTCCTCCACACAAATAAGAGCGAACGCGTTCGGTAGAAAATGTGTTTGAATGCCGTAAAGCAGGACTAAAATGGCCTGGATTTAATTGAAACGTTCAAGTGTAAATTATAAGAATTGGAATGTTTTCAATAGGTGGTTGAGAAATGTACGATTCTGGGTAGGGGGGTGGGTGGGTGTGCAAACATAATTTGGAAATGTTGTTTTAGAAATTTGGGAATTTTTGAAAATGTGAATAGTTCTCACGATGTCCCTGAATGAGCAAGAAAGCTTGAAGTTGGAATGATTTGATTCAATCAAGAAATGTGGAAGCAGGAGTGAAATATGAACAATATGTCTTCCATTTATGAATTTTACTGGGAAGAGCTTGGAAATGTGGGATGTGGAAAATAGTTTCCAAGATGTTCTGAACGAACTGAAGAGTGTGAGTTAGGAATGATGATTCTATTTTATTTACTCTCAATATTTAGGCTGTCGACGGAAAACGGCAGCTTCAACCTAGCCTTAAATTGACGATTCCACAAGGCCATTGCAGTGTTCAAGCAGGGCAGGACTGAAACTTGGGAAAGACGAGGAGGAACCTTTTTGTCGAATGCTTATTTGGGGAGAGGAAAATGTGGAATTCAGGCAAAATACTACATTTTGGGTGCTTGAGGGAAAAAAAACAAAAAAACACGGTGCCATGATGGATGAGTAGGGACACAAGCGCTTGGCCAGGAACTGTCAGATGCTCTGGGCATTGAACGAAACAAATTCCATTCATTCCCATCCATCCCAAGGGGACTTTGCATTGACAAGCGGTGGTCCTCGTGCATAAAAGTATGCTTAAAAACCCTAACGTACGCTTGGTGGCCCCATAGGTCCCGCCAAGGGGCTCCTGTCCGCCAACGAGGGTCTGGCGAGGCGGCCGCCCCTCCTGCACGACTACAACAAGGAGGAGGAGCAGGAGCGAGCCCTGCTGTCCCCCTTGTCGGAGGAGCGGCAGTCGGACGGGGCCGACAAGCACCAGCAGGGCTCCTCGGGCAAGAAGAAGACGCGCACCGTGTTCTCTCGCAGCCAGGTGTACCAGCTGGAGTCCACGTTCGACATGAAGCGCTACCTGAGTAGCTCGGAGCGCGCCTGCCTGGCGTCCAGCCTGCAGCTGACCGAAACGCAGGTCAAGACGTGGTTTCAGAACCGCAGGAACAAATGGAAGCGGCAGCTCTCGGCCGAGCTGGAGGCGGCCAACATGGCGCACGCGTCGGCGCAGACTCTCGTGGGCATGCCGTTGGTTTTCCGGGAGAACTCCTTGCTGCGCGTCCCCGTGCCACGTTCCATCGCCTTCCCCACGCCACTCTACTACCCCGGGAGCAACCTTCCCGCCCTGCCTTTATACAACCTGTACAATAAGGTTGACTACTGATACGGACGCACAACTTCTGGTTCCGATAGCCCTGCAGGGGTGTCCAAACCTTTCCCTCCGAGGCCCACTTTGACATTAATTTATTAAACACATTAAAGCCAACCCATCGAGAGATTAGATATTGTTTATATACTGTATTAGGGTTGTTTTTGAAAAAATGCCACATCACAGCTTTCTGTTAAATGTGATGAGACCATTTTTTTGGGGAGGGCTTGAACGGATTAATGGCATTTCCATTCATTTGAATGGGGGAGTATGATTTGCGAATGTTTTGAGGCATTTTTATTCAGAATTTGGAGACATTTTGCTACTGTTTAAGTTGTATTCTATTTTATTTTATTTTTTGTGCGTGTGTCTTTGCATACCCGCAAAACCTCGAAATAAAACAGTTTATTAGTCAAATAGGCGTCATAGTAGTTGGCATTGACAAGCCCACTTTGAATTTCTCTCTCTTTTTTTAAATTAAACATTGCAAGTCGTGTCAAATGTTGTTTTGAATAAATGCTGTGTGTTGCTAAAAAAAAAAAAAATTGGATGCAAATGCCCCAGGGCCGCAGTTTGGACACCCCCGCTATAGCCTGTATATTGACTGTATGAGGAGGCATTCATATGCAGTAAATCTCAAGAGAAGGCAACCAAGCTTCCCTGTATGTATTAAATACACCATGTGTATTATGAATTCAAATCCTTTTCTACCGTTGAGTTGAATTTGACCACCCATCCACCAGTTTACCCTTCACATCACACAAAAATATAATGTATACATTTTTTTCCCCTTATATTGTTTTTGAACAAAAAACACAATACAGTACTTCCATTTAAGGAACACAAATGTCCTTGTTTTTATTGTCATTTAACGCTCCGGGAATAACCTCATTCAATAAATTTTCTATTCCAGTCCAAATTGGGTGCATTTATTTTGTATTAAGTGTATTTTCAGACACATTAAGAAAAAAAAAACGACCTTTAAAAACGACTGCAGCTGAAAACAAATTGCTACACGTGAATGAAAATCGAACACAAGAAAATGTGAGAATGCGCCCGGTTGCTAACGGATAAAACGCCACACAAGAAGGCGCAGGAGTCGAGATTCAAACCCAGAACCTCTTGAACGTTTGGCCCATTGTTTAAATGATGTCTACTAGCCACTGGATAGCCTAAAACGTCACATTCCTTTTTAAGGCCCTGCATCCACTGCCAAATTATTAAGTCGGTTTCACTATTGTAACCCACACGCGCACTCAAATGCCTTACGGTTGATGGGAAGTGATCAAAGTCGCTTTTCTTGGGTGTCACATATTGCACAGTACAAAGGAGCGACACGCTCACACTTTTGTACCCTGCACAAGCTAACGGCTAAATTACACACGCTGCCCAATCAGGACGACAGCCGCGGTCTGGTGACCTCACAGTGGGACGCCATCAGGTCAAACGGCGAGAGAGCACAAGTGATTTATGGCCAATGGCTGACAAGACGGGAGGAGATGAATTTGTGACACAGGAAGGGAGCTTATGACAAGGAGCAGCGCAGGTTTGCTTGAATGAAGCTGTTTATGAGCTTCCAAAGTGGTCGTTATGTCATCAGGCGTGACGGGGCGGAATCTGCATGAGCCGACGTGACCCGCTTGATTTACGGCCACGCTCACGTGTGTGGAGATGCGATGACAGAATGCAATATTGCCCCATCCCCCCCCGCACCCCCCTCCAAAAAAGATGAATAGGTGGAGGTGCCACATTTTAATAGCGGGTGCCATGAAAATGATTTGAAGTGGTTTAAAGTGCAAAGAGACAGCCGGACGTGGCGCGCCGATGAAGATTTGTCGAGATGACGCGTTGTGCCTTTTTACATTCAAGCGTATGTCACGCGGGCGTGTAATTCATGATGGGAGTAATGGAAACTGTGGGAGGAAGACGGAGAGCCTGGGCGGCCTCACTCTGGACAAAACATTAGGTACACCTGTGTAAGTTTGCCCTCATCAGGGCTGGAACCTATCCCAAATTGCACATATATAAAGAACACTTCGTACTTACATTCAATCATGTAATACCTGAAAAACGAATCAAATTCATCATGATAAGCTAAAGTACAAACTCCTCCTTTAATGTTCTGGGGATCGCAATTCCGTCATAAACCGAGGAACACATAGGTTAGCAAGCAAAATTGCTGTCAAACAAAACATCAAACCAAGAGTTTCACAGAGTGTATTAAAAACAAATACAACTTAATGCTAACATAGATTAGGTTAGTTACAATGGGAAACAACATGGAGGTATACATTCTTTATCCTCTGCAAAGAATGATTAACATTACTGCCATACTGAGAAGCTGAGCGAAGAGCTGAATCTCCAGGGCAGTCCTGCATGTCCTTACGTGTCTTACACTTCTTCCTGGTGGCCAAGGCAGGCACCCTAGGTGAAGGTCTGAACGGATTAAAGGCAATTCCATTCATTTCAATGGGAAAAGCTGATTTAAGATGAGAGTGTGGTCAGAGAACGAATTCCCTCTCAACAGTCAACAGTCTACTGTGCTTATGATTTTACGATTGTGTTCGTGTAGCTTAGTGATAAACCGCAGCGCATTCTGACTTCAATTCATGCAACTCGGCCACCGTAGGGTTAAAAAAAAAAAAAAAAGGACACTCTGTTTTAAATTGCACAATCCGTCATTACAAAGTGAATGTACATCCATACATAAGCATGCACCCAACAAATAAGCAAGAGCAGACCTGAGCCAATCAGTCCAAAGAGCTTCGAAAGCAAACTTAAGCGTTCTAATGCTCCGGCCCCTGAAACTCAATTTAGCGATTTGCAGGAAGACAAGATGGCAGGAAACAAGGCAATTTGCCACGTGTGCAGCGTGCAGCCGAGCCTCCTGAGAGGTCATTATCTCCCCCCCCCCCCCTACCAGCCCCCCCCATGAAAAAAAAAAAAAGAAAAAAGAATGCCACGGCGTATTAAGACGTGGCCGCATCAGGACCGAGGGAGACAGCGTCATTAGCAGTAATTAGAAAGATCATTTAACTAAACGAGCAAATAATGTCCAGGATATTGAAGAAGCCGGCGTGCACTTCTGCCGACCGCTGCCACAGCCATTACAAAAATTGTAGGTCTTTAATAGAATAATGACATGCTTTATCTTGCGAGAGGGTCTTGGCGAGAGCAAAAACAACTGTTGCCGGGGCTTTCTGTCCTCAGCGTGGTCTCGCTCTTGAGTGCGGCGGCAGAAGGCCTTCCAGATAATCCCCCTATTATCCTTAGAAATACAAAATGGAGAGCCCAAAATTGTATCTCACATCCATTATTGTGTCAAAGGTAATGCTAATGGACTTATCTGGACAGTAATAGCCCTCGCTTCTCTTCAGGTAGCGTCGCCTCTAAATAGTCAGATGCATATTGGACGGGCGAGGGCCCCACTTTAAAAATGGGCCGCTCAAGAAATGCTCGCTACGTTAACAATGAGGCCCCCCGGGTGCATTTTTGCCCATTAAACCGCAAATTCAGATTTGGTGTTCAATATTGTTCTCGGAGGGTTTAACGAGGTGATGGGAACGCTTTGCCTATGAGCGCCGTGTGCGGGGGAGATCTCAGAACTGTTGATATTCTACACGGAACCTCTCAAATAGGACACTTTTTTTTTTTTTCCCGCCAAAGAGAAACGTTCTCCATTTTCCTGTGCGCATTCTTATTTCGTTGCCCGCTGAAGTAAGGCGGCCTCCGTGCCAGGGAAATCATTGCCTATATCACTGGTGTCAAACTCAAGGCCCCGGGGGCCAGATGTGGGCCGCCATATCATTTTAAGTGGCACGCAAAAGCAAATCAAAGATGACAACTTCCATGATACTTGCTAAAATGTGTACCAAAATTTCAATTTTTCACATGGAATAAATCAGTGACATATTGTAAGCATTTCTTGTTAGCAAACTTTTCAGTTCAAGGCCCTCCAAGGGAAACGATCATAAAATGTGGCCCGTGACAAAAGTGAGTTTGACACCCCTGGCCTATATGATAGGCATACAAAGTAAATTCTCAGCATTAAAAGACACAAGCACCTTTTAAAAGTACAGTCAAACCTCGGTTTTCGAACGTCTCGGTTCTCGAACAATTCAGTTTTCGACCAAAAATGTCGATTTTTTTATGCCTCGGATGACAAACAAATTTCGGTTCTCGAACAAACTGAGCGCACTTGAATGCACCATTTGACTCCGCTCGCCTTCCTTACACGAGGAAGTGACGCTTCCTCGGGTAGACGAGGAAGTGACGCTTCCTCGTGTTGCTTTCCATTGTGAGCAAACGTGTTCCATAAACATTTTTATTTTAAAAAGAGCGTGGTTTCGGTTTTCGAACCATTTCGGTTTTCAAACAGCCTTCTGGAACGGATTATGGACGAAAACCGAAGTTTGACTGTAGTCCTATTTTCACTTTCACCGGTTTTCCAAATGGGGCCAAGCGTGCTTGCTAATGAATTGGAAAAAAGTAACAAAAAATGGTCTATAAATCCGTTCATTTTGAGAAAAGATGCGTTGGAAGTGCGCACGCATATTTTTCGGAGAGTCTGCGCAACGTCGGCTAACAACCCAGGCTCGAATTAGCTCAACTTACCTCCTTACCACCGATTCGCATTCAGACGGGGCTTAAGCGACATCATAAGGTGTTTCCGAAAGAGCACAAAATAGGTGAATGGCGAGCGGCAAAGATGAGGGTATTACTGTGTCTAATAGTTTGCCAAGAGCAATGACATAACCACATTTGCTCCCCCCCCCCCGCTGCATGTGCCTGCTCGCTGCCCATTCATGTCACACAGCAGCAAACACAATTTCCCTTCGGCTCCTTAATTCCCAGTTGATATAAAACAGAATGGTGAAGAATCGACTTTTTTAAACAATAATCCATAAATAGAGGAGCTGGGATGACAACCCAACCCCCCCACCGACCCCGATCCCCACAAAACCTTGTTAGCCCCCCGGCCCCCTTCAAATTCATTTAGGGAGCAAGCAGGTCTCGCGAGTCGGCTGGCTTAATGCATTGCAATCGCCTTTGAGGGCCTGTGTTTTGGACCAGAACATTGATTCAAATCAAACAGGTTTGAATATGTGTGGAGAACGTCAAAAGTGGTCACTGGTATACCATTTCAAACTTAAATTTCAAACATGTTGAGTGTCGATGAAGTATAAAAAGTCTCCGTTGAGGTACATTGTCATTCAGTAAATATGCTAGACACTGCACAACAGTTCGTACGTCCCCGGTTCAAAATTCTGCCTTTATGAATTTGGTGGCGCTTCACAGAACGTATAATTTGGGGAAAAATACATGCACAAAAGTATTCAATAAACATTAATCAGAGAACCTATTCAGTCTTCATCCATTGTATTCGTTTTTTAATCTTTTTTTTTCCAAGGCACACTTGTATTTTACTTTGACGCCATTTTATTTGTTGTATTACAGTCAAACCTCGGTTTTCGAACGTCTCGGTTCTCGTCCAATTCGGTTTTTGACCAAAAATTTCGATTTTTTTCTGCCTCGGAAGACGAACAAATTTCGATTCTCGAACAAACTGAGCGCACTTGAATGCACCATTTGACTCCTCCCGCCTTCCTTACACGAGGAAGTGACGACGCTTCCTTGGGTAGACGAGGAATTCGTCCCGGGATTCATCCCTGAGTGTATTTTCCATCGGCGGCTGTCTCGTGTTTGTCTGTCTGTTCTCCAACCGCAGCCGTGACAGACTTGGCCGAGGGAGGGTTTGATTTCTAAGTGCTGATGTGTCGCAGACAGTTTGGCTCGACAAGGGCCCGTTACATGCCGATTAAAGAGAGGGAAGGAGTGCTCCCGCGGGGCGGTCTTGTACATTTACCCTGACCACAAAAAGGTCTAACGCTGACATGACCTTGAAACGAGGCCCCTCTGCTGCTGTGTCTTCATACTGCAACAACATGGAAAAGGAAAAAAAAGTGTACAGAATAGCGCAAGGGTGCTCTTAAAGCTTTTGTTGTATTCAATAATGGCCAGAACATTATATCGGAAATGTATCATGTACGACAAATATCCAATTTGTCCTTTCTCTGGAGTACCGGTGGACTGGAGACTATCCCAGCTGACGTGGTAAACCTTGGTCTGGTCGCTGGCCAGTTGAAGCTACGTTGACTAACACAGACCTGTGGCCAACCAATAACTTACCGAGAAACAAACCAACCAACCAACCAACTGAACAACAATGCAAGCAAGCGGCCAATAAACAAACCAACAAATTTACCACGAAGCTACACAACAAACGAGCAGACCAACGGATCCAACGACCACCCGATCCGCCCAGCAAACCAACCGGTTGACCCAAGAAACCAATAAAACAACTAAGCAACCGATCAGCTGACCAACAAAGGGCTCGCCATCAAAAAAGCAATCTGGCCCACCAACCACTCAACTCACACAACCAATCAAACAGTCGACCCTATCAACCAACAGCCCAACATGGTTATCCACTGCCACTGACCACCAATCAACATACCACCAGACCAACAAAGCGAACAAACTGCGCAACCAACCACCCGATCCTTCCTGCCGAACAACCAACCGACCACCTATGCAAAGGAACCAACTGACCCACCGGCCAACTAAACAACAAACCAAGCGACTCAACCAACCAATCGACCAACCAAGAGCAGACCAGCAAAGAAAACAAGCAACCAACTGAGCGCATAACCCAAACACAGAACCCACAGAACCAAATGATAGCCAATCCTCCAAAAAATACTCAACCAACCAACCAACAGTTGCTGCTAACCGACCGCCAGACCAACAATGTAACCGACAACGCAAACCTACCATCGAAGCAAGCTAGCAGCCAAGAAAATGACCAAGCAACCCACACAACCAACCAAGAGACCAACCACCCCAACCAAATGGACCCATTTTCTATGATAAAACAAAGCAACCCACCAGCTGACTTACAATCTCACCAAGCAACCGATTGAACCAACGCACCCATCCAACCAACCAACCAACCAACCAACCAACCAACCAACTAAGGAAGAGCAACAGAGAACAGATCAGAAAACAAAGCAACCCACGAGCCAACCAAGCGACCAACCAATCCAAAGTATCGGTTTCCCATGAGATTTCAATGCAACGCTATGGGGCGTCTCTTTGTAAAGACCAAGTGGTCTCATTTAGCTCTATGGGGTGTCATGGTCCGTCACTTCAGCCTTGGAGACTACTGACCGCTGACCACATGGCCTGCAGTGCAGCACAAAGGGGGGCGGCCCGCTATCACCTGACAGCTAATCAGGGATCGCTCCGCTGCAAGGGAATAACACTGCCTTTTTGAAAGGTTGCAGAAAATCCCTCTGAAGTGCCCATCAAAGGCTCAAGACACCTGCACTTTCCAAAAGGCATTTCCCTGACATTGATTACGCTCTCATTTGCAATCCGGCTACCGTTTCAAAGCAATCTATGCCCCCTAAATGGCAGCTCGGCGTAGTCGTGAGCGATTAGCACATTTGCCTCACAGGCTAGAAGGTTTCTATGTTTAGCAGTTTGAATGTTCTCCCCGTACCTACACCATCAGGAAGTTATTGTTCCTAAAATAATTATTTGAAGACAGGACGTTCTTACACCGATGGGTTTGTTAGCATTCAGCACGCACGTTCATTGGCGTCTAGACTTAACGCACAATTTACCGCTGTCCGTTTGAATTAACAGTAAACCTCTCCCTAGTCGCGGTTCGTCTTTCTTCACCGTTGTGGCCTTTTCAACTGCCAAAAGGAGACCCCGGAGGAAATAATTAAATCGCTCCTAAATTTAACCCGTCCAATTACGTTTAAAACGAATTAAATCTGCTCCTATTTTAGCCACAACCCGATGAGAATGCCGAGGTGATGGCGCAGCACCAACGTGCATGCGCGGGTTCGTGTGGGAGACCTCTGCGAACACATTTGTGACCATTAGTCGAGTGTCAGGTTTCAGGTGCAGGCTGCAGCCTCCGTCACAGTCGCTTGCGAGGCTCTGCAACAGGGACGGTGTCCTTTGGAGCCCGGGCGACCCACCGACAAATGTATCACGGCAGGCATAGAAGTAACCCGAGCCACCCCTCTGGCCTTCCCAGATGCTTTTAGAGGGATTTGGCCGGCGAGAAAGCGCCTCTTCAAAAAGAGTCGTCATCTCATTAGAAAGTAATTAGCCGTGCCCGGGGGCCGAGGATTCCCTGACCAGACAAATTCGGAGTCCCCCTCGCAATCCGTCTTGGCGTGAGGCGGCTGGCCAGGCACGCTCCCTCAGCACAGGGGAGGGAGGTCAGTGTTTTGGAGGGAAGGGGGTTTTCCCATGGAAGAAGTGCAGGTGGATCAACCTTAAGAGGTCATTGGGAAAGGTTAGCGGGTAATCCATCTGAGTTAACGGTCCGCAGGTGGATCATGACATCATATAGTAGCGCGCTTGCGGGAAAGTTGGCATGAAGTTAGCAGAGAGGTATAATCAATTTTAGCTATTGACTAGCACTGAAATGCCTTTAATTTGTTATGGGCCCCACAAAAAGATATTTAGTTTCATTACATTTTTCATGAAAAGGCAGCGGGATGGCTCAATTTGTAGCATCCCGGATTTTGGACACTGGACGACTGCCGGTCAGGGCGAGAGGTAGCATCCCCGCGGGTCCCTCAGTAAGACCCTTAAACGCTATTCGCCGTTTCCCAGCCACTATCGTGGATGGGCTGAATGAGGAAGGGCAATCGCCATAAAAACGGAGCCAAACATGTCATGAGAAGAACTCGCTGTGGCGACCCCTGACTGAAAGGGACGAAGCCAAAAGTCGAGAAACATTTTTAAGAAAGAAGAAAAAGGCCCTTATTTTATAAAGAAATTCAAAAGAATGGAAATCTATAAATCACTGAATGGATGATTACATTAAAGAACTGTTCATGGAATTTAAACCCAGAAGGACTCTGAGGTCTGCAGACTCGGGTCAATTAGTGGAGCCTAGCGCTCAAAGCAAACATGGTGAAGCAGCATTTGGCTGTTATGCTGCACGTAAATGGAATGAGCTGCCGACGGAAGTGTGAATGCTTTCAAATCAAAGTCGACAACCATGCATTATTTTTCGCCTACCTGTGATTGAGGCCTTTTAAAGCAATTTTGAAGCCAATCATCCAAAATCTCTTTCTTGCACTGTAGCTTCTTAGAAAGCTACTTTTTCATTTCTTACTTTGTTCTTCAATGTCTTTAGCTCTTTTGTTTGTAAATAAAGCTGGATATGGATGGATGGCCTTACCTAGAGGACTAAACAGATTTTATTCAGGCCTTAACCTGAAACCTATAATTATTGTATGTACTGTAGTATCCGTGTGTGTCTTTCAGGGTCATGGCCTAGCGCGTGACGTAATGACCTATCGTCGATTTGGCTGGTTTGTCTGCATGTGTGCATTTGGGTGCGTGTGTGTATTTGCCGACACCGCACGGGTCTACTTTTCATGTCGTCTAACGATGCAACTTTTCCACCGCTGGACATTTAAGCGGAATGCAGCGTTAGCGCACGGCAGGGCCTGAGAAGCCATTTCGGTGTACGGCCACCTGTTCTTGCAAGCCTGCAGGGCCTCACTAGCATCAAGCCTTCCCCTCACTATTAGACTATCTAATCTGATTGTGAGAAAGATGGAGGTGGGAGAGGTTGGAAGGAGGATTGGGGGCGGGGGGGGGGGTGGAGGGAGGTTAGCTGGGGTGTCTCACGAGCAGCATGCTGCAGGGTGGGACTCGACACCGCCAGACCTTCGTTCTGATCTAGTCTCTGATGGATTAAAAGCTGCAGTAGCCTTCAGCGGGATGACGAGAGAACATGGGAGACTCCCCGAGGAATACGGAGATGACACACGTTGGCAAAACAGAGTCAGTTTACGATTCGAAGAGGGAGAGCCCCTCAAATGGCAACTTTGTCACGCACAAGCTAATGGAATTTAACGCATGAATCGCCGCAATGGAGAGCAAGTGTCAATGTGTGTTTAGTTTTGTGGTTAGTAGCATCGAGATTCGAATTGCACTGCATCGGGCTGAGAACACTTTCCGATAAAGTGTCCTTGGGTGTCTTGAAAGGCGCTTAATAGAATTTGTAAAATTGTCACCATTATTATCTATTCATTCATTATAACACTTTCCGAAAGATATTGCGGCGGCCCGGTAGTAGTGGTTATGACTTTTCACAGTGCAGACGTACCGGGTTCGATCCCAGCTCCGGCCTCCCTGTGTGGAATTTGAATGTTCTGCTTGCGTGGGTTTTCTCCGGGTGCTCCGGTTTCCTCCCACATTCCAAAAACATGCATGGCATCACTCTAATAATGAATGGTTGTTCGTCTCTGTGTCTGCGATTTGGCAATCATTCAGGGTGTCCTACTGCCGAAGACTTTCGACCCCCCGCGACCCTAGTGAGGATGATAGTTCAATGGAATGGATGGATGACAAGAATGCAGAGTCTCATGCTGAGTTCAAGTAAAAATGTGTTTTAAGACAGCTTTGAAAATAAAAAGACATATTATCGTACATAACATGATAGTTGCAATCAATATTTTAAAAACGTGAGACTGATCTCAATAATAAAATAATATGAAATGAAATAACATAGAATTCCACTGTTCAGATTTGTGAAGAATGTTATGGTTTCATAAATATACTTTAATTTGAAAAAGCATATAAAAAAGTCATATTTAATTGTTCTTTTATTTTCCCTTATTACGATTTACAATTTAAAAAATATGATTCCTATTAGTATAAAATAACATCTAGGCTAATCATAAATGAGATAAAACTACTGTCTACATTTTATTATTTATTGTTATAGATATTTCATATTTATAAATACCGTGCCGTAAAATAAGAACAAAATACCAAAGAATCTCAATGAAGAAGATGCAGGAAATATTCTTCATTTCCTTTCGCGGGGAGTGACATTTAACAATATGCATCCGCCCATGACGTCACTTAAAATATAACACCAAGTATTTATCAATATGGACGTGCCTAATTATTGCCCCTTGGTAGTCACCATAACAATCTTTCACATCACCGTCAGTGCGTGTTGACACTGAAAAAGAGCATCGCTAGCACGCGAGCTATCATGCATACGCCCGCTTTGGGCGCGGCCTCCGAGCTAACGCGCCGAGATGGAGAAGGCAAAACACACATTGTGAAGGCAGAAAGAGCGGCAGCCAATTGGCCAATTAGGAAGTGGCCCGTCATGTCAAACTCATTTGCGAAAGCACAGCTTAACCCCCGAGGGCGGGAAGGTACGGATCAAAGGGTGTGTGTGTGTGTGTCCCACCCCCCATAGGACAGCCCACCGGGAAAGGGGTGTGGGAGGGGGGGTCACTTGAAGAAACGCTGATCCCTTCTGCTTTTGTGAAGGAATCTCCTAATGACAATAAATCTCCACTGCGAGCTAAAGACGTGATACAGTGGCCATACGATAGCCCCCGCCACCCCCCCCCTCTTGCCCAAGGCCCCCGCAGCCACCCTATACAAGTCTTCCATAGAAGACTGATAATGGCAAACGGCAACCATGTTAGCCTCCTCATTTGCTTTGACCCACGTGCTAGCAAGGCGCTAGCACAGAAAACCCAGACGAACCCCCCCCCCCCAAAAAAAAAGAAGACACGAGACAAAGACCACACCAATGAGTATTTTAAGAAGGCCATAAAATATACACACGCATACGTTGGCATCGTCAGCGCAAGGGTAACACGAAGCCGCTCACTTAAAACGCGGCCGCCGCTGGGAGCTCTGGCTACCGAGCAACAATGGCGAGCGGTTACGGCTGCGTTTGTTTCCTAAAGTACAATGTCGGTGGCGCAGGAGCCACGCCCGAACAGCCCCCTGCTGTTTTGAAGCCATGCATACTTTTTTTTTTTTTTTGTCACGGCTATTCAAAGGGAATTACCAATAACGCAGCTTGTAAAAAAAGAAAAGGCGCTTGTAATTGATACGCATGAGGCAGGGGGGGGGGGGGGGGAGGGTGGGGGGGGGGGTTCAGGTTGTCATCTTGCTACAGTTTAATCTGGCCTGTAGCTACGAGGACAAGTAAGGTGACACTCAAAAGATTCGCTGCATTAGTTCTGCTTAGCTAACCGTGAATGCTAATTGCAGGAAGAACAAACTCCCCCTTTCCGCCCCCTCCCCCTACTTTTCCGTCTTTTGGTTGGTGGGCGGACCAGCACGGGGCGGATGACAGGTAATATAACAAAGAGTGCTGTTTTGGGAGTTGCAATGGGTAGATCTCAAATGAAATTCTCCCCTCCTCAAAGGGGGACCTTTTTAGTGAAAAACAACTTTTTTGATAGCTCTCACATAAAGAGTTTGGGTTTCCGGAGTTCTGTGGTCTGACGAGACCAAGAGGGTACCATGAATGCCAGCAAGTACTGTAAAATTTGAAGCAGAGCATGATCCCCTCCTTTTGGAAACTGGATTCGCGGCGGCTGTTGATGACTTTTTAAACATTCCACGGTGATGAGTTGACAAAATCGCCATCGTGTAAATACTGTCAAACCTCGGTTTTCGTACATAATCCGTTCCAGAAGGCTGTTCGAAAACCGAAATTGTTCAAAAAGCGAAACCGCGCTCTTTTTAAAATAAAAATGTTTACTGAACACGTCTGCTCACAACGGAAAGCAACACGAGGAAGCGTCACTTCCTCGTGTAAGGAAGGCGAGAGGAGTCAAATGGTGCATTCAAGTGCGCTCAGTTTGTTGGACAACCGAAATTTGTTCGTCATCCGAGGCATAAAAAACTCAAAATTTTTGGTCGAAAAAACCGAATTGATCGAGAACCGAGACGTTCGAAAACCGAGGTTTGACTGTACATCATCTCCGATGCGGTGTTGATCCCGGGGAATCATTAGCGGTTCTCTCAAGTGTCGCGTCCTATCAGTTACAAACGGGGACAAAATGGCCCAAGTGCTCCCGATTGATCCGCTAAAGACTGTCCCTGCAGCGCTGCCCCTTCTCTTTCGCACCCCCCCCCCCCCCGTAAGTGTGGAGGTCGCTGTCTTGGCAAGCTACACGCCACTCTCCAGATCAATAGGCCTCCCTATCGATCGCAAATTATTCACTTGCGGTAGATTGAGCCAATAGTGATGCCACGTAGACCTACCGGAGCACCTGCACAATCGAGTGAGATGACTACACGTGCTATACGGTATTTTTATTTTTTTTATTAATCGGTTTCGACAGGAGCGGCCAGTGGTTGAGTGGTTAGCGCATCGACCTAACAGTGCAGAGCTATCGGTTTCAATTCCAGATCCGGTCTTCCTGTGTGGAGTTTGCATGTTCTCCCCGCGTGTCTGCGTGGGTTTTCTCCGGGTACTCTGGTTTCCTCCCACTTTCCAAAAACATGCTTGGCTGGTTGATGAAACACTCCAAATTGTCGCTCGATGTGAGTGTGAGCGCGGATGGTTGTTCGTCTCTGCGTGCCCTGCGATTGTCTGGAAACCGGTTCAGGGTTCAGGTGCAGGTGTGCCCCGCCCCGCGACCCTTGTGAGCCGTAAGGAATAAGGATTCCTTGTGTGAGTGAACTCAGAATCAACCTTAGCGACGGAACGAATTAAACGTGTAAGTCAAGGTGCGTCTGTATTTCTCGACGTAAACAACGATCGACGTGCCGCCGCTTCAAATCGAGCGCGAGGGCCTCGTCGGCGTCCCCCTCTCTGGCGTTCCTGTTTGCGTCACCCCGTCTCCTTGTTGAACCGCAGCTACTTCACGTCCAATCCGAATCGACAAGATTGCCGTATAATAAAGGACCCGCGGTCCTCGGCGAGCCGAATGTTGAGATTCGTATAACTAACGGCGCGGGAGAAAAGAGCGGCGGGGAGCAGAGGCAGCCGGGGAGGAGAGTTTTCTCCATGATTGCGGAGGGGGTTTAAGGTTACCGACTAATTTCGCGGTTGTTACCTGCCGAGAGGACGACATCCGGTTCCACCCCAGCCCCCCCCACCTCCTACCGCCCGCCCCCCTCTCACTGTTTTCCAACAGGGAACAGTACAAGCTGTTATACTGTAGTGATCATCAGCTCTTCCCTGACGAGTGATTACCAGTAATTACCCGCCCCCCCCCCTTCTCGCTGCCTCACCCCTCTTTCTCCCACCAGCTATTAGCCTAACTGGCTGTTGTGAAGCAAAGAGGAGGTGTGCCGAGAACAAGGCAGGCTTTTATGGACTCCCCCCCTACCAGCGCCACTCCATTTGGAAATTATCAGGTCCACCTCTTTGCTCAAAATTATTGAAGTTGGGCGTAAGCGCACATTTGCCTGACGGGGGAAGCGAGGCCACGATTGAAAGGCGCATTCGCAGTAAACCTGTGGATTGGCCACTGGTTGTTTTATTACAACTCTGTTGGCTTGATGGCACCGCATTTTGTATGTTTCGGTCTGGTTACGTTTTGGGCCTTTTTTTCACGGGGCTGAGCTCCCTCAACCCTTTTGTCTTGAGGTGTTTCTCGGTCCTAAAGATAGTCTTCTCGCCCGACACTGCTTCCTCGTGATTTCCAAAACTTAACACATTTTGGTCAATCCACTCTGCTCCTCCCTGCCTCCCTGCTTTTTGGGGTCACTCTGACTACCACCACCAGACGTGAAGAATGACCCAACCAGACTGGACCCCGCAGGACCAGAGGCCTGGTCCCACGCCACCCTTTCCTGTCCCCGGCGAGGCAACGTCACGGTTAATGCGCAATTGCATTTCCCGGCGAGGCAACTGAGGGTTGCCGTCGCCCTCCGTCCCTGTTCGGCGAGGAAGCGCAAAGTCCCTGCGGCAGCAATTGCAAATTGCTGTCGCATTTACCCGGCGCAGATAAACCTGACTTTGGGACGTTGGGGTCCCCATGTTTCGGTCTGGTTTGTTTTGATCCTCATGTGCCTTTTTTTCGCCACTTGTTCTCGTTATCAGTGTCCCTGTAACCAATTGCTCCCTCAACCCTTTGCTTGTCCAGGTGTTTCTCGTTGTCTCGTCACTTTGCTTGTAATCATTCTGTCAATGGCTCATTCACAAATGTGTTTTGTTTTGTTGTTTTTCGACAAACATTGGACTATACCAGGGGTCGGCAACCCAAAATGTTGAAAGAGCCATATAGGACAAAAAAAAACCGGAGTCTGTTTGTCGAGACTGTTAAAAGCATCAATAAAGTGTACGTTTTTAAAAAAAACAACACCACAGCTCTCCTTTTTCGGAGCTGCAACATCTATTTGAGCTATACTAGCCTACTATCAAAATCTTTTTCCATTTTCAAACATTTTTTTATAAAGCTCCAGGGAGCCACTAGGTGTCGCTAAATAGCCGCATGCGGCTCTGGAGCCGCGTGTTGCCGACCCCCGGACTATACAGTGGTACCCTTACTTAATGAAATTAATTGGTTCTGGAAGAAATTTCTTAACTAGAAAATGTTGTAGGTAGAGACGCGTTTTCCATGTAAATGCGCTAATCCGTTCCAAGCCCCCCCCAAAATTCGGCCATAAAGGTTTTCCAAAGCGCAAAAATGCATCAAAATATGGAACAAATGCATGTTACAATGAGATTATCGAAATGTATCTTATCACGTGACCAAAACACAAACGTTTTTCAAATTGTCAACGCTTCCGTTATCGTTTCGAGTGTCAATGGGTGATTTTCAGCGTATTCAGCGTGGGTTTTTTTTTTTCCCAGCGTATTCATTCGTATTGCTTGTACGTCACCAATCGGCGTATTTTCATGACATCAAGCTCACATTGGTGACAATTTTTGATGTGTGCATTCACGCTGCATTAGCAAATCCCAAATCTGAGAATTTCAGATTTGTATGCAGAAACCGCATCTGGAGATTTTTTTTTTTTCTTCTATTTGCGCCACCATGACGCAAATGCAAATTGCGCCACTTGAGATTAAAAACAAACGACAACAGCAAAAAAAAAAATCTGAATTGTGACACTTGAACCACGCAGCGTCAATCCAGCCTGAGCAAAGTTTAAACAGTCGGCGAGCTGGAACGTCTTAAAGTGATGCAGTTGGACATTTGTGTAATCCGCCAAGTGTTCGCTCAACGTGTCAGAAGCAAACAAAGTCGTCTAAAAACACCTTCAACATACAATTTGTTAATATTATTATTATTATTATTAACGACCGTCGCCTCCGGTCGTCTGCAGGCATTTATTCCAACGCGGCGGGGACGAATGGGACCGCGCGCGCGCACACACACGCGGACACGAGGCCATCGCTCAGTGTGCGCGACGGTGTGCGACATTGAGATTTTATTGATCGCGTCACTCGCCGATAATATGATGCACGTCACAGCTGACAACGTTGCAAGAGGAGGCGCGATGTGGGCCTAATGAAAGTGTTTAGGGGCGAGATGGATGTTGTTTTCTACTACATTAACCTTGCAAATGGCTGGCGGCCACACACACGCGCACGCACACCACACACACCAACTTGGTGTGACATTAAGACAAAAATCCCTCCAACCATTAAAAATACTCACGCAGGGAAGGCGGAATTTGAAATATGAAAGGCAAAAAATGGAATGAAAATCTTCTTAGCGTCACAACAGCGCTTGTGGCAAAACATGAGGTCATTTAAAAAGTGTCCGCCGCAGCCGCCTGCCGGTGCCCATGACAGATGAGGCCGGGAATATGTCGGGGACTGGTGGCGCGGGGGCAGGGGTGGTGGCGGAGTCGTGGGGGGGGGGGGGGGGGGCCTTCTCTTGACGGAGTTAAACCCCTCCAAAATGAGTAATCCTACATAATAATATCCTCATGTGTCTTGATAAGAGCAAAGCCGGAACAAGCGGGCGGCCTATGAACGCGAGAATGGATATTGAAGGCCCCCCCCCCCCCCCCTGCTCAAAATATGCCGGCTGAACCTCTAATTTGCCAGCTATATCTTCTTTAACGACGCCATTACCGACGGCTATCGCAAGCCGTGCAAAAAAAAAAAAAAAAAAGTGGTGAGCATGTCTGCCCTGCAGTCGAGGTGTCGCGGGTTCGAATCCAGGCTTGACAAAATAAACGGCAAAAGGCCATCCTTGAAGATGGATTGTTTGCATTTCCGTCATTTATGACGGGGGAGGTGGGGTGGGACGCGGTTGCTAAACATGCATGTGAATTTGTAGAAGACGAAACTCTCCACAGGTGTGAATGTGTGAGCGTGGATGCTTGTCCAGGAGGCTGTTTGAAAACCGAAATTGTTTGAAAAACCGAAACCACGCTCTTTTGAAAATAAAAATGTTTACTGAACACGTCTGCTCACAATGGAAAGCAACACGAGGAAGCGCGTCACTTCCTCGTGTAAGGAAGGCGAGAGGAGTCAAATGGTGCATTCAAGTGCGCTCAGTTTGTTCGAGAACCGAAATTTGTTCGTCATCCGAGGCATAAAAAAAAATCGAAATTTTTGGTCGAAAACCGAATTGGACGATGAACCGAGACGTTCGAGGTTTGACTGCACACCGCTTGTCGCCTCAGGATTGGCTCCAGTTCAGGAAATGCTCTCCGTGTACATCAACTGTCTTGCTATTGTTTTAACTGAGAAGTAATTAAAGCTTTCCAGTCAATAGCGAGTGGCATGGGGGGCGTTGGGGGGAGGCATGGCTAAAGAGCTCCGTTTGCGAGGTGTTTACGGGTCCCCGGAGTCGTGGCTTTTTAGCGAGAGGAGGCGCCATGGCGGCCATCCATCCCGAGTCAATGACCTGACAGAGCGCGCGTGCGCTCAATTATTGATAAGACAAAAGAGCTTTGGCCTTGTCTGCTATGACGCCGGCCGCATTAACTTAAAGCGCGTTTTAATCCCGATGGCAACATGCTCCGTGTCTTCCGTCTTTGTGCGGGTTGTCACCCCACCCCCCCCCCCCCCCCCCGCCCCTTTTTCACCAAGCCTAATCAAAAGGCGGAGATAAATGTTGAGTGGAGAGGTCTCGCCCCCCCCCGCGCCACCCCAATGCCTGAAAGGGAACCACAAAAGGCGGCCGAGAAGTGAGCCCCAGCAGACTCAAAGAAAAAGACGGAGGTGGGGGTGGGGGGGTGGGGGGGGGGAGTAAAAAAAAAAAGAAAGGGAAAACGGTGGCTCTTCTTTGGGCCTTGACGCTAATGCGTCTGTAAGGGAGAAAGAGAACGAGAGAACGAGAGAGAGAGAGAGGAATGGCAGGAAAGGATGGCGAGAGAAAAGGAACTGGTGCTCGAGAGGACAAAGAGCTCCAAGGTGTGCACTCGGCATCCGGTAATTGGCAAAAGAAGCTTCATTTCTTGCCGTGATTTCCCGTCTTTTTTTTTTTTTTTTTTTTACCGTGCCTGACAATCCCCGGCGCTTTTAATAGGCAGGCGAGGGAGGGAGAGGCTATTCTCCGCCGCCCCCGCCGACACACCAACCTGTCTGGCTGCACCCCCCCCCCCACCCCCCACCCCCTTCCCGGCTCCTTGCCAAAATGGGGGAAAAGCATTAACCATGTTCCCTTTCCGCCATTCTCTCCTTGAATACCTCAAAGCCCTTTAGCTTTAATCATTTCAGGATCAGACTCAGTCTAAATAAGCCAAGCCATTTTCTGCACTCAATTACTCCCTTAACAGCATCAAAAAGAGAAAGGATTCAGGTACAGAGAGGGTGAGAGGGAGAACATTGTGAAGCGTCTTCAGCCGCTAGCCCACCAAATGCTTTGAATGCTTCCCAAAGGATTCTTTTTCTAATGAAAAACCAGTAATAAGAGATAGTTCCCACTATAACAAAATGTTTACGGCCTGCTCGCCGACGAGCTCTTCACTCTCGCCGCATAAATCGTTGAAGAGGGTGAATAAAGAAGACGCGAGGGGGGGGGGCGATTCCACCCAATCCCGCTTTCATCAGCCAAGAAAAAAATATATCAGAAGGTGCTTCACTGCAAAATGTATTTTAATAATACATTACTTTTGTCATAACTACTCTTAACCTTTCCGTGCATACAATGCGTTCGGGAGATGAATAAAGCGCCCGATGCTTGGCGCTGCCGTAATGAGACGACCAAGTCTTATTTACTGCCGCCTGCTTGGGATAAAGGGGATTTCGCGCTGTGCTCTTTGTGTCGTCCTGGACGCCCTCCCCCTTTTTTTTTTTTTTTTTTAATAAATCCATTAAGTACAGCGAGATTTAGAAAAATAAATACGTAAAATTCAGAATTGGAGAGTTTTGGTTCGGGACTGTTAGCTTGACATCGCTGCAGCTCAGGTGAAGTCGTGAGTGAGAAATGTGATTACGTACGCGGTGGCGTATATTCGGGCTGTTTTGAAAAATGGTGATATCGTTTTTAGGTCGGTTTACTGGCAGAAAATCAATACAAAGTGCTTGCGAAAATTCCGTTCTTTGGTGAGGTTTTTTTTTGGGTCGGTTTAGATTGTCAGTCATCCCGGTTATGGCGATTCGCAAATGTTGAATCAAGGGAAGTGCACTCTTCTCGTTTGCTGAAATGTAAAAAAATATATAGTTTTGCCCATTGGCGAATGATATGAATATCTGAGTACCTGCCTTGGCAAGTTGAAAAAAAAATAAAAGACTTCAAAATTCCAACAACACAACCAAACGGAGGGATTGCTTTTAATTCATTTTGCAAATCGTTAGCCGACAGCACAGGTGTCAAAGTCAAGGCCAAATCTGGCCCGAAAAATTATTCGATGTGGCCCGCGAAAGAAAATCAAGCATGTCAAGTTCCATGATGCTTGCTAAACTCTGAACCTTAATTTCAAATTGTCATATGTAATCCACAATAACAGTCATTATTCTTGACTTCTGATTTTAAAACTCGTTATTCATCGATTTGTTGTGCGCTGTGTATGTAATATGTGGAGGGGATTAAACATTTACAGTCAAACCTCGGTTTTCGTCCATAATCCGTTCCAGAAGGCTGTTGGAAAACCGGCATTGTTCGAAAACCGAAACCACGCTCTTTTGAAAATAAAAATGTTTACTGAACACGTCTGCTCACAATGGAAAGCAACACGAGGAAGCGTCACTTCCTCGTCTACCCGAAGAAGCGTCACTTCCTCGTGTAAGGAAGGTGAGAGGAGTCAAATGGTGCATTCAAGTGCGCTCAGTTTGTTCGAGAGCTGAAATTTGTTTATCATCCGAGGTCATAAAAAACTTGAAATTTTTGGGTCGAAAACCGAATTGGACGAGAACAGAGACGTTCGAAAACCGAGGTTTGACTGTATATGGTTTCCCAAAATTCATAACGGCTCTCCAAGGTAATGTGGCCCGCGACAAAAATGGTTCTGACACCCCTGGCCAATAGCATAATGGCGTCATTTTCTTTTCATGATGCCGCTCAAATATTTTACGAAGTGACAAACGCACACATTCAAGTACGTGCGTGCCTTTGAGAGGTGTGGCTTCATGAGTGATTCAGAAACCTGGAGTTAGTCACTTTGGCAATTTCCAATGCAGTTGAGTCCATTTTAGCATCTCCTCCATGCTCCTTGTCAGTGTTTTCATTTTATATTCATGTGTTTGACTGTTTCTCCTGGTCAACAAAAAAAAAACCCCGCTTTTTCTGCACGCCAGCTACAGAAGTGTAGCGGTGATAGCAAAGAGGAACAATGTGATAACAGAATAAAAAAAAAGGAATTTTCTGTGACATCGGAAAAAGCAGCGCACTCGTCCCACTGCTCAATGCGATGGCGGCTAACTCGACACTAACAATCCCGACTGCATTCGTTTTTAAAAGTGTCCAAACTGGCCATTAGTCCAAACATCAAATATCATGCGACGGGCCAGAATGAGGGCACCGCTTGAGGCTACTTCATAAAATATATGCAGGAAGTGCATCTAAACAGGCTTGCTCTTTTTTTTTCTACCCCCCCCCCCCGCCCCCCTGGATCCCCCCCCTTCCCTAAATAGCACTCAATCCATAAGCATGAGCTTTGGGCTTGATAAAAAAGCTGCCCTGTTTTTCCACAAATTGCCCGCGCTGTTCTAAACGGCCGCCAGTAGATACAAATCAAGTCTGAAATGTGTGAACACCAACAGAGGTCAATAAAGCACATCCACAGTAATATAATGTGATTGATTTCCCTCCGCGGCGCTGTCCGTCCGCGTTGGACCGCGCGCTGGTGATTACACAAAAACTGCTGATGGTTAATCATAATGGCTCTGGGCGAGCACTTTATTTGGGCGAGCGAGCCCCCCCCACCCCCCCACCCCTCCTCCCCGACTCTCTGATGGTCACACGGGTCAACGTGACACGCATGATGAAAGGCGTAAGGGGCGAGATGGGAAGAGGGTTATCCTGGCACTCCGGTCGTTTCGCAATTCGTATCGGCGGAGGGACAACGCGTGCCCGGTGCTGTCGGGTCCTCAACGCAGACATAATAACCTTTACCATGTCAGTAAACAAGCAGATACGGTGGACACTTTTCCAGTATGTGTGGGCGAGCAGGTGCTCTGTTTGGGGAGACGCTTGCGTCTCGGTGACATCCAATAGAATCGGACCCCAGATATGTCCTTCCTTGCAAATTTTGCATTTGCAATAAAACCGAGCACTTCTCAGGATATCAATAAAAACGCCATTTTCACTTGAGTTATCAATCACAACATTGTTGAAGTTGGTATTACAACTTGTTGATCATACACCTCCGAGGACCAATATCAATACATCGCCGCCCCCCCAAATACATGTTGGACTGCTAATTTTATTTGATTTAAAACAAATAAAGTGCTTATTTATCACGCAGTCATTGATTAAAATGACAACATCAGTTTAAGACGTCACAAAAGCAACTGACGATGGCTAGTTGTGTTCCGATCCAATATTATAATAATAATAATAATAATAATATATTTCATTTATAAGCACCTTTCAAAACACTCAAGGACACTTTACAATCAAAACAAGAACAATAAAAGCACAGATAAAATTCTAAATAATAAAAGGAGAAATTAATTTAAACTGAATATGCGATATTGATATTTGATATCGGTTCGATATTATCCCCCCAAAAAGTAGTATTGATTAATATTGGTCCACAACTAAAAATCTACGGTATTAGCACTCATATAGATTAATACCAAAATTACCATTAGTTTTATTCAAGTGCCGTAACCCAAATGTTTGCAATAAATATTCTCTCTTACTGTTGTTGATTATTTTCCTTGTTTGAATAGTATCACTTGATCGAGTCTCTTCTAACTTTTCATATTCAAAAAGAAATAAAAGCAGGTATCATTTCTGCTGATATCGTATCAGATCTTCTACCCGGCAATGTGACTGTGGTGACGTCGTCTTCCCAAATTACTAATAATAAATAACTACATAAATCAATAACCATCCAAAAAAAAATGTCAAACTGTTTTAGTGCTTCCGAATGTATTTTCTCGACCAATTCGGTTTTCGACCCAAAAATTTTGAGTTTTTTATTTTATTCACATTTCGGTTCTCGAACAAACTGAGCGCACTTGAATGCACCATTTGACTCCTCTCGCCTTCCTTACATGAGGAAGTGACGCTTCCTCGGGTAGACGAGGAAGTGAAAAAAGCGCTTCAACACGTGTTGCTTTCCATTGTGAGCAGACGTGTTCAGGAAACATTTTTATTTTAAAAAAGCGGCGTTTCGGTTTTCGAACAATTTCGGTTTTCAAACAGCCTTTTGGGAACGGATTATGGACGAAAACTGAGGTTTGACTGTATTATTTTCCAATTAAAAAAAAAAAAAAGCACATTCTCAACAACAAGATGCATGAAGCCAGGATGTATAGCTCCAAAGTGGACAAAAGGAAGGCATGCCTTCTTTGAAGCTTCGAAAAGACTAATCATTAAAAAAACAAAACAAAAAAACGAAAGGAAAGAAAAGGTCTGTGTCTGCCAAGCACCTTTTAAACAACCGAGTCCAAGTGATAGCTGGGGTCTTTGCTAAAGATGATCATTTGCAGCGCGGGAACAAAGCCGGCAGCTATCCAGGGTGTTAATTAAACCTACAAGCCTTTTATTAATACATTTAAACACCCACTTTATGCGGCCTGCGTTTTAGCACATATTTTGCACCATTCCCTTGTTATGCCTTTGAAAGAAGGAAGGGAAAAAAACAAAAAACAAAGCCAAGTGAGTGTTTGCTGAAAAGAAGGCGAGCGTTGACTTTTAATGGGCAAACCTCGCTAATGGAACGACACTAATTAGCGCAAGGGCTGACGAGGCCGCACAAAGGGAGCGGATCAATATGGCGCGCAAGTGGGTTGCCGCCCGCTCAAAAGACGACGGGCGCTGACATTTGCTCGGAACGCGGCGTATTGCAGGGGTGCGAAGGTGTTTCGGTGGGGGGTTAGGGGGGGGAGACGATTCAAGATTTCAAAAATATACGGCAACTGTTGAGTCAGAAAGAACCTTGAAGGTCGGTTTTGTTCGGACCTTGTTGACAGTTTGGTCTGCCACTCCAGCTTTCGTCAGATGAGGAAACCTTCAAAATAAAGTTCCGAACCCAATCCGGTATCCCTGAAAGATACATGAACGTCACAATATGAAATCTTGACACTAAACGAACCATCAACACTTCTTAATTAGATCTATTACTTCTTTCAAAATCGGCCCAAAAAAATCACATTAAAAAAATTGAAAATCAGCCCCATTTTGCCAGTTTTGAAATTATTTGTCACGCTCTGAAAATAATCGTCGTATTTGGACAAAAATTAGGCTGTGTGCCACCTCTGTTAAAATCCGCAACATCCTTAATTAAATTGATGCTCCCTTGGCGACCGAAACTGCGAAGAATAGGCTCCAGCACCCCCCGCGACCCTAGTGAGGATGAACATGGATTACATCATCAGTATTTGGTTCAGTTTTTGCTTTTTGTGTTTTCTACAAAAAAAATTATATTTTTGACCATTATTTGAGATGGTGACAAATTTTTCACATTTCAACATAAAACAACGAAAATGACATTGGAAAAAAAAAGAGCAAAACGCTGAACAAATACTAAAGGACAAAATACTGTTGTTGTAAACATGAACTCATTCAGTACCAGCCAATTCTAGACCAAGTCTGAAAAGACGTTTAAAAACGTCTTTGGGAGTGAATGAGTTAAGGGTCCCAAGAACAAGTTAATTTATTCATTATGTATATATTCTTGTATTCATTTGACGTTCAATTGGTTCTCGGATTTTCATTCTGCCAAAAATTGGATGCCCTATTCTCCATTGCGGAGCGTTTTTGTTGTTGTTGTTGTTGTTGTTTTACCCCCGCGATAAGCCGGGATCTGCTCTTCTTGTAGTTGTCGCACTAGTTCAAGTAGAGTAACTCGTGTGTCCCTTAAAACCAGTGCCCCCCCCGTCCCCCCACAGGCCCTACATTTTAAGATCACCGATAAGAACACAGACACTTGTTGTTCAAGTCTATTAGATTGCAATCTGAGTTAGCGTTTGCAAAGTGGGATTCTTGCTAGGTGTGTTCAGGTAACTCCTGTCCAAATAGACAAGTGGACATTGAAACTCAAACATCTGAACAGGTAACAAGACCCTCTGCGGCATTTTTTTTTTTTTTTCAGAGGGGGGAAATTTGGAAACAACGCAGGACACGTTTTTTTTTTTGGGGGGGGGGGGGGGGGCAATATCCTGCTCCTCCTCCTCCACCTTCCTTCCTCCTCCCCGGAGAGAGAGCCATTGATCCGCCGTCCAGCGAACACTGTGTCTCCAGTGTCAGGATAATTCCCGGCGGGGTTGGTTTTCCCTCGTTACCTTGTATTTGGCGGAGCTCTGTTCCTGCTGCCTTCGACTAACTCTCCCCGCCTTGACTTCCCCAGTGGCATCGGGCACCGGCCGATGAACAACGAGTTCTTTGTCCTCCATCGCTGGAGGCCGGAAGTACCGGCGAGGACGGTGGAGGTGAAGCCGAAAGTCACAATGTCCATCTCCCCGGCGGATACAATCTGCGTACACTGTCGAAATGAAGACAACAACAACAAAATCAAAGTATGACATCACAGCGGGCCACACAAAAACAAAGTGTGAAAAATATTCATTCATTCATTTTCCGAACCGCTTGATCCTCAGTAGGTGGAGGACAGTAGGGTGGAGGACACCCTGAACTGCTTGCCAGCCAATCGCCAGCCAATCGCCAGCCAATCGCCAGCCAATCGCAGGGCACAGAGAGACGAACAACCATCCACACTCACACTTAGGGACAATTTGGAGTGTTCAATCAGCCTGCCATGCATTTTTTTTGGGAATGTGGGAGGAAACCTGGAGTACCCGGAGAAAACCCACGCAGCAAACTCCACACAGGGAGGCCAGAATCGAACCCTGTACCTCTGCACTGTGAGGTCGACGCGCTAACCACTGGGCTACCAGGCTGACCACACGCAAACCTAACACAGGCGGGCCCGAGTCGGCATTTGAACCCACAACCTCAAAACGGCGAGGCGGATGAGGTAACCACCACACTTCCGTGCCGCTCACACTTTGCCCTAATCATTCAAATTGTCCTTATGGTGGTTATTTGTCCAGTTTCTTATTTTAGCGTACTATGGCGACGCAGATCCAAACCCCGTCTTCCGCTTCCACGAGCACAAACGTGGCGACGGTCCTTCTCGAAAGCTCCGTCCAATAGAAATTTCAGCCGTCTCGCTCCTCTCCCTTTTCGGCCCGGCCGGCATCATGTCACGAGAGCCTGGACAAAAAGTTCCCCGGCGCGCGCGCGGGCGATTCTTATTTTCCTTTCATTGTCCTTAGCGGACGACACAAACAAGCAAACAACGGCGGCGAGAGCATCGTTTCATTTCCATATAGATGAAAAGTGCGCGATGAAATAAACAAGTGTCCATTTGTACGAGAGGCACAATGCTTTTCACGAAGGAACGGGCGGGCGGGCGTTGTTGGACGCACTCCCGCGGATTACCCGAACAAAACCTTGGATAGCGCGATTGTAATTTCTAAAAGGCCGCTAATAGATTTTGCCCAGTCCGCGGCACTTGAGACATAAAAGAGGTTAAGGCAAGGTGGCAGCGCAGATGATAGCGAGCCTCTTCAGTCTTATTCACACCAGATGTCATTTCTCCTCACAGGCGCGCGTCTTCTTGGGCCCGGCGCTCGGAGTCCACATAAAGCCGAAAAACCGTGGAATTGGATGGATTTACTGGGAGAGTCCGGCATCAACATTCCATTGAATAGTTTGTATTTTTCGCTCCCGGAACATCTGATGACAATGCATTTATTTGAACAAGGTCTCAAGTTGAAAGCGACCCGGACAAAGTCGGGCGTTCGGACAAGGAGGCGGAGTCATACCTAAAGGCTTTGAAAGAAGAAATTTGGGTGTTAACAAAAACACAAATGCGAACTATTTGTCTGCACGCAATTTAAAATGATTTTCCACATATGCTCTTCTGCTACATCGCATTTTGTTCGCAATAATTCTTTTCATGTTTTTTTTTTTTTTAATTACGGATTGCTCGATACCGATCTTTTCTTTTTTTAACATCGATACCAGTACGCATCTTCGCGAACGTGCTCACGATACCACTCTAACTTTCGATATATAAAAATTATTTTTTTTAAAAAGAGTGGCTGCCTTTAAAGAAGCTCCTATACTTTTTGTTTTTCTCCTTTCTTCCTTTCATAACTTGCTGCAAAATTGGGAATTTCTCCGTTGTGAGACGAATAAAGGTTTTCTTATACTTATTCAATTCAGACATCAACGGCTAAGTATAAACGCCACCGAGATATTTAATTATGTATCGGCTTGCTGATATCGGCAGCCCACATGACTACCGGACATCTTGAAATCAGCTCGATACCGATATCTTGGGATGGGTACCGTTCACATTTAAACCGATTTGGTTCCGATTCCCAGCGCCAGGGATCGTCAGGGTAATACTAACCCAAATTAACCCCGTAACAAAAAGGTAACAACATCAACGCCCATCCCTACGATACCATCCATCCATCCATTTTCTGATCCGCTTAATCCTCACGGGGGGGTGCTGGAGCCTATCCCAGCCGTCTTCGGGCAGTCGGCGGGGGACACCCTGAACCGGTTGCCAGCCAATCGCAGGGCACACTGAGACAAGTACAACCATCCGCGCTCACACTCACACCCGGGGAGAATTTCGAGTGTTCAATCAGCCTGCCATGCATGTTTTTGGAACGTGGGAGTACCCGGAGAAAACCCACGCAGGCCTGGGGAGAACATGCAAACTCCACACAGGGATCGAACCCATGACCTCTGCACTGTGAGGTCGACACGCTAACCACTGGACCACCGGGCCGCCCCCCTACGATACCTGGTTCAGGCTATTTGTCCATCCCTCCATCGTACAAAATTCCCCCTATTTGACTTTTCATTCGAAATGTACCATTGACCAAGTATTCATAAAACGCGTATAATCCCGGGAAGGTCGTAAATTGGGCCCCTCGTAAAACCTTCACTTCTCGAGCACAACTACTTTGTCGGACAGATTGGAGCGTCACGCTGAAAGGCCTCTTTAAAGTGAACTACATGCAGCCCCATCCAGAGTTCTTAAAGAGACGATGATCAAGGTTTGGATTCTTTTGATGTGAACAAGGACAGTTCTTTTGCAAAACCTCTCAAGACCAGTTTCTGCTTTTTTCCCGTACGCATACACGAGCTTCTCTCATCCTGTGATAAAAACATTAAAAAAAAAAAAAAACGTGTGTGGTATAGACACACACTGCGAAAAAACAATATTTCACTCCCAGGTTCCAGGTCCCATTTGAAGAGATCACATCAGGACATGAAAGCATTCTCTCCTTTTTTTTTTTTTTTTTCTTCTTCCCCGTGTATCCAACCCACTCGTGTGCGCCTCAAGCATTGATCCTGTGATGGTGGTAAATGAGTTAGAGACAATCCAAGTCTTGGCCAAATGGAGTAGTGAGCTGTTAATGCTGTTCGAGTGCTTGTAACAAAGCAGTGAAGAGGCATAAAATGCTGAAGGAAAAAAAAAACAACAACATATACATGTATACACACACACACACACACACACACACACACGGTGTCTTAGACATGACTGGAGATAAGCGCACACATTAGCAAGATGTTCACAACAGACGAAAGGCGGCGTCCATTACTGGCGAGAGCGCCGCGTACTTGTTGTGTTCAACTATTGACATGACCATGTCTAAATTAAAGCCTCATTGTTAATGGCGCAGCCAAACGAGTATTCCTCCTCTCCCACCAGCTTCGTTATGGTCGTTAACGCCGGCCAATCGGCCCGCCCGACACAAAGCTCCGGAGCAAAACGAGTCCAGCGGTCTAATTGGGAATTAACAAATACTTTCAAGCCCACGTTCCCAAAACAATTAATCAGCGTCATTTCTGGTGGCGGGAGTTAGCGTGAATATAAATGCGGAAGAGCCGAAGCCGGCTAAATTGTTTGGGAGTACAATTTATTCGCCTTGCTTTGTGTTAGCTGGAGAAATGTGGATGGAAAAAAAAAAAAAAAAAAATGGAATGAGATCCAAAATGGGTGAAAGGTTGTTGAGTTCTCTAGCAGGACTAAGATTCTGCTTTTTAAATCTGTTCTCCGGTCACTCCGGAGATCTCCCGCATAATAAAATCACGCAAGGGAGCTCCGCTGAAGGCTCTGAAGTGTGCATAGTTTTGCCTCGTATTTTCGGGGCGAAATGTATCCGTTTAGGGCCAGTGTGGAAACTCCATGTTTCCATGTTGTTGTTGTTGTTGTTTTTTTTCCCATTTGCATCCATCTGCTTATTGTGACTTGACTGCCGAATGAAAGTCGCCGAGACTCGATGTCCCCAAATGTCGCGCTCTTTCTCCGGATGCTTCCTACCTATATCCAAACGCGCTCTGTTGTTTCCAAAGAAAGGAAGGAACACGTGTATTGTCCTGCAAAATAAAATGCAACACATTGTGAAGTACTGTGGTGGTGACCCCGAATGTTGCATCCAAATGGGGCTTAAAAAAAAAAAAAAAAGAAGAAAATAATCTCGAAGCGGTTTTACAATGACAGGACATCGAGAAAGTTTGAAATCGTACGTCACTAAGAGGGAGTCTTCAATGAGTGTGAGATTTTGAGATTTTGAGAAGAGCCGAGGGTGGATGGAGGTGCAGCTACAGACTTTTGGGTCATCTGTGCTCCTGACCCTGACTGAGACCTTGTGACCTCGGTCTGGGCCTCCACAGACACTTGTGGCCTTAACCTTTAGCCCCGGACAAGCTGTTACGTCCAAAAGCATCTATGAGGAAGGACCGATCAATTCCCAGACGTGACCTTTTACAACAAAAAGAGCATCTGCAAAAACAGGTAGGCTGTCACGTTGGGGTGGACGTCTACTAGCACGACAACTTGCTTCCTGGACTTGAGGATGACAACGGGTTCTCCGCTTGTCGTACTGTCACCACGTTTCTTTAAAAAAAAAAAAAAACACTGCTATCCGTTTGCCAGGCAGTCTTCACTTTAGATTTTTCTCGGGATTCTGAAGGCCCTTGGGCAGATTAGACTGACATGGCAACACAGAGGCTGCAATCTGATTGGATGCCCCAGAAAAAAATCGGAATTTCATATGTACTGGAAGCACTGCGGGTAGCCCAGTGGACCAGTGGTTATCGTGTCGGTTCAATTCCAGCTCCGGCCTCCCTGTGTGGAGTTTGCATGTTTTCCCCGGGCCTGCGTGGGTTTTCTCCGGGTACTCCGGTCTCCTCCCACATTCCAAAAACATGCGTGGCAGGCTGATTGAACACTCGAAATTGTCCATAGGTGTGAGTGTGAGCGCGGATGGATTGTTCATCTCCGTGTGCCCTGCGATTGGCTGGCGAGCAGTTCAGGGTGTCCCCCGCCTATTGCCCGACGACAACTGGGATAGGATCCAGCACACCCCGCGACCCTTGGCAGGATAAAGCGGATCGGAAAATGGATGGATGGAAGGAGTGCAGCCAACAGAAATGTAACCAGCATAAGCCATTTTCAATTTGAGAACTAGTTTGCACACTGGCGTAAGAAAACGACAACCCGTTTAATTTCTTACATTTGTGGCAGAGAAGGCTTTTTCATAGATCTATTTATTGTCATTTCGACTGTACTGACGGGTTAGTGCAGGATTGTTAGTGACGCCGATGTTCCCAAAATTCTCCGTCTTATCTGAACCCCCCCCCCCCCAAAAAAAAAACCCCGCATACAAGTAATGCAAGAGAAAAATATTTAAATTAAAAACAAATAATAATAATCTTGGGTTTTCAGTCACTTGTTGTAGTCTCAAAGTACCCCAAGAGAAATAGCTGGAATAAAACCCATCAGTAAAGGTACGTTAGTGCCGTGCAAGGGGTCAGAAGCACTCACTGCGGTGGAGAGGCGCCGGAGTCACCTGAATTTGAGCCGCAACACTCTGAACTGCTAATTGAAATGGACAACGACCACAGGACTGCATTAAAAAAAAAAAAAACAACAACTCTCCTCAAGCCATTTAAACGCGACTTCTTCCCTGAACACCTCGCCGCTAATGTAACCGAGCGACCTCCGTGTTAATGATTGCCCGCTAATGTTCCAGCCGGTTTGGGTTTTAATTGTTTGTCGTGATTTTGTTCTCAAAATACATCCTGCGCGCGACATATCTTTGCTGAAACTTCCATCAAAAAAGCGGGGGGGGGGGGGGTTTGGGGGTGGGGGGGGGGGATGACTTCACCTGCCTTCCTCCCTGCGCCATGTTTGTCTGCATTGACAAAAGCTTCATTAGAGCGTCCCCGCCATCACTGTAATTGGGCCCCATTTATTTCAAAGCTACATTTAATGGTCATTTCTTTGTCGGTGGCGTGTGGCGAAGCGAAGTAGATCACAATGCCTCTTTTCTTCGAGCCTCTATTTTCCTTATTCCCCCCCCCCCCCCCCCCACCCCACCCACGGTCGCTCAATTATTAAATTATATTTCTTTCATCCGCCGTGTTTAATAAATTGCACGGGGCTCTTTAGTTAATGGCGGTGGTGGGTGTCCTCGCCGCTTGTGTGTGTGTGTGTGTGTGTGTGGTGTGCGCCATTGAAATGGTGGACTGCACAGCACTATGCCAAAGTTTGAGCTTTTGTTGGCATGATTACCTTTTTTTTACAGCAGATTTTTACAGACGAGGAACTTTACTTTGTGTCGTGATCCCCAATCATCGTAGCGATATTCTAATTCGGTCCGCAAAAAAGGCCTTTTATTTTATTTTTTTTATCGGGACGTTTTTATGCAAAAAATAGCACTGTACTGTCTAAAATGATTTCAGTAAGAAATCAACTGTTTTGATAAAGTGTCATTAAAAGTACATACTGTAGTAAAATACGATGACATCCACCACACACACACACTGCAGAGAATCCGTCTGCCTCCGCCTCGATCAAATTCACCAAAATCGCATTGCGCCACAACTTAGACCAGCTTTTATCTGGTCTGATGTCTAGTCTACTTTCTGTCACCCAATTGTCAAGTGTGCCCGAGAGGTGTTTAATAGAAAATGCCCTCGACTGCCCGGGAAAGCCCAGCAAGGCGCAGCATGCTCTGTTAAATCTCCAAACATGTTAAAGTCGACTTTTCCGAGCATGAAAATGAAAACTTTCCACTTTTTATGCGCCTGTCTGCGAACATAGATCCCAAGGTTTGATTTTTCATGATCATGAACCCCTCCTTCATACGCTTGGGATTTTTTTAATTACCGTAATTTCCAGACTATTGAGCGCACCTGATTATAAGCCGCACCCACTAAATTTTTAAAGGGAAAAACATTTTGGGCATAAGCCGCACCTGTCTATAAGCCGCAGGTGCCCATATTGTGTAACATGACATTTATACATAGAAAGACGGTACACAGGCGGCCGTGAGAAAAATCTTTATATAAGCCGCTTCAATTAAATAAGCCGCAGAGTTGAAAGTGTATGACAAAAGCCGCGGCTTATAGTCCGGAAATTACGGTAATTTAAATTAGGCAGGCTGTGTAAAATGTATAAAATATTTTATTTTCACTTCACAGGGACTCTTTTAGTCATGATACTGAACTGCTTCAGATGATATGCGGCACACAGTTGGGTCCTGTTATGTTGCGTTTTTGTATAGTATTGTCGAGTATGGTGTGTATATATATAATATCAAAGTCTTCATAATTTCAATGTAATAGTGTTGTGGTTTGAAGAGTTGGATAAAGTGCCCCTGCTGCGGCATATTCCGCAATGAGTAAACCAAGCCGATAAGCTAGTTCACTCAACTAAGAGTGTTTAGCTTGATGTTGGCTTTAATGTTCAGTGCGAGTGTGTGTTTTCTGGGCGGGGTGACGGGGGTCGGGCCATTCAGCCCTCAATCCTTTTATTTCACACCCTGAAACATCAGAAGCCAACAAGGTGGAGAGAAATGACTTTGTGTGTGATTTGTCTGCTTCAGACGACGCCGGCTCTCCTCTCTTTTATGTGCGTAATTGAGGGTGATTATTTCAACCGGGAAAAGGGGAGCGGGTAATAGAGGCTGATTAAATCCCACGGACAGCGGACCAATATGGGCCCTCAAGACACAGCGGCGTAATAACAACCCCCCCCCCCCCCCCCGCCCCCCTCCCCACTCCCGAAAAAAAAAAATGAGTGTCACCTACCGCGGCCTGTCCACTCACCTTATTTTGCCTGACACAAGGCCAGATGCAATTTAATGCATTTATTGTGCCGTTGGTCCTTTTATTGACAGCTGTAAACAGTTGTGATTAAATTGAAGCCGTCGTGCTTGCTGTTGAAGCTTGTGTTAAAAAAAAAAAAAAAAGACACAACAGAGAGATGCTATTCCATCATTTGGCGACCGCAACCGGATTTCGTGTCAGTGCTGAGATATTTCTATAAATTCTGAAAAAAAATAAATAAAAAAAAGAATCCAAATAGCTGCCAAAACGCATCAACTGCTCATTTTTCACGGCTTAAACAAGAGCGCTTGTGTTATCGACTCAAGGCGGCGAGTGAAAAGGCTCGTGAACGAGTGACATGTTCTCGTCGTGACTGCGTGGCGGGCTTCTTATCAAGTGTTAATTTGTTTGGTGTACCCCCCCCCCCCCCCCCCACAGTAACCATTCAGTCACAGATCGCACAAAATGTACACGACGTCCCGCGACGGGTCTTCCGTGCACTTGCGCAACGAGACTCGCCGTGGCGCCCATTGTCCCCTTGAATACAAAAAAAAAAAAAAGACATCTGATTAAGTGAATGATCCGTTTCCAATATGCAGGAACGTACAAAGTTGAAATATGGCAACACCGACAAGGGGGGTGGGGGTGGGGGGAGTTGTAATATTGCGAGAATGTAGTTACAGCGGTACCTCCACTTTCAGAGATTTTCATAATGAAATAGGGACAGTCGGGAATAGCTGGCCGCTCTGCTTTAAGCGACAGTTGTTTGAACACAAACGGCGCAGCAAAACAGACAATATGACAATACTAACGGGCATATATTCTTTATCCTCCGCCCCAAAAAGTAATTTTGCTGAAATTGCCATGTAGTTACAAATAAATGTTTTGTATTTATTATGACATATATATAATACATATATATATATATATATATATAATACATATATATGTCATAATAAATAATACATATATATATAATACATATATATATGTCATATTTATATATATATATACATATTATTATATATAGCACGTCGGCTTCACAGTGCAGAGGTACCGGGTTCGATAGCTCCGGCCTCCCTGTGTGGAGTTTGCATTTCTCCGGGTGCTCCGGTGCATGGCAGGCTCGTTGGGCATAAATTGTCCCTAGGTGTGATGAGCGTATGGTTGTTCGTCTCTGTGTGCCCTGCGATTGGCTGGCGACCAATAGGGTGTTACTGCCCGAAGATGGGATAGGCTACCCTAGTGAGGATGAAGCGGTCGGAAATGGATGGATGGATGGATATTTATTATGACATATATATATATATATGGCATAATGAATAAAAAACATTGACATATATATATAATATACTGTATATAAGTCATAATAAATACATAATAAAAAACATTTGTTTGTAACTACGGTATATATATGACATATATATATATATAATATACATATGTCATATATAGTTGATTTAGTTTTGGTGTGGCCCTAAAATGTGAAAAAATGTTTTAAAAATGGCATGATGAATCAAGACACTTTTTTTTTTTTTAAGTAGACGCATAGTCTACTTGAAAAATGTATCTGGAGCCAGTTTGATTTTATTTCGTGCAACCACTTGAAAAATAAAATGGAGTAAATTCAATCAAAACTTTTTTCAGTGCAGGTCTTCTCACATGACAATTTGGTTGACGTAAAGTTTCGGGAATGTGGCTTGAGGAAAAAGTTCAATTAAATAAACCACAAAGTAGAAAATGTATTGAAAGCAATGATTATTGAGAGAAGATCGAAAGTACTAAATACATTGGACGTGATGAAAAGTCTCCCCAAGTTATTCCAAGCTATTTTTTTTTTTAGAAGGTCCAATGAGCAACAGGTGAGTTTGCGGTGAATTCCAAATGTGATCTGTATTGATGAGCGGCCCTGCTCCAACAGGCCGTGAGCGCCAATAGTCGGTCGGACCCGTCAGCGCTCTCGCATGGGCTGGCATCCATCACGCTATTAATGCAGTGAACCTATATGGAGGTTTTGGCGGGTGGGGAAGGGGTGGGGGGGGGGGGGGGCGCAAGAGGAACATCCCCTACAGAGAAGCAGTAGTGCTGAATGGGAAGTAAACAAGTCTACCCCTCACCCAGCCCCACATCCCACCTCACTGGCCAGAGGGCAGCGCCAACAATAGCCCATCCATTACAAAGAAAAGAGGGTGGTGAAAAAGAAAACAACAAACATTTATTTACTGCCGCTGTTGTCACTTTTTTTTCCCCAGCAATTTTTTTCATGATTTACGGTTTGGCTTGGAGAAGCTTGAGCTGAATTGATTGGCTTCTTGGCGGAATTTAAGAGAGCCATCGGTCCTCAAACAAACCTGGATTACTTTTTCAGCCGACTGTAGAATAGAAACAACAAAGGGAAACTTTGAATCATGTGATATATATATATATATACATATACACACACACACACACACAGATTCAAACCGTAGCTTTCTGGGTTTTACGTTATGTCTATTGTCATATTTGAGGATATTTTAATGATATATAATTTTTATCTTTATATTCAAGCAGGGCGGCCTGGTGGTCCAGTGGTTAGCGCGTCGACCTCACAGTGCAGAGGTACCAGGTTCAATTCCGGCTTCGGCCTACCTGTGTGGAGTTTGCATGTTCTCCCCGGGCCTGCGTGGGTTTTTCTCCGGGTAATCCAGTTTCCTCCCACATTCCAAAAACTCGCATGGCAGGCTGATTGAACACTCCAAATTGTCCCCGAGGTGTTAGTGTGAGCGCGGATGGTTGTTCGTCTCTGTGTGCCCTGCGATTGGCTGGCGACCGGTTCAGGGTGTCCCCCGCCTATTGCCCGAAGACGACTGGGATAGACTCCAGCACCCCCCGCGACCCTTGCGACGATAAGCGGATCGGGAAAATGGACGGAAATGGATATTCAAGGTGTAAATATTCATTACTGAGACTATTTTGCTGATTGGCTGACAGAGTTGGAAGCTATGCGTTAAAAAGTTTTTCTAATGGAAAATAATGCAGACAGTACGTATTTCTTTATTGCATATATTGATTTTGGAGGAAATACATTCGGGGTGTGCATCTCTCCAATAAAAGATGATTAAATTCTATTTCATTGGGTGTAACAAAAAAAATGATTCAATTATCAATCATTTCACTCATTTTGATTGGTTTTCGATACATCCTTAATATTTATAAAGTGATCACACTTCTTTCTTTTTTGAAGTTTTCTTTTTCTTTTTTAGCGGCGTCTACGTGTAATCACAGCCTTGTATCATACAAACACTGAATACGCGAGTGAAGAATGAAAAGAAGAGCTCCGCTTAGTGATTATTGAGAAGACAAAGACCTCACTGTCTGGGTGCTGACAGCAGCCCCTACATCAGGTGGCCCCCCGTCCCTGCCTCCATCCATCCCCCCGTGGTCGCCATCCAATTCCAGCCAGACGAGGGAATTTTCTCTCCCGCGCGTCACCCACCCATCATCCATTTATCTCGCTCTTCACCCCCCCCCCCCCCCCCACCCCCACCCTCCCTCAACAAATGGGAATGATAACGCACGACAACGCGGCAAACGATGGCGCCTTCCTCCAAATTCGGCTTCCCCCCCGGAACCCTTTCGAGTTAACCGAGTCGAGTTCGGGAGAAGATGAGCCGCGCCGTTGGCCGGCGGATTCCGCGCAGGGCGCGCCAAGATTCCTGCATGAATCCGAGTATTCTGTGAAAAGACGGTTTCGCGTTGCGGCAGATGATTCGGCCACTTTGAGATAACCGGACGGCTCACAATAGAGTTTCAGAAGAAGAAGCGTTTGCCTGGGGAGATGGTGACCGCCTGGGTCGGTGCCAAGTGACAGACATGAACTGGATGGTTTGACACAGACTGCTCTCTGTATGTATCAGGACTATGGACTTTCCCCGGAAGATCTTGGGGGGGGGGGGGGGGGGGGGGTTCAGCGGGATGGTTCTGAAGCATTCGGTTAAGAAAGACGGTACAAGGTCCTTGGAACGTGTCGTGCTACGTTTCCGATTGAGCTGCAATAGGTAAAAGTCCGTGAAGAAAAAATATTATCTGTTCTAGACATCCCAAAATGTCTTTCAAGCTGTTTGCTACTCCCAGTTGAAGTTGACTGTGAAAATGACACATCAAACCAAAACCAATATCATATTTAACCCTTTCATGAACCTTGTAAGGGGATAAGCTGTCCACTGTAGTAACCGCTGTCCCTCAAAGGGTGAAACACCAAAATTTTCAACCATATAATTTTGTCCAATGAACATTCGCTAGCGAAATGGCACGCGCCACGAGGAGCAGCACAATGTTCATTGAAATGGAGCAAAAAAAGTCTCAAAATGTTTCCATTTTATTAAATTACGTACAGTCAAACCTCGGTTTTCGTCCATAATCCGTCCCAGAAGGCTGTTCGAAAACTGAATTGTTCGAAAACCGAAACCACGCTCTTTTTAAAATAAAAATCTTTCCTGAACACGTCTGCTCACAATGGAAGCGTCACTTCCTCGTCTACCCGAGGAAGCGTCACTTCCTCGTGTAAGGAAGGCGAGAGGAGTCAAACGGTGCATTCAAGTGTGCTCAGTTTGTTCGAGAACCGAAATTTCGTTCGTCATCCGAGGCATGAAAAACTCAAAATTTTTGGTCGAAAGCCGATTTGGTCGAGAACCAGAGACGTTGGAAAACCGAGGTTTGACTGTACTTTGTTTTTTGTCTCCAACCCAAGGTTCCCTTCCAGGTGCCGACCCCTTATCGCCGACTCTCCTGGGAACCGCATTATTGTCGCAGGCCACATTCAGTGGAGAAAGTGACACCGCCCGTCTAAAACCCCCTAAAAATATAAAAGCCTCTTCATTAATCGTCTTTATTTGACGGAGCGCAGTGATTATGCGAGTGTCTTTTCAAAGGCAAGGCGAACCCTTTTTGAGTCGCTCGGTAAATTGAAACCGCTACTCGGTTGTCGGCGGGCCAAAGGTTGATGTCACTGCACGGCAAAAAGGGCGGCAGAAACAGAGAATATACAAGTGTTGAAAAAAAGCAAGCATGCGCCGAGTCACCTATGCTGTTCCCTTTTGTGTTGGCTCGCTGAAGGGCGAATAGCTCGCTGGGTCACAAGTGTGAGCTCAAGCTCTTTTGTTCGGTGTCTGCGCCCTCGGGGGCCTCCATCTCTTCGCGAGGAAATATATCCTTAGCTTTTTTTTTTTTTTTTTGGGGTTAACACTTTATTTTACCTGCGCATGGCCTTTGGCTGGGAGACAATACTGAGGTTCTCTCTGTGAGTCTTTTAACTTAAAGATAGCGCGATGATACGGCTCGGCGTGTTGTACAATCAAAAATCGACACTTAACTGGTGTGACAAAGAGTTGAGCCGAATGCCGCGCAATTAGCCTACAACCGCGGGAGGCGCCGTTGAGAATGGAATGGAAGAGTTTAGTAGGCAATCAAAAAAAAGTGTTGAATTCAAAATACGGGAGTGTGGCGTTTTCCCTCTCTGCTATATCACCGTTTCTCCTTCGTGACATGACAAGCGAGAAGCAGCATTTTGGACCAACTGGAAAAGTGTGAGGGGAGGACCGGCTGACTCCAAAATAAAGTGCATTACAATTTTTAATTTATAGAAAAACATACGCTACAGCACACAGTCAAACCTCGGTTTTCGAACGTCTCTGTTCTTGACCAAATCGGTTTTCGACCAAAAAATTTGAGTTTTTCATGCCTCGGATGACGACCGAATTTCGGTTCTCGAACAAACTGAGCGCACTTGAATGCACCGTTTGACTCTCTCTCGCCTTCCTTACACGAGGAAGTGACGCTTCCTCGTGTTGCTTTCCATTGTGAGCAGACGTGTTCAGGAAAGATTTTTATTTTAAAAAGAGCGTGGTTTCGGTTTTTCGAACAATTTCGGTTTTCAAACAGCCTTCTGGAACGGATTATGGATGAAAACCGAGGTTTGACTGTACACACGTACCGATAATTGGGTTGAGTTTTAGCACTTTTTCCAATCAACACTAGCAAAGGCCCGGACTGTTAGGTATGACTTCAAATATTTTCCTGACCGGGAGTGTTTTTAAGACGGATTTGATCTGCTCGGAAAACGGTATGATGATAAATAGACAGAATTCAGCCAAACCACCAACTATTTTGGAAGCGACCTGCAGCTTGAGCTGTTCCAAACACAATTAGAGGAGCAACTAGTTCAGTATTTTTGTATAGTTACCGGCGTCAGAGGTCATTTCGAACAATACAACGACAAGAGAAGAGGTTACGAACCGGATGTGGTGACTTCAGCCGTCGTTCTGTTTCGTTGTTACGATCACAAGAGTTCATAGCTCGGAACAATTCTGTGTGACCTGAATTGAATCTACGTTTGGGAACTCCTCGGGTAATTACGGCTATGGTCAGGGGGCCAACCGTAAATGTGCACTGCATAACTCCAAATCCATTCACATAAAAAAAAGAAAAAAAAAGCACCTGCTCACCACCCAACTCGATTTTGCTCAACGCGGGCCACAAACGTCCTCCGCCAGCATCTGCTTCCAGCTCGAGCCCCCCCATTAGACGTGTCACATGCTGTTTGCTGACATGCACCCTTTCTATTGAATCACCACATTTGCAAAGTTACGACCTCTGCGGCCGCCGTCCAACTTTTAAAATAGCTCCGCCTTCGGCCCGAATTGGCTAACAGGAAACCATTAAAGCTGCGGCAATTACCATTCTTCCCATCCACCCGCGCCGTCCCCCCCCCCCCTTATTTTATTTTAATCTGTTTAAGTGCATTTTTTACGCAAGGTTAAAATATGAATCCCTGCGAAGACCCCCCCCCCCCCAACGCTCCAACCGCAAGGATGTTTTTTTATTTTTTTTTTTTTTTTTCCTGGCTTGTTCGAGAGCACAATTTACAGCTGATTTAATTTAGCCTTCGCAAACATTTCTAATGACATTAGGCCCAGTGCATATACTGACTGCCTCTCCCTCTTATTCCATTAGCTCCTAAATCAGGTTTAAAGAGCGTACTGATGCTGGATGCTATTATGGGTGATTATCAAAACAACAGACAATGGGGCAAAGTGTTTACTAACTGGTTTAGCCGTAATTGTGCCTAACCAGGACAGATGGGAACACCGCCAATTACAAATCAATCTTTTCAATGATGAAAGACCTCGCAGAGAGCGCCGGTCACGGCTATGTATTGTCGCAGGAAACATCGCCGCTCATTATTGACTATTTTTAAAACACCGGTGTGCACACACACACACACACACACACACACACGCAGATAACTTGGGAGATTTGATGCAGATTAGGGCAAGACGGGAAGCGATCAAGTTAGCACTGTCTGTAGCGGGGTACCCCTGGTTCTTGTAATCGGGCAGGACTTTGAGAAAGTTTAGCACCTTAGGTATTAAGTCAGGAAAGCGCCGATAAGCAGATGTCTGCGAAAGATTTTAACGAGCGGTTATCCTGTGGTGTTGGGTGAGTCGAGAGCGATTTTTCTTTCCCAATCCGCTTGGCGTCAACCATTGGAAATGGAAAAAAACCTGTTCAATATTTACGAGAGGAAAAAAAAAAATCATGCGATCGTCAATTCGGAAGTGACGTGAAGCTCATGCTGTCACCGACCACAAATGCGGGAGCGACTGGTTGTGTTGAGAATTTCGACAACATCGCCACCAAGTAATTCTTCACAATAAAACTGCCGTTTCGTCACCAAATATGCTAACAGTTAGCATATTCTGTTTAACTTAGCTTAGCCTATTCTGTTTCTTCTTCTCCTATCACTCGTTGTGCTTCTTTATATCTTTTGGCAGTTTGGATGCAAGCGCATAAAAAATGCTAAACGCAAGAATGCCTTTTTTTTCTTTGTCATGTGCGTGAGTCCGTCACATTTTTTTTAAAAAATCGGTTAGTAGGTAGGTACAGTCAAACCTCGGTTCTCGAACGTCTTGGTTCTCGAACGTCTTGGTTCTCATCCGATTCGGGTTTCGACCAAAAATTTCGAGTTTTTTATGCCTCAGATGACGAACAAATTTCAGTTCTCGAACAAACTGAGCGCACTTGAATGCACCATTTGACTCCTCTCGCCTTCCTTACACGAGGAAGTGACGCTTCTTTCGGGTAGACGAGGAAGTGACGCTTCCTCGTGTTGCTTTCCATTGTGAGCAGACGTGTTCAGCAAACATTTTTATTTTAAAAAGAGCGTGGTTTCGGTTTTCGAACAATTTCGGGTTTGGAACAATTTCGGTTTTCGAACAGCCTTCTGGACGAAAACCGAGGTTTGATTGTAGTAGCTTGCCTCTCCCAGGTCAGCCTCGCTACTTTGTAATTGCCGATGAGTTGTCGGTGTAGATGTAGCGAGACGTCGACCTAAGAACCCCCCCCCCCCCGCCGACTTACAAGATTTTTCAAGTCACAATCCGTCGCTTGGTGTGTCTTCAAACTATGCGCTGCTTTCACGAAAGCGCGGCTGAGTTTGAAATCGTCGGTATATAAGTGGTTGTCGAGACCCGCAAACAACTCCCGCTTGATTAGCGAGATGACTACGAGGGCTGAAGTACTCTCACCGCCATTCAGCCGCCGTGACAAGGACTAACGACGGCCGTCTATCTGCATGCATGCTTACAGCTGTCTCCCGTCTTCATCCAGGTAATGATTGTGTTATCAACCCTCAACCCCTTTTTCAAATTGTTATTAACTGCGCCGGGAGAGGCTGTCTCCGCTCACCTGTCACAGACGCAGAGCCGGGGAGGGCTTTGACCCGGCGGTCTATCAGTCATTGTCAAAGGCGAGGCAGCGCTAGATGAGAACGGAGAGGACGAGCACCGTGGGCTCCACACACAAAAGGCCTCATGAATTGTCTTTATTTAACCCTGGATCAGGAAGACTGGTCCTGAAAGTGAGAACTATTCTATCTTTGTGCCTTTTCCAACAAGAAACATACAGTGGTACCTTGAATTATAATTTTAATTTGTGTCAAATCAATGTTCCCCATTGGAATGAACTGAAATGCAAGTAATCCGTTCCAGCCCCCTCCACTCCCACAAACGGTTTTTAAAAATAAACATGGCTTGCAACACAAAGTGGAAAAATACACCCAAATCTTTACCAGGAAAACAAATAAATTATATTTTTGCTGTTCTGAAATAAAGTGGAAAAATAAAAACAAAATGTGGAAATACATGCAGTCTGTTGGACTGATTTGCTTTTTGGGAGTGGGGGGGGGGCACCACTGAATAACGAAAATGCAATGACGACCCTGAATCAGGAAATTTGGTTGGATTTTGGATAAGAAGGTCCTGCGATTAAGTGAAAACTCTTATTTTCTTTATTACATTTTGTACGATGGTGCCAAAATCTTAGATCTTAAATTTATTCGCATGAAATAGCGAGTTTTAGATGCAGCATGTTCACCCCTACCAAATTATGAGAACAGAATGTGTTGCTAACATCAAAATGTGTAATGCTCTGGCCCGTGTTCTGTGAGCCAAATTTTGTTTTGCCAAAGTAAATCAGCCGTGCATTTATTTACAAAAAGCCGGTTAAAAAAAAAAAAAAATCAATCAATGTGTGCGTCTGGGGGTTAGATAAAGGTGAGATGAACCACGGCAGGTTGGACAGCGGGACCCTGAGGCCTCTTCCCGTGCCCTGATAGATATGCTAATAGCCTCCTATTCACTCGACTTCACTCGCTTTATTCCCCCCCAATTAAAGCAAACGCTAGTGAAACTGTAATTAAGCCATGTCCGGGCAAAAGACTGCCTGCTGTTTTTAATGAAGCCCCATCGATTCTCCCTTTATTTGCCATCGCTCTCCCTATAACAACCCACAGGCCTGAAATGAAAGCAAGTTAAAAGTGCAAGCTCCCCTCCAGGTTGTTCATTGTACGGGGCTGTTTCATTAAAAAGAGATTGTTTTCCTTTTTTCTTTTCTGTTTTTTTTTTTGTTTTAAGCACACAGAGTATCAGGAATAGAGTTTTTGTTCGCATCTATTTATGCACGTGTGTACGTGGCTTCATGGAGCAGCTGGTGTGTGGCCAAATGAGTCCAACTCTCCGCGCGAGGCTTCATAAGAGCTCTAACAAGTTTCCAAACAAAAGCAAAAGCACATTCAGGCCTATTTGTGAGACAGGGATGACCTCACCCGATCAATAACCCGCAATTAAATAAACGCTGAAAGCAATTAGCCAAATTGAACAGCCGCCAAAGGCTAAATTGGCCTGATAGGGAAGTTCAATGTGAGCGCAATTAAAGATAAAAGGTTCGCTCAAGGCAGAAGGCCACAGTCAAACTGTCGCTACTCGGCTCAATCGGACTCGAGCCGGGGATCATCTGCCGGAAACAGTTTGGTTTTGTTTGGTTTGAAAGCCGTTTATTTTGGCCCATTCTTAGATTTAGGAGTTTTGGTTGTCTTGTTGATGTTGACGTGCTGCTTGAAATAACTGAATACCGTAATTTCCGGACTATAGGGCGCACCTGATTATAAGCCGCACCCACTACATCTTTAAAGGAAGAACTATTTTTGTTTTCTACCCCCATAAGCCGCACCTGCCTATAAGCCGCAGCGCCCACATTGTAACATGAGATACAGTCAAACCTCGTTTTTCGAACGTCTCGGTTCTCGACCAATTCGGTTTTCGACCAAAAATTCGAATGACGAAAATGTCATTTGATTTTTTTACACGAGGAATGCCTCGGATGACGCTTCCTCGTGTTGCTTTCCAAACTATTTTTATTTTAAAAAGAGCGCGGTTTGGTTTTCGAACAGCCTTCTGGAATGGATTATGGACAAAAACTGAGGTTGGACTGTATTTACAAAGAAAGACGGAACACAGAAAGCGTTTTCAAAGTGTTAATACCAAACCTTAGCTTTTCTTTTCAAATAGTGCCTGTGACACGGCAGCACCACGGCAGTCAAACAGCACTAACAAGTCACTCTTCGCTTATGCGGAAGCGTGGTGCATATCGATTATTGCATAAGAACCGAGATTTTGGTCACATTCCAGATCCCCCCACAAACGACATTTCTCTGTTTCAGTCCACTTGTATTGGGGCCAAATGTGGGCGTTGAGCGGCGTAGAACAGTACAGCCATGATGTTTTGGATTATTGTGCCTTGGCGGAGGTCTGCATTTGGGCCGAGTGCTCGGTGTCTGCTCTATATTTGATAGTACATTAGCAGTAGCCACTGGCAGCAATGTCACGGCTAAGTAAACGAAACCTCTGGAGAGACGCGTGAAAAACATCTTCGTTAACAGGATCCTGATCATGTATATCTTAACGACGTCCCACAGTGTTTGTTTTTTTTTTGCCTCCTTTCAGTGCATCTTATAATGGATCTTCCGATAAATTAACCGCTTCTTAGTTTGAAGCCCCCACCGCCCCCCCCCCCCCCCCCCTTTTAAATGAATCCATATGGGAAGAAGTGCGGTCAAGTTACACTGAAGAGGAGCGAAGCGGCCACGTTTTTCGCAACGCAATTAGGACCCATTAGCTTTGGCTTTAATTAGAAGGCTCCAGCGTTGATCATTCAAGTGCCCGGTTCGCGCTCGTGTTGCCTTTCCCGGCAGCGAAGCTCGTCTCCAGGAGAAGTCCGTCCGGTGCATAAAACCGGCAGATGCATTTTTTGTTTTTTTTTGCCGTTGCTTGAAATAGACCGAGTACACTGACGATATATTTGATGAAACGGGCGAATGATGGAAACGGAGCGGATGGCGTTGAATTCAGCGAAGGGCCTACGAGGTGAATTCAATTGATCCGCTTGAGGTGCCTCCTTTAATTGTTCGCCAACAGACAGACATGACATCTTAGCTCCCCCCCCCCCCGATCCGTCCCTCGGCCGCATTAGCTGACCGCACTGCTTCATGTTCGCACGCTGGAGGCAGACAGTCTGGAAGGGGGAGAGCAACGACACCCTCGCCATCCCTCCCTCCTTCCATCCCTTTTTTCCTGACTCATCAGCGCCGCTTCACACTCGCCCGACCGCAGCCGCGGCAACGCGGAAGGTCACGGCTGTCCGGAATCGTCTGGTGGTGTTGCGGCCGAAGCGGCTTGGACTAAAGTATCGGAGAGAACGAGCCCGATGTCTGCGATGCACGTTAATTGAAAGGGACGAATGGCCTAGAACACAAATACGAAATGAACATACATACAAGGAGCATGAATAAGACGCTAACACTGAACAAATCGTGCGGTAAAGTGTCAACCAGAACCGAAGCCAGAGCTCCTGACGTACGTACTATGCATCATTCGGTTGAATTAATTTCACAAAACCAGTTTTATTTCCTTGGTTTCTCTGTTTTTTTTGTTTCTACGTATAGATTTTACAATAGCTTGCTAAATGTTTCTTGGTTACTGCGGTTGATGAATGGCATGTCCATTGATTTTAATGAATGAATATCGAAAGACGGTATATCGGTAAATCGAGCTAACCGAATACTTCCGAGTTATTCGATTACCCGTTTCCACTTTAGAGTACAGTCAAACCTCGGTTTTCGAACGTTTCGGTTCTCGACCAATTCGCTTTTCGACCAAAAATTTCTAGTTTTTTAATGCTTCGGATGACGAACAAATTTCGGTTCTCGAACAAACTGAGCGCACTTGAATGCACCATTTGACTCCTCTCGCCTTCCTTACACGAGGAAGTGATGCTTCCTCGTGTTGCTTTCCATTGTGAGCAGACGTGTTCAGTAAACATTTTTATTTTAAAAAAAGAGCGTGGTTTCGGTTTTCGAACAATTTGGGTTTTCGAACAGCCTTCTGGAACGGATTATGGACGAAAACCGAGGTTTGACTGTACTGTATTTCGAATGTGCAAGCTAGGGAAGTGACTTCTGTAAAAACCACATCGTTCAGATCCGCCTTTGTTGGAACTTTTTTTTTTTGGCGGGGGGTCGAGAGGATCTTTCGATAGCCGTCAGCGACGCTCAGCGCTGAGCTCCTTCATGTCGCTGTCTGTTTACAGGGCGAGCAAATCAAAGATGCATCTCATTTCAGGGCCTGTAAAAGTGCGCCTGGGGAGGGATCGGGTGTCTCTGATCCACCCAATCCTCCCCGAGCAGCCTCTACTTACAATCCATGTACGTATGCGCTCCCGAGCCACATTGCGAACACGTCTCAAAGCAGCTGTTTGGTTCTTATTATCGTGTGTTTGTGGGGCATCGGCTCAGTTATGTGTTTGAATAAAAAAATTTCAGTCCATACATGTAAAATGCTGGTTATCAGATTATCGTTTTTTGTTTTTTTTTGTAAATCGCTGTGACATCTTAAACTTTCCCCTGAAACAAACGGGGCATATCAGTATATCGTATGCAGCTCTATTAATGCGGGTCTATGAAGGAAGGCGGTGGGGGGGTGGGGGGGGGAATCAATGTAATATTTTGTTTCTTGTGGTGTATTTGTTTCCTGAGTGGTCAGGAATAAAGCTCGTCTAATCGAAACATCAATTTATTATCTGAAAGTGCTTGTGCTGGAAAAGAAAGGGGACATCTTTTTTTTTTTTCTTTTTTTTTACTGGAAATTTCACAGCCTCACATCCGCTGCGGCATTGCAACACTAAGCTACTGGCGAATGAACTTTGATGAATGTTTTCGACAAACTCCATCCATTTTCGGAGCCGCTTTATCCTCACAAGGGTTACTGAAGCCTATTCCAGCCATCTTCGGGCAGTAGGCGGAGGACACCCTGAACCGGTTGCCAGCCAATCGCAGGGCACACAGAGACGAACAACCATCCACGCTCACACCGCGGGACAATTACGAGAGTTCCATCAGCCTGCCATGCATGTTTTTGGAAAGTGGGAGGAAACCGGAGTACCCGGAGAAAACCCACGCAGGCCCGGTGGAGAACATGCAAACGCCCGAGGCCGCAGATGGAATTGAACCCAGTACCTCTGCACTGTGAGGTCGACGCGCTAACCACTGGACCACCGGGCTGCCCTCGACAAATTCATAATTTGCAATTTGACATGACATCCAAATGGCAGAACTGAGATGAAACAAACGAGTGAAGACGAAAGAATATGCACTTTTTTACTGCATCCAACTGAATCGCTGCTCCGTCTTAAATTCAAAACCCAGATCGATCCATGATTGGTGAGCAGCGTTGCTGCATGGTGAGCAAAATCCAAAAAGTGACGATACGGCCATACGTCTCCGGACATTTGAGCCTCCCTCCTGCTTCCCGATCCAGGATATTGGTCGAGGGGGGGGGGGGGGACATGAGCAGCATGTCGCTGCTCTTTAACGGGACAGCCCGCGTCGGCTTCCATTTACAAATATTTTTTGGTAAATACAATATCATGTTCTTAACACAGCCAGTCCCCCAGGCCGTGCAAAGAGCCCGGTGAGAGTATGGCCCCCTGTCACTCATGCCGGCCCGCCATCGAACCGCCGGCATCTGGAGGCTCAATGTGTGTGTGATGGGGGGAAGTGGGGGTGCGGGGGGGGGGGGGATCATACCTTCTGCTGCTCTCACAAAATAAAGACACACACAAAGTCCAAAACATGTACTAGCCTTCCTCCATCAAGTATACATATTGGTCTCACGCACTCTTGCACCCCCCCCCACCCTCACCCCCCACCTTCCTCCCATCCTCCTGATTAGCTCATAATGGACGACTGATGTCCCCGAGACCCCAAAGACCTCCCTGGGGAGCCCTCCAACTCTGACCCCTATCCCGACCCTGCCCCCCCCCCACCCCCACCCCTGCACCTTGCTGAAAACACACTAAATAATCTTTCATTTGACAGCAGCTTGAATGAAATTCCGTTTTCGAGCCGCATCATTCACCGCCGCCGACGATAAATATTGATAAATGGGATCATTGTCCGGCTCGATATTTTCGGAAAGGGTTAACTGACATTTTACGATGTCCGAAAGTGTGCTCTGGCTAATTCGCTCCACTAATTTTGAGAGAAAAAAAAAAAAAAAAAGGAAAAGTGTCCAACCGGAAGCCGGTTCAGGCAATTTATCACCTAATGGTTAAAAGAAAACCAAACAAGGGATCGGCCGAATGGCCGCTCCTCCAACATTTACATGCAATTATCTTCTTCCATAGTGAAGTGCATTCAGTTAACAAGCAGCCGTCTTGCTAACGGGCCCCAATGCCGCTCATCGAGCGAGAAGGCCAGAAAAGCGGAGTGAATGACTAATTAGAGTGCAATATAATACATCTTTATTTATTGGATGTAATGTTTAAAAAAAAAAAAAAAAAAAAATCCCCAAAGAGGAAGGAAAGAGGGAGAACGAGATACATCACAAAGTGGTTAAAGAAGGCGCAGCTAAAAAAAGAAAAAGGGCACAAAAGGGAGCGCTGCTTTTTTTTTATAGTATTAATGGAAGGCAGGAGTGGATGAGGGGTGGGGGGGTGGGGGGGTGGGGGAAGGGTCCTCATTCAGCTTTGGGTTTAATGACTACAAATTTCGACATGAGCGAATTTAAGATCACTCGACTTGAAGAAACATTTTGCCAATTAAGTTTTTAACATGTCGTACCGACCACTTCAGAGCGCGCAAACATAGCGAACCTTAAAATAGCTCACTGGGTGGACTTTTTGCTCGTCGAAAATCGACCTCCACGAATGAAATTAAATCACATCGAGGATGTTCTGATTTTCTCTTTGTACTCTTCAGGACTAAAAAGGGTGGAGTGAACTTTTTTTTACATGAGCGGGTAAGTATACAACTGAGTATTTTCAGGATTCTATTTATACAGGGACTCCTCAATTTGATGCTAGCTGAACATCGGGAGACTTTGAGAAAGATCTGAAAAAGACACTGCTCACATTTAAAGACAAGGTGGAGTTTTTGGTCACAGCCTCGTATCAGACTGAGGCTGAATTTTGCATGGTCACTATTTATAATCCTACGAGATTTTTTTGCAATTTATCCCCATACTCCATCATGCTTTTATTGACTAGTTGAGGCAAAATGGCTACATACTGTTTTGCAGATACCGCAGTCATCATTCCACGTTGCGTTCTTCGCATGTGCATCTTTACCGGGTGACGAAACTGTCCCTTTAAGAGTGTTACATGACCGCAAAAGGTCGACATCAGTCACTGGAGAGCGTTGATGAGAAACGGCTTTTACATTCCATTGAGAAAACAAAAGTGTGTGTGCATGTTTGACTTATGTTACGGACACGGCCAACACTTTCCTTTGATTCCGCACGCCATGAGCTCATCTAGCCCCCGGGCCAACGAGGAGGCAACTTTGTCACACTCAACTTGCACTATCGCTTACGGAGCCGTCAGGGAGACTAATGGGCGGATTGCTTGAATTGTATGCATTACCGTCACAGAAGATGTCACTTTTGGGGAAGATCTGTGGAACAATGAGCATTTTGTGCCGGTGCCCATCCCCCTTTAGACAAAGAAGAATATGCGACCAATACCACATCACCACAATGGACACTCACATGTCATATTAAACCCCAACTCTGTCAAGCCTGTCACAACCACACATGACCTAAACTTAAAATCACGTTACGAGTGTTCCCCAGAGGTATTCTGCTGACTGCTATATCTTAAATACTAAAAGTTGCTGGTGGCTTTTTTTTTTTTCCATCAACTGCAGATGGTCTGATTAGGAAGCAAAGCCGAATGCGTTTTGGGAGGTTTTTTTTGGGTGGTGGGTACAATTAAGGGCCACATAGTGGATGAGTGGTTAGCACGTCCGCCTCACTGTGCAGAGGTGCAAGGTTCGATTCCTTCCTGTGTGGAGTTTGCCTGCGTGGGTTTTCTCCGGGTAGTCCCCTTTCCTCCCGCATTCCAAAAACATGCGTGGCAGGTTAACTCATTCAGTACCAGCCAATTCTGGACCAAGTCTGAAAAGACGTTTAAAAACGTCTTTGGGAGTGAATGAGTTAATGGATCGCTCTAAATTGTCCTTCTGTGTGATTGTGAGTGTGGATGGTTGTTCGTCTCTGTGTGCCCTGCGATTGGCTGGCGACCAGTTCAGGGTGTCCCCCGCCTACTGCCCGAAGACCGCTGGGATAGGCTGCAGCACCCCCCCGTGACCCTCGTGAGGATAAATGGATTCGAAAATGGATTGATGAAATAAAAATAAATAATGTTAAACAATAGCCATATGTAACCTGACCTTCGAGTATTGCATATGTACGTCCGGACTGCAATGCTAATTGTTGTTAGCAACGGAGTCTCAATTTAACGTCCATCTCACCATCTTCGTTGCGATTATTTTGGGCTAGTAACAATGTTGAAATTTCAGCAGTTCATTACCGAAACGGCTCGGTAAAAAAAATTATAAACATGGACCGATACAACACTGCATAGTGACCAGGCCCACATAAAATGCGATTTAGGCCCGACTGATTAATCGCCAGCTAATTCGAATTGTTTAAGATCGGCAAAAAGTTGGCAATATTTGGCTGATTATTATATATATATTTTTTCACATACGAACATATTACAACATAAGAAATATAATGATTTTCGAATATTTGTCCTGCCGCTACCCCTCCTAAAATTTTTGGGGGGAATAAATTATCCGATTTTTGACGATATTTTTCTCTGTTGCGAAATTCAAGAAAAAACTATTGTCAAAAAAATATTCTGCCTGTAATTCGAATCTTTTTTTGTTGAGTTCAGGGAGTCAAAATCTTATGTTATTTTATTTTTATTTATGTTTTTTTTTTTTTTTTAAACAAGTCAGCCTAATTGTTAATTTATCCCAGGTGGACGACGCGACCGGCGACTAATCGGGACTCGGCGACTATTTGAGGAACTGCGGTAAGCTACAAACTATGCAGCAAAGTGAGTCAACAATATCAGGTCGCTTTTGTCCCGAGCGCTTTCTATGGAGTTCAATAAACACTTACCCCGTCTAAAGCTCACGCGGGGACAATGGCTCCTTTCCGAACTTGACACCGGCCCTTTAACAATACAAATACTCTCTCTGCGGCCCAAGACTAATTGATGTCATTTGCCTGTTGGTAAATCAGACTTAGGCAGACCTAATGGTCAAGTATAGACTGTACGTGCTGCTTTTGATGGTAACCTGAGCAACTGCAGTACAAAGAAAAGAGAGTCAACAGAACGACAAAAACAATAACAACAAAAAAGGTCATTTTTTTGGGGGGGTTCATCAACAAAGCGCCGATCCTTTGTGTTTTCTGGCCAACCAGGGTGTCATTTGAATAAGGACCGGGTTTTATAAAAGGGGGAAATGGCTGCTGGGTGCTCAGAGGATTGGGACGCGTCCGTCGGCCGCTGGCCTGTGAACATATTGGTTATTGATATTCTCTCACACTGCATCTGTAGGAGAAAAAAAAAGAAAAAAAAAGAAAGCTGAAAGCCCTCAAGAGCCACACTGAAACAAATGTGTTTGCTCTCTTTCTTTTTTTTTTTTTTTTTTCCTGCTCTTTGGCAGCAGGTGAAAGTGACGGCTGGGCTTTGACAACTTGGGTGCAGTGCCATCTACTGGTCACTGAAATCTCAAGTATGACACGACACAAGGCCGCCTGGAAGACAGGAGTGACCTTTCCTCTCATTAGGTACGCATACACTTTGCTTTCAGATCCAATTGCAGGAGCTTTTTCGCCCAAAAAAAAAAAAAAAAAATCTCTCTTCATGAAGAAAGCAACCCTCAGTTTCTGTTGATTCAACTGGATGATTCCGGTGACCTCCCCCCAAGAATTTTAGCTTGATTGAAAATTACTTATAAGTGCACTTATTTGTGGACAGTTGGTAGTTAAAAAAAAAAAAAAAAGATGATGAACAGATTTTCAGCCCTTTTCTTTAATTTCTTAGTGAAAAATGCATGAATCTTAATTACAAAATTCTAGCATGTAGAAAATGTGTGTTTGGTCACATGAGAAATTTGGGATTGACCTGGGCGAAGTGCACTCATATTTTGGCCCTCTTGTGTAGCTTCATAGCTCAAAATATGAAAAACAATCACTCAGTATGATGCAGGGGCAGTTCCCAACCACTACAAATGTAAACATTGCGAAATTCAACTCCTCCCCCACCCCCCACACACCCAATTAATCGGATAGCATCAATGAAAACAGAACATTATCATCTTTACATGGCTGAAAGGTTTCATTGTATTAGGTATGATTTGACCGTGCAGGTGTGCCTCATTTAATGTTAAAGCCGTGAGTGCATGATGTCATCCTCTCCTTTTCCGTATTCGGTCAACCCGCACGAAATGCGCCGCTCGTTCAAATGCATAAAGGACACATTTCCTTGTCTCACCCACGCGACTGTGGGTTTTTATAATGCGAATGCTGCATACGCCATCAGGGGGGAAGAGCTGTGTGTGTATGTGTGTGCATGTGTGTGTGTGTGTGTGTTGGACAGAAGGGTATAAACTTGCTTGGCCTCAGGGAGTCGGATAATTCTAACCGCAAGACACATGGAACTTTTACATAAAAGCAGCGTTTAAAATAAATGTCTCTGATGCACCTGTCAAGGAAATTGATGGACACCCAAAAAAAAAAAAAAAAACAATACAATGGAACGTCTAAAGCAGGGAGTCCCCAACGTGGTGCCTGCAGGCGCCAAGCAAGACAACATGAATAGCCTGGTGGGCTTGTTTGAAAAAAAAAAAAAAAAAAAAAGCTCACCGTTGAAGTGCTCATCTTAAATTGTGTCATGTAAATGTAAGCTACTGATACATCGTTGGACATCAGGACGATTTTTTTTCCGGTTTACAACCTTAAAATTTCAGAAAGATATTTTTCATCTTTTGACCCGACTTGCTTGGGACAACTCAACATGACTTTTTTGGAATGTGGGAGGAAAGTGGAGCACTCGGAGGAGAATTGGAAGAACATTGCAAACTCCTCAAAGGAAGATCCGAGCCGACGTTCAAACGTGAGCCATGTCAACTATGAGGCAGGCTCGCTAACTACTGCGAAAAAGGTGCTGCCATGGACTGGGGGAATCGATTACAGTCAAACCTCGGTTTTCGAACGTCTCGGTTCTCGACCAGTTCGGTTTTGGACCCAAAATTTTGAGTTTTTTTATGCCTCGGATGACCAACAAATTTCGGTTCTCGAACAAACTGAGCGCACTTGAATGCACCATTTGACTTCCTCTCGCCTTCCTTACACGAGGAAGTGACGCTTCCTCGTGTTGCTTTCCATTGTGAGCAGACGTGTTCAATAAACATTTTTATTTTAACCCCCAATGCAGTAATTATCCCAAAATTGGACATTTCGGTCACTTTGGACGATTTTGGACTGTTGGACAAATGGACACCACAGACAAAACAGTGACAAATAACTCCACGAAGCTGAAATTTTGCATAGGATGTATATCTATGTCTTGGCCAATTCCCACTGAACATTTTGAGGGGTTGAAAGTGAAAAAAAATTAAAAGTGAAAAACGTTGTTGCACTTTGGAAGAGGGACATTTTTGGGACAATCCTCGAGGACGTAATACCCTTCATGCAGCCGCTTAAAAATACTGCATGAGGGTTAAAAAGAGCGTGGTTTCGGTTTTCGAACAATTCGGTTTTCGAACAGCCTTCTGGAACGGATTATGGACCAAAACCGAGGTTTGACTGTCCTTCTATTTCCATGACTTGCTATGAGAAAAAAAAATAAAAAATCGCTTCAAAATCGGCAGCATCCCGGAACGTAATCAATGTTCCGCTGTATTTATCTTGATCGGGTAGCCCCGATGCTAAACGCCCTTTTTTGCAAAGGATTGATGACCCCGCGTGTCCATTTAATGCCCTTCATCAGCCATCCATAATCATCTGACAAGCTGCGATCGAGGCCCAAGAGTTTCTTTGCGCACAAAGACCTGCACTACATCACGGCGGCGCACAATGAAATGGGACGTTAAGGCCGTCAAGTGACATCATGCAGCAAGCCCCGGGGACAAATATAGATCATGTTTATCCTTAACAGATGATTCATTTGTGACATGGTAAAGAGATCTCCGCAGACTGCCTTCCGTCCAGATCATCTCGGCGGCGGTGGATGGTGTGCTGCAGGGCTGGCGGCGAGGGGAGGGGGAGTGGGGGGGGGGGACAAATGACTGCACCATTGAGCAATGTTGTTTTACTAGAGGACTATCTTACAGAGATGCTTAATGTCGCAGAGTTGTGCCGAAATAGCGCATTGATTAGCGATTAAACAAATGAGCTGAGCAAAAGAGAATCCATCTACAAAAATAGGCACAAAAAAAAACACCAAAGAGGGTAATGCAATCTTTTTTTTTTTTTTTTTTTTTTTTTTCTCGCCACCCTCCCCCCTCGCCACACGAACCCTTGGGATGCGGCACTCCAAGGTCTTTTCATTTGAGCACGTTGCATTATACCCCCTGTATCTCTGCTCATTTTTCATCCACATTGCATTAAGTATTGATATTGATTTCTTGTAAATGGCGGCGAAATGGATGGCTCACGCTTTTTTGGTGTGTTATTGTTCTGCGGCACTTGTAGGTAATTTATTACGGGCTGAGGGTCCGGCGAGGCCTTCCAGCACCGCGTCGCCACCTCTGGAGAACGAAGAGTAACACATTTTGCAGCCGGGCGACCGCTCGTATGCACGAAGAAAACACACGGAAAGAGTCTCTTGAAGTCACTGTAAGGTGAACATACATTTCTGGAATTTCACACGCAAGAGTCAGGAGGGTTGTTGCCGAAATGTAACGGTTCGAAAATAAAAATGGCTCTCAAACTCGGGGTCCGTTGAACGCGCAGAGACAACGCCCATCAACTATCGGCCAAATTCTACTTCAACCACCTGGAAAAATGGCTGCTATTTTCTCGAGAATCTGTCTTATGCCTAAACATAATCACAAGCTTGAGCCAGGGAAATACAGTCAAACCTCGGTTTTCGTCCATAATCCGTTCCAGAAGGCTGTTCGAAAACCGAAATTGGTCATAAACCGAAACCACGCTCTTTTTAAAATAAAAATGTTTACTGAACACGTCTGCTCACAATGGAAAGCAACACGAGGAAGCGTCACTTCCTCGTCTACCCGAGAAAGCGTCACTTCCTCGTGTAAGGAAGGCGAGAGGAGTCAAATGGTGCATTCAAGTGCGCTCAGTTTGTTCGAGAACCGAAATTTGTTCATCATCCGAGCCGTCAAAAACTAAAAATCTTTGGTCGAAAACCGAATTGGTCGAGAACCGAGACGTTCGAAAACCGAGGAATATAGACGATTGAGACATCACAAGGGTTTTCCACGACACAACAACGAAGCGCTCTAAAAGCGACAAAACAAGGCGAAGCTGCCCTCTGACGTTGAAAAAAAAATATCCTATTTCATCACTCTCTGCAGGACGTGCACGCACTCATGGTCAACAGTGAGGCACTCTATAGAGGCACTCTATAGAGCTCATGCCAGCAAAAGATGCATTTGTAGGGTTTCGCCACAGCGAGCGAGTGAACTGTACGTTGCAACCGAGCTGGATAAGCGGCGACGCGAACGAAATTTTTCACAACAGGGGGTTTTTCACTGTAGCAAATTTGAAACAGGAAAGTGGGAATGGTGTGAATGCATGAAGATTTTTTTCACACTAGGGGGTATTTTCACCCATGTAGATTTCGTTGTAGAGGAGTTTCACTGTATTTAGGTATCTGGATCCAAGATCTTTAAAAAGCATTTTATCAATCTGATCTTGAGTTGCGTCGCAGGCGGCTCTTGTTTTTTGAGGGAATATTATTCTGTTGAGCGGCTGAGCCGCACTTGTGCCGAAATCCATTGGCGGTTTTGTGACAAAACGCGGCCTTCTTGACAAACTGGAGTGGTTTACTTGCATTGTCATCCCGGCCAATTTCTTTTTTTTTTCTCCCCCCCCCCGGCTGCCGCAAGCCTCGGCAACTCATTTGCATTTCAATGGCCCGCCACTCTGCCTCTATATTGCCTGATATTATGTCTGCCTTGTATGAGTTCAATGTCTGCATCTGCTGTTCCACGAACCAAAGGGGGCAAACATATGAAATAAGGCTCGCGGAGCGGCCGCCATTGATGGCGAGCGATGATGTAAACCGAGCCAAACAACGTTATATGGGCTTCAAGAAAAGAGCTCTTGGCATTAAAAAAATAAATAAATAAAAAGTCCAAGCATGTTGGGCTTTTACATAAATGGCGCACATAGTAGGAGACGATCATACTGGATGATGATTAGTCGACACGTCGCGTCACCATGCGTCAAAGCATACACAACCATTGTCATGGGCGGGGGTGACTAGTTAATGTGTTTTTGAAAAAATTTTCAAGACAACACATCCATCCGCATTCTGAAGCGCGGAACCTTACTACGGTCACCATAGTAAGGTATGCGTGACGCATGGACAAATTGGTACATAACGACACACATGTTGATGCACGGTTGCAGACGTGAATGTAATTATTTCAAATTTATTGCTGACTTTGTTCATGCTGATGGCTGTCAGTGAGTTTTTTTTTTTTTTTTAAATACACTTTCCACATCCTTTTGGATTGATATTTTTTTTTCTTTTTAAAAAAAAGTTGTTTTTTTTAAAGAAAAAAAATTCAGTTTGTTTTCAGTAATTTTTTAGTTTGAAATTTTTTGTTGGAATTTTTAAGTGGTCATTTTAAAGTTTTCAGTAATCCCATAGGAATATCGTGATCGTATGGTTATCGAGATATCCGGCAAAAATATTACGATATCACATTTTGGTCGTAGCGCACAGCCCTGGTTCGTGTACTGATGCACTTACGTCTTTTTAATCTTTAATCTTTTTCCAGAACATGCATACGCCACACAGAGGAAGAGCCGAGCAGGGATTCGAACCCGGGACTTCACTTTGACGCAGACGTGCTCACCACTACCACACTGTGCGGCCCATATCTCCTGTATTGTCTCCTATGGGGGAAATCGGTTTCAATGTTTGATACGGTGCACGTACGTCAATTCAGAAGGAGAAGAAAGGCCCTGAAGAGAAAGTGATACGTCCCGTTTACTGTCTGCGTCACCGCAACACCCACGGCGGACCGCAAGCGCTGCCTTGGTGCCACGCTGTCGGACAGCGCCAGTCACATGACCCCGCGGCCGAGTCCCACAGAGGTCCCCGCGGTATCGCAGAATGCCCTCCGCACTGGCGGTTAGCGCGCTCGCTCTTTTCTCGCCGGACAGGATATACGGCGTGTCGCGGGGGCCACGGGCAGTTACCGTTGAATGTGGTGAGGATTTACTGGAAGTTCCGCGCTTGGGAAAGATAGAGAGCGGCAAATTCCTGATTCATTTCTGTTCACGGGATGCTGGAGGGAAGGTGCTAAAAAGCATCTGTGGGCAATCTTTTGTACTCAAGTGCCACATTTGATTTTTTTTTTTTTTAAATGGGCCAGGTCACGAGATAAAAACATTCTTTTTTTTACAGCAATTGGATTTTGTATCATTTATTTGAACTACAATTAAGTAACCAATTTTATTGATGGAGTCCACAGTGATGCCTTGAGATACGAGTTTAATTGCTCATTGAGCAGGCCTGAAATTTAAACTTCTCTTATTATTGCATAATCATCTTTCTCCATCAGAATGAATGCCATGACTACGTGCCGGCTTCAAAAAAACAGACAAAAAACAGAAATGTGTTAGTTTATAAGAAAAAGAGCACTCTATGATATTTTACTTTCAACGAACAGTAATAACAATTAAACAGAATGTTAGAAATGAAGCAGTTTTTGCCATGTTGGTTTGCCTCAATTGCCCCTGGTATGTACGCCTTGACCACCCAAGGGTGGTACAATACAGACATAAATATATACAGTAAATAGTCACAGACGCAGTCAGTGCCTTCGGTAGGCGGCGATCATTTTTGTCATTCTTTGCAAAGGATAAAGAATATATGCCTGTGAGAATCATGTTATCACACTCTGTGTGTTCAAATGTCAGTTGCTTGAAGGGGTTTCACAATTGCGCATCGATGCCATTCCAAAGCTCGCACTGCATTGTTCGTTAAACCGTTAATTTATTTTATTTATTTATTTATTTCATATTTATTTTAAATTATTTTATTTTATTATTTTATTATTTTTACGAAATGCACTAAGGAGTGGCACCCAAATTTTGTTGTATGCTATACAATGACAGTCAAGGCGATTCTGATTCTGATTCATATTAGTCTAAGCAGCTTCTCCTGAAACAAAAAGTACGTGGGTGCTTGAATCACACGACGTGGAACTATCTTTGTTTTACGTTTAGCTTGACTGTAAACGTCGACCAGAAGAGGAATTAAATAGCGCGAAACCTCTTTTTTGAAAAATTGTTGACTATCTGCCAAGCAGCTGAGTTGAGTTCGCTCACATGTGAAATTTATGCTCTTAAGTCAAAGCAAGTGAATAAATAAATCAGTACATATGTGACCCCGATTTACAAAAAGCGAGTCAAAAGTTGAGTTACTTCTATCTCTAGTACCACTGTATGAAAAAAAAAACACGTTAATTTTCCGACTAATCCGTATTATTTACGATAAATCAATTAAACAATTCATATAAGCGGTATATTCAATTTAATTTGACAATTTTGGGAATAAAACGGCAAAATGAATGGGTCATCACAGCATTCTTGAAAATGTAAAATTCTCAGTGGGCAAGGATGTGGCAAATTGCGGACCACTTTTCGCCCACCACCGGCGCAAAGACGAGCGGTCGGGTTTAGCTCAGTTGCTGCGTAACAAAATCCAGACCATTCTTACATTGTGCGACAAAAAAAAAAAAAAAAGTCCGAGTGAAAATCAATGGAGAAAAAAAAAAAAACCTTCCTCTGCCTGGCGCCCCTTTCCGTTTTAACCTCTGCCAAATGCAGCCTCTGTCGGAAAACAATTAGCGTGGAGCCGCGCGGCGGCGAGCAGGCCGCCTGACAGCTGTGTTTGGGCCACTTGTTGTGCCTCCAGCACGGATAATTACGGTAATCCACAAGCAGAGCAGTCACTCGGGGAGTTTAATAATGCACAAGTAGTTGCTATCTCTTTATAGATCACGTTACTGCAGCACTCACTGACGTGTAATTTAGATCAATCAAAAAATACGGCGGGGCTATGAAACGGCCGCCTTTGATAATAGTTGGCAGGTAGCAGTCACCCGCCGTTGTCCCCCGGCTTCGGTGGGTATAAAAGGCTTCATTCCGCCCTCCGTCGTAGGGGGTGGGGGGGGGCCTGCTGCGCTAGGATGCGTAACCCAGGCAACGGATCCATGAAGCATTATAGGACTTGATTTAATTTGTCTAAATGGGAGCTGGAGTATCTTCGGTTCTCAGTTTCGAATGTCCCTGTTAACCACCACTACAATGTAATGGGCTGCTCAACTCGGTGCCGCTGATGGCGCGCTGGCGCTTTTTTTCCCCGCTCCGGTTTGTTTTGGCGCTTGCGGGCGAGTGCAAGTATGCTGCAAACAAGTGTGTACACAATAGTCCAGAAGTTGGATCCCCAGTTGGGGCAGACAGTCGATGATGAAGGGTGTGAGCAAAGTGCCAAAAGAAAAAAAAAAAAAAAAAGTCCTCGCGGGTGGGCAAGGAGAGCAAAAAAGAAAACGAAATGAGGGCACTTGTAAGACGCTGCTGTAGGCCGCGACTCGCGTCGAGATGCCAGTCGTCCTGAGCCACCTATTGAAGGCTTTTTGGATGACTCAGTCATTGTCCGATTAGTTGACAGTAATAATCCATTTCAGAAGGCTGTTCGAAAACCGAAATTGTTCGAAAACCGAAGCCCCGCTCTTTTGAAAATAAAAATGTTTCCTGAACACGTCTGCTCACAATGGAAAGCAACACGAGGAAGCGTCACTTCCTGGTCTACCCGAGGAAGCGTCACTTCCTCGTCTAAGGAAGGCGAGAGGAGTCAAATGGTGCATTTAAGTGCGCTCAGTTTGTTCGAGAACCGAAATTTGTCCGTCATCCGAGGCATAAAAAACTCGAAATTTTTGGTCGAAAACCGAATTGGTCGAGAACCGAGACGTTCGAAAACCGACGTTTGACTGTATTGCGATACGCTTGGGTTTTTATTTGCCTAAATGCATTGTGAAATAACTACGATTTTGGATAATCATTTGGGGCGGCCCGGTGGTCCAGTGGTTAGCGCGTCGACCTCACAGTGCAGAGGTACCGTGTTCAATTCTAGCTCCGGCCTCCCTGTGTGGAGTTTGCATGTTCTCCCCTGGGGCCTGCGTGGGTTTTCTCCGGGTACTCCGGTTTCCTCCCACATTCCAAAAACACGCATAGCAGGCTCATGGAACACTCGAAATTGTCCCTCAATGTGAATGTGAGCATGGATGCTTGTTCGTCTGTGTGTGCCCTATGATTGGCTGGAAAACCGGTTCAGGGTGTCCCCCGCCTACTGCCCTAAGACAGCTGGGATAGGCTCCAGCACCCCCCCGCGACCCTTGTGAGGATTAAACGGATCAGAAAATGGATGGATGGATAGATGGATAATCCATCCATCCATCCATTTTCCGAACCGCTTGATCCTCACTAGGGTCGCGGGGGGTGCTGGAGCCTATCCCAGCCGTCTTCGGGCAGTAGGCGGGGGACACCCTGAATCGGTTGCCAGCCAATCGCAGGGCACACAGAGACGAACAACCATCCACGCACACACTCATACCTAGGGACAATTTAGAGTGCCCAACGAGCCTGCCATGCATGTTTTTGGAATGTGGGAGGAAACCGGAGCACCCGGAGAAAACCCACGCAAGCCCGGGGAGAACATGCAAACTCCACACAGGGAGGCCGGAGCTGGGATCGAACCCGGTACCTCTGCACTGTGAAGCCGACGTGCTAACCACTGGACTACCGGGCCGCTAGATGGATAATCATTTGACTAAATATATTCAACTGATTATCGGGAATTTCTAAATTCATATTTTAACCAGGACTCTCCTCTCCTCGCCTCTGGCTTTTTGGAGACGATCGGGAACAATTCAAGGAGCTGCCCGACGACGACCCGCCCTCCCCCTTTTTGTCTCTCCCGGCTTTCAACCCCACGGATCTTTTGTTTTAAATGGCAATTCATCCCGTTCGGCCCGCTCAGCCACGTCAAACATCCATTTCCTCACTGAGCACACATTACGAGCCGATAGACGGAATAAAAGCTCTGCTGCCGCCGCCGCCTCCTCCACCTTCTCGCCGGCTTCTCTTTCGGAGACGCCATCCGCCAGCGGCGGCCCGCGTCCAACCAACAACCGGGGCGGGGGGGGTGGCGGGTGAGGGGGGAGCAGGCGCACGGCAAGACGGCCGGCCATTCGACCGGCTCTTTAGTCGTTTTTATACCTACTGCAAAACTAGTAACGATTTCAAGGGCCTTTGAATTCCTCCAAGGGAGCCCGGCGGCTTGATAAAACATGCATGAGGTGTTCAGTAAACAATGCCCAATGGTCTTATTCCTTTTAAATAAAAACTATTTCCAGGAGACAGAAGACAGACTTTAATATTGCCTTAAATATTAAAAGAGCGAACTGAGCCTCATCTATTTTTCATTTATTGGGCCCGCGCGCGTGAGGAGTCATCAATCTCCAAAGAAATTACTGACATTTTCATTTCAAATAAAAAAGGGTACACTTTATCCAGCGGTAATAGGGATTGCCACTCTTACACTGGGAGCATTTAATGGCTTCTGGAGTGCTGAAAATTACTTTTTTTTGTTTTTTTTTTCCTCCGCCTTTTTTTCCGGGAGAGTTTAAAAAAAGATTCTGGTTATAACCTTGCGGTGGAAGTTGCTGGATCCAAAAAAAAAATGTACGTTGATGCAATCATGGGGTGACAAATGGGACTGTTGCGCATGCTAAATAGTTGCCAATGAGTACAAACAGAGTTTATTGGCGTTGCGGCTGTCCCTTTTGACATGCTGCTGTTATGATATATTGCCGTAAACGTCCACATCATTACGGGGGCGCCTCTCCTCGCCCTTTTTTTTTTTTTTTTTTTTGTTACCCGCGGGGCACGACGCTTTGTAATTACTTCACAATAAACAAATGGTTTGGGTAATGCGGAATGGAGGGGCGGAGGGGATGTCGAAAAGACCCACAGGCGCGGAGAGAGGATTACCCGGGAAAGGAGACCCACTTTTCACCCCCCCACCCCCCACCCCACCCCAAAAAAAAAAGGCCCCGTCCCGTGTCTCGCCGCACTCCCCCTACGGAATCGCCCCTTGCTGAATTATGAATCACCGAGCGGTGTTGATATATGACAAAACGTGTACATACACCGCAGAGAGTGTTGGGTGGGGGGTAGGGAGGGAGGGGGGGGGATGCCGTACGGTACAGTTGGCCCGGATTTATAACAAAACCTTGACGCGGTCGCTTCCTGTTGGCTGAAAAATGATCCAACACATGGAAGAGTTTGTCCGCAGTCTCCGAATGGATGGCTATTTGTTTTTAATATCTGAACACAAGTCAGCCACTCACGCCGCCGTCTCATTTGCATAGGTAGATTGAGACGCCGCCAGCGTAATGGCCCGGTGATGGAAGACGCTGATGAATAGAGCTCTCTGCCCGGCGTGGCACCTTTGTAAATGTTTGATTAGTTTTGAATGGATTACTGTTAGATGATCGGGTTTGGGGCCCGCACCCAGACGCGGATTTGCCATTCGGAGACAGTTCCTCACGGGTGTCCCATGACGGACGGACTGGCGGCTTTGCGCGCCACGTTTGTTTTGCGCCGGGGTTGTCAAAATGTTTGAGAATGCCGTTGCTCACTGTCGTGTCAGGGAGTCGTCGGGCGTGACCACACCAAGGTGACTTTGTTTTTTGGTTGGTTTTTTTAGGGATGTTTCTCGAGGGCCTTTTGTCCAGACACAATCTATAATTTTGATCAATGAAGATGGAGATACAGTCAAACCGCGGTTTTCGAACGTCTCGGTTCTCGACCAATTCTGTTTTCGACCAAAAATTGTGAGTTTTTTATGCCTCGGATGACGAACAAATTTCGGTTCTCGAACAAACTGAGCGCACTTGAATGCATCATTTGACTCCTCTCGCCTTCCTTACACAAGGAAGTGACGCTTCCTCGTGTTGCTTTCCATTGAGAGCAGACGTGTTCAATAAACATTTTTATTTTAAAAAGAGCGTGGTTTCGGTTTTCGAACAATTTCGGTTTTCAAACAGCCTTCTGGAACGGATGATGGACGAAAACCGAGGTTTGACTGTATATTTTTAAACTTTAGTCTGACTTTACAAAAATGTGTTTTGAGCAGGTGCGAAACAGAATCTGTTCATTTTTTGTGCCCTTTTCTATGATGTCGATAGTAGAAATTCTTTCATTCATTCATTTTCTGATCCGCTTTATCCTCACATGGGTCGCGGGGCGTGCTGGAGCCTATCCCAGCTGTCTTCGGGCAGTAGGCGGGGGGACACTCTGAACCGGTTGCCAGCCAATCGCAGGGCACACAGAGACGAACAACCATCCGCGCTCACACTCACATCGAGCGACAATTTGGAGTGTTTCATCAACCAGCCAAGCATGTTTTTGGAAAGTGGGAGGAAACCGGAGCACCCGGAGAAAAGCCACACGAGCCCGGGGAGAACATGCAAACTCCACATGCTGAATTGAAAGCCAAAGAATAAAGGTGGAAATGTAAAGATTCTGGGGTCCCTAACGTGCAGGAGGAGGTCATTCCACAAAGTGGGAACAGCAACAGCTTGGACTCAACCACGACTTCATCAGCAGCAGCTGGTCAGCTGACCTGAGGTAGTGGACAGGACTTTAGCGCGACCAGTCCGAGATTTAAAAACAAATGAACGATGTAGATGAATCGTTTTTTTACTTTTCAGGCTTCTGATTGGCTTCAACGATCTTATGATTGGGTTTTGACAGCGCTACTTTTTTTCAAGATGTTTCATTTGAACTAGCAGTAGTATGAATCCGGATTGTGAAGACGTGTTTTAAAAAGACGAAGAAGAATTACGAGACAAAAGGTAAAACAAATACTCGCGGAAAGCAGCGAATTTGGCAATTTGACAAATTTGACAAAATCGTGCGCCATATTTCTCCAACTGCTCCAAATTGCGGGGAGATTTAACGGGTTGGCTGGGATCTTATAGTGGAGTGGCTATCAATTTTCCAAAAGAGGAGGGGGAAGGGGGGGGGGCTCTTATATTGCTTGCAAGACAATCAGACTGGTGATTATATGGGTGATGAAACGTGCCGCCTCTCGGTGTCGGCCCCTTCCATTTTGCCTTCTGCTCTTTTCTCTCCCCCCCTCGTCTCTTTCTCCAACTTTATCTCTCCGCTCGCAGCCTCTGACGGATGTGGCGGAACGAGACGGACGCAGGAACCCATCACTTCCGAGACTTATTATGCACACTCGGATGCTGAGGAGGCGATGCGTGCTGTAGTGACACTGTCGGCAGCTCCCTCATGGGTAAACGCCTTAAAAAAAAAAAAAATACAAAAAAAAAACGCCCACCCCTGACGCCCTCGCTCCAATTTGTTAGCTTCGCAAATCCCTTTTTCTCGTCTTGACGCCTCCGCCGACATTGTGCTCTCCCCTCTCTCCCTCAATCTGTTTTGCTTCCTGTTGTGACCTTTCATACAGTCAAATATATTAGCGGAGGGGGCGAACTCTCATTAAAGCAGTGCATTAAGCAAAAGACTTCTCGGCGGGTAAATGACAGGCGAAGGAACGGAAAGCTAATAGCTGTGGGCAGTTGGGGAAACTTAAGTCATGAATCAGGATGCTAATGCTTGGAAGAGCAAGCCCGGAGCGGCGCGCGAGCGTATATGGCACAATCTCCATTGCAGTCACTCTACTTTGTCTCTCTCTCGCCGTCATAATTCCCTCAGCTTTTTCATGTTCCCCTTTTCGCCCCTGCTCTCCTACAACTGCTATTTATCGCCCATATTCAATATGGCCACCGTGTTCATATCTTACTCCCGTCCAGGGGCGGAGCTAGATGGTGGCCACGGGTGGCCATGGTCAAAATCATTATTTTCGCACCATAGCAAAGAAACAGCATGGCAGAGAAGTCCTTGTCTATCACACCACCCACAGTCATGGCACAGTCATGCTTTGATCAATTAGAATGCACACAAATACCAATCTTGCACACAGACTCAAAACACAAGCAGGAACAAGCCGAAGTAAAAAAGCAACTTTTAGAAATACAGTCAAACCTCGGTTTTCGTCCATAATCCGTTCCAGAAGGCTGTTCGAAAACCGAAATTGTTCGAAAACCGAAACCACGCGGTTTTTAAAATAAAAATGTTTACTGAACACGTCTGCTCACAATGGAAAGCGACACGAGGAAGCGTCACTTCCTCGTGTAAGGAAGGCGAGAGGAAGTCAAATGGTGCATTCAAGTGCGCTCAGTTTGTTCGAGAACCGAAATTCGTTCGTCATCCGAGGCATAAAAAACTCAAAATTTTTGGTCAAAAACTGAATTGGACGAGAACTGAGACGTTCGGTTCTGTACAGTCAAACCTCGGTTTTCGTCCATAATCCGTTCCAGAAGGCTGTTGGAAAACCGAAATTGTTCGAAAACCAAAACCCCGCTCTTTTGAAAATAAAATTGTTTCCTGAACATGTCTGCTCACAATGGAAAGCAACACGAGGAAGCGTCACTTCCTCGTGTAAGGAAGACGAGAGGAAGTCAAATGGTGCATTCAAGTGCGCTCAATTTGTTCGAGAACCGAAATTTGTTCGTCATCCGAGACATAAAAAACTCTAAATTTTTGGTCGAAAACCGAATTGGTCCAGAGCCGAGACGTTCGAAAACCGCGGTTTGACTGTATTGACAAATGAAGCGATGTTTATGTCGTTATGCTTTTCAGATATGATTTGAATGAATGAGCTCTTGATCGCAAGATGCACAAAATAGACTCGGTGGCAATTGATCACAAACTGACATCGCTTTTCACTCTGACTTGTTCCTGCTTGATTGCAAGTGTGATGGGCATTGTCCTGGATTGGGGTGCATTTGATTTCATAAAACCTTGACTGTGGATGGTATGATAAAAAAATAATGCGAGCATGCATGCGCAGTCACCATTGAGGTGTTGTGTCACCCCGGCCACCCCACCGAAAAATGTTTAGCGATACACCGGACATATTTTCCCTTCTCATGTTTACCCCATGGCTGCCATCATGTCTTCTTCCTTCCATCCCTGTGGTCCCCCCCAAAGCGTTACTGTTTTCGGGAGGCCGAAATAAAAGACAAGAAAAAGCTTCGGATGAGAGAAGGACAGAGAGAGAGAAAGAGAGCGAGGGAAGGAGGGCGACGAGCACGAGGGAAGACTAAAAGCTCATTACTTTCCCCACCGATGGAGGGGGGAATGAGTGAGGAGGCAATAATAAAGCTTGAATTTTTCAATACTGTTAAAAATGGGGCTCTGACAGCACAGCGCCAGCGCGGGGGGGACAGGCGGCGACAACGCATGGTGAGCCACCGAATTAGCAATACCATACATCATAAAATCTAATTAAATCAAGGGGGGCAGAATCAAATTAGTTTGGTGCGACTCAAACCGCCCCGGCTCTATTAAATGAACCGTGGAGAGGGGGGGGGGGATTAAATAATTCACAGTGAGGGATTTTGCATTTATACAAAAATTGTGCACTTAATTGTCCGTGCTATATTACAGATTTGGCCTTATGTTAACAATGAGCCCAAAGCGCACTTAGTCGTGCGCACGGGGGCGCGCATTAGGGCCTACGTGGTCGACGAGGCTTCAAACCCGAGCGATATTAGCGCGACCGCCGGCGGAAGAGGGCTAGAGGTGCCGAGAGTATTCCGATGAGCTGCGATACGCCGAGCGCGAGGCAGGGGTGTTTAAAATGGGGGGGGGGGGGGTCAAGCAACGATTTCGACGGCCCGATATCGCATTCGACGCGTGGACAAGCTCACCCAGCCCGACGCGGGCTCGGTGGGCTCACCGGCAGAAAGGGCCGGCCGGCGGCTGCCCCGTGGCGCCGAGATTGAAATTCCGTCATGAAAACGGAGCACTTTTTGTTTTCCGGCGACTATCTCGCCGTGCCGCGATTCCCTTGGTCGCGTCGCCGGCATCAAACCAGCACGACTTTATTATAGTCGCTGTCAATACGGTAATAATAAGAGCGCGCGCGGAGGGGTGAGACTACTACATTACGCTTTTAACGAGAATACAGCAGATGCACATTGAGCGAATATTGAGTTTTAAAACTTGTCGGCGTGTGATTTGTGGCCTTGTCACTGCAAATATTTTTCAATGTCAGCGCTGCGCGCCGAGGCTGTCACTTGAGCGGTCAGACGGGATGGGGGGGTGGGGGGGGGGGGGGCGACGCGCAATGATCTGGCCCTTAATGGAGAACCGCTGGGACCGGCACGGAGGTGATGAAGCACTGTTTAGTTTGCAGCTGCCATATTTCTGCTCGGGGACGCTATTATAAAACACCGTGTTATTTTGTCAGATTTCCATCATGAGTCGGGCCATTTGTCACCCGCTCTGACATTGTCTGGCAAGTCGGGCTGACGGTGAAATATGAGCGGTCGACTAACTTAACCCGCCCTCGCTGTAGAAAAACAAGAGTTTTCTTTCGTCTGCGGGTAAAACCGGGGAAATAATACCATGTTCAAATTTCCGTCTGAGAGCATTTCTGACCTTTGTTTAATCACTTTGATACTTCGACTAAAGTCCAAGAGCGGAAAGACAAAAAAGTGATGTTTTGAAAGCAAACGGTGAGTTTGTTTGTTCGCGTTTTATAAATGTTAAGGCAGGGGTGTCAGACTCATTTTTGTCGCGGGCCGCTTTGGAGTGACATCTTCCCTTTGATGGGCCGGTACAAACGTGAAACGGAATAAATGTTTATATACTAAAGTCAAACCTCAGTTTTCGAACGTCTCGGTTCTCGACCAATTCGATTTTCGACCCAAAATTTCGAGTTTTTTATGCCTCGGATGACGAACAAATTTCGGTTCTCGAACACACTGAGCGCACTTGAATGCACCATTTGACTCCTCTCGCCTTCCTTACACGAGGAAGTGACGCTTCCTCGTGTTGCTTTCCATTGAGAGCAGACGTGTTCAGTAAACATTTTTATTTTAAAAAGACTTGGTTTCGGTTTTCGAACAATTTCGGTTTTCAAACAGCCTTCTGGAACGGATTCTGGACGAAAACCGAGGTTTGACTGTATTACTTGTACACAACTAATTGATGGAATACCAGTTTCAAAACCAGTCAACTGTCATAGTTTGTTCAATTATTGTTTGAGTGAGTGTTCATAGGATAACAAAATTAACACAAAAATCTCAACTCTTATTTATCATGCATAACAATTTGAGATTTGGGTGCAAATTTTAGCAAGGATCATGGACGTTGACGCACATGATTTGCTTTCGCGGGCCACATAATATGATGTGGCGGGCCGGATCTGGCCCCCGGGCCTTGATTTTGACACCTGTGCATTAAGGGAAAAAAAAAAAAAAAAAGATTCAATTTGGGTAGACATCCAGATAACACTCAACTCACCCGTATTTGTCGAGCACTTTAAAACAAACACCGATGGATACAAAATACTGTCCATGGGGCAAAAAGAATGTACAGTAATCCCTCGTTTATTGCGGGGGTTACGTACCAAAAAGAACCCGTGATGAGTGAAATCCGTGAAGTAGTGAACTTTGTTTTTTTTACAGTTATTACACAGTAATTAACTATATATATATACATTGAAATCAAAGACGTGTTCTGATTTAAATGGTTAAAAGCATGAAAAAACTGCACCAAAAAAAATCCGGGAAACGGTGAAGCCGCAGAAAGTGAACCGCGTTAGAGCGAGGGATCACTGTACACAACAAATAAATTAATATATGAATAACAAAGTCCAACTAAAAAAAAAAGCTTGCTTGTACACACACACACACAAAAAAAAACAATAAAAAAAAACAAGAAGGCTCACTTCCATACAAATTTAGATCACGTCACCACTGCTGGATTATCATTGTAATGCCCCCCCCCCCTCCACTAAAAAGTTGTATGATGTATTTTTTTGTTTTTGTTTTTGCTTTTAAGATTAACAAATCATCGGGGACGGGATTGTGTTGGATCACGGCGCTTCCCCCCCTCTGCTTTCCAGTTTGTCTAGTCCTTCATGGAGTTTTACTTGGCAAACAAGACCAAACTTCCCACCTGCACAGATGCAAACCGTGCATACATATGAGCCCACAGACAGAAGAGCCATTAGCTTTGGCTGACATGATCGCCATTAGCCCATTGTTTCTAGCGCCATGGTCGTGTTCCAAAAGAAGAAGCATTTACATAATGCGTGTTTCCCCCCACCCCCACCCCCAAACGGCGTGAGCAAGCGGCACTCTGTGCCGGTTTCCTGCTGGCAAATGTTTCAAACTGACCTTGGGAAACGGTCCATCCGCCAAACGCTTTGCAGTTCCATCCATAATGGGCCTTTTACTTGTTTTTGTGTATACGTGCGCATCCGTAATCGTGCGGGCTGTGCATTTGAGTCCGTGCGTCTACACGTGCTGCGGATTCAGGGGGCCGGCCGGACGGCTTTTATACGGATTAATATTAATACATCCCCGAGCCGCGGCCCGTCGCAGCGCCTTCCCCCCCCCCCAACCCCCGTGACCGAGGGCGACCATTATCGTCCTTTTCTGACTGCCGGTGAACCTGGAAGAGTGAGATGGGCACGCTGGGGGGGGGGGTCAAACAGCCTGGGCTAATGTAGCTCGAACCTCCAGGAGCGTAGAAAGACAGGCAAGCTATTTGTGCCGCCGTTCCCGACGAAATGCGCGCTTTCATGGAGATGGGCTTAAGGCCTACACATCACACACACACACACACACACGGATGCTCTCGTTGTCATAAAAAGGTACATTGGCAAAAAAAAAAAAAAAAAACATTAATTTCATACCGGTGTTATCTCCAATCAATGTCAACCACTATTTTCCGTTGCTCCCGTGGCCGGTATTGATGATCATGTTAACCATGTCCCATAAAGCTTATCAATCGATGGCATATGAAACGCACAAGTCTGGGACGTTGTCACCAGAGCGCTCAAGGGGTGACTTACGAGCGTGTGGGTTTTTTATCGCCCTTTACGGCAATTCATTGTTTCCATGGAAATACGGCATATACGAAGAAGCCTGCGACAGATTGAAGACGGGCGGCCTTTTGCTTTCTTTCATAGCGCGGACATGAAACGAGGCCAAATACGGCGCAAAGAGAGATGAATTTCCGAGCGCAACAAAGCCAGCGTTGTAATTAAAGGCGAGATAAGGCCATTGAGGACGCCCGAGAGACTGCCAGGCCAAATATCCTGATCAGCTTAAAATCAACCAAGTGGGACGGAATAACAAAAATCCAAATTGGCTGGTCTAGATCAGCGCGATTGGGCTTTCAATATGACACGCGACAATGGCCGAAATGAAGGCGAAACAAATTACAGGGGCCGCGATATAGCGGGAGACGACGTGGGGGAATTCAAGCACAATCGCTTTCCAATGCGGCTTCCAATATTGCAGCCAATCCTCGCACGATTCATATCCGATCACAAATAATGTTTATCGCCCTCATATCTCTCTCCCGGATGGAAGAGGCCTAGTGTTGGGGTTTAAGGAGCGCATTCATTTTTAATGAGGTCTGGGCACTGGCCAGAATGAGATGAACAGTCAGAGAGTTTTGGGCCAGTGCCGTAAAAGGTCGATCCATTCATTCTAATGTGACCAGGTTATGTGCAACTATAACTTGCCGCGTTGTTTATTACTACCGAGCCGCGTTTTTTTTTACGATAGCGCTGCTGTTTGGGAAAGAGCTAAAGATGTTTTCTTCTGCTGGGAAGTTTTAAAAAGGGACTGCGCCACGGAGACCCAAAAGAAAGACGAAGAATCAAGTGCGGTTTTTGGAATTCATATGCAGTGGTACCTCTACTTACGAAATTAATTGGTTCTGGAAGAAATTTCTCCACTACAAAATGTAAGTCAAGACGTGTTTTCCATGTAAATGCTCTAATCCGTTCCGAGCGGCCCCTAAATTCAGACATAAATGTTTTCTAAAGCATCAAAAATGCATCAAAATATGTAACAAATACATTTTACTAGATTATTGCACAATATATGAGAGTTGTGCAGAATGTAAAAATCTAAGAATGGAGTAACGAATAAAAACCACGGGTGGCCCGTTGATCGAGTGATTAGCGCGTCAAACTCACAGTGCAGGGGTACCTGGTTCGATTCCAGCTCCGGCCTCCCTGTGTGGAGTTAGCATGTTCTCCCCGGGCCTGCGTGGGTTTTCTCCGGGTACTCCGGTTTCCTCCCACATTTTTCTTATCTTTATTCCAAAAACATGCACGGCAGGCTGATTGTTTCAAAATTCTTTTGAAAAGTGATTGCGACACGACAGATTTCGACAAGCATACGGCCGACGTGCTTTTGCAGGAATTAGATCACTTGATTCCGTACGACCATCAAGCTCTTATGCGGGAGAGGACGGCCATCTATTTGCAATCTAATTCTGGAGGGGAACAAAAAAAAAATGCTTCTCGCTTTCCGGCCGGGTAAGACGCATGATTGGTGTGTGTGACTGCAACGTCAAGGCGAGATTACTCGGCAACGCCGGGGAATAAAATGTCGCTTAGGATAATGCGATTGCCCTTCAGGTACAAGCAGGTGAATGATCCTCCCTGATTTATAATCTGAAAATTAAAAGACGCACTCATTTTGTAATTTAATTCCACCTTCAATGGAACAACGTTCACTCTTGAGTCAAACTGCCGAATAATGTTACTAATTCAGATGCAGATGTAATTTCTATTTGAAGGGGGTGGGGGGGGGGGGGGGGTCTTCTGCGCCGCGACGTGATGAACGAGTCCCGGATGGATCGTTGCCACTCCTATCTCCCCGTCTCGACAATTCCCCAGCAGTTGTGATAATAACCTGGGCAATAAAAGAAGGGAGAGGCAGTCACTAGGCTGCTCCGCTCCTCATCTCCCAAGTCATCTGATACTTCAGCTAATAGTATTTCTGTCCTTTGCCGCGTCACTCGGGTCTGAAGACGCAGCGACAGGAAAACGGGCGCGCGCACACACACATGCAAACGGGGTATTAGCCGCGAATTAAACAACGCGGCTCTTTGAACGAGCCGCGTAATCACCGGCGCAAAAAAGTCACCGCAGTAAATCTGCTGTTAAAAACTTGATTGAACGCAGGGTAAATGTCAAGGTAATTATAAGGCGCCGAGGGTTAAAAGCAACATTAAATCCACCCGCTGAGTGGTGACATTCAAGCAAAAGGAGGAAGCGATCGTGAGGTATGAGAGCCGCAGAAGACGCTTCCCCCCCCCCCCACCCCACCCCCCATTTGTAAGTGTAACCGCCAAGCAAGCGACTCCTCGCTTATTTATGACTGCAAGCCGTTGAAGATATGACCTCGCTTTGACTGGTTTCTCCCTGCACGCTAATGGCTGCGTTAAAGACAAATTAGATCACGTAAACTGTCAAAGTGACACCGACGTCTCTTCAAAATGTCGACATGAAAGGTAGACAATGAAACGCTGCTGCTGTGTATCAAGTGCGTTGTGTTTGTCGGACGCTTTTCCTAAAACTGTGTCCCAAGGAATTGCCTGCGAGCTGCTCAACTGGGGTGCTAATTAAAGATACATCATCATCACAAAATTACAATCGGGGGGGGGGAAATTATCCAACTTCAATGCAGTGCCATGAGCAGATAGCGTAAATGGACGATTATACTGAAAATTACTGCAAAAGAAAAAAAACCATTTGTCATTATAACTCTTGTTACAAGAGACAAATGGAATTTACAATAACACGTAACAACTGGCGGTTTGTAGCGTGCGCAATTATGTGAGGCCGCATTGCAGGGGACCCCAAAATAAAAATAAAAGTCCTGCGCAACATTTTATTTCGACACGATGCGTTGCCGGTTTTGTTTTTAGGAACGTCACCACCGGTGGCTTTATGGGTTAGTGAACTACTTGGAAAAATAAGAATTTCAAAATCGGAAATGTAGCAGTAGCACTTGGAGGCAGCAATGCTTTAGTCCAGAAAACTTCTAGATTGTATGACGAAGTAGGAAAGGCCAAAATTCATAATTGGGTTTGTTTATTGAGTTTGCGTACAATGAACCCAATGACCCTTATAATGTAAACTTGATTGTAACCAGCAGATTTTACAGCGAACCGTTGCAAGCTAGCTGCCGCCGCAACCTTGCTTCTGAACAAAATGTACGGAATAAAATGTACCCGCCTTCTGATTGACTCGCACATCGGAGGCACGGCGCGGTCCTGAGTACATGCTAAGAAAACATGTCTGGTCTTACTTTCGAAAGGGAGCCTCCCACACAAAGCTCACCCGAGACGATGATTTGGCAACAATCACCCGAAGTGGCCACAAAAATCATGGCAGCGTTCGTGGCCAACAGATTGAAAGATGATCGTAAACGGCTTCGGAGTGCGGCACATCCTGAACTGACGAAGTTTCATTTGCTATTGCTAGGAACGCTACAGTTGTTTGTTTCATGTCTTATGATTTTTCTTCATATACGCATAGAGTCAAACCTCGGTTTTCGAACGTCTCTGTCTCCACCAAATAGGTTTTCGACCAAAAATTGAGTTTTTTATGCCTCGGATTACGACCGAAAATCGGTTCTCGACCAAACTGAGCGCACTTGAATGCACCATTTGACTCCTCTCGCCTTCCTTACACGAGGAAGTGACGCTTCCTCGCGTAGACGAGGAAGTGACGCTTCCTCGTGTAGCCTTCCATTGTGAGCAGATGTGTTCAATAAAGATTTTTTTTTTTTTTTTAAAGAGCGTGGTTTCGGTTTTCAAACAAATCGGTTTTCGAACAGCCTTCTGGAACGGATTATGGTCGAAAACCGAGGTATGACTGTATTTGTAATTGACATGTTTATTCATCGTAGTTGGCGGCCATTTTGTTGGAAATGCTTACGACAAACTACCGTTAGAACATCCAGATTCGTGACGTCGCCCGAGGTACAGTACGTCGTAACGAGGCTCGACTGTAGTTAATCCGCTTCGCGCCGTCTCAAAGTTGCAAAGTACCTGTCAAATAATCAACTCCGGCGTGTCGAAGGTCACCCGGTGCAAACCATGACTCAGAGGATTCGAGCGAGAGGGCCACTGCTGCATCTCTTCAACCGTTATCGGCATCGAGCAGCAGCCTGGCCATGACAAAATGCGGCTGATGTGGGAGGTCAGGTCATTGACTCACTGTTAAGCCCTTGCTTCAGAAACAATGGGGGCGAGTGGTGGGGGTCACTATGTGGAACTTGAAGGTGCCGTGTCGTGTGCCTCCTCTTCACATCCCATAATCATCTGCCAAGCATAACGACCCCAAGAGGACGCAAGGCTTGGAAGACGGGGGTAGGGGAAGGGGGGGGGGGGTCTCCAAAGCAGCGACGATAGGCCTCTTCTGGCCCCTGGCTCACTGCCCACTTCACATGAGAAATAATGTGAAAGAGATTTCTTTTTTTTGTGTGTGTGTGTGTGTCCCCCCCCCCCTATTCTTGAAGACCCCCGCTCCCCCCCACCCTCAGCCGCAGCACAAGCCAAGGCTCCGTGACAAAAAGCCAATAGAGTTAGCTGCCAAGGCCGGGCGCTGTGAGAGGGATAACCGGCGCAGAAGGTTAAAGCAACAATGTGCCCGGGGGCCCCCATTGAACGGCTCCTTTCTGTGTCGACGCTGAATGCGCGTGTGCATCTCGAGAAATCGGGGTGCGTGTGTGTAAGGTGTCAAGGGCCGTATTGCCCCGGGATGCATCGAAAAGAACACCTGTTCACTTTTGTATCCTACAGGCTCGCCCCCAAACAAGGAGGGCTACATTGGATTTCAATCAAAGCTTCGTTACCATCCGCCGGTCATTGTGTCAGATGAAAGAGCGGGCAAACGTAAAAAAAAAAAAAGTACGTCGGCTTTGCCGGGGGCAAGTAACGCTAATTATTTGCTTCTTTCATTTTCAATCGCTGAATTGAAACGCGGCCATTTGACATAGTGGAGAGGGGAAAAGCAAATATCGGGATTCTTTTCGAGGCGAGGCGCTTTTTTTCCCCGCAGAAGGTGTGAGATCCTCTCGCCGCGAGCCATAATGGTGCCTTGTTTGAAAATGACAGGTGTACGAATGAGGCCCCGGCTTTTTCCTAAGTACGGCAAACGGCGCTCATTCGCCCGTGCTTTGTTTTGACCCTCGTATTCCCATTTACAAAACGTCAGCGAAATTAATGTGCGACAAACGCGGCGGTAACCGAGCCAACTAATTTTTTTGCTCATTCGACCTGAATTATTAATAGGTGAGAAATATACCATATGCTTGCCCGGGGAACAGGATACATTCATTTCAGACGGAATCACCGCTGCTTTTTTTTTTTTGGTGTGAAAAGTATAAGTAGCTTAACTGCTCTTTTCAAATGGGGTGACTTATATGGCGGCCATAATGATGTATAAATCAGTGGGCGTAATTACGCTTCCAGCTGCTGCCTTGGGCCCCGGTTGAGACTATAGGCCCTCTGCAGCAGCACCGCCGCCATAGCATTCATCGTCTGAATCCCTCTTCATTAACCTCCACTGCTTTGCTCTCCTCGGAACACATCATGACGACTTATTGAGATGGAGGGGGAAGCGGCAAGCGCCTTACAACGTCGCAAAACCAAGATTTATTTATTTATTGTATTATTTTTTTCCACATTTGCGGGTAAGCTACGATATTGTATCAGGATATTAAAAAAAAAAAAAAACGGGCACACAATCACACGCTTGATGAGTTCTTGTTAGGAGCAACTTAGTGATTGCAGGTTGAGGGAATCAGGGGAGGGATCTGGTTGTCTTGGTGAAGAGATGGGGCACCACCTAGTGGCCAAGGCTTCGGCACACATTCCTTGCCACCTTTTTTTTTTTTTTTTTTTTTTTTTTTAAATACGCTGAACACAAAAAGGTTCATAAAGTGTATCTCTGCAGTGAAATTGACATTTTATTCGGGCCTTCCCCCACCCGATGGCTACGCTCTGCCGCGGGTGATCGAGTGGGTGTTAAACATCTGCATTAGCCTGTGAAGCAAACTACAGAGTGAATGCGCCTCACTGGCTTCCGGTCCCCCCCCCGCCCCCCTCCCACCTCCCACCCCATACCCTCCTGCTAAAAAAAGGAATTAAAAAAACAACAACAGTATGTTTTTGACCATGTAATTGTCTCACTTTCGAAGAAGAAGCTGATGTTAGGTAGGACGAGAGATCACACGACGTGCATCGAAAAGTTTGACAAGCAGGCTAATGATTGACTGGTCGAGCAAAGGACAACTACATTCAAATGGCGCGATTATCTACTTGGTTTATGACACCGACATCACATATTATTTACATGTCCTTTATGCAAAGGACTTCTGCAGAAGGCCTGACCCATCGTGTTGGCTCCAGAAATAAATAAAAAAACTTCTCGGAAGTTCATACAAAATAATTGAAATCACTTTTGATGACAACATTTTCGAGCACAACAGGGTTTGGGGATATTTCATTTCTTGTTTTAAAGGTGGACTTAGAAAAGCTTGCATAATAAGGATTTGCTTTATAATACAGTCAAACCTCGGTTTTCGAACGTCTCGGTTCTCGACCAATTCGGTTTTCGACCAAAAATTGAGTTTTTTATGCCTCGGATGACGAATAAATTTCGGTTCTCGAACAAACTGAGCGCACTTGAACGCACCATTTGACTCCTCTCGGCTTCCTTACACGAGGAGGTGACGCTTCCTCGTGTTGCTTTCCATTGTGAGCAGACGTGTTCAGTAAACATTTTTATTTTAAAAAGAGCGTGGTTTCGGTTTTCGGACAATTCGGTTTTCGAACAGCCTTCTGGAACGGATTATGGACAAAAACCGAGCGTCACTTCCTCGTGTAAGGAAGGCGAGAGGAGTCAAATGGTGCATTCAAGTGCGCTCAGTTTGTTCAAGAACCGAAATTTGTTCGTCATCTGAGGCATAAAAAAACTCGGTCGAGAACCGAGACGTTCGAAAACCGAGGTTTGACTGTATATATAAAATACACAAACACATAAAAAAAATAAAGACTCATGACCGAAATGAGGCATTTTCCTTTTTCCAATTGCAGGCTTTTCGATTTGAAAACTGCATTGGACTCCACTGCCATCTCGATTTCAATTCGATTTCTTTGCCCAGGCCGACGTTTCCGTCACGGCGGTATTCTGAGTCTGTTTACGGAGAACATATTTTTGCTCGCGCGGGCGCAATTAATAGCTTTTCGCACGGTTTCCTGAGAGAATTGAGAAACAAAGAAACAAGTTATGTCACAGGGGACGCATTCTGTCAAGACAGAGGCCCGATTATAAACAAGGCGCTGCCTTAAAAGCGCCGATAGTGACTAATGAGCGAGGATCCCGATGTTAATTGTCACATCAAACAAGCAGGTCCTAATTGGAACCGGGTTGGCGCAGGGTGCGAGGTGGACAGGGGAGTGGGCGCTGCCTCTCGATCGTTCTCTTTGTCCGCTTTCATCAGAGGGTCAACCCCCCCCCCCCCTACCCTGCGTTAACAAGACTTTGTTTGCCTCGCCGCGTAATGAAACACACACCTGCTACTCGCCGCCAATGAATAGCAACTCGGATGTCATATCACCCGTCATATGCCTTCCATTCGGTTTGACAATGCCCGTGCGCATTGTTTGGACACGCGATAGCATCCGCCGTATTTGCGCATCGGCGAAGCGTGCCAGCAAATGAATGTGTGAAATTGCGCGAACGACGGCGGGAGAATGGCAAAACTATACTGCTTAACGAGACTGCTTAAATCACACGTACGCACTGCCGCGTCCGCACCAAACACACGGCGATGTGGCGCTCCATCTTGAAATGCTAATCTATGATTAGCGTCATTATGCGGCGGCGTAATTTCACAAAAGCTTTCCCACAGTGGCGCACAAAAGACTCATTCAGCGCCGGCGCTCGTCTGTGTGGCGAAGAATTATGGAACGCAGATGAATTCATTCAGACGGGAGGGGGATTTATTCGCTAATTATGGGCCTTCACAGTTTTAATGCCACTTAATGAGGCGCTTGCATAGTGTGATTCCTACTTGGGCTGACGAATGGACGCTGGCTTTTTTTTATTCGCTTGTTTTTGTTTTACTCGGCGCAACATCTGTTTGCCTCTTTTATTTCAGACATTCAGAGGCGCAGCTTTGGGCGACTGATTATGTGCTCTTGTCTCGCGAGTCAAAATGCGAAATGTGATCTTTGGAAGTGCGCTCGCCCAAGACCGGATCTCAATTGGCATCCGTCAGATACGAATCCCAACGCGACGTGCCGCCGCACGACGAGCGACGCGGCTAACGGGGACTCAACGAAACAATCGGCAACAAATTAGAGCCGCCGACTAACATCACCGAGCTGGCGATTGACCCTCGCACGCATATCAACTCGCCAACTGTGTTGGATGTTGCTTAGCGCAGACCGCTTCGAACTTGGAAACGTTTTGCTACTTCTAAAAATGGCACGATTATCAAGGAAGAAGCAGACTGGGGGAAAAATTATAAACACACAAAGAGAAGAAACGGGTAAGAATTACGGTGGCAGAGACTCTCCCTGCTTCGCTTTTTTACCACAGTTTGGTTAGAAATATTATTTACCAGTAATTCCGTGGGCATTTAAACGAGCTTAAAGTGATGATATCGTAAAGAAGAACATCCAACACCAAAAAAAAAAGGAATGCAACACACGTTTCATCAGAGGACGTCAGTGTGATGCAAGGTAAGAGCATGTTAACTCATTCACTCCCAAAGACGTTTTTAAACGTCTTTTCAGACTTGGTCCAGAATTGGCTGGTACTGAATGAGTTAAAAGATGTATTCAAAATGACAATCGAAAAATAAATGGCGGCTGGTCCCTCTTTACTTTCACACACTCAACTCACGGAGACGTTTGATTCCGTTCAGTAGGCTGAACGCCTCATCGTCATATTGTTGTGGAGAGGTAATTAAGTTGGCAAAGTTTAATTGCTCAATCATCGCGATAACACCCCCCCCCCCGACCCCCCCCATCCCCCCACTCCCACCGTCATACTTTTAACATACTACCGGTATACTCATAATGGCTAACAATTATGGCAAGGGCCCTTTAGCTGGGGTAGCAGTAGTAAAAAGCTGCCGGCACAAATGAAAAGCTATAATCACTCCGCCCACAGCAGTTATTAGTTACAAATTACGGGTCAGTGGAGGGGGCTGGCTGTTCTATGCATTAAGATAAATAACGCGGCGGCTCGCGGCAAGTGCGGCAGCTGAGTGAGTCGCATACACAATGTGCGTGTCTCCTTCAAGCGAGGCATTTGTATACCATCTTTGGGGAAACGCCGAACCGGAATTAATTGTCGCCCTCTCCCATAAATAAAGGCCACCGCTCGGCCAAATACACCCTCCAATGCGGTGCCCGGATTTTAGACTCTCGGATGCCACTTTACAATATCATGTAAAAAAAAAGAAAAAAAAGAAAAGAAAAGAAAAAATAAAATAAAGACATACGAGAAGGGACGCCTTCCGTGCTGCATGCTAATTGTACCAAATATCGTTCATCAAAATATTCGACATATGCAGTGAGGCACTTTCTTTACATCCGATGGCCTGACTAGCAGGTCAATGGTTTTGTTTTTTTTCTTCCTTTCAGCAGTCAAAATATGCTTTGCACAAGAAAATAAATAAATAACTACATCCCAATGCCGGCTCGAGCGAATCCCTTTATTATCCACACCCGACGTCGTCTTCGTGTCTTTCTATCCGGTTGCCCCCCCCCCCCCCCCCCCCCCCCGCCGGGCCCGCTGGAATGTCGCGCCTCTTTGATCAAGACTTCATTATCGGTGACTCGGAGTCACTTGTTTCGCCTGACGCCAAGTGAATGGAAGGAGCTTGGCCTCCGTGTGCAAAGAAGAAGAAGAAGAAGAAGAAGAAGAGGCCTCCTTCATACAAGAAGGAACACAATCAGCAGGCATCCCCGCCCCGCATTAATCAGACGCATCCGCATCCAACCGCAATCCCCCGGGCAGCCTGCGGCGGGCGGAATGCTTGGCCCCAGCCAGCCGCGCCGCTCATTGCTGGGAATGGGAGGGAGTGGGCGCGGGGGGCGGGGGGGGGGGGGGGGGGGTCTATTAGCGATTCATTAAATGAGTGGCTGAGCGGACGCCTAGCTGTATCAATTAGGGGATAGTTGATATGTGTGTTATTGTCAAGACCCTGTTTGAGATTGCAAAGCTTTTCATCCCTTGGCTGAGCTGGCGGTTGTAATGTGCTCGCTCGCTCGGGTGTGTGGTCTTGGCATGCGGCTGACAGCGGGCAACAGTTTGCTTGTAACACTATCAATAATTACAGATAGACCGATATAAGGTCAACCCCCCCCCCCCCCACCCCACACACACACACACACACAACCTCTGAGTGCCACAGATTCAATATTTGAATGGTATCTGGGTTCTGCAGAGTCCATAAATGTCATTTATTTCTTTGCCTTGGCTCTAGTTTTTTGAGATATTGATATTTTGGACATGTATCGAGGGATTAATCATGTGTTTTGACAGTTTAGGAAAAACTTTACAAAAAGTATTGTCACCATCACTTGAGTTACAAATCTTGAAGTTCGAACAAGAGGAATGAGTGCCGCATTTTGGCTTTGATGCAGCCAATAATGCAGCTGTCAATTGATCTCATGGCTGGGTTTTGGGGGCGGGGGGGGGGGGGGGAGACATGACAATGTGGCTAAAAACTAGCCAATGAGGATATTGTAAAAAGCATTCTTGCCCAACAGCCACTGTCACACTTGAAGGAAATGTGTAATATGACCACCGCCAAAGAACTAGTCAATCATTTTATGAGGCAGACTATTATCGGTAGTAGCAGGAATCAAACTGCAAGCGGAACCAAATCCAAGCCACTTGCTGTTAATATTTTGACAGGGCGCAATAAAGTCAACATGGAATTTGTTTAACCGCCGACGCCCGGGAGGCCGCGTCTGGCTAATGTGTAAAAATGCCCACCGTTGTTTCCAGCCTGCCAGGCAAACTTCAGGCAAATCGCCCCTGTCGTTCACCAACGCGATTCCTCTTTTTCACCGAGGCTCTTTGCATATATATCTGATCGTTCCAAACGTTCCGAACCGATGTACCGTTTCAATTTATACACAATTACCAAAGCGCTCAGAATTCAAAGCATTGTATGTGTTGTAACACTCGGCTGACCCTCACTTTGCTCTCTTAGTCCATCCGTCCATTTTCAACAGCCCTTGTCCTCGTAGGGTGGCGGGTTCCTTCAATTTTTATGTTGGTGAAAATGTTAAAATTGGTGAAAATAAAACATATTACAGTTTGTTTGGACAGTATTTTACATATTACCCGCTCCTATTACATTTGTACAGTTTATGGTGTGAAATTGTAAAAAAAAAAGTGGTTTAAAAAAGTTGTTTTCTTGACTTGGAACGGATTAAAACATTTTACATTGATTCCAATGGGAAACATGGTTTCGGTTTCCGAACAGTCTTCTGGAACGGATGAAGTACGAAAACCGAGGTTTGACTGTATATATACATATAGAGTGTTAAAATAAGCGTACCAGCACAGTTGAGCAATCTTGGCGTTCCGGCGAGCCAACAAAGCATGTCCTTTGAGCTCAGCGTACGTGCCATGACTCAATTCTGATGGGAACTGCGCTCTGCGAAAAGAAAAAAAAAGCCCCGATAGTAATTATTGGAATAATTGCAACAATTATCATATCACAAGGCACAGCAATTTTTTTTTTCAAGTTACCATAACCTGATAAATAGCTGAACAATTTCCCCCTTTTCTGCGGTGAAATGGCTCGCCAGCCATTAGCACTTCAGTGTAGCGCCAATGATTGACTTGCCGTCTGCTTAGCAGTGACCCAGGATTTTTTTGTGTGTGTTAAGAGGAAAGGGTCAGCAGACTAGTGAAGGGAAAGAGGGCGGGGCAGCAGAGGGGGGATTGATTGGGGTCTCCGTTGTTGCCAAACGGCGTGTGAGGGTGTATTGGCGTTGTAGACAATGGGGCCCGGCGAACGCTGAAAGGCCTTCTCTGTGGATCCCTGTTAGCTGTCTATTATCCGCGGTCTCCGGGGGGCTGCTAAATAGAGGGCATGTGTTAGGCAGACATTTATCATGTAATTACAGCACTAGGATCCGTTTCTGATGGTGTGTGATGATTACTAATAATTACTGTGCATTTCACGCCTCCAAAGGACCCAGATGGGGTCCCAGGACATCAATACAAAGAAAGGGGGGGGGGGGGGGGGGAGTGTCCGAAACCAAAATGGGATAAGGGAGAAAAATGTGAAGACATGGAAAGACTGCTGAAGAGGAAAAAAAGGATGGGGTGCCTCGCCATCAACCAATTTAGGGGTGCTCATTAGGTAAATGAATTGAACCATACGTGTCCAAATACTAATTTAGTCATGGAGTCAAGGATAGGAAGGGGGTTCTTTAAAAAAAAAAAAAAAAAAAATTCTGTCAATTGCAATCTACATAATTCTATCATTATATTGCAGGATTTATAATTTCCCCAAAATTGCTATTCATCAAAGCATGAATATTTTTTAAATATTTATATTTTAATGGGTAAAAAAATAAATTATACAAAATAAATGTGTACTATATTTTTAATATTTTCCCAATGTTATATGGAAAGACATTAATGTATATATTAAAATTCTGACAAATATATACTGTATACAGTATTTAGTGAGAAATCCAGAATGTAATTTATTTTAATGAATTAATTGGTTGATATTTTCACTTTTTATTATATTTCTGTACAGTTTGCCCAGACAATCAAATATCAGAAAGCTTGTGATAAAACAATTGTTCTTCATTTGTGGCTATACGACTGTATTTTACTGCCTCCTAGTGGCCAAGGCGGGCACGCCAGAAGGAGCAGCACAATTAATTGAATTCAAGCATTAAATCATGATGCACAAATTGTTTAACTCTTGACATCCAGTCACACCGAGGAACAATTTTGCTTCCATTAAGCTAGCATGGATGTTTTGGAATGTGGGAGGGGAAATTATTTTTATTTATTATTATTATTACTATTATTATTATTATTATCATCATCATTGCAATTATTATTTAAAAATATATTTTAAAATATTGTGACAGCTGAATCTTTATTCGGGGGGGGGGGGGGGGGGGGAAAAAGTGATGTCCAGCAGGTTGAATGGGTCTACTTGCAAATGAATTTGTGTGCTTGAAATAAAAAGGATCAATGCTGTATTCCTGCCCCCTGCTGGACTTGAGAAAAATCCATCCGTCTCAGAAAAGAAAGCACAGGGTGCTATACAGCAGCAGTGCACGCTTTGCGTCTTAACAGGTGCGGCCAGATTTTGACTGAATTTTGAAGAGCTGCTCTTATCCAATTTTGACTTGTCAATATAGCTCAACGGGCCTGATAAATGACTCATCTTAGCATGCCTTTGGTCAGGACGGGCAGACGAGCTGAAGCTGAACCCACTGAGTGGCAGCACAAAGGACCTCTGGAGCAATACGGGCGCAAGAGTTGGGGGGGGGGGGTCAGTTGGGGGGGGGAAGATGAGGATGCTCCTGTTTAATAGAAACAAATTGCTCTCCACTTCCCGGTGACACAGATAGCGGCCCATTTGTGCCCACTGGCCTTTGTGGGGAACAACAGGAAGGAAATGTACTCATCCTGGCCAGGGATAAAGTTCGGGGCTTTTTGTTCCACCGTCAGTTACCTTAGCCTCGGTACCCCCCCCCCCCCCCCCCCCCCTTGAACAAGCACAGCGGTTAAGTAGTTCAGGTGCCTGCTACATTCTGTTAGATTAAAGGTCCCTGCTCCTGGCCCGAGTTGAATTGCCTCAGCTGGAGACGGCGGAGGGAGGCGGTGGACGGAGCGGCACAGTTGTAGGGGCCTTGTGGCATGAATGGACACCTTGTGTGTGTTCACAGAGGCAAAACGTTTCGGGAGAGAGTGGGTGACAAGGGGGGGGGGGGGGCACTATAGGTGAGGGGAAATGAGAGGGAAATGTGAGGGAGGGGGTGGCCTCGCCCCTACTTACCCCTCATTCTATCTCTTCAACCGCTTTTCCACCTGCAAAGTGGAAAGCAGAACGCTTGTTTGCAAAAAAAAAATAAAAGGACTCGGGTGGGCAGGTGGATGGTGGGTAGGATCTCGAAAGACCTGGAAATACAAACACGCTTTGCCCCTATGGAATATGGACCTCAAGAGGGAGGACACAAAGCACACATGGAGGGATGGGAAGGGGGGGGGGGGGGGGGGTTCTGTGTAACTTTGAGCCAATGTGCACCTGTGCTGCCCACTTCCAGAGCAGCAGTCTCCGGGAGAATGAGTGAAGTGGAAAACAAAAAGTCATTGTCAGCTGACACATGATGCAGGCCAAGGCCGAATGACTTTGAAAAATCATCTAATTGTGTTTTTTCACTCAATATTGCGATTTAATATGCAGTTCTTTTTTTTAACAAACACAAGCAATACCATTTCCTGTTTTATAATAAACACTATCAGATGTATTAGACATCAATGTTTTGGTCTTATCGGTTAGGCCAATGTAAAATATAGACAAATAGTTATTCAATGAAAAATAATTATCTACTTCAGTTTGAATACAATTACGAAAAAACCTTCCCTTAAACTCTTTTAAGCGTTTACTACGACAACTTCACAAAATTGGCGCAAACACAAATTAGTCAATTAGAAAAATTATAAACAAACCTGTGGCTTTATTACTTCAACTTTTCACGTTTGATGAAACAATCTTATGTCAACCTGTGGACTGCACTACTCTTTCAGTGCCATTGACGTGAAATGCCGTCAAAGGCAAGACTAAGGAGCGCCTTCAGCGTCAACTGCAGGCAACAATGCGTCTTTTTTTTTCTTTTTTAAATGGGAATGGGTGGAGAAAAGTCTTGGTTTGATCATTAAGTAAACAAAGAAAAAAAAATTTACCATGTGCAGCAGATAGCAGGATACACAAACATGCATGCATGCACACACACTACTAAATACGACTACAACTAAATAGCGCGCCAAATACTTTCTAAAGTTTGTCAAATATAAAACTGTCGCGGTGATTGAATTAATTGGTGAATCCTTGTGAATTCATTATTTTGCCATCAAAAGCTCCGTTTAATTGTTGGTGTTGGTATTTTACAGACGAAAACGACTCTTTAGATGCTTGAGACGTCACGAAAGCCAAAATTACCAGTGTATAAAGTTACTGCTGTGTATAAACTATATCTTTTCACAATATTTACTCTCATTAAGACTTCATTATTGCATCATCACAGTTCAGTGAACATTTTTTGGCGCATTCCAAATCAGGTGCAAATTTGGGTTGGATCGTCACCGCCGTGCTTGAAATCCGTCGTAAATCCTGCGCGCCTTGCATTCGTAGTCGTGTCACCGGTTAGCGATTCAGTCAGATCTCCGTTTGAAAGCGGTCAAGCGGAGCTGCGCAACACAGTCTGAACATGTCTCGACCTCCGCAAAGTCCGGGGTAGGAGGTCAAGTACAAGAGTCAAAGGTGACGTCTGGCCCACAGGGTTGGATTCCAGGGAAGGAGGAAGCGTCCTCTCAATAGTCCCGCTTTGAAAAAAAGATTGTGCATCGGGGTGAGGTGACCCTTAGCCGACTCCAAAAAACAGCCGTCCGAGTTTATTTTCTGTCCTTTCATGTCCAAACACACGACATTGGTGACAAGAGTGGTTGGCGGTATGGCAAGATGTCTGACTGTTTGCAAATAAAAATAAAAAAAATCAAAACATATGGCATCCTCGACGAGACACAAGGTGAAAGTTCGGTAATCCGCATCTTAATCTTGTGCCGTGCTCAGCGCGGCTTAAAGAAAGCGATACTCCTGTGACTACTTTAGTGGATGATTGTGTTACCTTTACAATTCGGCTTCTCCTCCTTCCTGTTTTGTACTCGCTGGAATGCCTGATAAAAGTATCCCCCCCCCCCCCCCCCGCTGCGGCCTTCCACCTGCAGAGGCGACGGAAAAGGCCCGCGGTCTCCGGGTCAACAAGCGCAATGTCGTCCAAACTGAGAATCTGAACAAGCAAAAAGTAAGAAAAAGAAATTCTATGTTGAAGATGGTAGCCGCCAACGACTTCAACGCAAAACCTTTGAACCGGCGAGTTGTACGCCGTGATGTCGAGGTTGTTGACGTTTCATGCGACGTTTCCACAATAGCGGGCATTCATTTGCCAAGGCTGAGCCCTGCGGTTGTCAGCGCGCCGCTACATATTTCTTTTCTTCTTTTAAATTGTGCTTGGGTCTGTCCAGGAGGGGAGGCAATTTATCTGTCATGGCCTCCAAGGGAGGCAACCCCCCCACCCCCACACCCCCTTTTTAGTGTATTATACTGACAGCAGCATTATTAGCCACAAGGGAAAGCGGCCCGCCGCATGAATTTGGCCACTGTTCACCTCCGGGGCTTAGCCAAACCTCTTTTTTACAATAGCGCCGATGGAACTGAGATTTTCCTTTCAGTTATGAATTTGATAAATATATTCATTATGACCCGGGGATGACAGTCCAATCAGATTGTCAGGCGCCCTGTCACGGGCCTCCAACCCTCACTTTGGGTGCGGGCTTCTCAGGTTTCCATAGCTGTCATCCAGAGGGCTTTGACTTTCTTATCAACGCTGGGCCCGCTCCCGGGATAATTTCCTGTGTGTCATAATTAAATGGTGGCCGTCTGATGGTGAGTGGCTCCCATTTAAAAGCTGGAATCTCTTGACATCTGTCTGTGTGGAGATACGTTAGGCGAGGGCTCTTTTATGACGGCTTTAAATGAGAAGGTTGTGATGGGACGTTCTTGGGCGACGGTTTGCGTGCGTATAATTTCATCAATTCGTCCATTTTCTAATCGTTTTTTCCGCCCATTTTCAGCCGGCTTTGGCCTGGTCAAAGGTTTACTTATTGGACAAATATTCGTTGAACCAATATGTTTTGGTGGATGTATTTTTAGCCACTTCTACTTCAAGTGTCCCATTTTTAAAAGTAAAATCAAATTCACAAACTCAATCGTTTTACTGGTAATAAATAAATTAATAAATAAATAAATCGGGGTTTTTTTTCTTTAAAGACTTTTTGTGTATAACAAGCACCGGGAACTATTCAGCGCCATACAGGGGGCCTGGACGGATGCAAAAAAAAAAAAAAAAAAAAAGAAAAGGCCAACAAAAACAATTCTTCCAGGGACTCAAATTTCTGCCATTTGAATTCTTGAGGTGCTTCTTCTTCTTTTAATTAAAAAAAACAAAACAAAACATTTTCTCCACAGAGTAGGGCTACCACCAGACTAGAAATGGCACAAAGTCGCATTTTTGATCGGACCACCCAAAAATCAAAAATACATTTAACCGGGGATTTAAACTTTTGGTGCGCTGTCACAAAAGCGAACATTTTTGCAAGTTGCTAAAATCCCTAGCTTTTAGGTTCAGAAGTGCCGGGAAATATTCCACATACACCCCCGGTAGGACCCCAGATGGGAGGGGGGTGGGGGGAGCATTTTCCAGGGATGTTAATTTTTTCTGCGTATTTTTCAAGTCTTCCAAAAAGAAAAAAAAACCACAAAAAAAATCTCGGAAAAAAATTACGAAACCAAAACACACACACACACACACACACACACTTTAAGGTCTTAAGAGTGTTGGGAAACCTTCAACGTCAATACCAGGGGCCTCAGTCAGAACAAGAACTCGGAAAAAAAGCAAAAACAAAAACTTTTTGCCATATCTGAATCCAGCCACGAATGAACAAGAGTGCGACGTTAATTTCTACTCATGGCAACACGAGCGGAGGGGCTGAGCAAACACTGTAAACCTGTCGAATCATCCTCCATTTTCTGGCCCCCGAGAATGAAAAATGTTCAATTGTTTTTGTTGCGCCGCTTGGACTATTTGAGTGTATTTCTGCTTTCCTGGATATTGATCGTCACCTTGAGGAATGCTTGTTTTGTGTGATTGTTTGCATCGGATGGGTCCGTAACGGTCAGCAGTGAAAATTTTGCGGAGTTGGCTGAAGAGCGCTGACAGCAGCTTCTATCTGCCAATCTCCCTCTGGATATTGTTGCGGCACTGGCGGACGGATAGCCGGGCTTTGCCGGCTGACGGACGCCCTCTGTCAGCAGTTTATCATTTCCAATTAAAGCCTTTCATCTCAACGTACAGTCAAGTCCTTCCTTGGCAAGCTCCCCCCAAAATGACCCGAACAACCTGTTATTAGTCGTTTTCAACAAGTCCCCATCTTTTCAACCTCTGCCCTGCAATGGGAGGGGTCTTGGAACAATCAAGTCTTCGGGTTCTTCTTCAACTACCTTGAGCCAAATAAGTCAGAGCCGTCAGTCGTCGACGGTGGTCACGTTGTGTTTTCCAGATAAACTATCAAAATTGCTTTGCTGTCCAGTAGCGCACGTGTTTCCCGCACAAGGGTCTTTTTTGTCCACGGCTGTGTTCTGTCCGGGCATGCGCTGAATGCTATTGCTCCTCTCACTGATGGTCTCTTATGCATAAGACACAAAGGAATGTGCGCGGAGCCAAGCGGCCTCACGTCGTCTTATTTCCTCTAATAAGGTGGCCCCCCCTGAGGCATCCGGATGGGCCAACAGATTAACCTCGGCATCATCACGTCAACGCGGCGGAATGATGTGAGCAAGTGCAAGCGTGCCCGCATTTGGAATGGACAACAATATATACAATATCTTTCCCCTATATGGATATGATCACAAAGTGGATCCTTGGATGGATAGATAAACAGATAGAGACATAGAAGACACAGATGAAGAAATCGAGAGAGAGAGAGAGAGAGAGAAAGGAGAAAGGAGCACACACACACACACACACACACACACACATACACATATATATATATATATATATATATATATATAGTCAAACCTTGGTTTTCGAACGTCTCGGTTCTCGTCCAATTCAGTTTTCGACCAAAAAGTTTGAGTTTTTAATGCCTCGGATGACGAACAAATTTCGGTTCTCGAACAAACTGAGCGCACTTGAATGCACCATTTGACTCCTCTCGCCTTCCTTACACGAGGAAGTGACGCTTCCCCGGGTAGACGAGGAAGTGACGCTCCCTCGTGTTGCTTTCCATTGTGAGCAGACGTGTTCAGTAAACATTTTTATTTTTAAAAAGAGCGTGGTTTCGGTTTTCAAACAATTTCGGTTTTTGAACAGCCTTCTGGAACGGATTATGGACGAAAACCGAGGTTTGACTGTGTGTATGTATATATATATATATATATATATATATATATATATATATATATAAAGAGAGAGACAGAGAGAGAGAGAGAGAGAGATCCCAATGAAACAAAACAGTTTGCAGTTGTTGCAAGACGGTTAGAAGCGTTGTTGCGCCCTCTGCAGGTAGAAGCGCGAACGACAAGCAGGCCTGCACCGTTCTGGCCTTGCCGGAGTCTTCATCTAGTTTTACAAAGAAGGTTTTAAGTGTAATTCGATTCACAATTGCGAAATGTAGCCCACCCCAACTTCCTGCTCCAAGGCTGCGCAAGTCAATTTCAGATTGACTGCCTTTCCATTTGTTTAATCTGATTTGAATCAGGGGGACATAATACTTTTAATTGTTCTTGGGGTGGTGGGAGTGCAGCTGGGCGTTTTTGTTTTTTTGGTTTTTTTTTTTTTAAGATACGGAGGGTGCACATTGAAAATGCACAGGGTGTTACTGGACCACCTGTATGAGCGGTAAAGAAACACGAGGATAATCCTGCGTCTTTGAATGCTATGGCAGATTACAGATGAGGGAAAGAGGGCATTTGATTAACGGGGGAAAGAAGTCAATTGGCCATGGAGCGTGAAGTGGCGCACAAGGCTCCTTTTATAGCAACGTGCCGCCCGCTCTGGCCGGGGGGGGAATCGCTCAGTAAAGGACTTTGCATAAACACAAACTCATGAAGGATTTGAAGACTGTTGCGAGTTGTGATGTTCAAACAGATCACGAGGTCGAGGATTTGATGCCGCCATGCTTCACTTCGCTTGCCTGGGAAAATGCTGAAGCCTTTTTCTCTTGCCGCGATCTGTTTCATGTTTCCGCGATAAAGGTCACCTGGACCAGGTGCTTTGCCCTCCACTTGACTCCTTTCCAACAAATTGCGGCTAAAGCAGATTTTGCGCTGACCCGCTCTGACTCTGTGTGGTCAATGCGTGAAGAAATCAGCCAAAACAGCTTAGAAGGGGACTACGGTGGCTTTAAAAACTGATCGTGCAGATTTCGAAAGTCAAGCGTGTTTATCGTTACATCTTGAGGTGAAATGATGTCAAGGTTTCAGTTGGGGTCATCGATTTACGACACCGTTGACTGTGCAGAATAGTTACAGAAGACTTGATTTTTTTCTTGATAAAACGGGAGCTCAATTTTCTAAGAGCAAATTAATTAAATTGAGCCCCGCCCCATTTTGTTTCAAGGAAAATTGACAATGAATCGCGATGATTGCCCGCCCGGAATACAGAAGGCAACTTTCCTCATACGGCAGAGCAATTATCTGGACATTCCAAGGTCAAAATGAAATTTCCACTCTTCCCATAATTCCATGTTTCATACAATTTTTTTTAAAAAGATGAAAATGAATAGAGAAATGTAACAAATAAAATATTTCTCAAGCGCTGTAAAAATGCTAACCTGTAAAACATGCTCACCTCAAAATGGACAAAAATCCGCATTACCAGTGGGAAAATTTCCCAAATTTTCCGAACGAATGGAGACTTCATTTTCTTTTGTGAACGTCTCGCTTTCAACCTTTCGAGTGCATTTGACAACATTTTACTTCAGCGTTCCTTTGTTCGTGTTGCCATAGCAACTCTTAACAGCTTTTCCATTTCATCAAAGGTTGCCTCGCTTGTTTTCGGAAAGGTGCCTGGGGTGCTAAGCAGATTACCCGTGAATCCAAATAAACACACCGACTTTGGTGTTTGTTTGGGACACTTGACCTCAGCCCTCGGAAGTGAAACGAGTGAACCGGGCGGCCATCGGCGCTGCGTTTGCCACTTTTTTTTTACTTTGACGACTTCACTTCTCGTGGAATCCCATTCACTTGGTTCCTGCTTAGCTCAACATTAAAATATGACTCTCGTGCTCGCGTGTGGAGACATGCTAACGGTGTATTGATCAACCTTTCGTGTATTTTAATGACTCGAGACGGCACGGAATTCACAAAGGGTCGCTAATCCCCAGTCCGTAGCCGGAGGCCGCACAAAGCAGCGTAAGCTCCCCTGACGTTCCTGCTATCACCTGCCTATTTTATGCCACGGACGTCCCTTTGGCGCTTTCTTTCCATCCGCTAATCCTCTTTAAGGACATTACCCGCTAATATGTCCATTCAGAAGGTATAAAGGGCCCCGGCTATCTTTTTACCGCCATCGGCAGCACGCTAAAGCATCCCATTAAAAGGGGGAAGGCAAACGAGGGGGCTCTATCGTGGTTTTGACCCCAAATGCCGTGCGGATGAAAGGCTGAGAGAGAGGCGGAGGCCTTTCGGAAAGGAGCGCTGATAGACGGTTGGTCTTGAATTCAACAACGAACCGAACGGTTCGTGTCATTTATGGGAGGGGGGGGGGGCTGAGACGGTCTTCTGCCTTACGCCGGAGACACAAAGACAATCGGAGAGTAATTCAAAATGTTATCAACATTCATTCATTTCAAGCGGTGTTATTTTATTGCACGACAAATGTAGAACCAAATAAAATGACACAGTGAACTATGAGGAAATGGACCAATCGGGACCAATAAGTACGCCTTATCATGTAAACATAATCATTTTTGAAGTTACGATCCTACCCATAGCATTAGCATTGTTGCTAATTGTAAATGGGACAGGATTGGTTGCTGCTTTCATCCAGCGGCTGCCGGCTAGTTATTAGCGACTCACCTGCTAATGTGTACGCGGGCAGGCTGAGCAAACTCTGCTCGCAAATAGTTGAGTTTTTTCCCCCCCGCAAGTAAAGGATTCTAGGTTCCATTTGTGAATACAGTGAAACTCCTCTACAACGAAATCTACATGGGTGAAAATACCCCCTAGTGTGAAAAAAATCTTCATGCATTAACACCATTCCCACTTTCCTGTTTCAAATTTGCTACAGTGAAAAACCCCCTGTTGTGAAAAATTTCTTGCTGCAAACATGATTTCGTTGTGGAGGAGTTTCACTGTAGGGGAATTTGCGAATGTGGAAAGGCAAATGAGAGGGGGCCCACTGCATACGTTTGTGTCATAATTAAAAAGGAAAACAACATGACAAGAATAAATACCGGGTGCAATTATGAAGATAACAGTCGCTTTTCTCTGACGCACTTCAGGTGGCGATATTAAGAAAATACGTTATTCACGTCACAAGGAAAAGGCGACTTTTCACGAGGATAGAACAAGACGTTATTTTACAATCAAAGAAAATGTTGTTGTCATATTGCAAAAAAAACAGATTTCTGCCAAAGAAGAACTGCCAAAATGACGCCTGACTTTCACTAATGAGGCAAAAAAAAAAAAAGACGAAAGCAAATTTAACCTTAAGGGGCTAATACTGCCTCACCAACAAAGTTGACTCGTTGTGGCCTGGAGGCAGGGCAGATGTTCATTTCACTGCTCATGGCTGTGCCGGGCACAACTTGAATGACACGCCAGCGCTAATGTGTGCTGACAGCTCCCACAGCACAACACGAGTGACCGCTTGAAACTGGACTTGGCCACAGAAAGAGAGAGAGAGAGACAGAGAGACAGAGAGAGAGAGAGAGAGAGAGAGAGAGAGAGAGAGAGAGAGAGAGCTCAAGTAGCAGAGAGCAACTTGCGACCGCCTGCGCGTTTGTACCAATCCTGCCCGCTAGAGGGAGACACCTGATCAAAAGTCTTCAGCTGCTGACTTCAAGCATCACGCTCACGTCTTTCCAGGACTCCATTTGTGGTCAGGTCAAAGCAGATGTTTGCAAATGTCATATTTTAAAGCGAATCCGCCGCTCTTTCATGGAGATGATTTGTGATAATCATTTTAAATAAAACAACGTAAATGCTTCGCCTGGATCAATCAAATTGAAATTGAAAAGACGAAAATAAATGTAAAAAAAAATACAATAAAAAATAACGATATGGCTTAACCATTCTTTAAAAGACAATATCATAGATGCTAATGTTTCCTTTTGAATGTCATTAATGTCGTTGTTCCTGTTTCACAAAAGCAGAGGGAAATTTCATTTCGTTTTCTTACCGGTCTGATTGTGAAGCGAACCCGTGTACAACAAGGGCCTGTTTGAACGCGCGGGGGGGGATCATAAGCAGTTTTCCAAATGCCAATCAGGGTTAGCACGAAACCTTGAGGCTGCAGGTGGAGAGAGAAAAAGAAAATTACTGAATTTCATTGAGGGTGAATCTGAGGCACTTAAAATGGCGGCTTGGCGTGTGCTGACTCCCATTTGTTGTCCTATTTTTCCAAATATTTTTCCTCAGACTTTCAGGTGTCAGACTTTGGAGATTCCACTCCAAAACCAGCAGATAAGACTTGCGCTTGCATTTGGCTCGTTCCTTGGCCAATAAAAAAAATGTCATTGAATTACATAAATGCACTCTCGGCTGCCGTTTGACCTTCACAGGCTACGCAGTTACAACATCCCCCTCCAGAGAATCAAATGCAGAAACACGACCGGCATGTTCACGAGCGTAGATGTGTGTGTGTGTCACCACGCCGGCCAACATTTGAACTTATGAATCATGACATGGACAAGCACGCAGACCATGTAACGTACATACTGTATGTACGTGCATGTAAAGTTTCGCCTACAGATGGGAGACGACCGCGCCAAGGTACAAATAATAATAAGAGAGGACAGCCAGTTGGGTCTGCGGCCAGGCGTGTTTTCATCCAGCCACGGGCGTGAGTCATCCATGGCCGCTCGCTCTCGACTAATGCGTTTGTTTTGGTCCCACACACGAGGACATTTCGCTGACTAACTTGCTCCTCTTTCCTTGATGAGAATTTGCATTTTGGGGGCTTTTTTAGAAAATCTCATCGTCATAAGGATGATGAAGCACAGATGAACACATGTGGGATTTTCCAACACATTAATAAATACGTCTTCATGATTATAAAATAAATCAAGTGGAAATTGTTTCCATCTTTAAAACTCATCTTAACTCTTTTATCCCCCGTGACGTATAAGTACACCAAGAAAAGCCACTACGACCGCCTACCCGTGACATATTTATACGTCATTTCCTTTTTTTTTTTCATGCCATAGAGCGCAGAAGGGTCTGACGAACTTAGTCTTTGTCTTTTGACTCTGCAATATTTTAGTGTTTGATTGTTTTTACTGTCTTTATGTTAAAATTGTTGTTAAAAATATTTGAACGGTTTTGTTTTTACATGCCAGTTTTTACTTTATGTCCAGTACAGCACTTTGTATGCAGCTGTGGTTGTTTTAAAGTGCTCTGCAAATAAAGTTGAGTTGAGAATATGACACAATTATGGGACAATATGGACAAAAGGGACCTTAGGGGACATGAAGAGAAAAAAAATGTAGGGTCATAGGAAATGACATAAAAGAGCAGTATGAGACAAATAGGACATGATGACATACAATTTGGGACAAAATGTGACATAGTATCAGACATTATGGGACAGTATAGCACAAAATGGACATAAGGAACAATAAGGGAAAACATGGGGCATGATGGAACAAAATAGAGCATCATGGGACATAACTGTGGATCTTAAAGTACAGTGTGGCACAAATGGGACTGCGTCGGACAAAATGAGAAATAATGGGACACAGTAGCGTATATTTTGGGATATTATCTGTCAAATACAACTCAATGGGAGATGACATAACAGGATGAGATACCAGAGGGAACAATAATTACAAGAAAATATCTAATAGGTCATGGCAATTTAACTAAACAATTTAACCCTTTCAGAATTTTCCAGCACCCTAATCACATGCATCTTAAAATACACTTTCATGGAGATAAACACTAAATTACCTCGATAAACTACAATATTGTTATTTTCTTTAATTGACCCGATTAGAATAACCATTCAAATACAATTAGATTACGTGCGAGGAAAACAGAATAGAAGCCATTTGTTCTGGGCAAGAATGGTTACAACGTCGTGTATTTCCCCCCACAACTCACTAGAAATGATGTCAATGTGGACATTTTCGGGGATTTCGTGACCTTCTATCACCAACATGACGATACAGACATGAAGCAGAATCTAGACATTAGCTAGCTCCGTTAATTGAACAGTTTCCACACGTTTAAATGAGACTCAAAAACGTTCGAAGTGAACCATTTCTCACCAGAGTGACGTTAGTTTGACGTATAGGGACCAAAAAAAAAAAAAAAAGTTTCGCTCCGTTCAACTCAATGCTAAAGCTAGCAACGGACCACCTGTTGTTCGGCGAGCTAAACAGCAGACTGGCACGGACACTTGTGACGTCATCATGGAAACAATTGCTTCTTTAAAAAAAAAATTCTTTGGTAAGTGCCACTGGTGATTTGTGAATTGTTGGGTTTTACTACGAGTACCTGCTGTCATGTTTCACCAAGAGTCCCCTCATAAATAAAAGTAGCACTTCAACACCATGTCTGTTCCTTCACTGTGTAAAGGTCGGAGATTTCTTTTTTTTAAGTCTCTGTGGAATTTATTACGAATGTTCCCTTCCCAATTTGTCAAAGGGGATAATGTATGTGTCAATGCCGTTAAAATGATTGGACAGATTACTTTTATCCTTGCAATGGGACAGTGCGAAATTTCCTTCAATTAAAAAAAAATACAGCTTTTAATTTCACTCCTGAAACTAATCAGAGCCAAAAATGGAACACTAGATTCACATTCATTTGTGACAGTGTTAAATGAGACTAATCGGTCCTCACTGAAGGATTCTGATTAAACAAGAAGATGCTAGTTGGCTAACATAATGGCCATGTTCGGGCAGGCCCTCACATCATGGACCCTCAGTAGTCTGTAAAAATGGACGACATAGATGTTCAATTTGCTTTAGATGACAACAGCATTTTTTTTGGTCAGTCTGCCAAACTTTAACTATAAATGGATAGTGTGATTTTGACCATTTGTTTCAATAAAAGGAAAAAACATGCACATGAAATGGCAGAGCAACAAAATGAGCCTCAAAATGTATAAAACAATCACTTCAAATAATCAGAAAATCTGCAAATCAGTGATGTATTCCCCAAAATGTTTGTTTTTCTTTATTTCATGTAGATGGCGGCATATCACTTAAAATGCAAAAAAAATCACAAAGGGTCAATGCCACACATCTAGCATGCACACAATCATGAACCCATGTTACATAAATAAAATCTATCTAAATGTTAAATTATTCAACACAACCAAATGTTCACATGAGGCTCATCCATTGTATTAGTCATGACATCACACATAGGCAAACAAATGTACACAGTCATTAACTCACCTTTTGACATTTACATCTTAAGGAATACAGGCACATAAATACAAAACCAAGATTCCACCAGATAGCTCCAAATCAATTATTTTCTTTTTCAGCCTGAGCGCAAAAACATCAAACGGACAAGATTTACTTTGAATAATCATGTGACACGTTCCCAAAAATCAGAATCATCTTTATTGACCAATCATGTTGAAACACACGAGGTGGAAGAGGTGGTGACCAGGATTATGCGACTTTGCAGGTTCACAAAATATTGTGATGCCTTTACCACCCATTGTTCTCAATTTAGCCTTTCCTACATCCCTCAGCAAAAACAATCGCAATTTCTACTTTGGATGTTGTTTGCCAGCTTTCATCTGGGGGCGAGGAGAGAAAAAAACACGTGAGCATCTCACAGCGGGTGCAATGTGATTCCCGATGATACAAACTGTACAGTAGGGAGAGATCTCGGCGAAGTTGGTCGCCATGGTCACATGTGCTCGGGTGTTGCTGGCAAACACCCACACAAGCCATCACAATGGCTTTACGTCTCGCGCCCGTGAAAATGTAGCATGCCCCCCACCCCTCAACTACGATACGAGAACTGCACTGCCAATGCCAAAGGCTGCGCCACCAACGCAGTCGATGCAGACGTCTGTGATGAATTCAAAGTGACACAGACGGCATATTACAGACAACACTAATGGGGTCGGTCACACTGAGATGAAACTGTGCTTTGAGCTCAAGCGTAGGGGCATTTTAACCTTTTATGGTGCTAGGAACCATATTTGGCAACCCTCACGCAGGGCTGGGGAACCGTTTTCCCTAAATCCTGTGAGGGCCAGTCTAATTTGATGAAGAACTAGGATGCAACGAGATTTTTTTTTGGTGTGTGTGCTATTTATAGCATTTTGTTTTGGAAGGGCCGCGTTGGACCAATACCACCCAATATGCCACACCTTTGTTTTAGAAATACAGTATTTCTATATACTGTACATACTGTAGCTACCGTATACAGTACAGTATATATTATAGTATACTGTATATTGGTATCTCAGCAACAGTGAAACTATTTAACTGATATCAATGTCATTGCAATCGAGATAGACACTGCAAACACTGCCGCGAGAAAGAAATTCGATATATTCATGATTAAAACGTTTTTGTAATTTAAAGACACACTTTAAATTTAAAATGACAGTTATACCGATTAAGCTGGGATAGCTGTGTTGGATTTTTTTTTTCAGTATTTCCTTTTGTATTTCTTTATAATTATTCAATATCTCAAAATTGTTTTCCATTTTACTGAAATATTTGCCTTATGCATATTACTCTTTTTAGGGGGGGAAAAAGGACAATGATACTCTATATTATAATGTCTGAGTATTATTTCTGAAAATATTTTAAAATGCATAACTAAGAATTTTATTGAAATTACCAGAATAATTTTAACCGTCGAGTCCGGCCAACAAACACTTGGCATTTTACACGTCAATGGGGTGGTTTACAATGTCCTTAAAATACATTTAAAAAGAAAAAAGGAAAGAAAGAACGGGGTGCCGCCCCAGTTTTTTTCAACGCATGGAATACAGTCCGTCGCACTAACGCGGTTCACTTTCCGCGGCTTCACTGTTTCACGGATTTTTTTGTGCAGTTTTTTAATGCTTTTAACTCTTTAAATCAGAACGCGTCGGCGAGGCCGCGTGTCAACAGTACCGTATTTCCCAAAAACTTGTAGTTATTTGTTGAAAACGTTTGGGGTTGTTTTTTTTTGTAATTGGGCCTGAAAACAGGGTTTAGTCTTTGATTTTATTGTATATATAGTTAATTATTGTGTAATAACTGTAAAAAAATAACGTTTACTAATTCACGGATTTCACTTATCACTGGTTCTTTTTGGAAGTAACCCCCGCGATAAACGAGGGATTACTATATTGCAAGAAAAGCATCCTCCCACGTGGCAAGCACGCCTTTGGGAGTTTTCCAAAAACAAAACAAATGTGAAGATATTCATTTGAATGGGGGGGGGAGAAAAGTTCTCAAAGCACTTCTCGATCGATCACTATTGCGTCGGTGTTTGGGTGACGTTCTCCGTGACATCAGAACGCAACCACGCAACTGCGCGTTTGCTATTTTTCCCATGCCAAATGGGTCTATTTTTAAACACAAGGGGGCGGGGTGCTCAGTCCTGTGATGCACCGACGGAAAAGACGAGCGCGATGACACACTCAGTCACTCGCAGAAAGAGAAGCTTGGACTACACCCCCCATCACCCCCCCCCCCCCTTTTTTTTCTGGAGGATGCGTTTTGAGTTGATGCGTATTTGCGCATGAGCCGGCGGGATCCAGTCAAACCTTGGGAAGCAACAGCCGGCACATTCTTGGGAGTTCAGTTCGCACGATGCGCGTGTTGAGTCTGCGGCAACCCGCGGCGAGCTTCGGCTGACCCTCGGACGCGGCACCATGCACGACGCGGACGTGGCGTGCGCCGCGTTGCTGCTGGTGATCATCGCGGTGTCGCTGCTGTCCAACCTCCTGGTGCTGATCTGCTTCGTGCACAACGCGGAGATCCGCAAGGAAGCCCCCGCTCTCTTCATCCTCAACTTGACCTTCTGCAACCTGTTGCAGAGCGTCTCCAACATGCCCCTCACCCTCGCTGGGCTCCTCACATCCGGCCGGCAGCAGCGCGGAGGAGGGGCTCTGTGCCAAACGGTGGGCTTCCTGGACACCTTCCTCACCACCAACTCCATGCTGACCATGGCGGCGCTCAGCATCGACCGATGGGTGGCGGTGGTCTTCCCGCTCAGTTACCACTCCAGGGTGCGGCGCCGGGACGCGGCGGCGGCGGTGGGCTACACGTGGGCGCACTCGCTGTGCTTCTCGGCCGCCGCCTCCTGCCGCTCGTGGGTGGGCTACCACCAGCTGTACGCGTCGTGCACCCTGCGCGGCGCCAGGGCCAAGGGGGGCGGACTGCACTTCTTGGTCTTCACCGTGGCACTGCACGCGCTCAGCTTTCTGCTCGCGCTGGTGGCCATGTGCGTGACCTACTTGAAAGTGCTCCGGGTGGCGAGGTTCCACTGCAAGCGCATCGACGTCATCACCATGCAGACGCTGCTGCTGCTCGTCGACATTCATCCCAGGTGAAGAGCACTTCCCACCGGAATTCATCGTCTTCTTCTTCCCCTCTTATCTTTTGCATTAAGGAGAGGAAATTACATTGCTTCAAAATCTGTCTGTATCAGTGGGCGTCACTCACTCTCGCCCCCCCCCCAATTTTTTTTTAAATGGGCAGCAAAATTACTTTCGCTCCCCCTAATTTGAATGTCCCCAACTTTGAAACCCTAACCCCTCCCTTGAACCCCTCACCCTACTCTGAAATGTTACTTTGCAAAGGCAGCAACCCTAACTACAGTCAAATCTCGGTTTTCGAACGTCTCAGTTATCGTCCAAGACCCGATTTTTTTAATGACGAACAAATTTCGGTTCTCAAACAAACTGAGCGCACTTGAATGCACCATTTGACTCCTCTCGCCTTCCTTACACGAGGAAGTGACGCTTCCTCGGGTAGACGAGGAAGTGATGCTTCCTCGTGTTGCTTTCCATTGTGAGCAGACGTGTTCAGGAAACATTTTTATTTTCAGAAGAGCGGGGTTTCGGTTTTCGAACAATTTCGGTTTTCGAACAGCCTTCTGGAACGGATTATGGACGAAAACCGAGGTTTGACTGTACTTTGAGGTCACACATTCTGAGACTGTTATAAATTGTCACCCTACTTAAAACTCTAAATCTACTTTGAAACCCAATTTTGAACCCCAATGCCAACTTCGATATCGTTATTTGAACGTCTAACCCTAGTCGGAAACCCCACAACACAAACTGCATAATGTTACAGTGGCTTATTCTAATGTGAAATGTGCTTTTCGGAATACAGTAATCCCTCGTTTATCGCGGGGGTTATGTTCCAAAAAGAACCAGTGATAAGTGAAATCCGTGAATTGTAGTGAACTTAATTTTTTTTTACAGTTATTACACAATAATTAACTATATATACAATGAAATCAAAGACCAACCCCTGTTTTCAGGCCCAGTTACAAAAAAAACCCAAAACGTTTTACAATGTCTGTCTTCTCCTGAATGAATACCTTGGCCTACTACGCGACTGTATTTTTAATGTGGCTTATGAAGCTGTCCAAGTATTTTTTGCCGTGTGTGAATAGTTTGATCACCACCTTCATGCATTGGCCAACGATTTGAAAAATAAAGTACAAATCAAGCACACGCCAAAAATAGTACTTCAAAATGTGTATTTCTCCACAGCCTTTTGGATATCTGAAGTCATCCGCTAATATTTCCCAGCATGCTTTGCTTCATCACCCGATGTCCTCCGCAGTGTTCGCCAGAAGTGCCTGGACGAGCAGAAGCAAAGGAGGCAGCGCTCCACCAACAAGATCAGCACGTTCATCGGCACGTTTGTGCTGTGCTTCACCCCGTACGTCCTCACCAGGTGAGCAGCAGAACTTGCCGCAACTTGGGCAAGAATTTCATGAAACCAAGATTGGAGGCTTTGCACAAGGGGCATTTCATGACATTTGACTCAAGACTCAAAAGGCTTAGAGTGGCATTTAACTACTGATATCTTGTTCTCCTTCGAAGATGATCCTTCCAGGATCCATATTTATCTCTCTCAAGACTTATTTAAAAACGATTTCCAGTGTTTAATCAGCCTGCTATGCATGTTTTTTGAATGCAGGAGGAAACCGGAATACCCGGAGAAAAGCCACGCAGGCCCAGGGGAGAACATGCAAACTCTACACAGGAAGGCCGGAGCTGGAATTGAACCTCTGCACCGTGAGGCCGACGCGCTAACCACTGGACCACCACTGGGCTGCCTAACGCTAACCCATTATGTGAAATTTCATATATGGTCTTATGGAAATTAGCATAAATGCTAAGGAAATCAAAAATCTTCAAACATATGCAATTTGAACACACGTGGAACAGTAACAGATCTACACAAAGCACACATCAATACTCCCTGGGATATATCCTACTGTAGTATCGACTATTACTTCATAGGGGACCTTCTCTGCCTATTCTTCTTGCTCTTAATTGCGCTACATCGACATCTTGTAAGCCTAAATGATGTCTGTTGTGGCTCAATTCTAAATTCTGACTTTCGAGTGACCGATGAACCGATAACACGCCAATTACCGCCATGAGAAGGGCACTTTAACTGGACTTGAATTGAATCTGAGAGTCACTCCGTCTTATTGTGCTGATACTTGATCCGCGTCATGATGGCAATAAGATTTCGCTCTCGCCGCCCATCGATCCTGCGAGCACGCTTAATCCTCGTCGGCGAGATGAAAGACGCAAATGAGTCAGCGCCACTCTCGGTAGCTCTCATTAGTATTTGGCCGCGTGCATTAGCGCCGGAGACCTGTCGCAAGCTGTTAGATTCGGCGGGATGGAAATAGCCGTCTGACAGAATGGAGGAGATCTGCGTAATTAAGAGGACAGATTAGCCACCAAACAATGCATTTGCTTGTTCGTCTCGCTTGAACACTATCGGATGCATTCGGGCATCGGCGGCTTGACATTTGCAGACGTTGTCGTGACATTTCAATGGAATGTTCGCCGCGCGGAGCCTCTTCCACTCTAATTAAATTCTTCCCGTTGTCGGAAATATCAGAGTCCTATATCGATATGTGGTTAAGTCGATTTTTTTTTTCTACTCTCTGTGCTTGACAATTTTTTTTCCTCCGTTTTACAGCCTACACCTGAAAGCAGAAAGCTGTACTTTGAAATGCTTATTTTGTCAAACGAGGCTATTTACATATTCTTGATCCTCTGCATAGAATGAGTAAGATTAGCGCTCTGCTAATGAGCTGAGAGGTCTCAATGGACAGAATGTTTGTCAATGGATCGACTGTGACAAAAACGGCTTCATTATTTATCAGGTATAATAACTCTTCTCTTGTTCTCTTCGAGACAGATTGGTCGAGCTCTTCTCCCCGGAGCACGTCAACGCTCACTGGGGGGCGCTGTCCAAATGTTTGGTGTACGGCAAAGCGGCCAGCGACCCCTTCGTCTATTCGCTGCTCCGCCACCAGTACAGGAAAACCTGCGGCCTACTGGCTCGCAAGATCCTCGGCAGGAGCCAGCGGGAATCCTTCTCCGCCGTTTTGAAGGCCAACGCCAGGAGGAATCAGGACGACCAGCTCGGTGCCAACGCGACTAATGATCACGGCCAAGCGCCCGGCAGCAAATCATCTCTTGGCCAGTGAAGCAAAGACCATGATTGTATTTTCTCCCTCCTGGAAATGTCTTGATGTTTGGTTTCGATGAAGCTGTGGTGGCAATTCCACCCCCACGTGACCATATCGAGACAAACCGCAATTCACACCTTCATTTTCACCAAAAGGACAATTTTGAGTCATCAGTGAACCTGCATGTTTGTGGAATGTGGGAGAAAAGATGAAGTACTCGGAGCCAAGCACATGACAACAGTACATGCTACCGTTAGCGTAACCCGCTGCCGCGCCTGCAGCGCTAGCTTTCAACCTGAGGTCACAAATCTTTTTTGAAAATAAGAGCTACGTGTTCGCGCCAAGGTCGACCAGGTCGATACAGATTCCAGAAAGAACAAATCAGCAAGAACCCATCTGGGGCTTGAATATGAAACACTCAGATTAGGACACCCGTGTTCTATTGACCAAGTTCGCCCGGATTGTGCTCCAGGAAGTACGTATCGAAACCTGGTACGGATTGAAGGATAAACCTATTTTGAAAACTATTCCTCAACAGGGTCGAATACCGGTGTCAAAGTGTCATGCTCGACCAAGTGAGTTAACCGGGCTTTGCAAATTCTGCTATGTCGTCTGCTAATGTTATCACCGGACAAAAGACACTGCAAGTGAAGCTGACGCCCAATGTGGGGCTCGAACCCACGACCCTGAGATTAAGAGTCTCATGCTCTACCGACTGAGCTAACCGGGCTGTGGAGGATACTTTCTGCGTCCCTTTTGATAAACGAAAAGGTCAGTTCAATGCGTTTCTAAATGTGGTGCGGAGTCTGAGATACGGCAAACATCAGGCAAAACATTCCTACACAGAAGCTCACACCCAAGGTGGGGTTCGAACCGACAGCTCTAAAAGACTTTTCAATTGAGCTAAGCAGACTTTTTGCCGTTTGTAAAATGTTTTTAAATCTTTGAAGGAGTACTGTACAGTAGTAGCCTTTTCCTCCAAAATAATGTTTATTTAATTCTGGCATGGAGCCGAAGATACACCGAGTTTCTCATGGCAGAAAAAAAATATTCCTCTAGAGCAGGGATGCCAAACTGATTTTTGTCGGGGGCCACATTGTTGTTACGGTTTCCCTTGGAGGGCCGTTACGACTGAATTTTGTGAAACCATATAAATGTGAAACCACCTCCACATATTACATACACAGCAAATAGATGGATAACTAGTTTTAAGGTTTAGAATAATGGATTGTTCAAACATTGTAAACTGTGACATTATAGTTATGACAATTTGAAATTTTGGTTGAGACTTTAGTAAGCATCATGGAACTTAACATGCTTGAATTGCTTTAGCGGGCCGAATAAAAAGATACATCGGGACCCACCTGGCCCCCGGGCCTTGATTTTGACACCTGTGCTGTACAGTTGGGGATCTATGTTGAAATCTGGTCATGAGTCGAAATGGTACACTCCAGACTAAACAGAAGGCGACGCCCGATGTGGGGCTCGAACCCACGACCCTGAGATTAAGAGTCTCATGCTCTACCGACTGAGCTAACCAGGCGATACATATCAGGTGGGTCTTACACCCCGAATTCTGAGCCTGTTGCATGCTGTACCGCCCGATTTCACAACTTACCCCCTGAAATATGTTCTTAAATCTGGTGCACAGTCTAAAATATAACATCAGTCAATACATTCAGAAGCTAACACCCAAGGTGGGGTTTGAACCCACAATCCTAAGAGTCAAACAGACTATCAATTGAGCTAAGCAGACTTTTTCCCTTTTGTAAAAATGGTTTTTCAATCTGAGAAGGAGTACGATACGCTGTGCAGACAGAAAAATATTCACAGAGACTATTTCCAGTGCTCTGCATCAGGCTCAAGACCACAACCCTGAAAGTAAGAGTCCCACCTGAGCTAAACACCCTTTTTTCTCCAAAATAATGTTTAAAATTTTGGTATGGAGCCTAGGATACAGTAATGTGAGTTTTTTTTTTTCTCTCCAAAGCATATAGGAAACATTTTGGGCTGCCTTTCAGATTAAAAGAAAATAATCTGAAGATACTAGATGGGTTTTTTTTTTTTAATTGACCAGCTAAAATACTGTAAGTGTTCATTTGGTGCCATTAACTCCTCCAATTATGATCCAAATCTGATCAAGACAGTCCTAAAATGGTCCTTGCTTCCTAAATGCATGGAGACCTTCAGCATTACCGATGCTGTACTGTTCGTCCCCCCCCCAACTGGGTGCCGTGATTAATATGGAAGCATAACCTCAATGGAAAATCCCCGATTAGGGATAATGTAAAACGTGAAGTCCGTCGAGACTGTATGGCGCGTTTCACACACGGCGGCGAATGACGCAGGGTTGATGTATTATGATGGAGCTGTCAGGCATGAGTTGTAAAGTGCCTTTCAGACAATGAACCCTCATTTAATCCGAAACCTTTAGTCACCTTTTGCTATTTGTGGGATAATGTCATGTAGGTGTAAGCATGTGAGTAATTTTAATGTGAGGTGACATCGGGCGAAACAGGGTAAGGCGTGTAGCAGGGATCCATTCTACCTCGTGACTCATGAGGGATTTGTGACACATCGGGATGTGGACCGTAAAGCGTTTAAGTGGCATCCATTTATTTATTTTTTTATCAAGCTGTGTATGATGTTTGTCTGTTTACATGTCAATAAAGTTTGTGCAATGCAAACTGAATGGGTTGCTAGCGTATCTGGATACGTACAACTACCCACACACCAGACACATGCTCCATGAAGACGGCATAGAGGTCTGAAAGTCAAACCTTAACCCCCATGCAGTAATTATCCCAAAATTGGACATTTCGGACACTTTGGACGATTTTGGACTGTTGGACAAATGGACACCACAGACAAAAGAGTGAAAAATAACTCCACGAAGCTGAAATTTTACATAGGATGTATATCTATGTCTTGGCCAATTCCCACTGAACATTTTGAGGGGTTGAAAGTGAAAAAAAATTAAAAGTGAAAAAAGTTGTTTGCACATTGGAAGAGGGACATTTTTGGGACGGAATACCCTTCGTGCAGCCGCTTAAAAATACTGCATGAGGGTTAATTAATGAAACACTCGAAATTGTCCCGAGGTGTGAGTGTGAGCACAGATGGTTATTGGTCCACGTATGCCCTGCGATTGGCTGGCAACCCGTTCAGGGTGTCCCCCGCCAACTGCCCTCAGACAGCTGCGAATAGGTTTTAGCATACCGCGCGACCCATCTGAGGTAAGCGAATCAGAAAATGGATGGATGGATGTTCCAGACCAACCATGCAGCAACAGATAAAAACCTGCAATACGAAGAGACCACACCAATGATTATTTCATAATCGTACCGCTCCCATGACCAATTGCTGGAGATCAGTTAGGGACCTTCTCTGCCCTTCTCTCTGCTACCATTTGTATTGTGTCGATATCTGGATAAGGAAAAATGTCCCTTTTGTCCATGTCGAAAATGTTCATGATAACAAACTGCGTGAATAACACCTTGAGTCCCCCACACCGATGATGAAAGAAAGGAACTAATGAACAGTGGTTTCCACCCACTGCCTCTGCTACCGCTGCTGATGTGGCAGAGGGACAAAGACTTTTAATAAGGCAGCAGCGTTGAGTTAAAAATGGTCTTGATTGCAGAGTGTGAAAAGAAGAGGAAAAAAAAAAAACAATAGAGAGATTCTACACCTTCCCACTCGTCATCATCCTCGATGAACTTCTACCTCTCTTGAAGATGAAGTCACGCTGATATTTCGACGTGATGCATGTTGCTGGCATCGCGGTGGATTTTGTGGCTTGCACATCTGCCTCACAGTTCTGATGTTTGCGTTTGAATCACCTACTCTGGTTTCCTCCCTGGGTTCAAAAATATGAGGTGTGAATGCGAATGGTTGTTTGTCGAGGGGTCCGCAACCTGCGGCTTCGGAGGCGCATGTGGATCTGAAGCCGTAGGTTGTGGCTCTCTCTGACTTTGAAAAATGAATCGTGAATATTATATTGAGGCGGCCCGGTGGTCCAGTGGTTAGCGCGTTGACCACACAGGACAGAGGTCGTGGGTTTGATTCCTGTGTGGAATTTGCATGTTCTCCCCGGGCCTGCGTGGGTTTTCTGCGGGTACTCCAGTTTCCTCCCACATTCCCAAAACATGCTTGGCTAGTTAATTGTCCCTAGGTGTGATTGTGAGCATGGTTGTTTGTCTCTGTGTGCCCTGCGATTTGCTGGCAACCGGTTCAGGGTGTCCCCCCACCTGTTTCCCGAAGACAGCTGGGATAGGTTTTAGCACGCTCCTTGAACCCTTGTGAGGATGAAGCGGTTCACACACACACACAATAAACTTTTAGTGTTTTGGTTTTTGTTTGTGTGTTTTTTTTTCTGTAATAGAGGACCAAAACGTTCTTCCAGTAGGGAGATTGCCAAAAATGGCAGAAATGGCTCTGGACTTGTTCGCCCCACATGACTGCACCGTATCATTTACGATAACACCGTGTCTTGCAAATCGTGGGAATGTCGGAGTCAAATGTCACAGTATTCCCGAGGCCCCCCCCCCCCCCCCCCCCCGCCCCCAACCCTCCCTCTCCCGGCATCATAATAACAAGAATCAGAACAGATTGTCTATTTCTGTAGTGGAACGCTCGGCTTGTTTTTGCTTCTGTAGTGGAACGCTCGGCTTGTTTTTGCTTCTGGCACTTGAGATTTTTTTGAAGAGTGGAGGTAATTCGCTCTGTGGTTCAATTTGCTTCCTGCAGAAATGCATTCCAAACCCGCCCAAAAACGTTTTTTAATAAAGAAAAAAAAAGACTCCAAAGTAAAATAAAGTGGTGCCGTGAAGTACAAATTTAATTCCTTCTGCAATCACGGCTGAATGTTTCTTTGGTGACTCCCATTCGTTCACCATAACCACTCAACAGCCGTTTGTCTCTTATTGTGACTTCAATGACGTTCTGATCCCATTTTAGGGCCAATGTATGCAGAAATCATTCAAGAGCGTTGCAACACCTTTTCTTGCAACTCTATGATGTCGCCTCCCCCCCAGAGGGTGCTCGGAAATGCTGCTGCTTGTCATGCAGTTAGCACGCCCGACGGAACGGTTCGCACAAGGCGCAGATTCACAAAGATGCCCTCGCCTTCATTAATAGAACAGCGCATGCAGACCTCCCACTCACTCTGACATCAAATCAAAGGATGTGTTTTCCCCCCCTTTGGCCTGGCGTAAATAGTCTATAAGGCAGCCTGTCTCTTTGCCACAAATCAAAACTAGGCTGTGTGAGATGCAATCCGACTTCATACCCACCTTTTCCATTACGTTTCTGTCAAAAAGGCATGTGAGATAAAAAGGTGTCAAGAATTGGGGGAAAACACCCTGACATGAGACAGCTGTCAGACAAATAATTGAGACCAGAGAGGATCACATCTTTAAGTGACAGAGGAAAGACTGACTTTTAAAATCAAAGGGTGGCGAAGCTTTTTATCCACTGGGGGCCATATTGTACAGAATTTAGGAAAAACTATGCCTGTTCGTAGGGCTAGGTAGGCCTTTGGAAAATGATCTTTTGGATGGATTCCGTCTGTTCCATTTCTTTGCACCCTGTGGTACAATGACAATTAAGCAGTTCTGATATTGAACAACATACATCTATTCTTTATCCTCTGCAAAGAACGCCAGGAGTCGCCCCCCCCCCCGAAAACCGACCACAAAATTCACTCCCAAGCGTGCCCTTGAAAGAAAGAATTAGCGCTTGACGTCCGTTTCACTCATCCACAGTGAATTCATTGGATCATGCAAGAAAAACTCTCAAGGACACAAAGAAGTCGGCCATTTTGATTTGAACCAGGGTGAATTCCAAGGTTTTAATGAAGGAATTTGCCCAAGTGATCCCAATCAGCAGCAGTTACCCACCACGAATGATCAAGTTTGATCATTTGATAAATTCCCCAAAAAAGACAAATTCAGTTTCAAGCTAAAACGGTAATATCGGCTATTGTAGAACGGCGGTGTGGCATGTGATAATATCACTGTTTCATTCAGTCAGTAACACATGCAAAACGCAACAATACAACGTGAGCCGATTATCAGGGAACCATCGGGGAGGGATTGGGAATCTATGGCAACAAAACGGAGCCACTCGGATATTGTTTCACTCGGCCAAGAGCTCTGAGCTTAGCGAAAATCCATCAGGATGTTTGATTAGAAGACACCTCGGCCGTGAATGAGGAGGTCAAACCAAAAATCGAGCCAGCAAGCTGCTTTCAAAAGGAAGAATTACTAATCATCAGGAGGGCTGCCTCAAGCCCGTTCAATGTCCTGCACATAAAAGACATCAATAAGTACTTGTAAAATGACTGGAAAGGAGGTGAGGTATTTGCAGGGAATGGTAAAGACTTGATTGCGTATTGAAGGGCAAAAAGTTCAAACTTGGTTTAATCCGACCAAAATATATATTTTTCGATGTGTTTGATAGATGGCAAGATATTTTTTTTCTTGCCATGCATGTTTTTGGCATGTGTGAGGAAACTGGAGTACCCGCAGAAAACCCACGCAGGCCGCCACTGTATATTTAATACCTTGGAAATTCTTTTAGACTTTTTTTCCTGGGGATCAAGCCTACGAGAGCGACTTGAACATTTTGGATTGTTTATCAAATCTTGGCAAATTCGTACTGACACTCATTCAATAGAAGTTTACGTAAATTATTACTCAGCCTCATGAAGAGGCTGTTGAAAACTTGTGCAATCACATGATCACTGTCATTTGAATTTGCATTCCAAAAAAGATATTTTTTTTCAATTGAATGATGAAAATACAGTTTTTAAGAACTTGGTCTTTTTTTTTTTTTTTAAATAATCACAAAAAAATGACATTTGAGGTGAGGCGTATAGCGCAGATGCTTTATATCCACTCAACGTGAGTGATGTTTTCGTGTGAGTGAGGCCAGACCTGGAAATAGAAACGCAGAACAATGACGCCGGTTCATGCAGGCAGAAGAAAAACAACATCATCATCATCACCTGCTGCGAAGCAGCCAGCCTCCTTCCATTGGTCCGCTGCTCACATTTCACACTCATTAGGAGACAGATGATACAAGTGTGTGTGCGTGTTTTGTGTGTGTGTATCACATCTTTTCGGTACTTGAAGTGCCACCCGCTTTCACCTGTCAGCCAATCACGTGCCTGCAAACATAACAAACAGCGGTTCTTAACCTATTTAGAGGTACCGAACCCAACAAGTTAATGTGGATATTATATTATATTATATTATATTATATTATATATATATATATATATATATATGCGTTTTTTTAATATCTCGAATATATATACATATTCGAGATATTAAAAAAACGCATTTATTAAAAACAGAAAAAAACTAAATAGTATTTAGTATGTACTGTATTTAGTAAATAAAGTAAATTTTTCAAGAGATAAGTACAGTTTTTTTTGTAGTTGTACGACGTACTATCACGACAGTCACACGTTGACTACTAAGCGAACTAAATTTCCCACAGCACTGATTGGACAAGCAATGTCATGTGATCAGCGGCAGCCAGTGACGGCAAGTGGGCGTGTCATAACTAATTAACATGTTGAGTCGCATGTGTCTTCCCCTGCATGGCAGAGGCTCCGTCGAACCCTTGAGATCGACTCACCGAATCCATGTGGTTCGATCCGAACCCAGGTTAAGAACCACTGCACTACACACAACAAACAACAACTCCTTCACGTTAAAACCAAAAAACGAAATGTAATATGTATTGAGAATACTCATCATGAATGATTTCTTGCTAGCCCTGCGTGTGCTTTTGATGCTGTTGAGCGTACAAATGTTGATGTAGAGCTAAAACTATTTTTTTACTGTGACTACTGTTTCTTCGCAAGTGTCGCCTGATCAGCTCGTTGCACATTTTGACAACCTTTGAGGAGGACATTCTGTCAATATCACCCAGCGACGGCGATATAACTTGTCAGTGCTGATTTTCCTCCGTGGTGGAAAATGTACACTGTACAAGCCTTAATGGGGGACACAGTTAATTGGGGGGAGGGGGTCAAACTCGCCCGACTCCTTAAAAGCTATCAACGGGTCTTCTTTTCCGAACCTGTCACGAAGCACTCAAGTCCATTATTTTCATCTCCTAACTGATTGCGGATCAGTCGAGGTAATTGAGGAAAATTCATCTCGTGCTGTCTGACTGCGATCGCTTTCAAATCCTCCGCTGCCCTCGTATTCCACCCTGTTGGATTTAATTGCGCCTAATGCATCATCGCCACACTCACTGGACTCAACATAAGCGACACCTTCACGAAGCCAAAGCCCCAGTGGAACCGTGTTTTTTTTTTTTTTTTTTTAAGTGTACATCCTAGTGAAAATATACGAGTGGCTGCCAGAGACACTAATCAGGATTACCTCTCACACATAACTTGGTCATGTGAGAGTATTTTACCTTGTGTGAGATCATGTGACGTGTTTTTCAATTGTGTGTCAAAGAATTACACTTGCGTGAAAGGGAATTACTTGTTGACGTGAGAGAGTTGCACTCGGTTGTTAGTGTTTCAGTAGTTTAAAAAAATATTTTAACATTTTAAGAATGTGTGTGAGAGTATTTCGTTTGTGTGTGTGGGGGTGCATTAAATACCGAGTTTCGTTGGGGGGTACGAATGTCTTAGGAACTTGTGCATTTCGGTAATGAGTATGAGTGTTTCAGTAGTATGTCGGCGTGAGCCACCATTTGAAGTGTGAGAGTGCTGTAGTTGTGTTTCAGTAGAATGTGTATGCTTCACAAGTGTGTGTGTGTTTCAGTAGTGCCTGAGCATTTTAGAAGTGTGCGTTTTAGAAACCGGTGAGTGTTTCAGTAGTGTGAGACAGTGTTTCAGTAGTGTCAGTGAGTCATCAGCTTTACAGTTGTGTATGAGTGTTTCACCAACATGTGTGAGAGCATTTCAGTTATGAGTCTGAGATGGTTTCATTAATGTTTCATTAGTGTGTACAAGACGAGAGCATTTTGAAGTCATGTGTGAGAGCATATCAGTAGTGTGTGAGTGGGATGGAGTCCAACCTGATGTACGTTGACAACAAAATCAAAATAGAATTCCTATTTGTCTCTTTTGTACACATTTTAATGGAAAATTCTTGCTTTCTTTCATCTGAAATGATGAAAACCCCTTAGAAAACAATCTTTGGCCATACGACAAGTTGTACGAGTCACATTTGTATTGATAGTAGTGGCTTGGGGTCATTTACTAGTAGACTCATTGTCCTCACCAGTAAATTGTAGTGTTTTCCACCCTAATATTCGTAATTTCATGAAGCATTGAGAAACACAAAAGAAATAAATAACACATTTAAAACGCGCACGCATCAATCCAGAGTGTCTTTTTCAAGGGCAGGCAGTCATGTGTCACTCCACAGGAAGGCCTGGTTGTCCAGCACGCTGGCCAGTTTATGATTGAACGCTTGGTGGAATTCCCACAGGAGGTTCCGAGTGGACGGCAGCATGGGGCCCAGACTCCTGTCAGCCGCGCGTCGGGTATTGGACAACGGCCGCTTGGTCACCGCAGCCTCTGCTTGCTTGGACAAAGGACCTGACCGCAAAGGTGAACGTATTAAAGCCAGTATGTCGCAGTATAATGGAGCATAAGTATTTTTCATTTGTATTATGCGTTTATACATTTCAATTCTCACAGAGCGGACACACAAACTGGAATAATAACGTGTACACAGCAAAAATAATTACGAATTATTTATGTATGTATTATACGTATATGATGTTACTCTAAATGACTCATTACATACCTACATTCAGAAAGTCGAACACTTTCTCGATGGTCCCTTGAAGGTTTGCCGCATAGTCCTCCAGCCGCAGAACCAGAATCTGCTCCCTGCGGAACACCGTCAGCCAGTCCAGCAGGAAGACGATATACATGCCCAGAGTCAGCCTGACCTGCGTGGAAGAAATACAAACAGACGCTATCAGTGGCCCCGAAGGGATTTGGTTGTGATAGTAGTTTTCAAAGCTTGAGCCTCCTGTTGCACTGACAGGTAAAATACGCCAGAGGGAGCCATAGTTCAGAACTAGCCACTGACAGGAAGTTCACGGATAAAATCCAAATGTCATCCTCGCCATAATATGGAACATCAGAATCTGTTTTTGATTTACAACAAAAATACTATTATTATTATATGACTTTGTTGGACTCCATTTCAAGAAGTTATTTTCATTTGGCAACATTTTTCTATTTCCTTTTATGACTCGGGGGAGGGCTGAACACAAATTAAATATTAAAAAAAGTTATTTTGATTTTTTTTTTTAACAGTTATCAGGTAATTGTCAAATTATTGTAAAACTGTCAAAGGTTCTGACTCTAATTCATATTTTGATGGTTGCAAGTGCTAAAGGACCAGAAAGGACGCTATTTGGCTCATTATACACATTTCTAATTAATCAGGCGATTAATCAGTTAACATAATTTCATTCAATTCCATCAGAATCAGCCTGAAAACAAAAAACAAAACCCCAAACAAATACAATTTGCAACCGAGTATGATGGAGTGATGCTAAAATTGTATGAATGTTGCTGACTGGCATGGAGTTAGAGAGGCCGGTGCTGTAGACGCAGAATCGAAGCGACCTCTCCGATACGCAGGACTGGAAGAGCTGCACAGACTCGACCACCTTCTGATGGAAGTCCTCGGCCGACTTGTTGGCCATCTTGAAGTACAAGTAGTCCGAGTACAACCTGGGGACGGAAAGCAATCGGAAACTGAGGATTGGACAAGATTTCTCACCCAGAAGGTGCCGCGGCCATTTACCTCTCCGCGGGGTCACGGAGCATGACGATGATTTTGGCATCGGGCTGCACCGTGTGGATGAAGTCCTGGGCTAGGAAGGGCGGCTCCGCCTCCTCCCTGTCGCCATGGAGATAACTCCACGCATGGTTGTCCCACATGGTGGACGCGCTGGCTTCACCTTTGAAAGACATCGGACAGTCACTCCGACAGTTTGAAATGCAGAGGTGCCATCGGATATTTTATCTCAAGATTTTTTTACTTTTTATGCTTGTTTTTGGAATGCGGGGGGAAACCGGAGTACCCAGAGAAAACCCGAGGAGAACATGCAAACTCCACACAGGAGCTGGAATTGAACCCTGCACTGTGAGGTCGCCGTGCTAACCACTGGACCGCCATGCAAATATCAATAATCATATAATTTTTCAAAGTGTCTAAATCTGTTTCAAATGATTCGGAATGTGTTTTCTGGGAATTTAAATGAATACCCGTTGAAGCATTACCGAGAGGATAAAGTCATTTTTATTGACTCAAAAGTTGGACAATTTTGAGTCAACCCGACGCATCCCCCCCCCCCCATGCACGGAACATTCAATTCAAAAGCGAGTTGTTCCATTGCAACCACAAAATATTCACAATTTAATATGATTTCATTTCCATCTGCTTGCATCTGGGCCTCTTCAGGGGAAGACAGTAAAAAAAAAAAAAAAAAAAAAGAGCAATGAACTCTCAGCGTAACCCGAGAGTTGTATGTAGACTTTCACATGTGTTCACCTGTTATGAGCCGCGCGAGGCGCCGTCGCTCTCCGGGGGAATTTCCAGCGCTTGATCCTTGGATGTTGTACGCAGCCAAGTCAAACAGGTCCAGGTAATCTTCCACGGGGAAATTTTCCTGGAAGCCATCTTTGAAGCGGATGTAACCTGGCACACAAAAACAAAAGCCCCAAAATAGTCATCAAAGTCGAGACAGCCTGACCAATTGAATCCAAAATAAAGGACAGGGAATCGCCAGGATTTGCGGGAAATCAGGACCTGCCGTGAATAGTGAAAATTCGGGTTTGCATTTTCAAAAGTATGCCACAAGATGGTGCCAAAGTAATTCAAATAAAGAGGATCATAAAGCATCAACTCCGAATTGCGTAGTCATGAACTCATGAGACATAAACGATTTACAGTCAAACCTCGGTTTTCGTCCATAATCCGTTCCAGAAGGCTGTTCGAAAACTGAAATTGTTCGAAAACCGAAACCACGCCCTTTTTAAAACTAAAATGTTTACTGCACACGTCTGCTCACAATGGAAAGCAACACGAGGAAGCGTCACTTCCTCGTGTAAGGAAGGCGAGAGGAGTCAAATGGTGCATTTAAGTGCGCTCAGTTTGTTCGAGAACTGAAATTTGTTCGTCATCCGAGGCACAAAAAAACTCGAAATTTTTGGTCGAAAACCGAATTGGTTGAGAACCGAGTTGTTCGAAAACCGAGGTTTGACTGTAATTTAGTAGTTCAAGGACCGCCCACGGGATATCCCAAATGCAGACGAAACAAGACTATTAAATGAATTGAACCTAAAGACAAAATTCCAGCAGATGGCGCCAAAGTACTAAGTTGCTTTGGACTGTGCACCAAAACAGCGAAGAGCGAAGGATAAGTTATTCCACCCACCCACCAAAAAAAAAACTGTAATCGAGTTATCTGTAACAGTATCTGTGCTTCTGTACATTCGGTGCCTCACCAAATCGCTTCCTGGTCCACCAGTGCGGCTCCTTCATGATGTTGAACTTGACATCGGGATGCAGCAGCAGCCTGTGGAACAAGTCGGTGGTGCCGCACTTGGGCTGCCCGATGATGTAGAAGTACGGCAGGCAGCGCAGGCGCGACATCCCGCCGTCCACGCCGGGGCGGCGCGGGCGCTGGCGGAAGGCGGACGCCAGGCGGTCACACACGATCTTGAAGTTCTTGGATCGCATCGTGAACAGGTTGCCCCTGTACGGATCTTGGATCTTTTCCGCGGGAAAGTCCTCGTACCAGCACGGGCTTTTGACGCCTGGCAGGAAGTGACGAGGGATCGCAGAGAACAACTGTGGACAGGAGGAGGAGAGTATTGAATCAAACAGATGGACTTTAAATGAGCAGAAAAAGTCATCAGAGAAATCATTGATCGTTCAATTATTCATTCATTCATTTTCCGAACCGCTTCATCCTCACTAGGGTCGCGGGGGGTGCTGGAGCCTATCCCAGCAGTCTTCGGGCAGTAGGCGGGGGACACCCTGAATTGGTTGCCAGCCAATCGCAGGGCACACAGAGACGAACAACCATCCACGCTCACACTCACACCTAGGGACAATTTAGAGTGCCCAACGAGCCTGCCATGCATGTTTTTGGAATGTGGGAGGAAACCGGAGCGATCGTTCAATTAATAAAGACTAAATTAAATAAAATGTATCATGGTTAATTCAATACAGTCAAACCTCGGTTTTCGAACGTCTTGGTTCTCGACCAATTCGTTTTTTGACCAAAAATTTCGAGATTTTCATGTCTCGGATGACGAACACATTTCGGTTCTCGAACAAACTGAGCGCACTTGAATGTACCATTTGACTCGGGTCACTACCTCGGGTAGACGAGGAAGTGACGCTTCCTCGTGTCGCTTTCCATTGTGAGCAGACGTATTCAGTAAACATTTTTATTTTAAAAAGAGCGTGGTTTCGGTTTTCAAACAATTTCGGTTTTCGAACAGCCTTCTGGAACGGATTATGGACGAAAACCGAGGTTTGACTGTATATCGTATTAATATTACGGGTTACATTTCCTTTCCCTTACCTGTTCTGTGTGGGGTGTGTCTCTGTTCTATCCCCAAGTTCAACGTGAATATTCCTGACTGAAATACTCACACGAGTGTCCGTCCCGATGATGTCCTTCTCGTCCGGAACCCTCCGCGGTGGGTATTCCAGTTTGGATCGGATCATCCTCGTCAACAACTTCATGTCTACCGACGTCCTTTTTAAGGGGAGGCCCGATGCCGAAGCTATTGCAGTGGTATTGGTCGGGATGTCTGCACTTTTAAAGTGATAGGGCGAGGGCGTCAACAGGAGTCCTTTCTTACCCCACGTCAGGACGTAGGAAGCCATGACGAGGAAGCTCAGCGTCAGACCGAGCAGGAAGACCACCGCTTGGACTTTGGAGAAGGTCCACAGCTTCACCCGGGACCACCTCAAAAACACATTTCCATGGAAGTGGAAATAGGACCTGGTGGGTGTTTTTCCATAATGCTCAACGATAGGTGAAATGCGGGGGTCCGGCCGGGAGGCTCTGCCGTGCTTGGACCCCAACATGCTGACGTGAAGCAGGCATCGATACGGTCACGTCTTGGTGCTTTCTGCAAAAGTCGAAGCACTTGTTCAATGTGAAGCTTCCTAATTTCAGCCGCGCGTGCACGTGCGTGTGTGTGTGTGTGGTCGTTTGAACATAAAAGACGAGCTGTCGAGGTCAGAATAACAGTGACGCTGTAATTCAACACTAAAAACAAAACACACATTCTCGGCGGACTCAAAGCGGTCGCACCGCAGCTTTGTTTTTGTTAACCGTACGAGGATCATTGCGGAGCACATGAATGAACACGCTAAGCATATTGACACAGGTGGAGGAGCACCGCTGGCGATTAAAAAAAAAAAAAAGAAAGAAAGGAAAAAAGCCAAGAATGCGGCAATTATAACAGCGCTTCCTTACAAGCAGCGTACGTAGACGTGTAACAGAGCCAAAACACTTTCGCGACACTCGACTGGGAGACTTTTTCTTTGCCCCTCCGTCATCGTGCAGCTGAGGAGTGTTGGATGACAGCCCGGAAAACATGACATCACTTAGCACGATAGCAGTAACATCAAATAACGTATTGGCTAATCAGTTAAGAAAACAAGAGCACCTCACGAACATGCTCTCACGAAGAAAAAAAAAAGGAGGAAAAGGTGACTGGAAAGCTACCGTCAAAATTGCTTAGCCCGCCCGCCCTTTATCACCCATTAAGTTCACACCTATTCATCACGGGCAATAAGTTCAATAGGTGAAAATCATCAAAATACAGGAAATATATATATATATATATATATATTTTTTTTTTATTACAGTTTTAGTGCCTTGCTGCCAACTTGTGGCATCTATAAGCAAGTATAAACCTTTCTAAGGCGTTAAATAGTGGAACGTTGCCATTCACGGCAAGCTAACAAAAGAAAAGGTTAAACGTTAGCAAGCTAGCAAAAAGAAAGGTTAAAGGTTAGCAAGCTACCAAAAAGAAATGTTAAACGTTAGCGTATCACGTCAGCAGCGCTTAGGAATCCCCCATATAGTTCACACCCATTCATCTGGGGCAATAAGTTCAAGAGCCACCTACAATAGGTGAAAATCAACAAAATACAGGAAATATAATTGTTTAGGTTTTTTTTTACTTCAGTTTTAGTGACTTGCCGCCAACTTGTGGCATCTTTAAGCAAGTATAAACCTTTCTAAGGCGTTAAATAGTCGTGGACGGTTGCCATTCACGGCAAGCTAACAAAAAAAAAAAAAGGTTAAACGTTAGCAAGCTACCAAAAAGAAATGTTAAAGGTTAGCAAGCTACCAAAAAGAAATGTTAAACGTTAGCGTATCACGTCAGCAGCGCTTAGGAATCCCCCATATAGTTCACACCCATTCATCTGGGGCAATAAGTTCAAGAGCCACCTACAATAGGTGAAAATCAACAAAATACAGGAAATATAATTGTTTAGGTTTTTTTTTACTTCAGTTTTAATGTCTTGTCGCCAACTTGTGGCATCTTTAAGCAAGTATAAACCTTTCTAAGGCGTTAAATAGTCGTGGACGGTTGCCATTCACGGCAAGCTAACAAAAAAAAAAAAAAGGTTAAACGTTAGCAAGCTACCAAAAAGAAAGGTTAAACATTAGCATATCACGTCAGGAACTCTCAGCAACCCAAAGAGATTGTAGTAGGCCACAACTTGTGATGAGTGATGTCAGCTTTGGTTTGGGCTTGTTTTAATAAAGTCGGCACAAGTGCCAACATGAAGGCAGGCTGAGTGAGAAAAAAAGGTCATGAAAAGGAGAAGAAAAAAAAAGCATGCGTTCCAATAAAACAGCTCAGAGCCCCTCTAAGGCTTATTGGGGATGCTCGAGGGGAGTAAAGTAAGCCACCTTTCGTGATCCTGCTAGGGAAGCGTTATGATTTTTGTTCAAGGGGACTTTAGTATCAAGTGGTGCATTTAACTGACTCACCCGCTAAGAGTTAGCATCAATCGAGAGGGATGCTTTTCGAAGGTACTTTGATTCCTTTACATTTCCCATGTACTGCTTCATTCTTGTCAGAGTGCCCGCTGTGGATTTTTTTTCTACTTTGCTTCTTGAGATCATTATGCTCTGTTTAGCATCAGCATGATAACTTGCACTCTGTACCAAATTCCTACAAATGGCAGGTCCTTCTGTGACAATGCGCAGGCAAGCGCTCGACTCTCTCACAGAACGCATGACGTCCCGATGTTTATAGCTGCGTAAATACTGTACAGCGTGACCGGAGGCCAGTGTGTTTTGGCTGCGTCCAAGCGTTGGAAACAGAAAGCACAGCCACATATGGAAGTGAAGCAATTTATTTATTTTTTTGTTTACAGTTCAAGCATGTTGCACACAACAACGGCAATGACGATCGGGCCTAGTTTGGGCATTTTTTCCCCACCCTTGTGATCAAAGTCAGTCAAGATTCTCACCAAAAGATTATTCTGGGCGATTAGCATTTGGCGTGTTCAAAATGAGGTTTACCTTTCACTTTCTCAACAAAGAGGCTGTTAATCAACCACCAAATCGCAAAAGGCTCAAATAAACCGAATTATTGCTTTTGGTAGCATTTGGTTGGGATGGCAAACGTGGAGGGATCGCAAACTGCTGTAGCTGGTCAAAACAGTTGAGTGTCAAATGTATAATTTCCATATTTGGAAAATTCAGTCACACCGGAATGCCTCTCATGACTGATTTTGTCATTAACGAATGAGGATTGCATACCAGGAATCTGGCCTCTTATAATCTGGTCAACAAACACGCTCAAACCAAAACAAGACACTTCAAAAAAAAAAAAAAAAGGCTACGTCATTTTAAACCTCTTGTATAAATATGACATCTGTTCAGGGAAGCCCACCCAGCCATATGGATCGCATATGTGCTCCAGTGTGTATTTGCACACGCGTGTAGGTGTGTATGTACGCGCACGCGGTTGTTTTTCTTTAGCGGCTCTTGAAAGCCAACGTGACATTAATAACAAGCAGAGAGCAGCTGAAGATGGGTCCTACTGTGCGGCATGTGAGGAAGAGGCGGCGTAATTGCAGGTAAAAGAGGGTCATTCGGGTTTATTACCGCTATTTTGGGAGACAAATGGAGCGTTATTATAAACCACTTTATTTGGAGAAAGTGGGGGGGGAACGTAAAACGTTGGCGTTAATGTTGAAGAGTGAAAGAAAACCGCTCCCAAGTGGTCTGCTCTGCTAAAGGCTCACTTACTTACACATCAGCACGGGGGTCGGCAACACGCGGCTCCAGAGCCGCGTGCGGCTCTTTAGCGACATCTAGTGGCTCCCTGGAGCTTTATAAAAAATGTTTGAAAATGGACAAAGATTTTGATAGTAGCTCATGTTGCAGCTCCGAAAAAGGACAGCTGTGGTGTTGGTTTTTTAAAACGTACGCTTTATTTATGCTTTTAACAGTGTTTTCTTCATTATAAGTTTTCATAGAAGTCTTTTATATTTTTGCGGCTCCAGACATATTTGTTTTTTTTGGTCCTATATGGCTCTTTCAACATTTCGGGTTGCCGACCCCTGCATTAGCATCGCAGGGCACACAGAGACGAACAACCATCCATGCTCACACTCACACCTAGTGACAATTTAGAGTGTTCAATCAGCCTGCAATACGTGTTTTTGGAATGTGGGAGGAAACCGGAATACCCGGAGAAAACCCACACAGGCCCAGGGAGAACATGCAAACTCCACACAGGAAGACCGCAGCTGACCTCGACCTTTGCGCTGTGACATATGTGAACCACTACACTACCAATGTTCCGTGTCTTTCCATAAATTCTTCATTTTTGAATTTGAATGTGAAAAGCGGTGGTGGTGGTGCGGGAACCTGGCACACGCCCGCTCTCGGCTTCAACTCGGCGCACGCTTTGGCCGTTGATTATGTTCACATAAATAAACCTGTCAACGCTCTCAGACACGCAAGCTGAAATCGAGCGCGGGCACATGACATGTCCTAGCTTGATCCCGCTCAAGTCCTCGGCTTCTGTCGGGAGTCGCTCTTGAAGAGACAACCCGACGTCTGTCTGCGAACGTACTAATTGCCATGCAGTTGACGATATCGTGAAATATTTATTTTCTAAAGCAGACGGAGAAGCCAGTCGCTCACGTAATGGGAGTCCGTGCAGGCAGTATGGACGGATCGAAATGATGGTATGCGGTTTGAAGACTGTGGAAAGTTCTCATCTGTCATGGTGTAATTTATCCAATGCCAATCAAAAAAAAAAAAGAAAGACGTCAGAATGAGCTTGAGTTAAAAACCATTCAGAACGGGGCCCTTCCTTAAAACAAGACGTCGCAATAACACATTTGAAATACCATCACGTGGAATCGAAAGGGAAAGCCATTAGCCATCGGGAAAACGACTCGATGGGAGGAGGATGGAATGACGAATGCAGATAACAACAAAAGTGCCAATAGTTTGTTTGCTAACGTTGCTATGCGGTAAATCGTGACGAGTAAACAATGAAAAAAAGACAGTCAAGACAAAGTGCCTTACCTCCCACATTCCCGATGCGCCAAGAAAAAAAAAAAAAAAATCTTCTCTAAGGCTTCTCGTAGATCCCCAGTCTTAAGTCTAGATAGCACTCTCTCATCCTCCTTCTCATATTTGGAGCATGAGCTCAAGATTGGAGGTTGCCAAAAGAAGCATGGTTTTCACATCTTGGGAAGTGCTTCCACTATTTCAAGGTGACAGGCAGGGGAAGGGGGGGGGGGGCGCGCTTGGTGGGACAACCTGAAGTCTTCCTGCCCAGCAGAAGACCAAATAAACCACACGGCAGCAGCCTGAGGGAGGTTAGTCTTGGGTGTGACTGTATTTGCTTTCCTTGATGAATAAAGACAATTTCCACCAGGCGGTACACTCTGGGGGGGGTTGTGGGGGGGTCACTGACAGTCTAGCGTCCATCTTCCTGACGACAGTTCCCACTCAGTGATGGCGTGAATGTGAATGTGACCGGTTGGCTGTCTCTCTATAAGTGAATAAATGGAGACCGGTCCAGAGTCGAGTCCGTCTTTTCCTCAAAGTTATCTGCGATTGACTCTGGCTCCCCGTGACCCTGAACATGATAAGCAGTCCAAAAAATGGATGGATGGACAGATGGACAGTCCAGTTTGGTTGTCCACATTTTGGGTTTTTTTATTCATTCAAGTTGTAAAGGATACCTAATAGATGTGCTGGACTACTTTTGGTATCAGGATTGGCATCAGGATATATCAAATTGCTACCTCAAGGTACAGTATTGATACAACAGCTCGGACATCCAAGTTGTGTTTTAACTTCCTAGTTTTAATTTTGAATCAAAATCTCGGTCTCAAGTCTTCACGGTGATCTTTTTTTTTTTGGGACTGGTGACACTGCAGTTAAAAACAAAACAAAACTAACAACAACAACAAAAAACGATACGATATCAGTCGCAGTGCTACATGATTTTAGTTATGTTTTTAGTATGAAATGTTAGGAGAGACTTGATCAAGTGATGCTATCCAAACATGAACAATAGTCAGCAAAACTACGTATGAGAAAATATGACCCATTTATTACAATTCCGGATGCTAGATCCAGATGCTGCTGGATGGAAGAGCAGGAGCGGTGCCTGGAGTGGACTGCTTGTATATGAGTGCTAATATCAGAGAATCTGGACGTGGACTGATATTATCCAATGCTGTGTTGTTTTGCTGATATCAGACCAATTTTGGATATCAATATCGGATCAGGACACCGCTAGCGATTGGGCTTGGATAGTGAGTCGTATTTTTCATGCGCTTTGTATCTTATTTTGAAGGCACGTTTAAATGTTACCATAGCGACCAGAGAGCGTTGTGGCCAGATAGGACGTTCCTCGTGTCACGATTCGTGTTTATTATTATGTTTCGAAAATACCAGTTTTCATGCAGGTCATATCATATTATTTTCTTGTATTAATCCGCCACACCTTAAAGACCGGTCCCTGATAACATTGTCTGACATTAAAATATGTGGCGATAGTGAGTCGTATTTTTCATGCACTTTGGGTCTTATTTTGAAGGCATGTTTAAATGTTACAATAGCGACCAGAGAGCGTTATAGCCAGATAGGACGTTACTCGTGTCACGATTCGTGTTTATTGTTATGTTTCGAAAATACCACAGTTTTCATGCAAGTCATATCATATTATTTTGTTGTATTTGTCCGCCACACCTTAAAGGCCGGTCCCTGATAACATTGTCTGATATTAAACCGGTCCGTGGGGCAAAAAAAGGTTGGCGACCGCTGCCATAGACAAACCCAGTGTTTGCTTTCAGTGCCTCTTGCAGTGGTGCTGCCTCTGTGTTTTATGAAGGTGAGGTTATTGCATTGAGCATTCATCTCCAAATATCCCCAACATCACTTAAACGGCATCGAGGGGTCTAGGGATTGTGGAATCTGCCACTGTAACTCGTCCAACACTCCCATCTAAACGTGTCATGTTAGAATTAACGGAAAAAACAATCAGAAGCGCAAACAGTCGCCCGTGTGAACTCGAATATTTTTACAAGGCTGTCATCGGTTCACTGTAAATGTCGCAATGTTTGCAGTTCACATTGACAGTGTACAGCTGTTTAATGAGCGGAGGGTTATCTATGAGGATTACAACTTGACGCACACTCATTTCAAGAGCTTTGGCCAACATTTAAGGATTTCTAATCCCACATCTAGCAAGCAGTGATAAACAGTTTGTTTTTTTTGGGGGGGGGTCCTTTAAAACAGTGGATCCTCACTATTGGCTCTTAAGAATAGATTATGTTTGCAATGCAGAGCCGCTTGCAGTATACCAAAGAGTATATGCCACAAGCTATCATGCCAAAAATAATTTAAACCATGAATATACCTCAACTATGATCCCCAAAACTCACAACGTTGATAGCATTTCAAATGCTTAGAAACCTACTGTGCAAAGTATTTTGCCAAGAAAACAAAAGACTGGTTAAAAAAAAAAGCGAACTGGCAGGTTTCCATGAATAACAAGGGATTAAGGTCTCATACGATTCATCTTTGCATGTCTAGATGGAAACACATGTACAGTAAACTGCTTTATATAGAAAAATATCATCAAAAATGCTGCTAAAACAGTGCAATAATTGTTCCACAAAAACAATATTTAATACAGATTTAGCAGGGAAATGAACGCATGTATAAATGCAACTCTCAATTCTTAAACTCGGGTTGTTTGTGAAATTATTTCTTTTCCAGACATTTAATTCACTTATGGAGTAGTTATGAAGAAGTTCTTGAAACTTTGCCCAGCAACAAGTGACAACTTGACTTGAAAAACATTCTTAAAAAAAATCTTTACATAAAAAAAAAAGATGCTAAGGATGAGAAAACTCGAAGATTGTTTCAGTTATTTAATTATTACGATGAAAGAAATGAAATGAAAGAAATTTCAAGAGGGGGAAAAAAGCCACCAATACAATAAGAGTACATTTTAATATTTATCCTGCCGTATTATCTACTTACGTTAGTCATATTAGACGTATACTGTATACTTAAAATATATTTTTGTTATTTTTATAATGTATAAAAGACACATTACTCTTAAAATATATAATTTAAAAAAACAATACTCACAATTGAGTGGAGCAGCTGGTCGTCGTTTCATTCGCAGTTTGCTAGGCATGATCAATCAATCTGACTCCCCATGCTAATCCAAACGATAGAAAAGACGACGTAACAGGTGTCTGTCTGCCTGCGTGGAAAAGAAAAGAGCACGGAGTGCATGTCGAGCGCGTACTGCGCTCATGGTCGGCTTTAGGAGCACGATTGAGAGAGTTTCCGCTGCCTCCATCTGACTGCTGGAGAGAGGGGAGGCGCACCGACGATCAAATCTTGCAACACTCATCCTATTACTCATCCACTACAACTGATGCGGGATTGATTAGGTGTGGCCTTTCTCTCCCTACCCACAATCCACCGCGCGACTGGAAGAATTGGCGGGTGACAAGTGAGTCGTGCGAGCGTTTGGCTTCCTTTGTGTACATTACCTACAGGAATATTAACACATTAACACGTATGACATTTCCTTTAAACAGCGATTTAAAAAAAAATTTTTTGGCCTTAATTCATGGACAAGTGAAAACCCATTAGCTGCTACTATAGACACGGCTAGCTCATTACAGGTATTTGTACAGTTTCTTGAAAACATGCTGACTTTTGATTGCGCTGACATGGCTCCATGAAAAAAAAAATGGCGGAAACAAATCCGATGTCACATATCTATCCCTTGTATGGTTAAAGTATACTTTCTGCTGATTATTTCTTCCTCTACCAATCCGTCAATATTCTCAAAATGCCGACAGCCCCTTTTTTTTTTTGGCCTGTTGCGTGATTGACACCCTAAAAATTGTTTTATCCGTCTTCTTGCAGGTAACAAATAAGAGACATAAATGAGTGTTTCCGGATTACCACGCTATGATCCCATGGAGCTTGTTTCCGCCAAGTAAGACACTTTTATTCAATTGATACATTTTATTTGGGACAAGAAAAAGCACAGGAATCCTTGGAACCCTGCTAATTGAGCTCTCGCAGACATGACGACATCCATAACACCACTTCGAAATGAAGTGTTGTTCGACTCCGTATTTGAATATTTGTGGGGAGTATTAATGCTTTTCTGTAAGGAGGAAAAAATGTCAGAAATGCTGCCTCGTGCTTCTTTTTCTTTTTCTTTCAACTGCATCCATTAACACAGCAGGGGAGTCCATCTCACAAAAACAGCTTCCTTCAGAATGGCAGTCAAGGGACCGGCGGACCAGCGGAGCAGAAGTAATGGTCTTCTAATCAGCTGTTTAAAGTGAAAGTCAAATTTACGGGGAGTCCTTGAAGGGGTCAAGGCTCAGGAATTTCAGATTGAAGCTGTACTCCAGCTCCTCATCCCCTTCATCGGCAGGAATTAGAACAACATGTACATAGTCATTAGCAAAGAACAAGACCAGTTTGTTCGGCCGTACTTAACATGTGGCTCATGAGGCCAGCTGTTTCCGTCGCTCTTCTCTTTGTCATCATAGAAGCTGTCGGGCACAGCTGCTAACAGCTGCTCACTGCAAAATATAATGCAACGCCGCCATATTATTTGTAATCTCCATTTTGTATTCATAATGAAATGATCACACAATTTCAGGCAAGGCTGGTGTAGTAGGTCATTCAAAATCAGACCTTTTAACTTTAGCCGCACCATCCATTTTGTGTCCGCTGTAAATTGGAACCAATGCAGATCTGACTGTAATACACTTTTACTTTAGCATAGCGTAGCATTCAAAATCAAAAACGTCTCTCTCAAACGCTGTGGAAATATCTGCCGAACAGCAAGTTAAAGTGGATCCAAGTTCATCTCTTTCTTTATGGCCACACATCCCTCTGTTTGAGCTGCGAAACTAATATCCTCTGAAAGCCTTCGGTAGCTGTTATATTTCCCACCAAGGTCATCACGGGGCTTTCAGAGAGACGATCCCGTCAGAACAAAATCAAATTTTAAGTTGGAGTGTTGAAGCCTGAAAAGTCAAACACAGATCATCTTAAAATTGTGACTGGTAAAGCACTTAGAATTGTACTATCTTCACTATCTCTTGGTTGACTGTGTTCTTATTTAGCCATTGAAAAAAAATTCTGTTTCAGTTTTGTTGGTGAAAAGTTGTGTCGTAAAGTTTTTACAGGCATGCTATCAGACTGGCTAAATCCTATGTCGCGCCTCAAAAGGAAAACAATCAATTTTTCCATTTGGTGATTGGGTTTTGAATGGGTTTGTTTTTAGATTTTCCAGACGATGCGACTGTGCGCCCCAATTCTCAACAGTCTACACATTCTCTCTCCTTCTTTATGTCATTCATGATTTTTCAAGCTCCCAAAAATTCAAATGCAGTTAAGCAGTTTTATTTGACTGGCGCAATCTTCAGTGGCAAGACAATAAAAAGATTCTCAATTGAGCACGAGCAGGTCCTGACAGGCGGGCAAGATTTAGTTTGACACGGGGAAGTACTTGGACCACTTCCCAGCCAGCACACGCTCAAGATAGTTTGGGAAATGACGCGTCAGAAGTATGAATGATGTCTCGGTCGGATCTCGATCAAGCTTGTCTGCTCAACGCCGCTTTCGCCTCGCAAATCTTTGGACTTTGTGTGCAGCGCAGGCCGCCGCGCGCACTCTGAGTACATAATCACTGGCATAGGAAGCGAGAAGCTGATGAAAACACATTTTCCAAAGGAAGGCTCCGCGGTTTGGGAAGAGCATGTGACGGGACTTTGTCAAATGAGGGCGGTTGGGAGGGGATTCCAGATCATCGTATCCTCTTGAACTTCAGGATGAACCCGGGCAGAGCAGTTTCCTCTCGGTACTTAAGCGCAAAAGTTGTTTATTCTGGTAACCATCGGCGCATGTGACACCAATTAAATCCCACCTGTGCAGCAGCTTTGTTTTGTTTCTTCGGAGTTGTTGTTGTTTTTTTTTTTAAATGGAGGACATCCTTGAAGACATTGTTGGTGTTTTATATTCTCCGCTGCGTGTTGTTTTCAAATGGCGCTTCCAATCAACCTGCGATGCTAATAGCACAGAAGAGTGAAGATAATAATTACAGTCTGACTCAAAGACCATAATGTCGGAGGAGAGGTCACACACACACACACACACACAAAGAGACTTTGTAGTAATTAGAGGACATTATCTCCGAGCGAACTGCCGGCAGGTTAATGAACTCTGCTGCTGCCAGTCTGACTGTGGGGGGGTGGGGTCGATAGTCACTTGCCTATCGACTCCCATGAGAAAATAACCTCTCACTTTTAATTGGAGTGTTTGTGGTCACCAGCAGGGGGAGTGTTCCATACTGCTGACGGTTTCCAGGCAACCAGAGGCCAGGACCTTCACTCGGAGGTGATGAGTAGAACGACGGTGGTTATTGATTGTGTGATTGAATTGTTGCATCAATTCAATGGTTGTCCACTAAACCTTCTTTTTTAGAACTTGGTAAGGTAAGCTGTAGTGGGGAAAAAAGCAGATGTTTGGATGTTTCACCCTTCTGGGAACAGGATGAAGGTATCTTTTGCGAACTGTGCAACTTACTAAATGTACTTTCAGTGTGCAATCATATTTCTTTCGTCCTGTCCTTCCTTTCTGCCGCGTTGGATCGTCATTCATCCACCTCCCACCTTCCTTCCCTTCTGACCGCGACCCCCCCAGCGGAAAGCATTCTGTTCCCCCATAGACTCAAATACCGAAGATACCACGCACAGAGACTCTCATGCCAGGAAATCCTTTGCTCCGAATGATATGTTCGGACCTCCCACCCGCTTGGCCGCCAAATATACAGCAAACAACGGCTTTAGATGGAATTTTCTCACTCCAATCAGCACAAGCAGATACCCGAAAGCAATGTCACGCAACATCAAGGCTTCATTTGGAATGTGTTTACCCATCTCCAATCGGAATTTTGTCTTCCCAGTCTTGACACCGGGGCCACTGATGGTGTAGCGCGGTCCAGTGGGGTGTTTGCTTTTGGCCCAAAGTCAGCTGGGATAGGCTCCTCCTCCTTGCAACCATCAACAGGATAAGCACCATAAACAGTGGATGGGAGGATAGATGGATTCTTGCAATGGAACAGACAAATACCGGGCAAAAGTATTGGGACTCGTGTAAATTGGAAGAAGGGCTAGTTGCTTCTTGCCGTTCCTCACAGGTATATCAGCTTCCACTATCCTGGAAAAAAACTTTTTCCAAAATGTGGACATTTGTCCCAGAATCTCACAGGTCCAGGTCGAAGGTAACCGATTAACACGCTCTTGGACGCCAGACTAATCCCAGCGCCCCTTTAAGAGCATTTATGCACTAATACGGACCCTAACTCGGGCACAACAACAACAACAACACACAGAGAGCAGACTGACGTCCTGGTTTTGACAGCGTTGAATAAGCCCCATCTAAAAAAAAAAAAAAGAGAAATTGCATGTCAGACTGTCAAAGTGATGCCAGGGGCAAATTGACTCCTGTGACTCTGATGCGTGCTCTCTTCCTGCAGGTAAAGATGGAGGCTGCTGACTCGGACCGATGACAAAGAGTATTATTCCTAGATGTCTGGTTTACAAGTCACTTGGAAACAAGGAAGTGGAATGGGTGAGCTTGCTTTCTAAAACGACACCAATCGAGCACGTGATCACCTTTAAACTGCGGCGTTCTAATATTCTCCACAAGCACGCGTGGCTAATTAGGAAAACATTACTTGACACGTCCAAGAGATGATCTCAAAAACACACCCTCACGTGAAATGGGTTTGGGATTAGTTAGTCGTGAGGATATAGTGACACCGTGTGGTGGCGGAATGTAAGCGCAAAATGAGGGTGGACTGATTCGACTCTCCTTCAGACACAGACCCACATTTTCATTTTTATTAATTAAATAACACTGATATTTTTTAATATATACTGTATAACTGAACAGCAATGTGAGCTGGTTGGTTGCAATATGCCACCGTTTGTGGTACAAGATCTGTTGACGACAGTTTCAAAAAACAAAGTGATAGTTTTTTTTTTTTTTTTTAAACAGACTGATTTTTTTGGGTTGGGGGGGGGGTTTCAACAATAGTGGTGCAACATGAGTAGGACATGACACAAATAACTGTAACTTAAAGGCGATATTTTCTTTTCCACAGTTGGAATGCAACTCCGGGTGTCTTAACATGGTTCAGTCGAAACACACGAGAGATAAAGACGTATTTCACACGTGTTACCCATTTGTTACACTGGTTCAAATCGTAAATTTTTGAGGCGGGGTGGTTTTATCTCATCCAAATGAAAGAGTGCAGTTTTTGTTGACATGACAACCCTGAAGGAGATGGCACACTCGCCGTATTTTACAACTTTTCCTCCTTTTTCGGAAAGCAATGTTCAACAAATCTAGTCATTTTTATTCATTTATTTTTTTTGGGTGGTGTTTTTGGAGAACTCTGTGACTCCCGACAAAGCAGATGTTCACCCCTCCAGACTGCAAATGAATGGCGCATGTTCAAAACAACTAGTTGTTAACCAACGACTCGCTCACACACATTTTGAGAAATGGGCAGAGAAAAGATTGACCTTGCTTTTGAATTTCATACATGCTGGTGGGGGGCAGACAGTCCAGAGACTCAAATATCCACCATTTTTTTGTTTTTTTTAATTTATCCTCAGTAGGGTTGAGGGTAAGCTGGAGCTTTCCCACCTGACCTCAGGTAAGAGTCTGGGTACACCCCAAGGTGGTCACTTAGCACATATAAACAACCAACCATTCACTCCCACATTCACACATTCAACAATTAGGAGTCTTTAATAATAACAACCGTCATATAAAGAATTTTAAAAGTCACTTTTACCCAATTGACAAAAAACGAGAGTCCAGTCCTTCTCTCATAGGTGTGGATTGAAATAGGAGGGCTGCACAAATCCACCGGATATAAAGGGATGCAGGAGCCCTCCGCTGGATGAAAGCGGAGCACCTGCGGTCGTGTGAAAGATAACGTTCCCAGAGCTGAGGTTGGGGAAAGACTGGTGGAAGGCGGCCTGGCCCGAGCCGCATGTGGCCTGGCCGGGACTGATGAGCGGGGCGGGGGCGGGCGGCAAGGTGCTGTCCGCACCGGGGTTTTGCTTTTTCCACTTGTGCGCCTGTTCTGGAACCAGATCTTCACCTGCGTTTCTGTCAGACTCAAGGAGAGCGCTAGATTGAGCCTCTCGCACACTGACAGATACCGAGTGGCACGGAACTTGTTCTCCAGCGCCACCAGCTGTTCGTAGGTGAAGGCCGTCCGGGCGCGGCGGGGCTTGGCGCCGTTCTGGTCTTGTCGCCGCCTCTTGTTGTGTGTTGAAGGTGGGTCCTGCAGGGTGACGGTCATCTCTTTTGCCGTGTGGTCCGGCTCCTCGGGCAGGACACTGCTTGCTCTCGGTGGTCTGGGTGACCATGAGGGGGTCGACAAAAACCGGGCGGTGATTGGAGTGTCCAGACTGGTCGTCTTGTCGTGAAGGAATGGAGAGAAAAACAAGATGAGCTCACAGATCAGCTTAGCATACTGTATTGGCCCAAATATAAGACGGTGTTTTTTGCATTGAAATAAGAGTGGGGGTCGTCTTATATTCGGGGTCTAGACGTTGTACCCATTCACGACACTAGATGGCGCCAGATCTCATTAAAGCGAATGCTGAACTTGACTCCTCAGGCCAAAGTGAACCCCTGTCACGAAGAATAAAAATAAAAATAGCGGTAGCACGAAGAAGAAAAATAAAAAATAGCGGCAAGAAAGAAAAGAGAAGAAAATAATAGAAGAGATAATAGAAAATGGAGAAACGTAGCGACAATCTGGAGAAAAGTGGCTCGCAGATCGGCCAGGTTAACCGGCAGCTGAGGAGAAGTTATGATGTCATTTACATTTCAAAAATCAGAAGCCATTCATTTACGAATGTGATTGCACTTTCGTTTACATATTTAAATGTTCAGATATTAATATTTGAATGAGGAAAAATAACATGCTTTTTCTCTCAAATATATTGTTAGAATCATTTGTTTCAGATGTACTGTCATTATGTTCTGTATAAAAATTAATTTGGTGTTCAAAAAAGTGTCTTGAAAAAGAGGGGGTCGTCTTATAATCAGGGCCGTCTTATATTCGGGCCAATATGGTATTTTTCGGACTAAAAGTTGTTTAAAATGTTATCAGGTTACAGGGTGCATGAAAGGGTTAAAACAATAATTACTGGTATATCAATAATAATGATGACAAGGCTTTATTGGATACATCTCTTTTATTGGCTAGATTCATGTGAAGTTCCCGTTCCATATTCCCACTCAGTGTATTTGTATAGGATATAAATGTACATTTAATGACATGCTACTTATGTCATCTCCGTTTATTTATATATTTTTTGAAATACACAATGTCACTTGGGCGAACACAACCGACGGCTGTCCGTGCGGAACGGTCAGCTCCACTTTTGTGTCACCGACGTCCGTGCTTATTTATCACGTGAAAGTGGACATCCAGAAGTAAACTCTTCCCAAAGTGTCGGCGGTGGCGGGACTCGGCCACTAATCCTTCAATAATTTATCGGCGGCAGATAGCGCCTCAAATGTCATGTTGCGGAAAGAAATCCCGCCTAAATCCAGCCACGCCGTCTCAGCCGTGACGTGCTAATGGATTTCATATTTGCCCGCGGGTCGATAAATGTCATCTATTTAAGAGGGGTGGGGCGGGCGGGGGAGTCGGAATCGAGCGATTTTTGGGATCAGACATGGCTGGGGTGTGCGGGTTTGTACCTGCAAGGTGCTGCGAGGAGATATGCAGGATGCGGTAATGGGATATCGATCAAAGCGTCCTCAATGGGACGATTTAAACAATTATCTCAGCCTGCCTGCCCCAATGCCAATCACACCGCCGGGGCTCTGGGATACAAGCCTTTGTGGCTTCCTTGAAAGAGAACTCACCGTGGAAATTAGGCGAAGGTCATACAAAGATGACTCTGATTTAATGTGAAATAACGGCTTTAACCTGATTCTACTCACTCCTTGCAAAAAATAAAAATTAAAAAAGTCTTTCTTTTACAAATATTCTTTAAGCTCTTTGACGCAGGGGAATTGGATGGATGCTTCCCTTATTTATAATAAATACTGTCAGTTTGCTTGTTCGCAGGATTTTATGCAACCGTTTAACAAACTTTGGTATAGGACACAAATGAGAGATGTTTCGAATAGCGTTATTTGTCTCTCGAACAGTCACAATAAATAATGATTAAAAAAAAATGCCACTATGTTTGATCAAACTTTTATCTATTCTGCCGATTCTTCGTCATTCAAGTCAACGTAAACGGCAAAGGTGGAAATGAGGCAACCGGCCTCTTCTTGTTGGCTGAATTTTCTTTTTCTTTCTTGTTTTCCTGAAATTGTTACAAGTATGACTTGGGCGACTATGCTGTTTGGCTAATGTTCTGTTTGCCCCAACTTGCGAACATAAGTTGACCAAAATATTATCTTTTGCAGTCACTTTCAATAGCACCACAGTCACAATAGTAAAAAAAAAAAAAAAAAGTTTTGTTCATTTATCTCCAACGGAAGTGTCACTATTCTACTATCTATGCTGCAGGTGTAGAATGACAGCCAGAACAGTTTAATACTCTTCCGCAAGACGGCTTAAAGTAAATACCGGTTACTGGTGACATTTTTCTTTGGTGATATGCTGTGAGATTTTTTATTTTTATTTTTTGCTAATGTAAAATATGTAGCTTTATTCAATAAAGGTTTTGGGGCAAGGGGGGGTATTAGTTAGGTTAATAATTTTATTTGGGGAATTATTGTCATTACACGAACAGCTTTCTGTTTGATTTCGCAGGTGTACATAATATTTGAGACACAATTAAACTGCCCTTTTTAAAAAAAAAAATCATTGTTTCTTGAACATTTACCGTCGTTTCTCGTTGACGAATACTGTACATCCATCTTCACAGGAAAAGGCAACCACATGCAAAATTTCGACAATTTGCTGTGCTATTATCCAAAATATCTTTTGACATATTTCTTCTTCTTCTTTACCTTCAGCTGTGTCGCCTCCTTCCGCGTCGCTCTGCGTCTCCAAACTAGTGCTCTCTATGTCCGCCACTCCAAACTTGGCGCATTCGCTCGCCTTCTTGCTGGTGAATTTGTTCGGGTCCAGGATGTCGACGATCGAGAAGGAGATCTTGTGAGTGGACGTCATGGTCACTCCACGGTGCTTGGAATCCAACATGCTTTAAAAAAAAAAAAAATACACCAACAACAACAAAAAAACTGCGACAACCAAAAATAGACTGTCGTGGGGTGGGGAGGAGGGGGGGGGGGGTGATGCGTAATTACGCGCGCGCAGCGGGTCCTCTCATAGTCTGGGTGCTTCTTGGAACCGGCTCATCTGCGTTCTCCCCTCGTCTGTGGAGTCCTGAAGGAGGGGTGCGAGTCTGCTATCCTTTAAAGCGTCTGACCCCCACCGGCACCACACACGTCACGCAAACACTATTAGTGTTTCACACGACCCCCTAATGGGTCCCGGGTATTGCTCGATAATCACCCATATCATTAAATTCAATATTGCTCGAGCTGAAAGTAAATTGGCCACAGATGGTGCTGGGAAGGATCAGAGTCACCAAATTGGGAGTTGTTGTTGTTGTTGTTGTTGTTGGGGGGGGGTTTGAAGGGGGGGGGGTAGACCTTCACAAGGAGTTTCTATTCATTTTGATCCTTGTAGGAAATTTCGTTGCGAGATTCTCCTCCAAAAAACGTAATTAATAATTATTTACAATTTTAGTTGTTTTTCTGATTTGCACACGCATCTTATAATCGTAGTCATTCACAGTGAGAACTTAAACAACACGAGTACGCATTTTTTGTCCAACTCGAAGTAATCCATGCAAACCAAATTACGTTCACACAATGCTCGGCGCTGATTGTTTTCTCACCTAAGCTGATAGATATATATTCACAATCAATGGGCTCCCCGAGTCGCTGCCATTAGTATTCAATATGGAGTGACACAGGGGTTGTTCAAAACCCTGCCGCCTGATGACGGCTAAATGCTGAAACCGCCGCGGGATCAATATTCCCAGCAGGTGTCCGACTCTGATAAAAACAAACCGATGGTGACCAAGAACGCCATTTCAGATAGTGGGAAGCCGAGCCAATTACTGCAGTGGCAAAGCTTTATTTCACTCTAACTCATAATCAACAACAAGTTCTGGTTTCCCCCCCCCCAAGATAAATTTGTCCTCAGACACAGTTTATGTCATAATCAATACATATTTACACATCCCTATTTAAAACAGTCATTTTAAATTAATGCGCATCTCTAATAATGTGTTTCACTAGAACATGCGAGTTGATTATTTTTTTTTTCTTAATGGAGGATTCTGCCTAGCAACAACCGGCAGATGTTTCATGAACCGCTAAAATTAATCCGAGCAATCCCGCATATGTTTCTGTGCTAAAATTGTGTTCTCCTCAGAAAGTTTCATCAATAATTAATTCGAGGGGTGAGCAAATATGGTGACCATGAATCTGTTAACCCCCAAAAATATTCCGAATGATTGTTCTGAACTCCCCGTTGTTGGAACAGAACAATAGGTCATTCAGGAGTGACGTGAAGTTTGCACATTTTTGTCATATGTGGGACACAACTATTGGAGACTGAATCAATAGTTCCTTTTCTGGTTTCACCGATGACTTAATTCCAAAGATCAAGAATTAGTTTACAATCAATTCGTCGAAAACTAAATTCTCTGGTTGCTATCGCAATGATTGTTTTTGGAATCGTTTTCGAAGGGTGTCTACCACTCTGTCTTTTTTTTTTCTGCCTTTTGAGGCAGTGCCCCAAGTACCTGTTCATAAAACGCTATTAATGTGACTTCAAGGTTGTTGTTTTTGTCAAAAGGAAAACAAATCAGTGATTCTGCTGATGTACGGTCGTTCATTATGTGCCGCCTGTGACTTGGCACATTATCGTAGGAAGGCAATTGAAAGGAGTTTCCTGGAATGAAATCTAACTACGTGGCTGAGCGCCACTTTTCTTGGGCATCGCATTTCTGCAATTACTTTTTTAGAAGTGTGTGAGGTCCAGATTGTGGTCCTTTCTTCCGTCAGCGAGGTGTTTACACTGTCTGTCCTTCTCATTCTTCCCTCTGCCGCTTCCTGTGTTGTCTTGCGCTTTGTTGTTTTCTGCATTGAGCCTGAGCCGGTCATAACCTGGTGCACCGGTGAGCTCTGCCTCAGTTACATAGTCAAACATTTGTGAAAGCCGCCCCAACGGGATGGTGGTGGGGGGGGGCTTGCTTGTCAACATTTGCATGTGTATGGCGCTCGCGCACGCAGGCGCCACTCTGCGCTGTGCATATGAATGGAGCCGGCCACACGCTGGAGCTTTACAACTTCCTACGAGAAAGCCCAATGGCCGGACATCTGTTTGTGCGTGCGAGCAGGACAAAGGAGGACATAAAGGCCCTCGGGTTGTCTTCACGCTGTGCGGGAAGAGGCCTGTGGCCCCAGAGAGGGCGGAGCGGGCCCCGCGTAGCACACGGCAGGGGAGCCGCCGAGCCACACTTCCATCCGAAGACCCGTAAAGTCATCAATTGGCAGGGAGGCTGCCCTTAGTCTGCTGAATGTCAGATTGTCTAATGGCGGAGGAGGTATGATGAGCTGCACTGGTATTCGCAGACTGCAGTGTCCGTTGTTGTCTGCCTGCACGCCGCTGTAAAGTTGGGGGGCAAACAAAGGAGCAGCAAATGACTTGCGGGCAACGAAGTTGGGCTGTTTGAACCTCTGTGCCAGATTCTTGTTCAAACTTTATAGCTACTCAATCACCTTTCTGTTCTATGTCGGGTCCGTGTTGTCTAGGAACTGCTTTTTAAAGTCCATTTCATTGATCGGTTCGCTTAAAAAGTTGTTGGCGTTAACGTTTTGCATTTTCCTGTTTGAAACTTCAAAGGGGCTACACTCAAATGACCCATTATTGGCCACCAGCGAATTTTAAGCAAAGATTAATTTATCTTTCTAAACTTATTTTTGGCGCTTGTTTACTACTACTCATGTAATCCTTGGGAATGACCTGGCGCCCTCGTGTTGGTGACCCCTGGTCTACGGTACACACCACCCAACACCAACCAACCTAATGGGGACGATCCAAAACATTGGTTGAATGGATCAGGGATAAATGGACTTTCGTCCAAATAACGGCCAATGAGTAAAGGTTGGAATTAGTACAGTCAAACCTCGGTTTTCGAACGTCTCGGTTATCGACCAATTCGGTTTTCGACCAAAATTTCGAGTTTTTTATGCCTCGGATGACGAACAAATTTCGGTTCTTGAAGAATCTGAGTGCACTTGAATGCACCATTTGACTCCTCTCGCTTTCCTTACACGAGGAAGTGCCGCTTGTGCTGCTTTCCATTGTGAGCAGATGTGTTCAGTAAACATTTTTATTTTAAAAAGAGCGAGGTTTCGGTTTTTGAACAATTTCGGTTTTCGAACAGCCTTCTGGAACGGATTATGGATGAAAACCGAGGTTTGACTGTATATATAGTGAAGTGTTGGCGTTAATATAGATCCAAATATCGGTTATCAGCCTCCTTGATTTCTAATGATCGGTTTCGGCCCTGAAAAAACAAAGTCTTTGTTTATCTATGGAGCCCTCAATAAAGTTAGAGAAACATTGCTGTCATGACTAACCCAACCCTTACAGTCCATCTGTAGATCGAATGGCTGTCCTATTTTGAAACCGGTACATGTTGAATCCTGTGCGTATCATCTTCACATCCTGTTCGGCCGCATCTCCGCGTCTGTGGGTGTATTTACCAGGCTCCCTGCCACTCACTGTTGTGCACGTGCTGGTGTGACTCTCAGAGACAACAAGGTCAGTGGCATTGCCCGGTAATTGTCCTAACGGTTTGTGTACCTGTTGGGTGGAGGCGAGTAATGAGAGTTTTTCATTATGTGCGGGACGGGTGAGTGCGCCTGGCAGATGCTGACAGGCAGCAGATGTGGAAAGTTGGGCGGTGATTTGTACAGAGGGTCAACTGCATCGCATGGCCGATGGAGAGGGATGGAGGTGGGGAGAGGGGGTAAATTACGCTGAGGGACACTGTCAGTCATGCCTTGCCCCTGTCGGAACAAGGTAAAGGTCAGTTCACGCACTGACGTCATCGGCGCTACTCGTACACTGAGGACATGTCAGTGAAGGGTCAAAACTTTTTTACATCTCAGGCATGACAGCAATGTTTCTCTAACTTTATTGAGGGCTCCATAGATAAACGAAGACTTTGTGCATTTTCTGCAATTTGAAGTATTGCCCTTTTTTTTAAAAAGGTATGGATTTTTAAAATTCACTTAATTACGTGTTACGTGCAGGCAGCCCTATTTTCGAGTGATGTCATATAATCGTCGCATCGATGATACATTGATTCACTTCTCTTGCAAAACTTATAAAATCCCCCTCCTTCAAGTGTGGCATCCCTCAGGGTTCCATTCTAGAGACGCCGCTGTTTCCAGTATATAAGTTTACATCCCAAAATATTTTTATTTGGCCGTTGTCATTTTGCTGCAGTGTCGATGATAAGATTGAGTGCCCTTTTGGCTCTTCAAAAATTTCTCCTTTCAATCAGCGAGGCACCTTACCCGACCATTCAGCCACGGGGCTCAGATAAGCCCTGTTCTTGCAACCCAACAATGGCATCCTGTAGAATTCCCAGTAAGCTCCGCCTGATCCTCCTGGTTACCCACGGGGCGGCCTGTGACCTTGCCCCTAACTCTCTTTGTGACCTCTTCATTCCACTTATCAACAACCGCGATCCTCCAGCGTTGACTTATCTGTCACCCTCACAATTCCAATCGTCTCAATCTTTAGTTGCGGTGCTCAAAGTCGTCAACTTGTTTCTTCCAGTGTGCCGTGTCTTCAATCTTGCATTGTAATGTAACCCTTTTCACTATTTGTGTTGCTTTTGTGTACAAATGAAGTGTTTGGGGGGTTCCTCCCCTTTTTTTTTTTTTTTTGGGCCTGCTTGCTAGCGTGGCCGGCATCCGCAGCGGTCGTACTGTCACTCAACGTGAGCATTGATTAGCCATTGTTCTGAGAAGGTCACATCATAATTCATTAACAGTAATTACACGCGCTGTGCCACCTGCACTCCTCCTCTCGCCGAAGCGCTAAATTACGAGCGAAGCCGTCGCGCGGGCCCGAGCACGGAAACAATGAAGATGTAAAGGCGTGAGAGCTATTAGTTACATTATTTAAATGGAGCCGTTTAAACCTGGGGAGCTGTCTTTATGAAGGGCAATTAGGCACTAACGGTAATTGATAATTCCTGCTAATTACAATTAGGAAATATAAATAGTGGCTGGAGTATTTATCATCATTGCAGAGCAGTGGAGAGCTGGCATGGGAAGGTGTGATGGAAGGCGAAAGGATTTAGCTCCATTCATCTCCATCTTGTGCACCAACAGATTGTGTTTGTCCCTTTATATTTCTCCATTGACCGTTAGCTCTCTTTTTTTTTTTTCTCCCTCTCTCACTTTCTGTGCCCTTGCCAAATAGTGCACAAGGTTTTCAAACTGAGAAAGCGTGCGCTTTCAGAGCTGCCGGGTTTGAAACCTATCCAAGAAAATCACATTTTTGCCTTTCGTTTTCGCTTATTTCAGTAGTTTTAGTGTCCTATCAATTGAATCAAGAGCAAGCAGAAAACATGATTTTCTGCCCCGGTCATTCCATCAACCCAGCTGCAGGTTAAATTTGGGGCACTCGCCTCTTAATAAAAATGCCCCATTTGACCTTTGAACCCGCTATCTTGTGGCTGAAAATGCTGCTTCCCATCCCGGTTGCCATCCACAACGACCTTTCTTGACATTCAGGCTCTGGAAGTGCCGCAACGCAAAGCTAACGGCGTGTGATTGATCGCCGTCATGGCGTTCGCCTCCAGCAGGCGTCCCGTCCAACGACATCTCGGTTCTTCAAAGCGACAGCGGGCAGACTTCAGTACAAATACGCTGCTGTCTTAGCTGAGCAAACGGAAGGGGGGGGGAGGGGGTTCCGATCGTACTGTCAACATGTCCTCTCAGCGGTTTGCGTTTTATTGCTTTATTCACAAGGAATTTACATTTAGTGTGGCTGTCCAGACTGGGTTGTCCTCTTGCCTGCCTTCTGTTCCTCATGTATGTAAATGCAGACTCATCGTACATAAATACACCGGAACCCGGACAATCTGTCTACCTTCACTCACTCCACGTCATTTCCTGTGTAATTAGTTTTCTCTAAAGGCCCCCTGGCTGAGGGTGCTGCTTCAAAAAGTGTCACCCAGAAAAAGGGCCAAAGAAAAATCAAAACAAGCAGCTAATCCTTTGATGCTTGCTGACCCGAAGTTTCATACACCATCCACATTTTCAAATTTTAAAGTGTATGAACGTCAGGGCCAACTCTTCACTCTACAGTGAACGCCACGGATTGTAATTGCCTATGGATGTTGCAAGGCGGCGGCAAAGTGCTACTTTTGCGCTCCTCAATTCACTTCGTCATAGTTTTCCATGGCGCAAAGTTGCCACCAGATGGTGGGAAGGCACTACTTTTGTCTGAAAGAAGCTCCTCAGCTTACTTCAACACTTCAACAATTGTCATTGTCGTTTTTTTGCTCTTTTTGTTTGCCAGGTTCACTTCCTGTCCCCTCCCGTGGTGGTCTTCAAAGTGGGCCCCTGCACTGTGACACGCGCGCCCTACTGCTCTCCCTGTGGATGAGCACCCCCCCCCCCCCCCCAACCCCCTCAGCAGCCGCTGGTAATTGCTACAGTGAGATGTGGATCAGTGGAGCTGCCCTAATCAATAAAGTCTTCATCAGCTATTTCCCCTGATGATTCTCCCTCATTTCTTCCTTAATTGTTCTTTTTCATCCAACAAGCTCTGCGCCAGTCGCGTGTGTGAGTGTGCGTCTCGACGGACCGACGGCTGATGGAGGCCGAGCTGAGGGAACTCGACGAGAACCCTGACCTCCGTGGGAGCAAAATTACGGCTGATCCCAGCTCAGACTTCCCGGGCAGAGCTTCGTGACCGACTCCAGCGCTGCCCTGATATCAGAGGTAGACTTAAATCGTTTTCACTCGACATTTCCACCGACTGTGTGGAAAAGTCTTCCAAATAGTTGGAAATGCCTTGAATTATCCCGTTACACCGTGTGTGCAATTGCTTTAGATCTGTTGACATCAGTTTGCTTTTAGTGTACGAGCAACAACTGCCCAAGGAAATTTACTCCAAAACCAGTTTTTAAAAAAAATACAATGATGACCCTACATTACATATTATATTAATTCCTCTCTGACACTGTCAATGAAATCGGATTATTATCACGTATATTCGTAAGGGCAAAAAAAAAAGAATGATACAGGTCTTACAATAAGTTGTTCCAAATAAAGTGACTGTTGAGTGTATTTTCCAAATTTTCCCCACCGCGCCCCTTGTGACCTTCATCCCTGCGCCGTTTCGGCCCACAACTCCAGCGGAGAATCGGAAATGATTGCGGTATAATTGTCTTCCTTTAGCACTTATCGCCCTCCTGTGCCAGTAAAACGGTGTGGGACTGCCGTCGTCCCCGGTGGGAGGGGTCGGCATCTTTCATAGACACCCACCCCCCCTCCCCTCCTCCCGCACTCTTTCGGCTGGTCATGCGGGGAGGTCCAGTAGAGAAGCAGGAAGGAAGATGTTTGCGTTAAAGCTACTTTACAGTGACTAAAAGTCTCAGCAGACACTCTATTAGGCACACCTCCACAAGGTAATACGGACCACTGAGAACTAAATGCGGAAATAATTTGCGGGGTAGTTCCAGTTTTGACCTTTAGGGGGCACTCTATTATTATATCCATTTCGCATTTTTCCTGATTCGTCAGTGCAGCACTGAGCACACATGGTGGAAAGTAAGGTCAGAGATAGAGATAAGATTGTGCTTTCGCATTTTTTGTAAGTGGTATGTGTCATCTTTAAGGTCAGGATAGTTTTGGAACATTATTGCTCAAAATATTTTTTCGAATCCAGATTTGTTGGTTTTCCTTCAAGATCTGTATCTATATATCAAGATGATACTGGCTGGGATCCAACCCATGACTCTGACAACGATAGCAGTACCTCAGTCTTAAATAAGAGTGTCTCATGTGGCTCTCGTGATGTGATGCAGGAATTGTCTGAGCCTTTTTGCCTTTACAAAGTGAGCGACGCTCTGTTTGGATTGCTGCTGTCCGTTTCTAATACTGTATTTGGGTTCCTATCCTGTTCAGTTAAGACTTGGAGTGAAGCTCGGGAGAGGTCGATGCACATTAAGATTCTTCACTAAATACTTGAAAAGGGCCTCCCATCAATAATTCTGGCCAGTTGAAAAGAGGCTCATCTACCCAAGGGGCCGTTGCTCATTAGCTGCTCCTAATAAGATATGACTGGACCTTCCAGGGAATTAATAGCCAGCCATTCTCTTTAACCTTATTGATTTTTATTTTATTTTTTGCACTCCACACCAGGAAGTATAGTCTTTGTCCTTACTCAAAGTAATTCAACAAAAAAAATCATTTTGACTAAACATTTGGCGTATTTTACTTGCATTTTGAAATTAATTTTATGACTTTTTTTTAATAAGATAAGAAAACCTTTATTTGTCTCACAATGGAGAAGTGGAGAAAAAAAAAATTAACCCACAAAAATTACGGTCATCGGAGGAATTGGAGAAAATTGTGAGAATTCTTCCACCCCGTCAGCAAAAAAAAAAAAATCAAAAAAGAGTCGAGTGCACAGTTGCATTTATTTATTTATTTTTAAATGAAACCAATTACATATATTTTAAAACATAAGAACCAAAGCATCATAGATGCTAGTATCATTAGCGTGTCGATGTTGTTTTTTTTGCATTGTGTGTTAATATTTAGCAAGCACACGGCAAAGTTACCGGATGTGGTTTTGTTGAATACGCCACGTGTAATTCTCTTTGTGTAATGTTGGGTTTTACAGTAAACTGGATGCCTGCCAAACTCCTGCTTGTTGTGAAGTTCGCTACCGAATGCTTACATGTACATCCTTACATGTACCTCCTATATAGTGTCACTCAATCATAAAACAAGGTTCCACTGTATATATTTTAGTTTACTCCAATAAGTGTCCAGGTTTGACTGAGAGAATTTTCACCGGGTCTTTATTAGAATTAAAAATACATTTTCAGTCTTGCTTTTGAATTCTTCTTTTGTCAAAATGCGTTCTTCATCACGCATATGGGGCATCATTAAAATGCGCTTTTGCGCCATCGTTCAAAGTGTTTAATAGATGGGTATACTTTGTTACTCCCCTGAGGATAATTAGGGAAATTAAGTCCTAAATCACTCACCAAAAAAAGGACTAATTTGACCCATTCAAGTGCACAAAAGCATGAAGTCTGCCGTCGCGCTGATGAATATGCCCCTCTCACTTTTGCCTCTTTGTGTGCCTCGATGATGATTTATCGAAGCTTTATGGTTGTTGACTCGCCGGGGCTTTATGGGGAAAATGAGATGTGAGTTGTCTTACAGCCGGGCCACTCGTCTCCTTCGGTAAGCGACAATAGGTTGTGCGAGAGGCGGGTTGGGTGGGTGGGGGGGGGGGATCTGGTCCTTTATCGACACATCCCATTACTGAGGTCTTCACGTCTTACGGCCATTTCCATAAATTCTGGCCCTGGGGACAATCTCCTGGCCTGCTTGGGGCTGATGGGGAGATCGTATTGGGGCTGTCGTTTGACGCTTCACCACACACACACACACACACACACACACACACACACACACTGGAACGTCACCTCCACCTCCACTCAGTGATGGAGGCCATCCCTCCCAGTGTTTGAATGAGTTTACTGATGATGAGAGTCTTAGTTCAGGTCAGGGTGTATTTACAGCTCAGTGACTCCGCTCCCTCGGTTTAGAAAGCAAACAGAGAGGGTTAGGGTTAACCGATCAGACCTCTGGGAGGAATCGCGCAGGGGGCCCAAGGTAGCCGAGGGGCAGGGGGAGCGCTATTGTCCTCCCATCAACACTGCACTATTAATCCATTAGAAGCGAGTTTTAACATACTGCTCAATTAAAAGGCAAACGGCGACGTAAAGTCCAGAGGCAAGGAGTTCTATGCACCTTTTAGATCGAGTTGTGTATTTCGATCTGTCTGACTGACTGTCAAGCTCTCTGTCTTGTCTTCTTTTTTTTACTTACATTGAAATATTGTGGCAGACTTTCATTTTCAGCACCTATTTTTTTTCCTTTTTTGTCAAATATTAGAAACTTTTCTCCATTTGATACATTGTAGTCCTGCAGGACTACAAATTGTAAACACATTAATACTCATATTGTAAAAAAAAAAAAAAAATTTGAAGGTATTATGTTTGTAAAGGCGCAATTTAGGCTACAGTATTGTCGCTCTTTGACTGGATCTCACTTTTGTGTTTGTCGCCTTTCGTCAGAAGAGGGCGCTGTGAGTTTAAGGTTCTGCGGATTAATATGGCATCTCTGCAAAGTAACATATTCTTTTAATATATATATAATTACCGGAACATTTCAAAAGTAATATGTCACATGAATAATTATAGTTTAAAATATAATTTAAAAGCATGACATGGTTCGGCCCATATTTCATTTTCATCACTAAAAGTCCCAAACTATTTTTTGTTCCTCAAAAAAAAAAAAATCTAAAGCCCTGTAATATGATTTTGTAAGAAAATACTGTCTGTGGTGTGAATCCATTTTTCACCAACTCTGCCAAGTAAAAACAATTTGTAAAATATTGCCATCTGCTGGCTCTTTATGGTAGTGCACGTTCCTTCATCCTTTTCCCCCCTAATAGATATTTGTTGAAAGCTGTGCGTGGGCTCGTGCGTGTACAGATAATTAAGAAGGCCTGTTTGCAGTTGACATGTCAAATGCACGCAGGCAGACGCACACACACACACGCACACACACACTCTGCTGTCACCTGTGTTTGTTAAACATTAGCAGGCATCATCATGGTGTGTCATTTCAGTAATTGAAGGATGGTTGACTGGCATAGTTAAACACACACACACACACAACCACACAAAGACACATGAGCCTCATCACCCAGTATCAACACGGTGTGCAAACACTGCAGGGTGCAGATGAGGAATTCAAAACTCTTGTTTATTGAATGTAATTTTTGCTGCACATCAGACGGTCAGCAGCACCTCGATGTGGGCTTCCTGCGGAGGAGCATTGATGTATGCCAGAGACTGAACGTCTTTTTCCTTGGAGTGGGCCCACAGAGGACTACTTTTCCAAAAAATATACAGTCAAACCTCGGTTTTCGTCTATAATCCGTTCCAGAAGGCTGTTCGAAAACCAAAACTATGCTCTTTTTAAAATAAAAATGTTTACTGAACACGTCTGCTCACAATGGAAAGCAACACGAAGAAGCATCACTTCCTCGTCTACCCGAGGAAGCGTCACTGCCTCGGGTAAGGAAGGCGAGAGGAGTCAAATGGTGCATTCAAGTGCGCTCAGTTTGTTCGAGAACCGAAATTTTTCGTCATCCGAGGCATAAAAAAAACTCAAAATTTCTGGTCGAAAAACGAATTGGTCGAGAACCCAGACGTTCGAAAACCGAGGTTTGACTGTATTGTCACTTTAGTTTTGGGTTATACACACAGCAATAATCTGGATAAATCTAAGGAGTTTGCGATGTTAGATTTTGAGAAAATGGAACAATTTGGATCGAATGGATGCACTTGCATCTTCTAAATAACAATTTTCCGATTCTAATCGTTTTTTTGTTTCACCCCTAGATACCAGATACATTTTTGTCACTTCTCCTGTTTACTTGGCACATCCGAGACCCCTCCTTTGGCATCCTTTTATTTTCTTTAATGGATATTGATTAATACATATTTCGCCTAGCTGTGTGGCCACACACATTGCACATACCAGAACCCGCCAGTGGTTGGTGATAGGTTGAGGAAGAATGAAAAGCATGTTAAATTTTTTAAAATATATTTTGTACTCTGTGTTCACTTTTGGACAATGTTTGAATGTTATCGCGACACACAAAGACAAACCGGCGGTGCACTTCCTTGAGTGAAAGGAATGCGTTGCCTCTCTCATTATCTTTATTCTGCTTCAATTCCTGCGTATTGTGCTTGGCGCCGGCCGAACTGGCTATGCAGAATCCTATCGGAGTTACCGCTTCACTCCCACAACACGTCTCAATGCCGAACTTGGAAGACAGATGAGTGCCACTTGTGTGTAGCGCGCACGCATGCTTCTGTTGCATGTGTTTCGTGTTAGTGGCTTCTTTGGTTCTGCTCGACTCCCGCTCGCTATTTTGATTCAGTGAGAGGCTTGACATCAAACCCAAGTCTCCGCCCGCCACTCTTATCTCGACACTCGGGTGCCGTCCTTGTTCCCATAAGATCTCTCGGACCCTGTCCAGTTCTGGCACCCGTTCCCCCGTCCCTCCATCCCTCCACAGGGACACTCTAAGACCACAACAGGAACCACATTCTTTCCTTTGTGGCCCGTCTTTCATCCTGGGCTAAACCAGAAATAACCTGCGAGCGAGCATTGTGAGCTAGAGACGCTAGCTTTTGTTCAGCTTTTGCAGCAATGAGTTGATGAAAAACGGCAAACTTTGGGAACTGTCCCAATGTAGCTGCATTGAGTGAACGCAAGGTAGCAGCCTCGGTAGAACATGTTGCATTGGGTTTGTAAAGTCACAGATGGGACTTTCAGGTACAGTGAAGCCCCGTTTTATTGCTCCTGTTTTTGTGTGTTTTTTTTGCATTTCAAACTTGAGCTTTCGACTCAGGTGTAGTGGTACACTAGGAGTCATGGTTGGGTTGATCTTAGTGTGGCGGTTCGTTTCGCATTGCCGACAATAAGAGAACAAAATGCAAAAATGAAAAACTGACTGATTTAATATTCATTCATTGATTTTCAGATCCGCTTTATCCCCACAAGGGTCGCGGGGGTGGCTGGAGCCTATCCCAGCTGTCTTCGGGCAGTAGGCGGGGGACACCCTGAACCGGTTGGCAGCCAATTGCAGGGCACACAGAGACGAAAAACCATCCACGCTCACACTCACACCGAGGGACAATTTCGAGTGTTCAATCCGCCTGCCATGCATGTTTTTGGAACGTGGGTGGAAACCGGAGTACCTGGAAAAACCCACACAGGCCCAGGTAGAACATGAAAACTCCACACACAGAGGCTGGAGCTGGAATTGAACCCGGGACCTCTGCACCGTGAGGTCGACGCGCTAACCACTGGATCCACCGGGCCGCCCCTGATTTAATATTTTAAATGAAAAAAAAAATCCACTGTAAATTCGAGACTTTACACTGATCCGATCATCATTGACAGTTTTACCTCAGGCCAAAGCCCTGTCAAAATAAAAAAAAGCCAAAGGAACTAAGTCAAAGTGAGTGGAGGCATTTAGACATGCTTTCTCTGTCTAATAGAAAAGGTGTTCTTTGGCGCCGCCCTATCTATAGGAAGTTCGAGCTGGTTTTTGTTTTGGTTTTTGTTAGTTTTAGAATAGTTTTCACTATTTGCATCAGGCCAAGAAAGCAGGCCTCTCTATCAGCTAAAAAAAAAAAAAAAAAAGGTTTCCACAGCCCAACATCGCATATAAAGTCAACCGTTATGTCAAGTTTGGACAACTGTCACTCGTGTTGACCCAGAGGCAACGGCAGCAGCAGCAGCCTGCCAAACGCAGTGAGACAGGATCTAACAGGACAAGACAGTGCAAGGTGTGGTGTGTTTATCTTGTTGGTTAGGCTTCCTTCATTACGCACGCACTTCCTGCAATGCCGATAACCCCTTTTGGAATGGCCGTAAACATCGGGCAGCCGAGGGCCCTCATTGCTGAACGGCAATAGTAGTCCAACGGAAGTGCAAAATTCAGAGCGTGTGAAAATCACGTGTGAATAATCCAGTCAAAAATATGTCGACTTGAAGTGTGCATGAACTTCAAAAACCTGCTCGCAAATTCGGGTCCTCCCACTCAAAAGACAATATCTGTTCAAACGAATGCAACATTTTCCAGACTTTTTCATCATTTCAAAATAGCGCGTATGGATTCAACATAACATAACAGCCTTGTTTTCCAATTCTTCAGTAGTGCCTCGTGAAATGGCCCGAATGTGAGGTCCAATTCTATTGTAAGGCCGAAAGCCAAATCTGTTCATGTTATTCACATTAGGGCAAGCTCCTTTTAACCCTCATGCAGTATTTTTAAGCGGCTGCATGAAGGGTATTACGTCCCAAAAATGTCCCTCTTCCAATGTGCAACAACTTTTTTCACTTTTAATTTTTTTTCACTTTCAACCCCTCAAAATGTTCAGTGGGAATTGGCCAAAACATAGATATACATCCGATGCAAGATTTCAGCTTCGTCCAAAGTGTCCGAAATGTCCAATTTGGGATAATTACTGCATGGGGGTTAATATACATGGCTGTGATACAAAACATGTGTTGAGTGCAAAGCAAGGGAAAACCTCCCCCCGTCCGTCCGGATCGCACAAAAGGAGGAAGAGCGACGTTTTAAATCGCACCCTCTCTCTTATACCTTCAATTTTCCCATCAGGTGTGGTTTTTTTTTCCCCCATTACCACTTGACAGCTTGAGTTGGACTCACCGCCAAGAATCACCTAAAAAATAAACGGCTCAAAGGTGTGGAGGCCTACTGGGGCAAAGGAAAAAAAAAAAAGTCATGTATAAAAACAAGCTGGGTCAGGACATCTGGAATCAATCCAGTTCAGGTATCTTATGACGAGACGACAAGGGCTTCAGGAATCACAATTGTCAAGACTGCTATTCCCGTTTCATCAAACAACAGTAATTATCGGTAAGATTTATGAGGTTAACGTTCATCAGTCGGTGTTTACGAGGCCGTGTGATGCTGGAAAGTTGCTCTGCGTTGGCATCTGCCCCAAGTCTTAATTGCACGTTTCTGTTTCTTTTACAAGCTGACTCGTCGTAAGAAAGCGGTTTTGAGATGTGCATCGGGCCAAGTTGGGGTGGTGAGAGAACCGCCAGATCGAGCGGATGCCCGGTCATGAATTTCTAATCAAATCGGGATGTTTTTAGGATTGTTTGTAATTGGAGGCAGTGCCGTCTAGTAGCTCCTCTGTCCCTTCAGGTTAAATCGTACACAATCTTTCGAGGAGGGCTCCAATTGCCTCATGCATTTGTGCGTGGATGCAGGTCTTGGAACTGTTAGCGGATACAGCGATCCCTCGCTATTTCGCGGTTCGTTTATCGCGGCTTCAGTGCATCGCAGATTTTTTCAAACATTTTCATAAACTTTTTTTTTTTTTTTGGAAGTACGCAAAAAGTCCGCAAACGGTCCGCGAGAAGCAGCGAAAGTCAGCAAAACAACTGACTTGTCTTCGCAAGGGTCGCGAGGCGTGTCGGAGCCTATCCCAGCTGTCTTCGGGCAGTAGGCTGGGGACACCCTGAACCGCTTGCCAGCCAATCGCAGGGCGCACACAGACTAACAACAGTCCACGCTCACACTCACACTTAGGGACAATTTTGAGTGTTCAATCAACCTGCCGTACATGTTTTAGGAATGTGGGAGGAAACCGGAGTAACCGGCGAAAACCCACGCAGGAGAACATGCAAACTCCACACAGGGCGGCCGGAGTTGGAATTGAACCCCGGTACCTCTGCACTGTGAGGTCGACGCGCTAACCGCTGGGCCACCGGGCCGCCCTGACCCACAGTCATGGAGGAAAAACAATGTCACGGCTGTGGATTTGGTCAAAACAAGTCCCCTGAAAAAGTGAAGCATACTCACATTTGTAGGCTAGCATGAAAGTAACGCCTACGATGTTCCCGACCGACACACGCCAATGTTTAAGATCAGCTATCCCTAAGCGCCCGAAACGTGAGCTTTTTGTATTTCACCTCCATATGGCTGCACTTTCAAGGTGTCGAGACTTGCGGTGGGGGAGCAGACAGATATGACACACATTTGAAAACACTTTGTGGCCTCCCATTGGCAGCGACAAACGCCGTGACGGCCCTGCGTGGTTTGCATCGCCAGAGAAAATATTCGGCGAAAGAAGTTTCCTTTGTTATCCTATGACGGCGTCATCGGGTCAGACCAAGAAAAGTACAATAAAAATCCAGAGGATAATAACGCAAAAAAAGTCGTATGATCGAAATGTGCATTTTTTTTTCAGCTTCATTCTTACAAAATTTAAATCTCCTAAAATCCAACTTATTTCTCAGAAAATCCCATTGCAGTATCGTGTGTGAATTTAATCTTTTTTTTTTTCGTAAATACTTTTTGTCCCCTTTGACTTGATCCTCGATATTTTGTCTTTATGTTTTTCAGTCTCGGCGAAGCTTCATTAAACCTTTTTTCTTAATTCCAACTTGATTTCGGTAATTTCTTCTTATCTAATTCTTTTTTGTTTACCATGTTATGTGGAATCGTTATCTATTTTTTATGATTTGTTTGTTTTATTAGTCGTCATAGGATTGCTCTTTGTAGTAAAAGTATAAGGAAATCTAATATAATGAAAAAAATGTGTTGTTGGGATGTCTGCACACTTGTACATGGATACATTCTGAGTTGTTTCCCCTCACAGTTCCCGTTTTAATCATTGATCGCCATCCTGTGTGTTTTTTTTTTTTTTTAATAAATTGTTCCAAACGGATGTTAGGGAAGAGGAAGCTTACGTGTGCAGAGGCCAGTCCGGGTATTTTCGTGGCAAGTACAAATAGGAAAATTCAATTAGGGCACATTCAACGTGAAAAGCGGTGCAATGCATTTTCTCCACGATCGCGTTCTTTTCACACATCGGGTTTTACTCACTCGACACAAAGGGCATCCGTGTTGTTTTTTATCAGCAAGCCCACAATGAGACGAGATGTGGCTGATGGGAAACAGAAATAGAATGAGTTAGTCACTAATGCAAAAAAAACCCCCAAAAACAAGTGGAGTGCGTGCATGCTCATAAAACTCGCGACACCCAATCAATCCCCGCCTACACAGGTCCACCCCTTAACAAGGCCTGTTCACATGCTCACATTTTATCGATGCCGTACGAAAGCCGACAAGAACTTTCTTTGTTTATCCATGTCGACGCAAACATCTGTGCGATTGGATCTTTGTGCCATTACATGGGCCTCCATGTATGCATGCACGTAGCGTGTACAAACATGTTGATGTGGCGCTGTCATGGGTCATTTTCATGATTGCTCTCGACCTGACTCAAAGCTCCAAACCTTGTTCCCAAAACAATTAAAGGATGAATAAAGTCTTGCTAATTTAGCTCAAAGTGCCAGGAAAACATGATTAATTTTTGGGGGGGGGAAATAATTTAACTCTGGAGAACCCAAGAACCCTTTTCTTCTTTGAAAATTATGAATTATATAAATGGCTGCGAAATGTTCTCTGAACACCAAAATATGTTTTTTTCAAATATTCAATGATTTAATCCTAATTTAGGATGAGGGCCAAATTTGACCCTTTAGGATTTAAGGATAGCATTTGAGTAGCAGAATTTATAGGGGTCAAATTTGACCCCGTGGGTTTTCCAAGGTTAAATAGTAAAAACTCATTTTTGACTCAACATGAAACCACTTATTTCGAGCCGCGCACGTTAGCGGTAAATGCGCTTTCCCAAGACAAAGTTATTTTGGTTCTATGTAAATACACGAGATTTCATTCTCTTTGTGTTATGTTTAGTTTTGCAGTAAACTTCAGCTTTGAGTGTCTATAAACATCTTAAAGCCTCTTTTCAAATCATCGTTCGCTTTTATCCAAACTGCCGCTGAAGTCAAAACAAAAAATTGCCCCGAGGACGGACGGCCTTTGACGAAAACAACCTCGAGTCGGATCGCTCAAATCTCAAGTCACCGCTGTTGATTTCACGAATCTAAATAATGTCAGCCACGAAACATTCTCAGATTCCGGTAACATTCGCAAATGAGCTTGCGGTGGGCTGTTTTCACATCATGACCTCTGACTGTTATTCTAACTTCAAAATATAAGAATGAATTGTGTGTGTGTTGTGTCCTCATCTTGCAGTGGTTTGAATAAATGAGCTGCTCTCTCACGGCTCAAGCCAAGAAGTATATGCCAGCTCAGTGTGGCCCCCCCCCCACACCCCCAATAGCTTTGTGTTTGTTTATTTACACTTAAAGTGAATAGAAATTACAACAGTTAAAAAAAAAAAAAAAATCCTTCTGTTCTCATCCTCCATTTCTTCGTCAGGCCCACGGAGGCCATCTGAGCCGGTGTCCGTCTTAGGCGGGTGGTCCCTGAGAGCAAGCCCGCCATAATAGCCGGGGTGGAGCGCGCTGGCGAGCTGTGGGGCTTCCCCCCCCCCCCCCCCCCCCCCATCCCTTCTCCTCCCAGAGTCCATAGAAAGCCTCGGTCAAACGGCATTGCGCTCAATTTTTTTTTAAAAATCCAGCGTACACGCCATCAGATGACAGCAGAAGAATGCCTCTTTGTGGCCGTCTCACGGCTGATGTTGGCTGGCAAATCATGCAGCCGGCCTTGGAAATGTGCACAAGTCGTAATGCTGCCGCATTCTTGTTTCCATCGCTCCCTCCACTTTGCCTCTTGGACTTCATTTCTCTTTCCTCGTGGAGTGTGGAAAGATTTGTATAGTCCGGGCATGCATTGTGAACCACTCCATTAGTACCTTAAGATTCAAAATGTCAGATCTGTTTCTTCTCTCTGTTGCTTTGGTCTGCCCAGGGCATTGGTCTTAGGGTTGATGTTTCTCTGCTTTGGGTCTTGGAAGTTTGGCTTTAGCATGCCTTTGAGAGAAAGTCACAAAACAACCGATTAGCCCAAATCGGTGTCACGGCCTCAAACGTGTTTTGCTAATAAAGCTTTGGACATGAAATAACAAAAACTGAAATTGAAAAAAATAAAAACAACTTTTTTTTTTTTCATGAAGTAAAAACCAAAAGGCTTTTTAACAAAACTTCACTAGAGCTACAAGTTCCCGGGGGCGGGGTGGCCTTTGGGAAAATATGTTAAACGGCACCATGCATGAAGACCTGAGCCAAGAATTGTTCAGGCAGGCGTGCTCACCACTAATCCCACCATGTTGCCCGAGCATGTATTTATTAAGCCCCTCCCTAAATGACTGTGATGATCAACACTTGAGACAGGACTTTTACTTGAGGAAAATGCGCCCTGCATCTCCTCAAGATGCAGGGGGGGGGGGGGGGGGGGATGAACGCTGCAAATACCGAGCTCAACCCTTTGCAGCATCTGCCTCCCTGACTGCCAGAGGCGGCCTTTTTTGTCGCCGTGTGTCCCCTCTGCATGTGGAACTTTTCACACGATGGCTCGTGTTTGACATTGGCGGTGAGGATGTAAAGGCGGCGTGAAAACACGAGATGGACGAGCGTGTACAGGAAGCCTCAATCACACTGTCACCTTCTGTAGGCTTTCAATGTCATCGGACCTTGAAAGCTTTGCTGCACTGTTGGGGAGTGCTGGACACATGATAGCTTTATCAATGCTTTTAGAAGACGGTGTTCCTCCTTCCCGGCCAGATCAAACGCGACTATCTCGACCTATCCTTGACTCGGAACCATACCAACGCCTTTTGCGCCCATTCGCACAGATTAGTGTTCCATTGTAGATTAGTGCTCGGTGGGAACTCTTGAGCAGGAAGCTTCTGTCTGGAGTATTCTGTTTAAAAAAAAAACAACCAAAAAGTAGCAAATTGAATGTGGTAGCGCGATGAAATATTGGTTAGCATGTGTGTCCCACAGTCAAAATGTCCAGAGTTCGGATCGGGGTGATCGCAGGGCACTAAAAGACAACTTTTCGCATTCAAGTGCCGTATTTTCCGCACTATAAGCCGCACCTAAAAGCATTCCATTTTCTCAAAAACCCGACAGTGCGTCTTATAATCCGATGCGCCTAATATACGGATCAATATTCCGATGTCTTGGATGTCGTATTTTAAATATTCTGTGAAGCACTTTGTTACAGCTGCAGCGGTTGTGAAGCATACCTGTCAACTTACAAAGCAACAAAAACCCGTACAACAACTTACCGCGCATGCGCACATCGTGCTTTATCAATCCGACCGTACGCAGCGATGAAAAAAAAGATAAAATTGAGGATTACTTTTTGCTGGTTTGCCGTGACAATAGTAGCGATCCATGACGGCATTGGTCTTTGTGAAATCGGTTCACCATTGTTTTGTTTTGTTTTTTCCCCGTATAAAAGTTGTAATACGCCGTACATGATTTGAAATGATAAAAAAAAACGTATAAAATACGGGGGAAACGTACAAGTTGACAGGTATGGTGAATGCTCGATATAAATCAAGCTGTATTGTATTGCATTCCCTTTAGTATAGCTCCATCTAGTGGATGCATAACGCAACCCCAGCCACTCTTGTCGCTTCAATTCTATGCACCTTATAATACGGTGCGCCCGATATATGAAAACACTTCTGAAATAGGCCATTCATTCGAAGGTGCGCCTTATAAATTCTCCATTGCGAGACAAATAAAGGTTTTCTTATTTTATCTTTTCTTATCTTATACTCTACAGCGCCTTATAGTGCGGAAAATGCGGTAATATATTGCTCGCGAAATAGATCTAATAATATTCATCACGGGAGCTTGTCCAATATGTTACGCCCAGGGCAGTCTTTACAAAAGCTTTTACTTCACACCCCACTTCGTAATTCAACCTAAAAACCAAAAAGTCCAGTCTTTTCTTGAAATGACCGGTTATTCAACCATCTAACAGTTTTGCGTCTTGACTCTTCTTTTGCACCTTCATAGCTTTGCTAATCATGACGACTCATTTATTTTTTTTGTTTACAAAGCAGGTTGACGAGGCTTGGCTTTTAATGTGGACCCAGTTATCAGTTTCGTGTCCATCGGTTATCTTGCCAGCAGCTTAATGTCTGCGCCGATAACATCTCCCAGCGCTGCCCTCTCGTCTGCACATGTTTACAGATGTGTGACGGAGGCAGGCGCCTTTCCTGTGCACGCCCGTGCCCCAGCAACTCGCCACCACCGCCGTTGGTGATTATCCTCGCTTCGCAATGGGGAATCCACACGCGATGCAAATGTCCCCAGCATTCCAATGCATTTTACAATTCATTATACGTAAGGGCAGACGTATAGTTTTTAACCCAAATTTAAAATCATTAAGTTCTGTTGGCGGCTTTTCACATTGACGTTCAGCATAACAGCTAAATGCTGATTCACCATGTGTGCTTTGAACTCTGGGCTCCGCTAATGAAGAAAATTATGGATGACGAATACTCTTGTGGTTTTGTTGGCTTTTTTTTTCTTTTTTCTCACAGACTCAGTGACAGTCAGTTGACAAGGTCATTCACGCTTATGGGAAACCTCCCTGGAGGCATCGAGAGGCAATCTGGCAATAAGTGCGGTGACTGTGTATTCATGTGCCTAACAGGTTTCGCCAACACGTGGAAATGTGAGCGTTTCAGGCTGAATGTTTGGTTTTACTCGTGCTTTGTTTGCACTTCCATAACAGAGACCCAGTTTTATGGCATACAAAAACAAATTCCACAAATAACAGGTTCCAGACCAGGAGTTAGTCTGACTCGCATCTCTCCCCAGGTTATGATCATGTTGTTGGGGTCAGTCCATTCATCCAAGAGGCTCGAAGATATGGAGACAGCTGTCCGCCTCCATCTTCATCATGGCTGCCATGCCCGTGAGTAATCTCTGATTTCACTCTGATTGCATCTCCACAGGCCTGACTCAGCCATATTGGCTTTGGTCGCACAAATGTGGTCATGCTTCAGATGCGCATACAGTACATGACTGTGTATTGTCCATGGAGTAAGTGATCTTGATGGACGTTCCTGGAGGTTCCGTGTTAAGTGAAGTGTACTCACACTCACAGTCCAGTCATGTTTTTTTTTTTATTGGGAACAGTTCACAGTTAAGCATATTAAGATTCAGTGCATAAGTATCGCTTTCAATTTGTAATATCCTTTAGAACATAGTATAAAATACAGTCAAACCTCGGTTTTCGTCCATAATCCGTTCCAGAAGGCTGTTCGAAAACCAAAATTGTTCGAAAACCGAAACCACGCTCTTTGTAAAACAAAAATGTTTACTGAACACGTCTGCTCACAATGGAAAGCAACACAAGGAAGTGTCACTTCCTCGTCTACCCGAGGAAGTATCGTAAGGAAGGCGAGAGGAGTCAAATGGTGCATTCAAGTGCGCTCAGTTAGTTCGAGAACCGAAATTTGTTCGTCATCTGAGGCATAAAAAACTCGAAATTTTTGGTCGAAAACCGAATTGGTCGAGAACCGAGACGTTCAAAAACCGAGGTTTGACTGTAACTTTTTTTTCATGTTCTGGTTCTTGGCCTAATTTGGGATCCTAGTTTCCTGGAAAGTTTCGCTCAAGTTCCAAGTTATCCAACCGCCAAACCGTTCCCACTTCAGGCAACTGTAAATGGATATTTCCTTTTTCCGCGCAGTTATTGTCTTGAGCGTTTGACTTGTGTTTCCAGTATGGCTGGATAGGGAGGGAAGGGGGGGGGGGACTGCCCTAGTCGACCCAGATCTTCCCAAGGTGATGGATGGACTCGAACCAGAAACAGGACATCTATTTGAGTCAAGCATTGTTGTCAATTCGGTGCCAGTGTATTATGTATGTGTGTGTGTGTGTTCCAACATGTGTGCGTCCACTGTAAAAGGCAGTTTCATAACACACACAGACGCACGCATGCACGCACACTAGGCTGCCGTCGACTGGGAAATGTTTGGAAGGCATGGCAACCCATTTCCAAAATGGAATAAAAGCTTGGCAGCAGATGGACTCATCTGTGGGCCAGTGGCACTCCTTTTTCCTGTAATTGGAGAGCACTTTGTGGGCCTGGCAGGAGGAGTAGTGTCAGGGCCTGTGCAAAAAAAAAAAAAAAAAAAAAACTGCTAACAAAAACCACTGGATTTGAATGAGTAGCACAGCACATCGACAGCAAACATACTATCCATCTGCTCCTCCAAAAGATGATTTACAACGGCCGAGTTTCGATCTTCCGAGGAGTGTCTCTCACCTGTTAATGATACGTAGCGTTCAGGTGAAGTTTATCAACTGCCATAAACACAAACGCTTCGCCGAACTGACAACTTGAGTCAAGAGGGGCGGGGAGAATGTGCATCCAGCGGAGCATGTGGCATCCAGACGATGCTAATTCATGGAATTTTTTTTTTTTTTAAATGCGGTGGACCAGTGGTTAGCATGTCCGCCTCACGGGTCTGAGAAGCAGGCTACACCTTGGACTGGTCGCTGGTCAGTCGTCCACATAGCCAGAAATTCACTTTAGATCATTGATGTCAAACATACGGCCCACGGGCTGGAACCGGCCCGCAAGGAGGTTCGATAAGGCCCGCAGGGTAATTTAAAAGTGAAAAAAAATCATGAGACACGGAATGACTACTTTTAATAAGTTGCAATTCATGGATTCAGATCTGTTTATTAAATGTCAACATTTTCCTAATGTTCTTGTGCTTCTTTAGACCAAAACAAAGGAAATACATTATTTTGGTTATTTATAGCAGAGTATGGGATTACTTTCATGGTCCGGCCCACTTTACATCTACTGAGGCCCACAATGTGAAATGAGTTTGACAATCCTGCTTTAGATCATGCAAAACATTTTATCTTGAATACAGGGTAGTCACTGAATCCGTACAAGTTTCGTTCCCCTGCATATTCACAAAACACTCCTTGCAGATTTTCCCGGTCACCTAATGCTCCGTTATTGGCTGGAAACTGTTCGGCTTTTTTGTGCTGAGGCTAAATTCCTGTCTAATATAAACGTATTGCTTTTGCGCCTTGTTGTCACAACAGAACTATGTTGAAGTAAGTGGAGGAGGGTGATTATTTCTCAAATTACGCTTGCAGATTTTAACAACAGTGAACCCTCGCTATTTCGCGGTTCGTTTATCGGGGCTTCAGTGCATCGCGGATTTTTTCAAACATATTCATAAAAAAAAGAATTATAAAAATGAAGTCCGCGAAAAGTCCGCAAACGGTCCGGAAGAAGCAGCGAAAGTCAGCAAAACAACAGCGAGTCACATAGAGCAACATATACAGTACTACATGTTTAAATCTATTAGTATACAGCATTAAGTAATGTTAATTACGACAAAATTTACTTCTACGTGCATGTATACCATTAAATTTGGCCTTATAAATATTTCTTATACTCATACACATGCACATGTACCTATAGGGGGTAGGGGGTCGCTACTTTGCGGATTTTCGTTTCTCGCGGGTGGTTTTGGTCCCCATTAACCATGATAAACAAGGAATTACTGTATTCGTGGCGGAGGGGGATCTATATTTTTATTTCATTTTTTTTTTTTTTTGTGTGTGTGTTTAGGCCAAGTTTCTTTATGTGAATGTTCTGGACTCTTTATTTTGATGAAGAGTAGAATCATGCTGTGCCATAGTGTGGGCTCAGCTCAGTTTCCCATCGCTGTCATCATGTTTGGCCTCCCATGCTTTAATATGCGATGAATTAACAATCAAAATAAACATGTTAAATCTTAAACCACTCAACGTGATCCTCCCGAGCAATTTTCTAGAGCGCTCGTCCTCTTTTGCCGACTGAAGTCCTTGTCAAAACAATTGACGTTGTTTCTTTGATTGTTGTCATGCAAATGTCGCCTCATGCTGCTTGGGTCTGAGATTCGCACTCTCGGGGTGGGGGGTGGCTGGCACGGAACAAAAGCCGGCATTAGGGCACATTTAAAGGATGTAAATCATACTGCCACGCCGGGCCAGAGGGGAGGGAATGGCATTCACTGGGAGCCACGGCGACAAAGTGTCGGGTTGCACTTTGTCAACTTGGTGTGGGGGAATAGTCAATCAGTGACATGCGACACTGTCGGCCACCTGTCTGATGGCGCTAAGTGTCCAAGAGCACGTAAGCACCTACTACGTGCATACTGTACGTGGAGACGAGGCGGGACCAGCCAGCTGTTCCGGACGGTGACTAAGAAGCTCACAATGTTCCCCTTCGGCAAAACATTTTAATCATCCATCCAACCTTTTTCTGTAGTGCTTGTCCTCATTAGGGTCACGGGTAACTGGAGGCCATACCAGTCGACAAAAGTCGAGGGGAGTGGTGGGAGTTCGGATTTGCAGCCACTTTGATAGTAGCTCCTCTCGCAAGCACAATGAATACTGATCTAATTCCTGTCAAATTATAAGTTAGTCACCGATTCATCCGTCCAGTAATTTTCCACAGCACTTGTCCTCATTAGGGTTGAGTTCTAGCTGCCGCAGCCTGGACTTGGTCATCAGCCACCTGCAGATACAGTCAAACCTCGGTTTTCGGACGTCTCGGTTCTCGTCCAATTCGGTTTTTGACCAAAATTTTCGAGTTTTTTATGTCTCGGATGACGAACAAATTTCGGTTCTCGGAAAAACTGAGCGCACTTGAATGCACCATTTGACTCCTCTCGCCTTCCTTACACGAGGCAGTGACGCTTCCTCGGGTAGACGAGGAAGTGACGCTTCCTCGTGTTGCTTTCCATTGTTGAGCAGACGTGTTCAATAAACATTTTTATTTTCAAAAGAGCGTGTTTTCGGTTTTCGAACAATTTCGGTTTTTGAACAGCCTTCTGGAACGGATTATGGACGAAAACCAAGGTTTGACTGTAATAGAATTGTTTGGTTCTCGCTTTTTGTTTTTTAATCTTCTTTCGAAAGAGACGTATTTTGAAAATAAGTCGTGAATCAATGAACAGTGATGATGCTGATTTATAGTAGAATTGGTTGGATTCCGACTTTGATCGCGGTACCTCTCACAACCGCAATGATTACATGATTAAGTCAAGTGAACCAGCTCACAACGAACTTCATTCGTCCTTATAACACCCGCAACGAAGGTAGCGGTATCGATACTACATTCTACATGCGTAACATGTAGAATGTAGCCTAACTACTGCTACGTATTCAGTGGCTAATGTGTGAATGTACATTTTACTACAGTAATCCCTCGCTATTTCGCGGTTCGTTTTATCGCGGCTTCAGTGCATTGCGGATTTTTTCAAACATATTCATAATAATATGTAAATACACTCTCTTTTACAAAGTTTTTTATGTTTTGGATTTTTACAAAACAGTGCAAAAATATGGGTCTCTATTTGGGGGGCAAGAAGAGGGCTGGAACCGATTAACGGCATTTCCATTCATTTTTTTCCCATTCAACTTGCAGCTCGAGGCATCGCAGTATGTGACTTCCTCCCATGGATGCATCGTAGTGTATTTCCACAACATAACTTGTCTCTTACCGAACTCAAGAGCATCACCCCGATGCCACGCAGCGCCATAAAAGGCAGACGGCTGACAGAAAATGACGGCACGGCTTTGACCTCGGCTCAAGTCCCTGAAGGGAAGTCGCTATGCTTTTTTTTTTTTTTTTTCGCTGACAAAGTGAAAGAGAGTTTGCTTTGAAAACATAGACAATGTTTGCCCGCATGTAATCGAGGCCGTCCAGGCCGCTGTTGATTTGTGTAACGTAGCCTTTCCTGTCTACGTTGGCCTGCTACAATGCTCCCTATTTATAGTAGTTTTGCCTCAGATATTAGCACTCTGGCTTGCTCGGTTGCTCATTTCCTGCCAGAGAGGAAGTGCGTGCGTGCGTGTGTGTGTTTGTGTTTGTGTTTGCGTGTGCATGTGTGTGTATGTGGTCTACTGACCTTTGGGCTAACTTGGCGACTGCGCAGCTATTGATGTCCACGTAATGGAGTCGAAATATTTGGTTATTGTTCTTCATGTGTAGCGGTATCGTGATTTACAAGTCTCGTCGAACCACATCAAGTTCAGCAGTTTGAGTAGCCTTCTCATGTTGTTTTTTTTTTCTCTTTGAGCTGAAGTCTGGAGGTTTTGCGCCACCACTGAACTGTTATTTGGAACTCACCAAAAGAAGACCATACAAACCGTGAAACCAATTTGGTTGTACAGTTTATAGAGTAGGTCACATTAAGAGTGGAAATGTGAAATCGTGGTCTCTTTTTTTATATTTCAAAAAAACAACAACTCGCACTTCAACAGGGGTGTGGAGACTTGATATTCACTGCATATAACTGACAGTAAAAAAATATATATTTTTTACTATTATACATTTGTCCGTTTTTGGTTTTACTTGATTGAAAGAGTCGACTCAGTACTGCTTTTTCCATTATTATTTATACGAGCAAGCCGACGTCCCATTGCTGCAAATAATTTTCCAGGCCGGCTGACAGTATTTTCTCAAGGTATCAGGGGGTGGGGTGTTTGTGTAAGGCAACACCTCTTATTCGCAGATGTCAGAGTTCGCCATTCTCCAAGGCCCGTCGTCGAAGGAAAGTCCGCCGCTGGTCCGGGACATCCTGTTTTTGGATATAAACAGTTGCGCAGCCGGGGATTGTCTTCCTTGTGTCGGGAAAAACAATCTGCGCACAGCCTCTCCCACCGCCACGGCGCTTTTTGATAAGGCTGATACAAGGCTTGAATGCTATATAACCGAGACGTTCGAAAATCGAGGTTTGACTGTATACTGTAATCCCATTTAGAGGTTTGGCACGCACTTTACAGCCATCAAATGCGTTTTTTTTTTTTCATTTTTGTCGATGGATACTTTTCTAATGTTCTAACCCATGGACTGGTTCTTTTTTCAAATCATCTGCTATCATTCAATCTGCCCGCGTCACATTCACACTCGCCCGTCATTCTCGTGTTTATTTCTCATTTCCAACTCACGAAATGCACGCTGGACTTAACGTGTTCCACATTCCCTTTCATTTCGAACCAGGAAATGAAACAAGACAATCGGTGGCGAAAGGAGATTTATTTCCACGTCCAAGATCATCCCTCCTCACGCTCTCCCTCCGCGTACAAACAGCTCCATTAAAAAAAAAAACCCCATAGAAATAGAAAAATAAACATTGATATCAGAACTAGCCATTTAAGAATTTAATTCAAATATACAATTTGCATATAAAGAAACTACAAAAAAAGGAGGAAGGAAGTCAATGGCTGTGTTTACATGGACTGAATAGAACCAGTTTAGTTTCGGGAATATTCTTTTTATTGATTGGCACTACAACTTCTGCTCGTTAGAAGTCTGTGCTAGCAAACGGCTCCATAACGGGGTTGGTTATGATCAAAATATGAGCGTCCATGTAAATGCAGCCCACGTCTTAAAAGCTTATCGAGCCTACATTCAGCGAGGGCAGGGACGCGTGTATCCTGGCATACACTGTCGTCCCTGCGTCCACTCTTGAGTTGTCGGAAAGAGATGCTAAGCTAAGCTAACGTCGGAGAGCTCACCAGATGGGAAGACAATGGCGGATCAGTGTGTGAGTTTTAATCTTTTTTAAGACTACTACCCCTTATTTTCACACTCCTGAGCACAAAACCAACCCAAGTTCAAAATAGTCCCAATGTTTCAAGGCAAATGCTCCGCGTCCTTTGCGATAGTCCAACGTCTTTCCTTTTCAAACTGAGTCGCGATGTTCCTTACCCCCTTTTCATTTGTCAACGTCCGCTTCAATTCCTCTCAATCTGCTCGAGGTCCAGCTCTCCCCCGAGCTGGAAAATATCCCTGGATGAGGCGCGATCGCCCTTCCAGAGGGCGACTTTTTCCCCCGGCGAGCCGGATCTCGAGCCCACGCTACACGCCGAGTCGCTGTCCAGTTCCTCGTCGGACGAATCCTTGCCGTCTCTCGTCGCCTCCTGCCGCGGTTCTAGTCCCAGCTCGGATACGGCGGTAAATTCCAATTGGCGGTGGCGCGACGGGGGCAGGCTGGATTGGCAGCTGTCGAAGAAGGAGAATCCGGGGCAACTCAGGCTCTGGAAAGTCTGGAGTTGCTGCAAAAAAAAAAAACCAAACAACAAAAAAATACGTTAATGTGAGAATGTGGAAGGGCCCGCTATTTGCGCATCTGAAAAGTATTCACATCACTTTTTCCACGTCATGTTACAGCATTCTGCCCAAATGCTGCAAATGCATGTTTTCACATAAATCGCAGAGAAAATAATGTTAACGTTGGAAGAAATAAACATGGATTCATTGTGCTTGTGAGAGGTGCGACGAGTGAAAACCCCCCCCCCAAAAAAACCACCAAGACCCGAGCTACTGATTGATACCAAATGTGTCAATCATAATTTTTTTTTTTTTTTAAAATATCAATGAGTGATCCACTGTATGCCCCCCCCACTGGAAAGTGGTAGTAGGCTCCCTCCTTTTGTTTGGGCAGGGGAACTTTCATCTTGAGGTTTTCCTCTCACTTTTTTGTGAGATTCGGTTTCTCTTCAAGCTGTCAAACGCTGCATCTTGTGTTTCATTGAAACTTTCATCGCACATGCGAACACACGTGCAAAGCCGCGTCCGTTCAGCCAAGCTGACTGAAGTCGCAGAACACGGCATTTTGTTTCCACAATGTCAAGGCGACTCGCCAGTAGGGCTTGGCTTGAAGTTTTTCGACGCTTGACCTTGTTGACGTACGTTCCAGCTGCGCGCACGTCCTATCCTTAGTTACCTTGATACGGGATGAACACCGAGCTCCTCTTTTGACACAAGCAAGGCAGAGACAAAGCAGGGCTGTGATGGGCGGAAAACAAACGAACAACAACAAAAAAACACCCGAAGCAAATTTCACACAAATGTGATCGACGGAGTTAAATTAATCTAGTAATTTACTACGCAACATCACTGATTTGCGAAATGGTCGCCCTAAGATAAATATCGTCATACAGTCAAACCTCGGTTTTCAAACGTCGTCTCGGTTCTCGTCCAATTCGGTTTTCGACCAAAAATTTCGAGTTTTTGATGCCTCGGATGACGAACACATTTCGGTTCTCGACCAAACTGAGCGCACTTGAACGCACCATTTGACTCCTCTCGCCTTCCTTACACGAGGAAGTGACGCTTCCTAGTGTGTCTTTCCATTGTGAGCAGACGTGTTCAGTAAACATTTTTATTTTAAAAAGAGCGTGGTTTCGGTTTTCGAACAATTTCGGTTTTCGAACAGCCTGCTGGAACGGATTATGGACGAAAACCGAGGTTTGACTGTACACGGTTGTGATTTACGGAAAATGTCACAGTCTTATCAAGAGTTTTTAATTCATACATCCATCCACTTTAAGTTAATATCAGTCATGTATTTGTGATGAGACGTCACTATTTATGCTCCCTGAAAAATGTTAAAACGTCACGGGAACAAAGTTGTAAATGTTTTTTTTTTTTTTTTTTTAAAAGCAAGTCTCAAAGTTAGATGACTAAAGTTGCAATACAGTGCAGTGAGGGGAGGGGGTTAATAATCTGTGGAGCAGCAGATGTTTGCAGGCACGGGGATGAATAGAAATTAGTTTGTTTTTTTCCCTTCCCCTTGAGCAAGGAACAACTTCCCTGCGGCCGTGCGCCAGGAGTCTCTCGCAAACAAAAGCAAATACTTGAGGTGATAACCAGAGTAGTGGGAGGCCTTCGCCGTCTGTCACCGGAATGGAAAAAAGGGGATTTCTACACCCTCTCTGTGTTCGGTTCCCCTGGTATTACTTGACTACTAATTATCCCAGCAGAGGAGGAGTAGGAGGGTAAAAACGGGGGGGGAGGAGAGGGAGGTCGGGAGCTGCTTTGTCACTATGTGCTTTCCATGAAACCCACTGGGGACAGCCTGGGATTTGGGAGGGTCTGCAAGAAGCGGGGTTACATTTCTGTGTTGTGCCCAGCTTTTCATACCACCGCCGCATGAGATATACCCCTTAAGTATATGTACCGCACATGGGCACACAATCGTATTGGCCCGAATACAAGACGGTGTTTTTTTGCATTGAAATAAGACTGAAAAAGTGGGGGTCGTCTTATATTCGGGGTCTAGACATTATACCCATTCATGACGCTAGATGGCGCAAGATACCATTGAAGCGAATGCTGAACTTGACTGCGCAGGCCAAAGCGAACTCCTGTCACGAAGAATAAATATAAAAATAGCGGTAGCACGAAGAAGAAAAATAAAAAACTAGCGGTAAGAAAGAAAAGAGAAGAAAATAATCGAAGAGATAACAGAAAATGGCAAAACGTAGCGACAATCTGGAGAAAAGTGGGTCAAAGATCGGCCAGGTTAACCGGCAGCTGAGGAGAAGTTATGATGTCATTTACATTTCAAAAACCAGAAGCCATTGAGTTCCGAATGTGATTGTACTTTAGTTTACATATTTAAATCTTCAGCTATTAAGATTTGAATGAGGCAAAATAACCTGCTTTTTCTCTCAAACATATTGTTAGAATCATTTGTTTCCGATGTACTGTCATTATTTTCTGTATAAAAATTAATTTGGTGTTCAAAAAGTCTTTTTTTCAAACTTGAGTCTTGAAAAAGAGGGCGTCGTCTTATAATCAGGGCCGTCTTATATTCGGGCCAATACAGTACTAATGGTATTGTTTTAATACGTTATTGTTAAGACTGCTGGAGGGGGGGGGGGGGGAGCGATCGGCTCAGTCGACCACAAAAAATTGTTGAATTAGAAAGCAATTTGGTAACTTCTGTTCGAAACCAACACAACCTCAGCAAGGGGGAGGAGCACGCTAGCGTTTGTGTCACAATTCTGTTGGCAGGACTTTGTGTATTCGCTGTGCCTCAAAGTGTCGGCGTGTTAGAAGTTTCACTACTGCCATAAAAGGGCACGAAAACAACCCCGACTTTGCTCAACACAATGACAACGGCCTCACCTATGAAGCAAAAGCGCAAAGAAATATCAACAGGGGCTATTTGGAAATCAGCAACGTCTTTGGAACGAGGGTCAGTCGAAAAAGCGCAAGCGGGGGCCTCGGAGTGTCTCACAAAAAAAGACGTGCAAGGAAGGAATCCTGCACTCATCCCCGACAAACAGACGACACAGCAATGCACCTCGGCATCAATCATTCATCTGCGCTGTACCGAGGCCAAAATGCAGATAAGCGGCGAGAGTTTAGGAAGAACAGAGCGCGGGCTGTTATTTAATGAGACAACGCAGACAACACGCGTCACCGTTCCCACATTGCTGCTCAGCCACGCTCACCATGTCAGGAATGAAGAGCCATGAGGGTTATTTCATCCAGCGGGAGTTCGAGCATTTACGCAACCACTGGTAGCTTCGAAAATATTAGGGGATTCAACAATAAAGGCAACATCGCGGAATTAAAATGGCCACACTATCGTCGTCGTCATGTCGCGATATTAAAAGCACCACGTGTGTTGTTGAGTTTTGTATTCATTAAACCGTTATTTTTATTTTTTTTTACGAAATGCACGAAGGAGTGGCATCCAAATTTCGTTGTCTGCAATACAATGACAATAAAGGCGATTCTGATTCTGCGTTGACTAGGCCAGGTTATTCTTAATTTTTGTATTTTCAGCACCCTCTGGTGGTGACTTTATTCATGCGGTTTAATTTGAATTGGGCATGTTTTGGCCACGTACATTTAAGTCATTTCAAATTGAATCGATTCGAAAAAATGTGCGTGCATTAGCAAGTGCCTCGATATGAAGTCTGTACTCGGCCGAATACAGCGTGGTGAACTACTGAGACCATGAAACTTTTGTTTTACTTCGATGGGCCAATCGCACTTGACGATAAAATTACCAGCGACTGTCCGATGACTTTTCACTGTTGTTACGTACAAAAACAAAAATTTTTGAGATTCATTATTTTGTTATTTTTTTTTATAATACCAACTTCCCCACAAGATCGTTATAATATCATATTGTGACGTTTGGATACCATTACATCCCTCGAAAATATAGTCGCCGTTTCTCCCGTAAAGCGGAGAAACAATACTTTGGATGAAACGCAATTTTTTTATTTTTTTTTGTGACACCTCTCACATCGGAACAGAGGAGTTTGGTTCTATAAAAGAGCCGAAACCCACATGTACTTTGTAGGAATGACTCGAGAGCAAAACATTGATGTACTGTATATGATGATGATGATGTATATGAATTTTTTTTAATTGTATTTTTTTTATGAACGTTTGAAAAAATCCGTGATAAAATCTGCGATAAACGAACCGCCAAATAGTGAGGGATCACTGTATTTTACGATGTACACATATGTCAGTCACAGGCTCGTATGCGTTTTTGTGGCTTTTTATATGGCGACCACCATCTTTTGTCGCATTCAGTCGAAGAATCTCTGCCGTACACGACACACAGACAGCGCTAATACGATAACCGTTACACACCGTTTCGAGTCTAGAATATCTACGCTTGTCTAACTTCCAACCCGTGATCAATTTCCTCCTCCTTAATCACTCGCGTGTACTCAAAACGTGGGCGGATCTCAAATCCAAACCCCGATCTTATTTACGATCGCCCCTCTCCCTCATCCCCTTAAATCACTCGAACGTGGCGGCAAATCACATCCGACAGACCCCCCCCCCCCCCCCCCCCCCAAAAGCGGCGTTGACGTTTCATTGAGCAAGTGGCCTCATATCTGGCGATAAAAGCTCAGCCTCCGTCTGACGGCTGTCCACACGGCGGGCGGCCAAGGTGGAAGGGAAACAGCCAGGCGTGCAAACAACGCGGCCCGACAACTTGCGAAATTATTCAAGGAATTTGTTTTGAAGATTGGGGGGGGGGGGGGGGGGGGCGTCCTGCGTAAATACCCATGACGGCGCAGCGATCGTTGACCAGCGTGTCACGAAAGCATCCCGGATTCACAGCCGCCGTCGAGTGACGTGCGGCAGGAAACGAAAGGCCACGTTACTGCGTGTTGCAGCTGACAGCACACACTGGGGACTTGTTATGCGCTGACCTTTCTCAACCTCGTGCGCACACACACACACACACACACATCCACAAAGTTTTGCAGCGCCAAACGTGTGTCTCAACCACTTTGACGTGGCAAGAAATTTCACAAACTTTGTAGCTCGTACGATTATGGCTCATCTCAAAAATGTCCTTTCACATCCCCCAGCCCCCAATTTGAAATACAGTCGCTTTTTCCAGCCTCTTGCACAAATGGGTGTGTCGACAAAAGGAAATGAAAAGAACAAAGATTTATGTCACGCTTGGGAGAATAAATGAATTTTGATGCCCGCGGAAAAATGTGAAAAGAATCAAATTTGAATTTTGTTCTGGTCGTAATGAAAAGTGAAAAGAATCGTTCTGATTTTTGTTTCAAGAAATGCCACGAGAACATTTCCACGCGATAAAAGTGAAGTCACAGCGTTGGAAGAGTAGAATCCGAATACAGTTTGTCACGAGAATAAAGTAGTCATGCGATGAGAATCAAGTCGGAACTTTTCAAGAATAAATTCCAAATGCCAGCAGAATCAAAGTTACTTTCACTCTCGAAACCGTGCCTCTATCAAGTCAGGTCTTATTCAATCGTTGTCAAGGCACATTTGTAGATTTGACATTTTTCTTGCAAAATAAAATTTCGTTTGCCAAAAGAAAACACTTTATATTAAAAAATGTGACTTTTTTTTTTTTCTTTCCGCCAAATATTTGGACTTTCTTTTATGAGTTCTTTCCCACGCTGCTGTACCCCCTTTTTACCAAGTCACCAACATGCCTATAAAATCCAGGACAGGTTCCTGACGGTTTCAGAGGTAGTAAAAAAAAAAATCCGAACAGATAGTTTGCTAGTAAAATGAGTAAGTGCCTTATTAATCTCGAAGTGAACGTCAGCGGGAATAATCTTTAGGAAGTGTTTGGTTGTCCGAGACAAAGTCCACTTGCTGAGCTTCCTATTGAAATATTGACCAAAAGATGAGATGAGAGATTTGATGCGTTAGGTCAATGCTTCAAACATTTTACAGCAAGTATTGCCTGAAAAAAAATAATAAAAAATCCTCAAGTGCCACCATAATTAAAAAAAAGGAGTCGTGTAGTTTGGCCTACCCACCGAAAGGCCAGAGCCAAATATTGTATATTATTATTATTATTGTGAAAACCCATTGTACGAGAGAAAATATGAAAGCAGAATTGGAATTCAAAAATTCATTGAGAAAAGTGAACTTGCATCCCTTTCGCAAAAATGCATTGTGGTGTGATGCGGTTTAAATGGATTACCCAGATGGTAAAAGTTAAATATAACTGAACTGTACTTAACAAATAGTTAAAGAAAAAAAAATTTGAACATTTAATTTCGTATACCACTAGAGAGCCTGCGTACCATTCGTGCTATTCGTACCACATTAAGAAATAAAAAATAAAAAATCTTCACATTAACTCATTCAGTACCAGCCGATTCTGGACCAAGTCTGAAAAGACGTTTAAAAACGTCTTTGGGAGTGAATGAGTTAACTTCACAGAACGAAGTTAACGACAGAACTTCAATCGTGTCAAACTAGAAAAGATTTGACTCTCACTCTCTGGCACTGGAAGTGTTTTCGACGAAACCTGGCAGCTCTGCAATGAACATTTTGACAGAGCGACTATTTGCCCAAATGTGAACGAGCTGTTTTTCTTGTTGTTGTTGTTTTGTTTGTTTTTTTTACAGACAATTGGTAAAAAATGATTCACATGAAAAAGCCGTTTGGACTCATCTTAAATTTGATGTTGCTTCCAAATGCTCACTGTGTAAAACAACATATTTCAATCCATTGTGTATATGTCAAATCTCAAAATTCCCATAAACAGATTTGTGTGGGGGAAAAAAAAACATGAACAACAGCTACCGAACGCCACCTCCTTCGAAACGTGAACGCAGGCAACGTGTTCCGTCTGTTAATCCCGAGCCATCTTTGAAAGCACGGTCCTAGTATGTGACGTGGGAGCATTCCTGCGAGCCGAGGTCACGTCAACGCGATGAGCGTGCGTGTCGTCGCGGCTCGGCTCGTTGCCCCGCCTAGCACCTGGCACCATTAGAGGAAACTCCGTGCGTCCAACTTTCGCTCGCCCGTCCCTGAGGGGGACACAAATCTTTAGGAAAAAGGGATTTGGGACGTCAGCCTTCAGCGCCGACTTAATACACCTCCTGATACCACCTCGATTACATTGCAGTTATTAAAAAAAATAAAATAAAATAGGACAGCGTGCAACTGTGCATACATACATCATTTGGAGCAGTTCGGAGTTTGTATCAAATACCGTGATGAACATAATGAAGTCTTTCACGTGTGTAGATCGCTCTTGACCGTTTTGCAAGTCTAAAATTGGCTGTAACAACGTTGGTGATGACCAGCCAACCCGACCACAGCATAGTCAGATGCTGACCTCTCATCGAGGGCCAGCGCTCAGGCCCTTGGAGGATGAATTTGAAATCCGGGAAGACAAGTCAAACATTTTCTTTACAACTTGGCAGTTTTGTTTTTTTTAAATTGCGAGTCATTTAGTCAGCTCATCTAGTTTCGGCACAACAGTACGGCACTGATATTAGTCGCTCTTCACTGATGATTAAGAATATATGACCGCGAGTACTGTTCTATTTCTTTTTTGCGCGCCGCACAGTTTGTGTTCATTCCATTGCTGAAGGGGTTATAGCCAGAGCCAACCGATGTTTTTTTTTTCTTTTTAGGCCAAGGCTGATTCTGATGTGAGGATAAAATGATGATAACTGACTAATTGGCCAGTTAATTTTAAAAAAATTAATTTTCTATTTTGTGTTTAGTTTGACAGTAAATCTCAAACTCAGAGTGGCAATAATCTTAAAAGCTGAAGAATTGTTTACGCTTCGCCAAAGCGCTGCTTCTTGTGAAGTGAGTTTGAGCTCGCCGCCATCGTAATCCGCTCGCGTCTCAAATCAGTGCAAAAAACAAAACAAAAAAAATCCCCCGAACAACGGCTCATATCTCAGAAAATCCACACGGTCAGTCCCTGGTAGACATCGTACAGCAATTTCCTGAATGGTATATTGCAACTTTCAAGAGTGTTGTTCCAGATGCGTATCTCCCTGCATCAAAGAGTGCATAGCATGAAAAGACTTGAATGCTTCCATTTGAGAAGCGAAGGGCTCATTTACAATCACTGATTGCTGGGGGGCCAAGCAGAACTTCAATTGGATCTTGCGGCTTTTTTTGTCCACAATCACTTCTTCTCTTCTCTCTTTTTTTTTTTTTTTTAAAAAAAAAAATATATAATTTAACCACTGTGTCTCTGCGATAAGAGCCAGATTGGTGCAGGAAATGACAAATATGAGGGTGGGAGAAAATGGACGTCAAAGGGGGGCCCAACTTTTTGGATTTACCCAACAGAGGCGATGAGATGTTAACCCAAGCCTGGTTCTTTTTCGACTGTGTGGCGTTAAGCGGCATGACTGAACATGAGGCATGTTCCATGAGAAAGCACCACTCCTCCCTCCCTCGGATACTTAAAAAAAAAAAAAAAACCACTTCAGATGGTTTAGTTGTGAAGATTTGGTTGAACGATCGAGAACATTCATTCTGATCAGATTGATTTAGCGACATGATTAGATTGATTTAAAAATCTTTTGGGATGTTTTTTTTTTTTTTCTGATGCTAGTTTGCATTGCAGATTTCGTATCCGGTCTGTCGTGGTGAAGAAGGAGCTGAGCCTCTCTCAAATTACCGCTCGACCCTATCTATGGTCACGAGCTTTGGGTCGTGACAGAAAGAACGAGATCCGGGATCTTAGAGGCCCAAATGAGTTTTCCTCCGCAGGGCGTCCGGGCTCTCCCTTAGAGACAAGGTGAGAAGCTCGGTCATCCGAGAGGGGCTCAGAGTCGAGCCGTTTCTCCTCCACGTCGAGAGGAGCCAGATGAGATGGCTCAGGCGTCTGATTAGGACGCCTCCCGCCTGCTAAGAGGTGTTCCCGGCACGTCCCAGCGGCAGGAGGCCCCCGGGACGACCCGGAGAGACCAGTAAAAAAAAAAAAAAAAAAAAAGTTTGGACGTCCCTGATTTACTGTCTTCGGTGAACCTAACATATGCTTTCGGGATGTGGGAAAGCAAGCACAGGAAGAACGTGCCGATTTGAACTCTGACCCCTGTCTCCTAAACAATGTTGTGTTAAATCCAGCCTGCTGCTCAAATCCAAAGTACTTTCACCACGAGACGACAAATGTTTTCCCGTGTGCGTTTATGTCTGCGCGCGTCGGCCAATTCCAGCTCACCTGAGTCATCTTTGCCAGGTCCAGCGAGGGCCTTTGCTCCTGGGCATCCTCCGGCCTCCGCCGCTTCATCCCGATCTTTTTGTCGTTCAGCACGCAGGGCTGCGACCTGCTCCGAGACAGGCACCCCTTCCCGTCGCCTCTCTGGCCGCACCGCCGTCCCAGTTCCGGGGTGGAATCCGGAGAGCTGGCCTCTGAAGCTTCTTCCCTCTGGAGTCGGGGCAGGCTGATCTGCTCGTGGGAGAGGGAGAGAGGTCGCAGGCAGTGGCCACGGTAGGACTGGGGGAATTGCGAGGTGGGGGACACGGGCGAGGCGGTGAAGTGCGGGTGGGCGGGCAGTCGCTGGTTGAAGAACGGCAGGTCCAACGGTCCGTCCGTGGAGATGCTGGTACGGGAAGGAAAACTGAAGCTGGAGCTACGCTGCATGGCGAGGCAGTGGCCGGCGGAGAACCCCCCGCCGGCACGGACGCTCCCGCCGCTGTAGCACCTCCGCTTCTCCACCGCCGTCCACACTCGGGAGCCCTGAGGTCGCCACGACGAGCGAAAGCCGCCAAATTCGTCGGACAGTGACAAAGAGCGACATTGGCGCTTGCTGGGGGGCGCGGCGGGCGCTTGGCTGGTGGCTACAGTGGTGTAGTGTGAAGTGCTGGGGGGAGCGGAGGGGTGGGCGTTGCTCAAGGCGGCGTCACCCAGGCTGAGATCTCTGATCAGGCTGGTGATGGCCACGGCGGCGCCCGGTTCCTTGGCCAAGGGGCGTCCGCCCGGCTCGGGCATCTCATCCCACAGGCTCTCCAGACTGGTACCTGACTGGAAGCTTCGCCCTGGGTTCAGCCATCTGTCTGCCTCTGCAAAGAAAACAAAATGGAAAACATGGACTATTAGGGTATGTTTACACCACAACAAACTTAACAAAATCAAATTCAAAAAGGGCTCAAACTGTAAAATTATCACTGCACACTGCAGTGTAAATGCCAGATAACTTGTTGGCGATAATACGAGGCCTGAGCTGACGTCATGTCGTACTTCTGTCGGCAGAAAACCAGTCGAGAGTAGACCAATGGCGCCTCACAAAACCTCATTCGTGATCACAGTCAGCGTGAAAAAACACGATTCTTACGAGTCTCAAATTTAGGCCGACACGGTTCAATGACTGCGATGATTTACAGTCACCATGATCACCATTTTTGAATAAACATAATTTTTTAAAGGAGTTTTATTGATTTTACAACCTTTCCCTGAAAATTAAGGACAATTAAGAACAAAATTTTACAACTTTTTATGGATTTTTATGAACTTTAAGGACCCGTGGGAACCCTGTCTGAGGAATTAAAAACTCAAAATTTTTGGTCCAAAACCGAATTGGACGAGAACCGAGACGTCCGAAAACCGAGGTTTGACTGTACAGTTCAGTTGTATTTAACCTTTTACGGCAGCACGTTTTGCATTTAACTCATTCACTCCCAAAGACGTTTTTAAACGTCTTTTCAGACTTGGTCCAGAATTGGCTGGTACTGAATGAGTAAATCCATCCATCCATGCATTTAACTTTGTTTTTTAAAACTTTTTATCGACTAAATGGTTGAGAACCACCGGTCTATATTGTCCAACTGGTTTTGAGCCACTGAGCCAAACAAGATGGCTTTCCTCACCCTAATCCTGTCCCATTTTGGATCATGTTCTCCGACGCCGGCCCGTAAATGGTTTCTTTTGGCCCGACCATTTAAATGCAGCAACGGCCTGACAGGAATGTCACGAAACACAACTCAACAAAAGAGACGACTTCAAAAGTGTCTCGTGACGCCTGAATGAGCGAGGCACGCTATGCAAAGCCCTCGCGCCACACGCCTCTAAATGTCAACACCCGCAAAGAAAAAGAAGAGAAGAGAAAACGAGGGGGGGGGGGGTATTTTTAATCGAAGGAAGTGTATTGTTGCAAAGCTCCCGTGAGAGCGTAACGTGCATTGTAACGCGGAGCAGGTGCAACGCCGATCACGAGATGTTGACGAGAGGAGAGGAAGTGAAAGCCAAATACAGCGGAACCTCTTAGTCGGAACGCGATCCCGTTCTTGGCACACTTGAAGTAGCGCTGAAAGCGATAGAAAGCTGGTTGAAGATGACCAACAGGACTACTTTGCAATGTAGGCTCAAGATTATGATTGCAATAATTTACATTTTTAAGACGTTTTAAAAGACATTTTGAATACGTTTCGAATCATTTTAACTGAAAAATGACGGCAGCCTGTTTCGTTTGTGTCTGTGGCCTTTTTGAGACTTATTAGCTTCACGAAGTTCATCAAGACCTTCATTTTGGATAATTTGATTTTTTTTTTTTTTAAGAATCCACCAACAACCGCTAAGTAATATTTTAACATTCTTGTCTTTCACACAAGTATAAAAAATAAGTTAACTATTGTCTTCCTTGACTCTGATAGCACTCCGTGCCGTCTCAAGTGAGCCAAGAGACCCTGTAATACTGTAACATTAACGGTCATAAAAGCGTAACAAGTTGAACAAGTTGTTAATATTTAATATATTCCGTCTTAATTATAAGAGCCGGTGCAAAGGTTATTGACACGTCTCATTTTTAAGGACGTCCAGTGCGTAAAACAACTCAACGTGTCTGGTGATGCGCAAGTCTTTGACTGCGAAGTCCATACATTCCGCAAGTCTCGCGTCACACGGTCAGTTTTTAAACATCGCCATACAAGTGTAAAAAGAAAACAACCGCAGTGCCACCTAAAACTTGTCCACCCCAACACGAAATTGACATGGAGAGTGAAGCTACAGTTTGGATGAGTCTGCTTAAATCAGGGGTATCCAAACTACGGCTCGGGGGCCATTTGCGGCCCGCCATCAATTTTTCAGCGTCTCGCGACATGACCCCCCCCCCCAAAAAAAAGTTTTTCTGGTCGCATGTCTTTTCTGACCTCTCTCCGTTTTGCGCAACTTGAGAGACGCGAAGACGCGAATGGCTCAAATGACGACAAAGTAGACAACTCACCAGCACTTCCACAAGAGAAGAGGGTCGTCCCTCTGCTCATGGTGTGGCGCTCACGCTGAAAAGAAGCCAAAAAGAATCAGAGAACCGAAAGTATGCAAACGCGTAACCCAATATGGATGGCTTGAGTGAACCCCGATTTGGATACAGTACCACACGTTATTACCTTGAAGAGTCACAGTCAAACGTGAAAGTTTGTGTTAAGACACTATACTATGTTAGGAATCTATGCAAAGAGTATCGCATTCCAGTGGAGGGGTGGCTAGAATACTGCATTCCAAACCAGTGGCCTATATGCGACGCATGCCTCAGAGTTATCATTCCTCTGGAAAAATAAAAAAATCATGTAGCCATATAATCGTCACACGCCAATGAAAAAAAAAAACATCTAGCTTTGAGTCGCGGGTGAGCTGCAGCCTATCCCGGCTGGCTTTGGGATCTGGCACACCCTGGATTGGTCGTCAGCCCATCTCGAAGGCACATATAAACAAACAACCGTTCCCGCTGACACCCGTGCACAATTTAGTGATGAATGAAACGTCATATTTTGAGGGTGTGGAGAACCCTTGCAAAAACCTTTCCCAGGCACTCCTGCCTTTCAGGTACTTCTCGTACTTTTAATACGCACGACGAATACAAGGTTAAGTCCCGTCAAGCACATCGGGTTATGCAAAACGAGTGAACCAAACGTCCTGCCCAAAACATGACACCTTATTTTCTGTTACACCCGTCAGGAAGAAGAAAACATTTTATGCAAAAAAATAAAATAAAAAAAATATACGGATCAACTTACAACAAAGAATAATATTGTTTGGGGGTTTTTTTTTGGTCCTTAACCGAGAAGATTTAAAGTGGTGCTGCCTAAAATTAAAAACAATCATAATAACAATGATTGTGCCAGTGCAACCTACAGTAGGAAATGCATATTTACTTATTTTATTTTTTATTTTTTTTAAAGCTGTTCACACACATTATTCATTGACAAATTGATATTGTCCATAGGTGTCAATGATTGTTGGCCTCAACGTGACCCGAAACTGGCTGGCACCCGCTCAATGAGGACAAGTACCATAAAAAAAAAAAAATTAATGCATGGATGTTTTATTTCATGCAATATATCATAAAAACATATTGATTTAGCCTACAAACGCTGTATAACCAACAAAGGTGTGTGTATATATACACAAAGGTCATTGTGCATTTGACGTGTAGAATAATGGCTGACACGTCGCTCAACGGGCTGTTGGTATGCAAATAACAGCCAACTTACTCAAGAGGGAAAATGCCGTCCGATCCATTGATACCCTGCAAAATGTATCCATCAATGAAGACTCTTGTTAACATTTGGCTTTCTAAGTTTAAGTCCAGTAGTGGAGGTTTGCGTTTTGTGCGCAGAGGAAAGTTTTTTTTGCCTGCACACGCCTGTCTTGTGATCTGTCAGTTCACTCGCTTGCAACAGGGTGGCGGCTTCTTTTGCACACGAGGGACAAAGGAGAAAATGCGGAGGGAAATTACGGGTGACTCACGCTGAGGTTATCACTACCGCAAGAACAACAACAACAACAACAAAAAACAATATACACAAAAAGACAAAACATGTTTTCTTCGGTGGAAAATGGTGCCGATGACTTTGCGGGGCAATCCAAAACCTGTATACAGGCACGTATGAAAAACGTTTAATATTGCGCCATTTATAGTGAAACCGCACTTTGTGACTTATCTATTTTCTATGTCTTTTTTTCCCCACTTCACTCACAAGCGGCGATCCGTCTGAAGTTTATAACTACAATATTTTGTCTTGCAAATGTGGGATCGAAAAGCTCGTAAATGTGGCACTTTTAAGTTACGGTCCAAGTGTATCGGAATATTTGCAACAACTTGTGAGGTCGCTAAATAAATATCAGGATTCCAGATTAAAACGCAGCATGGCTCCGGCTTGTTGCTACATGCAGCGGCTGTGGGATGACATGAAGTGGTGATACTCATCTGACAAGGGATAAGTAGTTGCTAACGTTAAACTTGAGGTGCTGTCAACCTAAACTGACGTACATGTGCAACAAAATGACAGGAGGTCAAACGCAGAGGTACGCACGAAATAAAAATTTTCTATAGGCAATAAACACGAAAGACTTTTTGGGGAATAATCTTTTGAGGTCGGGCAGCACGGTGCGCTAGGGGTTAGCCTGTCTGCCTCACCGTTCCGAGGTCGAGTCTTGGCCTGCGATAGGCTGGCGAGCAATTCAGGATGTGATAGAGGCTTCCTCTCACCCACAAAACCAATAAAAAGGACAAGCGCTGAAGAAAATGGATGGATGGAATTATTATTTTTTTAATTAATTAAATTAATTAAAATTTTAAATTACACAGATAAAATGAAAAAATATTTTAAAATGAATTAATAAATAATAAAATAAAGAAAAAATAATTCAAAAATGAATTCCGGTAACGACTAACGACATGTAAAAACACCACCCTGCGATACCAGATGAAACCGCCGACGTTTTGAAAACCGAGTCCGCATACTTCCCAATGGAGGTTGTGTCGCCAAAATAGGCCAAAGGAAAAAAGCAAAACGGTCCAACTCTGGTCATCTCTTACCGGCTGTCGTTCGCTGCTCTTGGGCCTTACATCATTGACACCCTTCTTCTTTTCCAGGCTTTTGGAGAAGATGATCACCATGGTAACGCAGCGCTCTTCACAAGTCTCATCGGGCAGAGCAACAGGAGGAAGAGGCCACGGGCAGTCATCGTGGGCGTGGGTCCGAGACGGGCTGTCACTCAGTCAACTGGCACCTCCCATTTAAGCCAAAGAGCAGGTAGGACGCCCCTGGCCACTGTCTGTTCGGGACAAAAAGACAAATATGGAAAGTTCTTCTCGAATCGTTTCAAACATCTGTACATCAGTGGCGACGACAGAGTCTTTAGGTCGTTGCCATGCAGGCATTGCCTTCTGGAAGAAAAAGAACTCTACTGTGATGCTGGCATGTGAGATATGAGATAACACGAAGCAGGTATGAGCGACACAATTTTCCAAAACATGATCCATATCTTGACACCATTCCTCGAATGGCATAATTGTGGCCCTGACGGTACAAAAAATTGCTTCGCATTCGCTCCGCGGCTAGCTTAAAGTGCTACCTTGGCTTAAAAGGTTGAATTCGTTCTTTGACCAAGCTTGGCAAATTAATTTAGTCTATAGCAAATCAATGTTCACCAGTTAAATGAATAGAAATGCAATTAATCCGTTCCGGTCCCGAAAAAAATTAATTAATACATTTACGAGCTTCTAAATAAAGACAAACAGCACTGTTCTGTAACATTTTAAAAAAAAAAGGGCAACGTAGGAACCAATAAATTTCGCTGAGGATATCTAGCAAGACTCACGTGCAAAATCCACACAATTTTAGTGTCGGTTTTCCTTGGCCAAGATTTGTTTCAGTTTTGCATATAAACAAACTCATTAACTCCTTGTCAGAGTCAACAAAAGTTAGCACGCAACTAAAGCGGCTAAGTAAGGCGCTCCATGCTCTCGGCTATTTGACTCGCAATTGTTTCTTTATAAAACAGCCTGACTAGTTTGATGCGATTTTAGGAAGGTGCTTTGTTTTTTAACTTAAGACAACAACGTGTGTTTAAGTCGGACTTCTTCTGGTCCCCCTGGAGGTCTAACAGTGCAGCTCAGGACATCAATCTTCCAACATCATGTGATGTTTTGACGACGCCTAGAGCCACAAGTGCTTCATCCTTTTCCACAACACGCATCCAGATTTTTCCGTTCATTAAAATCCTGTTTTAGGAGCCAAATGAGTACTCTCTCTCTCGAGCTAAAAGCTGACGTACGCTTAAACTGCTTCCTCGGCCGAAACATGTGGAGAAGCAAACATGGGGGGAATCATTTGGCCAATCCTGGGTACAGGCGGCATGGCTAAAAGATGTGGTCCAAGGCGCTTCTATGGAAGTGTGGTTTGTTTCATGCACACATTGTGGCTGCATGCTGCCGTGGTTGCTGTAAAAGAGGTTAACCCTTCGTTTTTTGTTAAGTCATTTTGGTTTAGATGAATGAGTACGGGTTGAATTTGACAGATCTATTTTTATGTCTATCTTAAGAATGCCTATGATCCCTAAATTAACATAAAAGTGCAAAGCCGCACCAAGATCTCATTTAGAGTATAATGAAAAAGACAACAGCGTCATATATTTTATACATAAAAGGTGTAAAAATGTGCTGCATGCTTTGAATGGAGGAATTTTTTTTTTTTATTATTTGAATTCTGACCTGAAAATATACAATCCTATGAGGAAATTTTTTTTTTTCATCAAAAGTAACTTCTGCTTATCAGGGAAATTCCCACTTCAGCTTTGAATGGGGAAATGTGGTCTCAGCGGATGGACAAAGATGAAAATCTGAACATAAAGCAGGGTTCCCACTCTTCCACTTGCCTTTTATTTATGGACCTTTTAAGGGCGTTTGAGGGCTAATTTAGGCATGTTTAAGGACTTTTTCTCCATTCAGCAGGGGATTCACGGTGGATTTAATGCCCGCTCAGCAATATGCGGGCTGAACAGAAAGCTACATATCACCGAGCTGGAGTTCAAATTATACTGTATGTAAAATGTTCATTTTTCCACCTGTATTACAGGTCGAAAATTGGAAAAAAAAACTTGAATTCATTCTCAAAGCGGAGGTATTCCGCACACAGATTTCATACCGGCTCGTGTTACTTTCCATATCATCTCTCGCAACCCCATGACCACACTCAATATGTTTTACTTTGGCGAGGCCTAAACCAACTGCCAGCATATGACTCCCATTAGCGCCATTTATCCCGGAAAGTCAGTGGAGCACAACGGGGCCTCTCGCGGGAATAGAGGGCCCGTGTTAGCCTTCTTGTTTGGAGTAAAGAACGGGAATTTTTTTGTTGATCGGTGTGCGATTACTTAGGCTGATTAGGACTGACAGTGAGTAATGGGCGAGACCCGCGAGTGTGGGTTTTCGTGCGAATGTTGGCGTATGCGTGTAGGACTTTTACAATACAATACATCTTGACTTAGATAGCGCTTTCACAACAGCTGCAACAAAGCGCTTTACCAAACATTTTAACAGAAAATAAAAACAATACAACAGAACACGACATAAAACGTGGACAACAATACAATCGTAACAACTATTCCTGCATATGCCCTGTGTTGTTTGTTTTTTTTTTATAGCGGAGCAGTCTCCTTTTTTCCCTATTGTGTAACTGGACACGAATGCTACGCAGTTGTCGGAATGTGTTATACTATCACCGGAGTGTCCTAGACAGTAACCAGAGAGTGGAGGACACATACCGGAACATGTTAAATAGCTACCTTAACGTGTTAGATATTTACCAGGTAGACGGCGACGGACGGGAACATGTAAAACAGTGAACATTTTGCTAGGGAGTTAGCAGAATGTTCTTGACACTTGCCGCAATGTGCCGGACAGTTAGCGGAATGGGCTGGAGTTTCTTCGGCTTTAAAATGCGCTAGTTAATGAAACATATTAATCAGTTACAGGACTCCACTGGACTACACAACCGGATTGTGATATGGTAGCTACAGGAATGGCTCCTGACAGGTATATGAATGGGCAAAACGGTTACCCAAATTGACCAGATAGTTAAAAGTAAAGTGTTAGACAGTTCCGAAAACGTGCCGGGCTGTTCCTGGAATGTACTGGGCAGCAATCAGAATGTGCCAGACAGCTACCGGAATGGCCAAATCACTGGTACGTGCCAGACAGTTGCTGGAACATCGTCGACAGCGATGGAACATGTTAACAGTTACCAAAACGTGCTAGACAATTCCTGGAATGTACTAGTCAGTTACCGATAGACACTTGCTGGATTTCTTTGGACGTTTACCAGCACATGCTACACTCCAATTAGCTGTATTTTTCCCTAGATGAAGAAGAAGGGGAAAAAAAGAAATCAGTGGAGCACAGCAGTGGGCCCCTCGTAGGAAAATAAAGCCTGTGCTAGCCTTCGTGTTGGGAGTAAAGAACGGGAATGTTCTAGCCGATCGGTGTACTATTACTTCGTCTGATTAGGACTGACATTGAGTAATGGGCGAGGAGAACAAGTGAGTTTTAGTACAGGAGTTGGGGAGTAAGACGGTTACATGCAGGAGTTTCTCCTATTGTGCGACTGGACATGCCATGTGTGTCTTTAAGCCAACTGTGTGCTAGGCTGCGCGCGTGTGTGCGTAATGACTGGCAAGCAGGGGGTCATGGGAGAGGGCAGGGTACAAATCAGAAGCCCCGAGCCATGCTTACTTAATGAAGCGGCTCGCCATGATAGAGAAACCAGAGCCCAACGGTGAAAGAAGTGTCGTGAGCCCATACTCCGGTGTCGACGGATCACATCAGCTGGCTCGTCAATGATCCTCTCCTCTCCTTCGCTACCGATGACACCGAATGCTCACTCTTTCGTGTTTGTTTGCCACACGGTGTAGAGGGCGAAAGGGGTAGAGTGAAACTCCTCTACAACGAAATCATGTTTGCGGCAAGAAATTTTTCACAACAGGGGGTTTTTCACTGTAGCAAATTTGAAACAGGAAAGTGGGAATGGTGGTAATGCATGAAGATTTTTTCACACTAGGGGGTATTTTCACCCATGTAGATTTCGTTGTAGAGGAGTTTCACTGTATCTATGTGAATATGGTTTTCCTTACCATAACATTATATTTAAGAGATATATGCTAGGCAATTGTTCAAATCTGCCGGACCTCAAATGTCAAACTCAAGGCCCGGGGGGCCAGATCTGGCCCGCCACAAAATTTTATGTGCAAAAATGAAAACTTTCATCATGCTTGCTGAAATCTCGACAAAAAAATTCAATTCTCACTTGTAATAAACAAGAGTGACACTGTACGCATTTTCTTGTTAAAGTACAACTTAAACAATAGATGAAAAAAAAAATCATTCTTGACTTCTTTATATGGTTTCAGTCATAACGGCCCTCAAAGGGAAACTGTAAATAAAATTTGGCCCATGACAAAAATGAGTTTGGCGCCCCTGTGTTAGACAGTTAGCAGAATGTTCTGCAAATGTTTTTATTATTGCTCGTCAAACACAAATGCCACATACAGAACCGGAAAACTGTTACTTCCCACTGTTGAGCTCCAAAAATGAAACGATCTTAGGACGCAACCTACTATTTGGCATTAAGAGTTTTGCCTTGGCAGAGGCCTGCGGTTTAACGAATGCTCTCATTTGATCTGTGGAGTCGTGAAGAAATACGGTTGCCAGGCAAGCCAAGCCACGAGCGCAACACTTATCGAATTTCTAAGTAATGCAACCGCATGTTTCAAAAGAGATAAACAACGGCTGTTGTAAACGTTCATACTAGCCTCAAAAACTTGGTTTGTTCACTTCCACGTAAGATTACGATAAGCTGTATTACCAAATAAATCAAGTTATATCTAACAGTCCCGTTTCTTGTCTGGTTTAGGAAAGGATGTCAGGGCTGCTCGTTGTTACATCACGTCAGATTAGAGCTAAACTGAAGGAAAGCTTCATCACTAAATGGGAACAAATCTACCGCTAGATCGCTCCAGATTCAATTGGGCCTCATCAAATCGAGTGGTAATTCCAGTCGGATTTGTGTACGCCGGGCAAGAGTGCAGACAGCGGCTCTTGGCTCGTAAAGAGCAAGAGACTGGGGAGGGCACTGCAAAGGGCAGCTAAGATAATGTGGCTCCTTGCCTGAGCTGAGAGTTGTGCGGGCAGATCAATAGCCGCCTATTTGGGGCCCTGTGAAACTCTCTCAGGAGGGTGTTTTGTGCCCATCGGCGATTGGCTTGACCTACTGCATACTTGTGCAGCGCGTATCTGGTGTCAAGACTTTGATCGGTGGCTGCAGCCAGTGGGGGAAAAGAAAAACTAAACCAAAACAAACAAAACTACTATACATTAGACTAATTCAAGCACTTTGGAGCATTCAATACAATTCCGGACTTGAACATTTTCTGGAAAAAATATGACCATTGATGTAATGATCAATTATCGATTATAACACACATCATTGTTTTTAAAGTCACACAAATTTTGTGTTTGACATTTACTGGAATGTGACACACGGTTAAAAGTTAGTTAGACATTTACCAAAATGTGCTCAAAGTTACTGGAACATGCCAGGCAGTTCAGAATGTGCTAGATTCCCACCATTAAGTGCTAGACAGATACAAGAGTGAATTAGACGTTTCAAAGAACGTGTTAGGGTGTTATGAAATTGTGTTAAGAAGTTACCGCAATGTGCTATACAGTTACCCCGATTGTTTTGGTTGCTGAACAGAATGTGCTAGACACTTATAAGAACGCATAAGGCAATTACAGGGAACATGCTAGCTAGGCAGTTAGCAAAATGTACTAGACAGTTAGCGGAACGCATTGGACGGTTACTGGAGCACGCTAGGCAGTTAGCGAAATGTAATAGAGAGTTAGCGGAGCGCACTGGACGGTTACTGGAGCACGCTAGGCAGTTAGCGCAGTTTGACATTTACTGGAATATAGCAAACAGTTCCCTCCATCATTACCGAAACATAAAATTACCAGGGCATGTGTTACAGTTAGCAGAATGTACAGGACAGTTACTGGAACGTGTTCGATGGCTACTAGAATGTGTTACAGTCACAGGAATGTGCCAGACAGTTGCTGGCAAAATGCTCGGCAGTTACCAGAATGTTGTCATGGAATCAAAATAAGAGCAACAAAAACAAAGGTTTCGAGCACAAGTGGGTGTTTTTGTCGGTATGCAAGTGGGAGCCATTATTTTTCCTTCCAAGTCCGCAGGGTGGACCAATCCATTCAGTGTGAACTCGCAGCCACCTCACTCGCCTGCCGTGAGGTGCGGGTCATAAAGATGGTTCCTCGAGAGGTCAAGGCATACCACTGAAGGCTCGGACCATCACCCCTAGTATCCACGCGGGGAGGGGCGGGGGGGTTAACATCGGCCCCTGGAACACTCACTCCATCTTCACAAGTAGTCAAACAATGAGGCCAAGATCATTTTTACTTGTCATGTAATCAATGATGTGCTTGAGAATCAACCTTTAAAAAGTCCAGCTGTACTTCTCAGTGCTGAGCGAGCACAAAGAGCGAAGACACAAATGGGAACACTTTTTCCCCGTGCAGCGCAAGGATGTGGATTCCTTTGCGGTCATCACATTCAGAAGACTCGTTAACCACGATGCATTTTTTCTTAACTTCGCGGCATCATCCGGAGGGTTGTGTCCGATACGGTGCCCGAAACATAAAGTACAAACATCCAATGTTAAAGTAATAACTCTCTGACAGTGTCAATTAAAAAAACGAGGTATTATTCGGGTCATGTCAGAAGTTTGGAAACAGCTCTTGTTTCGATCTCATCATGTAGAGTGGGCTAAATATTGATTTGATCCCTTGCCGAATTGGAGCGCTTGCTCATAGAAGTTGGATCTTCACTGTTGATGGTTGTTTACCGATTGTGTAATAGACAGCATTTTGAGTCGTGAAATGAGCACAGTAGTTCTGGCTCCCACAGACTGGCTGGTTCCCGGTGGTTTTGGTCCCCGTTAACCCCGATAAACGAGTATATCTGTATATCACTCGGGAACTTGTGAGGTGCCTCAAAACAGAACAATGAAAACCCAAAGTTGTTACATGCGCCGCCGCGCGGTTTGCCAAGCTGTCGTGGCGGACCAGCGAGCTGCAAAACACAACACAAGGCCCTCTATGTGGTGTGTAATGTATTCGGGGGGGGGGGGGGGGGGGGTCGGGACCCCTGTCTCAAAGTGGGGCTTATTCAAAGTGAAGCCCTGACGTGCTTGACAGGCGCAAGATCAGGTGTTTTACTTTTGAGTGCGAGGAGGTAACATGGGGGCCCCCTTTGTCCCAACCGCGGTAACCCCCACATGCCTGGACTCTACATATACCAGGTACCTCCCTCGCTAATTACACCATCCCCCCCCTCCACCCCTCCTCGCTATGAATCTTTGCCTTTCCTGCCTGCGGTTTCCGTCATTATCGGCGAGGGCCTGTTCAGTTGCGTGCACACTAACCAGACGCTGGCCGGCGGACGCTCCCAATTCTCGCAGCTCTGAAAGCGGCGAGGCGCCTGCTTTGCAAGTATGCTCAGCACAAACAACAAGCGACAACGTCAAATCTCGCAGATAGTTACATAAGATGACGTGTATGACACGGTTGCGTGAAGCGAGAAGATTGTTGTTTGGAGAAGAAAAACCCCATGAGCGGCATTCCACCGCCCCTACCATTCATTCGCGAGGGGGCTCGGCCAAGGACCCTCTCGGACTGCACGGCATCGTGAGAAGAACAAGACGGATGTGTACAGGAAGGCTCTGGGCTTTCTGTGTGGCCTCCGCATGTGCTTTTCTAAGCTCTTAAGCCAAATAAATCACCGTTTTGAGGGCTTCGCCATACTCAGAAACTCACCAATTTCCCCTTGAGCCACCGCGACGTTTCAAAATTCTGCCCTCGAAGCCAGTTTCGTTTAGCAATACATCATTTGGTTGGTCTGACCCAGAAAAAAAGTCTCACAAACACATGGGAAGTCAGCTTTTTTTTTTTTTTTTTGGTGAAGCTGCCATTTTAGCGTCCTTTTTGGCCATTTCCTGAGTATCTCACAGATTTATCCGACAATTTTTAGTCCCAGGGTTATGCCAAGTGTGAACCGCATAAGATAAGATAGGTTACGGTAAATTGTGAAAAAGAACTTTAGTTGGCATGATCGCGTTTGGGCATTTTAGTTAAAAAAAAATCCTGCGTAATCTTTGGAAATTCAGCACCCAAAACTGCTGAGGGACATGGATTCTGAATGTCTTACATGAGCAGACCCACAAAAAAAAAGTCTCAAGAGCCCATGTCAAAAACGACACAGGAAGTTGGCCATTTTGTTTTAAAGCTACCATTTTGGAATCATTTTGGCTATTTCAAAACGGTCCTTCAAAGATCCGAGCAAAATGCAAATTGATATAAGTAAACCCATTTAAAAAAAAAAAAGTCTCAAGAACCGGTGAACCGAAATGACATGGAAAGTCGGCCAATTTCTTCGGAAGCAGCTCAACATAAGGCCCATTTTGCCCATTTAAAAGGCGTGCTTAAAGTGATCAAGTTGTGTTTCTGGTCATTAAACAATATTTATTTAAAGAGCTTAAGGTGTTAAGTGTGTTGGCTCTCTAAACATTACCCGTACCGTTTTTAAATCCCGCGCTTTGTCGATCTCTGATTTGCAGATCCGATCTCCTTTTCGGTGAGCTCAGCAGTTGCAAATGTTGTTTGCAAAACACTTTGTAGGTGTATGGGAAAGCTGCCAACATGCAAATCTCCGCTCAACCACGCCAGCCACTTGGGACTGACACATGTCCCCTCCGCCCCATCATTCAAAGCAGGATCGTCAAGTCTTTCTCTCGAGTCTGAGCTTGCATCAAGCGAAATTCTCGCATATGAAATGTCAGCTTTGTATGAGGCTGTTTGAGGTGAACTGTATAGGAGCAGCGCACAAAAGAAATTGCATAACCGGGGGAGAACAGGTTCTCAATGTAGGCCGTCGACAATTAACCTATGTGTGCCGCACAATGGAGGCTTTAATTTGGCGAGGCTGCTCCAGCTAGCGCCAGTGTTGAATACACAAACACGCGACGACGCTGCCTCGTGATGGCTGATGAGTAAATTAGGACAATCCACTGAAACCGCGCACACCGTGATAACACATTAGCTCACTTGAACCCGTTTTATGCACACACCCTGTCACTTACTTAACACAACGACCTGGTAGGGACGGGTTGGAAATAAATACGGGTCGGCGTGGACGTGCGAAAATGTCTCTAGATTCTGCAGTGAGCATGCCAGGCCAGTAGTTGGCGACAAACTTTACACGGAAACTACACACATAGGAAAACTTTGTGCTGACAAATATTTGAGTTTTTTCAGATTCCCGAAATGCTATTTTCATGTCAATGAACACTACTTCACCCCTAAAATGCTTTTGATCTTTTAGAGCATGTGTGTCAAAACTAAGGCCCGGGGGCCAAATCCGGCCCGCCTGGTCATTTTATGTGGCCCGCGAAAGCGAATCATGTGTGCCAACTTGCTAAAATCTGTGCCGAAATGTCAAAATTGTCACATGTAATAAATAACGTTGATATTTTTGCAATCATTTTGTTACCCGGTTTGGACTCACTTGAACAATACCGTATTGGTCCGAATATAAGACGGTGTTTTTTGCATTGAAATAAGACTGAAAAAGTGGGGGTCGTCTTATATTCGGGGTCTAGACATTATACCTATTCACGGCGCTAGATGGCGCCAGATATCATTGAAGCGAGTGCTGAACTTGACACCGCAGGCCAAAGTGAATCCCTGTCATGAAGAAGAAAAATAAAAACAGCGGTAGCACGAAGAAGAAAAAAAAAATAGCGGTAAGAAAGAAAAGAGAAGAAAATAATAGAAGAGAGAACAGAAAAATGGAGAAACGTAGCGACAATCCGGAGAAAAGTGGGTTAAAGATCGGCCAGGTTAACCGGCAGCTGAGGAGAAGTTATGATGTCATTTACATTTCAAAAACCAGAAGTCATTCATTTACGAATGTGATTGCACTTTAGTTTCCATATTTAAATGTTCAGATATTAAGATTTGAATGAGGCAAACTAACATGCTTTTTCTCTCAAATATATTGTTAGAATCATTTGTTTCAGATGTACTGTCATTATTTTCTGTATAAAAATTAATTTGGTGTTCAAAAAGTCTTTTTTCAAACTTGTGTCTTGAAAAAGAGGGGGTGGTCTTATAATCAGGGCCGTCTTATATTCGGGCCAATATGGTAATTGAAAAAAACTATTTTAATTGACTTGACTGATTTCAAAACTAGTTATCTAATCATTTGTTGTGTACAAGTCATAATTTAGTGGTGTCGCAAATTGGCCCGCAACTAAAATGTGTTTGACACCCCTGTTTTGGAGTATTTCGGGATGGGGGGCGGCTTCTCTCGGTGGACATAAGAATGCCTCTTTTCTTTTCTTTTCAGGCCAGCCGGGCATCGAAACATCAGACTCAGCAATCTAGCTTGTTAACGAGAAAACCATCGACACGCCACGAGTGGAACAAACAAGTCAAAAAAGAACCAAGACGGGCGGTGTTTGTTTCCAGTGTCCCTGCAGCCGCATCGGTTTGAGTTTCACTGTTTGTAGTTACGACTGCGGGTCACAGAGGAAGAAGGGCGCTTCTGAAATGGAGAGGAGCTCGAGGACACGCACACACACATAACAAATACACGCGAGGCACGGAGAACAAACTCTTCTCTGGTCGCTTCGCCGCGGGCCAGCGCAGGCATGAAAGAGTGTCAGTGAGAGAGGGGAACAGAAAGCTAAATGACACACTCGCTGTGAAAAACAGGAAAATAGCCAGACTCAGACGACACGGATAGACAGAAAAGGCAAAGAGGGCGGGCGGGCAGGCGGGTGGTGGTGGGGGGGGTCCTTCAGATTGTACATCAGCGTGTGTGTATTGTGTGAGTTGTACACAAAGTGCAGAAGGGCCTCGCTCGGCATGCAGCTGCAACTGACAGAATGGAACACAAAGACGCAGCAAACTTGAGCACACGCACAACTAGACACTGAGTGACAACCTGCACTCGATGTGGTTTGTGCCCCTTCCTTTTTTTTAAAAAATTTATTTATTTATTTTTTTTGCACTCGTGTGCACTAAACTACAGTGAAACTTCTACATTTGAATGACCCTTAAACCCATCGCAAAAGACAACTCCCTAGAGGCCTGCGGGTCAGAGCCAGAAGCTTGCCACATGTTTCCTTGACGTCAAAGCTAGTTATCCATCGGAAATTTGATGACCAAATGCAGGGCTAATTTGGCAAACAAAATGGGACGATGATTAGGGTCATTACACAAAGACCATATTAACTGAGGGACAAGAAGTGTAACTACCACGCAACTGGTCCGCAAACAAACAGTCCAGCTCAGCTTCTGGCTAGCGGATGTCGTGGCTATTTCATTTTAGTGTCATTAAATTGGTTCCTGTTGCTATAAAAGAGAAGGGGGGGGGGGGGGTTGAGGGGGTGTTCCCTCTCTGTAATCAAAAGTAAACTCAAACCATGACCATCAAACCAAGAACAGCTGAGGTTTAAGAGTTAATCACAGGGATTTTTGATGGTGGCATGTGTGTGCTAACACCAATTTATTATTTTCATTAGTGCAGGCTATAAATGGCCCAAAGTCTTTTGAAAGTGTTTATCTTGCTTTTATTTATTTAATTTTTTTATTCTTTTTTTTTTTTACTGACTATCACAAAGCCCTGGCATTTGAACAGGGGTGTGTAGACTTTTTCTATCCACTGTACATACCTTACTAATTTTTGGTGTAGTCTCTGAGGGGGACCGTAACAATGATGTGGCCCATGATGAAAACAAGTTTGGCAACCCTGAGCTCAAGGATTAAGTTCTATTTCTTTGGATTTTTTTTTGTTGTTTTTTTTGGTGCCTTTTATTTTAAAGCAAGAGCACCGACAGCAGTGTCCCAATGATGGCCGCAGAAACGGAATCAATACCACATTCCGAGTTGTGAAGACTCACCTCTCAAGAGTTACAGGTGAGAACTTGTTTGATTTTTTCCATTTTGGACACTTGCAAGGCAGTGAAGATTTTTTTTATTTTTTTTTTTTTTAAACAAAATCAACACAAAGGTTGACTACCTCAACTTCCTGATTTACTTAAGTCAGGCAAGATCAACAATGACCACAGAACCGCAAAAAAAAATGTACACCACAACACAAGCTGTGTTTCGTCCTCATGCGACAAGACTCGCTTCCCAGGCACACAAAGCAATCACCGTTCGTCAAAATGGAGGGCGCGTCCTCAAATGTGACTTATATTTACACTTATATGGCAGTGGGGGGGGGGGGGGGGGATGACTTGCTGCCACTTCCTGTCACAGCACACCTCCGTCATGCATCATTAAAGAATGAGTCTTGTTTTTTACTTTCGTCGTTTGCCACTCGCCGCTAGCTAGTTAGCCACCGATTGGCTAGCCACAAAAGCTAGAAGGTTTCATGTTACGTTAGAGGCTAACTTAAAATGCGCCTTGAAACACATGCAGTTCAAAGATTTGTCCCCCCTTATAATAATAATAATAATACATTTCATTTAAAAGCGCCTTTCAAAACACTCAAGGACACTTTACAATCAAAACAAGAACAATAAAACCACAGATAAAATGATAAATAATAAAAGGAAAGATGAATTTAAACTGAATATAGCGACTCGAAATAGTATATACACAATAATCCAATTGGATCAAATGATAATACATATCATTTTGCAGCATCTCCTCAAAAAAACAAAACATTACAGTTCTGTTGGGTTTTTTGTGTGTACGTGTAAACTTTGAAAACACATTTTCAAACATGTCAAAGCATCCGAGGGAACTCATGCATTCAAGACACTTGCACAAAAAGGCTTGCAAAAGGAAATGCAAACAGGGGCCGGATATTACTGTGAAAAATCTGCTAGTATCTTACCATTTTTCCCATGAGTGTAAAATGAACATCCCGGATAGTGCGAGTTGGTTTGCCACAAGGCCAAACTGGTATCATCGCCTGTGACAAGATATTGATTACATCTTTCACCTTCCCCGGCGTCAATTTATTTATTTATTTATTTTTTTAGGAACGTTTGACCAAACGTTGCAGATAAAGACCTCTCTGCAAGACTGGGACTGCCACAGTTCTAGGTATTACCCATTAGGGTGCCCTGGTGCTCTTTGTTGACCGTGTCCACATGGATCAAGCAAACCACCGCGCTACATTAATACATACGGGCGATACAAAAGCATTTCCGAGCCGGCATAAGAAAGGGAAACAGTCCGATCATCAGTTTCAGGTCATTGCAGCCAACCTGCTTGCAAAATGTCTCATGATGACACAACTGCTTCAGTCACATGAGAATCCCAATCAGATGACACCCAACGTCTTATTAAAACTGCCTGCGAGACACCCATTTTAGAATGACGAACGTGGTTTTTTTTTCTTGTGTTAACATACCTTGACTTGCAAGTGTCCCAATTTTGCAAGCTTCGAATAAAAGCGAAGTTAATATTACAGCGGTTGACATATTTTTGCATTTATATGAGAGTCAATTGCTGAAGTCCAGACAGTGTGTGAACGGCTGCTTCTGTTAGCTAGCTAGTTAGGTTTGAAAAATTCGAGGTGACTGTTTCATTATTTTATTATTTTTAGTCTTATTATCACAGTTGTTAACCTTTGTTCACATTTAGGTGGCACTTAAGATGGCGAAGTCCAAGCAGGGAATTCATTTGCTAATGTTAGCTGTTAGCCACTTGCTAATTTGAAGGTTAAACATTTATGATGCAACTTTTAAAGTATTTTTTGTGTGTTTTTGTCAATACCGCAGTAGTTAAACTATTTTTACCCATACATGAGAGTTAAGAATGTTCAGTCCAGGCATTGTGGTTACTTATGAATGTTAGCTGATAGCCATTTGCTAGTTAGCCTCCCCGTGACGTGTTCAAAATGACATGTAAAACATGATTCTTGATGTTGAAAGAGTGTTTTATGTTTTGTTTACATATTAATATTACAGTAGTTAGCCATTTTTTCCACTTACACAATATTTTACACATCACGTCATGTGACTGTCTCGCTATGAGGCATGACAGATGTCAAAGGTGGAGTGTTTTATATTACCAAAAAAAGGCCAAGTTCTTATTAGATGAGGTCAAATGTGACTTCCATGACAGTTAAGATGGCGACGATGAGGCCTTCGTGACTATCGTCACAGAGACTTAAAAAGTTCTTGAAAACAATGTGGCCCATTGTTTTTAGAGCACTTGATTACCACCACCCCCCCCCCCCCTTAAAAAAAAGATCAACTCCGTGCTGGAGTAAAAATAACTCATCCATGTCACAGGACAAAGACAACACACAGTGTGTGCGTGCATATGTGTGTGTGTGTTTCTGCGCCACAACTTTGCATTGTAGTAGGACAACTACGTGTTACTCCTGATGCAATACTGCACTTGTTGACAGTTGTTGAGTAGTTCCGTACTAGTATAGCAATAGGGGTTGACAAGTGGACAACTTTTATGTACTATTACAATTAAGCACATGATTTTAGTGCGGCAACGCTACTAGCGGAATGTTGGTGCTACTAGTAGGGTCCATAAGGCTACTAGCCAACAACTTGGGCTTATTAGTGTTACGACAGTAGGTTACTGGTAAGGTTTAGTTATGTGCTTATACTTTAGGTCAAAAGTGGTAATAGTAGAGGAAAAACATGACCCAAAAGAGTTGTTCTGCGCTAAATTGTTTACTAGTGAGAACAAAGAGTACATGGACCTTAAGCTGGATCTCATTTTGGTGCTACTAGTATAGCCCAGGAGGCTACAACTGGGTGACACATGCCTACTATTTGGGCCTAGTAGTGTTATTACTATGGCACAATAGCTTACTCGTAATTTTTGAGTTGCATAGAAGTAGGCCAAAAGTAACACTAGCAGTGGAAAAACATAAGACAGTCAATCCACGATTCTACTCGTGTGTTGAATTGTCTCAATCCAGTACCCGTGAAATCCATCCTATGGTGCACGTACTGTACTAGTATGCTCTTTGTCCTCACAAGTAGGACAACTGTGGCATACAAAATTCTACACGTTAACATCGAACGCTAAAGCTAGCAGTACGAGTAATGTGCAGATGTCCACTCCTATAGAGTTTGCCTCAATAGTAACACGTAGTTGTTTTACTTATTCACCACAGTTGTCCTGCTCGTGTTTAGAAAACTCGGCACAGTAGCTAGTAGTGGAAAACAATGCTACTAGTAATACAGCCGTTCTACTAGCGCGCTGAACTGTCTTAACAAGTTAGGACAAAGAGCGTACTAGGACGTGAACCTGAAGCGATTTATCAAATGCGCAGTCGTGTGTGTGTGTGTGTCACGCACATGAAGCTTGATTGTGACCACACATCGATGCAATGCATGCTTTAACACATGCAGCGACAGGTTGTTCATGCATGCAACACCACGCATACTCACACGTATACACATACACACACATATACTGGAACTAATCATAGTTAATCAGGACCCTTAACAGAAAACCAAGACAAAAGGCTTTGAAAAAGCTGCCGTATTATGACTACTCTGCACAGAAGAAGCCAAAACAAACAACTTTTAAGAATGTTTTCACTCTCATAAAATGACGAAATTCTGCAAGAGTACACGTACTACACGTACATATATACACGTTCTCACGATTGGGTGTCATGACTACCTGGCCAGCAGAGGCTCGTCTTCTCCTCGATTTAGGACATCTTTCTTGGGGGGAGGATAGATGAGAAGACGGGAGGAAGCTAGAAAAAGTTCCAAGGCAGTCAGCCTGTCTCGCGAGTGGAGCGGAGCGAGACTGCGAGCAGCTGAAAACTTGGAGCGGCTCTTTTGCTTTTAGATGGGCGACCGAAAAATTGCCCGAGAAGGGGGGGATGGGTGAGATGAGTCGCTGCTGGCTAATAAACGAAATGCTTTTCAAACACGAAACAAACACCGTGTGTCATTCAACAAAATTTAATAGAGTAAACCCAAACATGGACTTTCTATTTTACGGCAACGAACGATTTAAGGATGGCGTGACCAAAACTTAGCCACCCCCGCCGAGGTGGTACGCTCCATTGTGGTCCTCCCTCCGGATTTACATTACCCGTCTGGCACTCCGCGCCCTTTGCTACTCCATCAAGGCAGATTCTTTTACAAGTTTACTTTCGCACTAGCTGCGGTCAAATTTAACGGTTCTTTCCAAATCCCCTTTACGATTTAAAGAAGCATTCGCTTGAAATTATGCGAATTACATTTGACTTTTGGAGGGTTTAAATACCCCCAACTAAATGATATTTTTGATATGATGCCGTACTTTATGCCCATAACGTCCATGATTGCGTCATATGCACACACTGTATAGAAAAATGTAATGACTTATTGTCTGACTGTATCTGACATGCATTTAGCACTGACATACAGATAGTCAGGCAAAGAAACTGACCTGTGACCTCCGGATCCACACAGCGACAACATGAACTAGAGGTCACAGATAGTTGAATGATGTTCTGCTGAAATGTTGTTCCAGATGACACTGGTGTTGATGCCTTGTTTAGTCCTAGTTTGGCAAAACTAGCGTGAACCAAAGGAGCCACAGCTGACATGGGCTCCCACAGGTGAATTCATGAATGCTCAATATGCATGCAGCTGTTCACTGTTCACATATTAACACCATACCCATTGTGATGATTATTGGACTAGTGCTGTGTCCACTTGAGCATAAAAAAAGTACCCATAATTTCTCAATCAACACATCAGTTTAACGGCTTCTTTTTTTTTTTTAAAGTGTCTGACTGGAGGTCATCAGGTTCAAAAACGTATTTTGCTTAAGCCACTGCACCTCCCATGAAGTCCTTCTGCATCCCTCAGGAGAAGTGCACTTCGCACTTCATGCATACATGACTTTATGTGTTCTTTATCATTCATTTCTATGTACAGGATATGGAAATGTTATAGCCGTACTTGGTTTATTTAGATAAGTTAACAACCAGTCGGTCTCCCGCCTTCTGCTGTGGAAATTTTGCCCCCGCAACATGTTGAAAATCATTCAAAAACTCCTAGCAGAGCACCTTTAAACGGGTTTCCGAAAGAAGAAAAAAAAAAGACCTCAATATTTGCAGTATCACACTTGAGCTGTTAAAAATGAAAGCGTAGTATTCATGCACCAAATTCACAAACTTATAGGCTAATATTACGAGCCCACATAAAAGTGGTCATTATGAAAGCCAGTGCCAGAAAGTGCTGACTTGTGGGCTTGTGTGCAGTGCCAAACAGCATTTTCTTATAACGTACATTACTAATGGTTGCATGAGTGAGAACGACAGTATAATTTGACACTGGCAGCTGTAAAACATAATTGTGATCGGAAATAGTGAACACATTTTTTTTAAACTGTAAAAGGAGGATTTGACTGATCTTGAGATTACCTTTTTTCAATGTGAATATTTCTTTATATGTATCGGAGTAGGATACTGAGAACCTTGTAAAATATTTATAAATATTTTGCATATCTATCTGCCAGGTATTCTTGTAAAACTAATATGTGTTTACTGAACGGCGTGTTTTTTCGGGTTCGGCTGTCTCCCATCGGTCTACTGGCCCGGTTTCCAATCAGGCGCCCAGAGTGGGGCAGTCATTTATGAGCAACGTGACAGACAAGCCTTGTGGCCTCTTGTTTATTCATTATGTCAGCAGCTCTTCATCACGACTCTTTGGAGGCCTGATTAGTTCCTTCGCCGGAGAGTCATTTTTCCTTTTGGACTGGACAGATGGTTGCAGTTAGCCACCTTAACACAGAACAATGTTATCCAAACTTGTGGGTCAGAACGAGACGAAGACCCTGTTGTGAAAAAAAGGTTTTTGCAGATGCTTTGGGGGACCGGCGTGAGCATTCAAATCTGGGCTCAAGTACAGTACACTATGCTGGTTTGAAGTGGTGAGTGTGGTGTTGTATTATGACGAGATGGAAAAGGGGGATGATTTTGATTAATTTTTGAGTTTTTATGAGTGTCACAGTGACCGTGTTTGTGCTGATGAAGTTTTTCTGCTCAATGAATGTTTAACCCAATTATACTTTCCGTTGGGGGGGGGAATATATTTTGAAACAAGAGTTCAGCAGATGTAGTACAGTCAAACCTCGGTTTTCGTCCATAATCCGTTCCGGAAGGCTGTTCGAAAACCGAAATTGTTCGAAAACCGAAACCACACTCTTTTTTAAAATAAAAATGTTTATTGAACACGTCTGCTCACAATGGAAAGCAACACGAGGAAGCGTCACTTCCTCGTGTAAGGAAGGCGAGAGGAGTCAAATGGTGCATTCAAGTACGCTCAGTTTGTTCGAGAACCGAAATTTGTTCGTCATCCGAGGCATAAAAAAACTCAAAATTTTTGGTCGAAAACCGAGGTTTGACTGTACTTACTCCTGGCCAAAAGTGGTAGCGCCACCTACTGGCCTGGCATGGTATTGCGGTCATTTGTTTGGTCACTTGTTTGTAGGTAAAACTATTCCAAAATCAAGTTTTATTTGCACTCCCTGAAAACTTTGTACTTTGAAAACATGTACTGTGCACAACAAAATCATGACGACTCTTGAGCGGCACGCTTGCAAGAGATGCCCCGCAAACCAAATGCCCAAACAGCAAAAAAAAAAAAATCCCTAAACCGGAATTCCTGTTAAAAATAAATAGACTTACAAAACCAGCCGAATGCAAAAAGATGCAATTTTCTTCTTGAGCTTATTGTAACAGGAAACACATTTTGTCCTGCGGGTCAGTCGCAGTCAAATCAGAGTTTGGCTTCACGATCCCCCACAAATACCAACAGATGAGAAATTGAGCAACGAAAGCCAGCGCGCGTGTTTGCGCGTGGGCTTCTTTGACAAGTGAAAAGCATGACATGGGAATATCTTTCTCTTGATTCCAAACCAGCATCTCTTCACTGGGCCAAGTGCTCATCAGCAGTTAAGAGGTTCCATGTGAAAACATTTGGACATGATCAAAACGATCGGCATCGGATGTGAGCGTGATTCGGCGCCTATTTTTATGAACAATGGTGACCAAACGAGTGGGTTGAGGACTTGGGGTACATGTTTTGGGGGGGGAGAAGACATAGGGATTTTGCTCAACCTGGCGATATGAAAATAATAAGGATACAGTAGAACACACTCTTTCACGCTCTGATTTCTTGTCTGGATGGTTTATATTCGCTTCAGAAGAAAAGAAAGTCATTTGTGTCAAGTATTGAGCCCAGACTTCAAGTTAAAATCATTTTTCTTCATGCCCATTCCTGGCACAATTCTGTTGCTTTTCATCAATCTGTTATTGTTATGGATTTTAACATACAATCAAACCTCGGTTTTCGAACGTCTCGGTTCTCGTCCAATTCGGTTTTCGAACAAAAATTTCGATTTTTTTATGCCTCGTATGACGAACAAATTTCGGTTCTCGAACAAACTGAGCGCACTTGAATGCACCATTTGACTCCTCTCGCCTTCCTTACACGAGGAAGTGACGTTTCCTCGGGTAGACGGGGAAGTGACGCTTCCTCGTGTTGCGTTCCATTCGTGAGCAGACGTGTTCAGTAAACATTTTTATTTTAAAAAGAGCGTGATTTTGGTTTTCGAACAATTTCGGTTTTTGAACAGCCTTCTGGAACGGAGTATGGACGAAAACCGAGGTTTGCCTGTATTATGCCTTCTATATTAGAGCGCATTATTTAGCACGACGCATTTTGTGAAAAACAAAACAGACAGAACAGACTTTGAAGGCGAGATACGCGCAAGAGTAAACATCACTTTTAGGCGGATGTATTCAACTACAAATGGGGAACTGGGTGCCAATTTGGCTTTGAAGTCAGTCACTGTTTTGGACATTGGTGGCACACGCAAAAGGAAATCAGTAGCAGGCTGGAAAGTAGCCGTGCTGCATTATCATGTCGTGTCATTTCCCCTTTTTTTTTTTTTTTTTTAATGTAATGAAAGTTGTCTCATCAATGCAAACTATAACCAGAAAGTGTTCCCCCCCTATTCGATGGAAAGCATTATAATAAAGAGGGTCCTTGAAGAAAAAAAAAATGCACATATACATACAAAAGCAGTGTCCAAAAACCACTGTCGCTTGCGTCACCGTATTCGTTTGAATATCAATGCAGTCACGCTGTTTCCCTTCTTGCCTCCAAACTGGAAAGTGGGCGTGGGTAACTCCTGTACAAATTCAAATCCTGTAGGGCGTCAAAGAGGGGAAAAATGTAATTAACCACACAAACAGAAATACAAAGGCCTCAGACAAACATCCCGGGATCTTGAATATTTAAAAACGCGAGAGACGACCTGCAGGCACGCCCGTGCAGCGAACTGGCCACTTGCCAAAACACAAACTCCAGACAGTTGTCGCCCGGGGCTTGACGGTCCCACTTGAGGACAATGTGTGTTTACCGAAGGGGGTCGTACAACAAAAAAGGGCTTGAATGTAAATATTCCAATGCCTACAGCCATAAGTTGTATTGCCAAAAGTGAAATGAACCTCTTGGGTGTGTAAAGGTTTGCTGTGTTTTACTTTGACATACAACACAGAAACAAACAGAAAGGCTTGTTCTAGGAATTAAAAGAAAAAAAACAAAGAAAAAAACGGCAACGTATGCAGAAGACGACAGCACAGTTTGTGCGGTTACGCTACCTAGAGGTCAAGTTGGTGAATGACATTGATTTGATTTTTTTTTTTTTTTTTAGCAAGCAAGTGGTCAAGGTTATTGCAGTTCAAGAAAACTAGCAAAATAACAAAAACAAAAATTGAATAAATTATTTTCATTTATGACATTAAAAAAAATGCTTTTAAGGAAAAAAAAAAACTAACTGAAACTAACAACAAAATATGAATGACATGCATTTTAATACACAGTCACGACACTAATGAGGGGACATGCGTGACAGAAAATGGACGGATGGCATTCTGGCCTCACCTTCTTTGAATCGCTCAAGCAGCTGCTCTTTTGTCCAGTTGCAGGACGTAATCGAGAAGAGGCCTTGATCCTTCAGGGAGGCTTTTAAAGCTTGCACGTAAAGTCGTTTCACCCCGCCGGTATTGTCGGGATTCAGGCTGATGGCGTCAAAAGTCCCTTTGTCGACGCACAGGTCGTAACCCTCGAGTCCACCTTGGCAGAAGTCCACCTCCTTTAAAAAATAAAAAATAAATAAAATAAAAAATTGACACAATGACTCAAATATGAGCCTGACAAAAGTAAAACTGACCATGAGAATACAGCTGATCAAGCAAATAGCTGAGGTACACACACACACACACACATAAAAATAAAGTGCCGAAAAATAAAACAAGGTGATTTTAAGTTTTATTATTAGGCGGGGGAAAAGTTGTAATTTTACAAGAATAAAGTTCTAGTATTGAGATTGTAATTCAGAAATTTACAAGACGACGTTGGAAATTGTGCAAATAAAATGGTAATGATAGGAGAAAAAAAAAACAATTTTGCAAGGCTCTTTTTACAGGAATAAACATTTGTAATATTCCTAGAATACAGTTGTAATAATCACAGGAGAAAAGCATTAGTCCGGAAAACTGTACAACTGCAACAATAATGTTCTCCATCCATTATCCGAACCGCTTCATCCTCACTAGGGTCGCGGGGGGTGCTGGAGCCTATCCCAGCAGTCTCCGGGCAGTAGGCGGGGGACACCCTGAATTGGTTGCCAGCCAATCGCAGGGCACACAGAGACGAACAACCATCCACGCTCACACTCACACCTAGGGACAATTTAGAGTGCCCAACGAGCCTGCCATGCATGTTTTTGGAATGTGGGAGGAAACCGGAGCACCCGGAGAAAACCCACGCAAGCCCGGGGAGAACATGCAAACTCCACACAGGGAGGCCGGAGCTGGGATCGAACCCGGTACCTCTGCACTGTGAAGCCAACGTGCTAACCACTGGGCTACCGGGCCGCCCACAATAATGTTCTCGTTTTGCCAAAATAAAGTAATGCGACAAAACTAAATTTACAACATGATGACAATGAATTTGTAATTCCACAATTACACAAAGACGAATAAAGTTGTCGCTATACGAGAAAGTCTACAATGTAGATTTCTCTCTCTCTCTCTCTCACTGCCTCCCGCCTTACCCCGCTAATGTCAATATTGACATCAACGGCAGTCTTTCTGTCCAAAGAACGCACACACAGTCACTGGCGTGCCAAGTACTGAACATATACGCAAGGTTGTTGCACATACACACACACACAAGACACACCCAGTGGGACCACCATTACTGAGCAGATGTACTTTCATTTCTTTGAGGTTTGGAGGTTGTTCAAATGTGAATGGTGGGCAAACCTCCATCACTTTCAGGGCCATTTTCAAGCAGGCCACATGTAAACAGCAAGTTTTCCTCAAACTCATCCAGGTCCGGCCGTTAAGTCCACTATGGATGGACCACACGTACTTCATATCCATTCATTTTCTGTCGTGCTTGGGGTATCGCCTGGACTGGTTTTGTTTGGGGCACTTGGAAGTGGATATGCCATGCACTGTACATAAAATGTTGTGTAGGTGGATAAGATACAAAAGCCACCTTCACATCGACATGTGTCAAGCCCTCTGCCTGGAGAACATTTTTCGCCAGTTCCACGGAGGCCGGGGAATAATCGATTCCCGTTAAATTCTTGTATCCGCGTTTAGCCTGGTGACAAAAGATAAAACACATTGACATGGAATGTCAATTCAAAATTCAAATGACACAATGAATGTTTCGGTGACAATGTGTTATTTCAGAGATGTTAATGCTGTTTGGATTGACACTCTCAGAAAGACTTGTTTGATTGATATTCATATGAAATTATATTGATGAAATTGTCCCGTTTCCCTCCGCCCTTACCATCTCAACTAAAAAGGCTCCATTTCCTGTGCCAATGTCCAAAATGGCAGCGTCGTCTGGAATTTTAGCATTGTTCATCCATTTTAGCACACGGTTCATGCTTTCCTCACCAAACCTCATGAGAAAAATAAAAGCAAGATTAATTAGGCGCAGTGACAAAAAATATTGTCTTCGGGGTGAGGTGACATATGACGCAACAAAATGTGTTGCCTAATGCTGATGGAGTCATTATTTTGAATAGAGTTGGATGGAAAAAAACATATATATATTTTTTTAATCCCCTGAAGAAAAAAAAAACGACTAATCGACCTACTCAGTTGTAAAACGTGTGTTCTGTATGTCTGTATTACACTGCTCCCGGGTGGCCAAGGTGAGCACACCAGCACCACAATCTTAATGTCCATTAAAAAAACAGGAAATCATGAAGCAAAACTGTTTATTTACATTTCATGATGGAATTCGTGTATATTTATATAAACTACAATGTTCTACACTGATTCAGTGTATATTTTTTATTAAATGATAATAATAAAAGTAATTTTAATAGATATTTGTACAAAAAAGGAAGAAAATAATTACCATATCTCACCAACGTCCCCAATGTCTTTGAATGTTTCCAACTCTTTTTGGTATGCATCTTCCCAACTGCCGAATCAAAATTGACATTATTATATATTTTTTAAAATCAATCACAGCACCTCTAAACAAATGGGGGCATCACATTGTGAGCTAAACAATGTCATGTAATACAAACAATAATTCCAGTTTTGGTTTAACGCTAGTTTATTAGCTACTGCTACCAGTGGCTGCAGAAACAACACATAATACCTCATAATAATTTTAATCACTTCATTATATGCTCAAATTGCTTACTATTCCTTCGTTCCTAACTGTGAGGTTTCAAAGTCATTATCCGAGTCGCTGTCCTGTTGTGAGTCGCAACCACGCGTGCTTCTTACGGCGGCTTCCATGTTGTTTGCTAAACAGCGAAAGAAGACGACTACATCTCCCATCAGGCAATGCGCCTCTTACAGCGGCCTCTCAACCGCAGGGGGCAGTGGGATTGATAGGGATGTTTCCATCATGGCGGCATCCATTTCAGGTTATACTTTTAGTTCTGTGTGTTACCACAGCGCCAATAGCAACTCGGATCATGTGAGTAGGCCGCGCCGCGTTGCCCAAAGCGAGGGGAAGCGTTGCCTCTCCGTCGTCGTTCATCGGCGCCATTAGTTTGTGTTGCTTTACCCGCTGTCGTGATCTGTTGCTCGGCTAGCTTGTGATGGTGTCGTCTATTTACCGGCAGATCTACTCATTACAGATTCTGGAGTTGTACAGCAAATTGTCGAGCTGGTGTTTTTACGGATACGCACTAATAAAACGTCTCATCATAATTCTAAGTCACAGTTGCTCATCGGTGTTAGTTTACAAGAGGAAGTGTCCGGGGGAAGTGTTTTAAGTTCCAGGAAATACTCAGCTGTTAGCTCCCCCAATGGCTAGCAATTGTAGCGGTTGAGTTTGTGTCTTCTGAAGGCTTAATCTATTCGTCACCAATGGAAATGTGAACGAATAAATGGTATTAAAGCGTTGCCTCTATTTTAATTCACCTCGTTTCCGCGTTGACAGACAGGTGATGCTTGTCAGTCAACTTGAGTCCTCTTATGCTCACAGGTGTTCAACTCTGAACCTCTTTCGATTTGTGTGCATGTTTTCATGCCTTTGCAATCATTTAATCACGCGGTCGTTTAAACACGCAAGGAGCGGCACTGCACACAATTGGAGCATACAACAATACTGACAGATATACATTCTCTCTTCCATTGTCGATTACTGGAGTTTAGCTGATAAAGGTGTCCACTGTTCCGGTATCTGCTCAATGGCCCGATAGTCTGGAAACTAATCGCTGTACAATGTCGGAGGATACCAGCAAAACCTTACATTGCAAATGCTTTGATTTGAGAGTATTCAGCAATCTTGTTATATCACTTTTGTTTTTGTACAGGAGGGCTTCCTATTAGGAGAAGTAAGGCAAGAGGAGACGATCAGCATCAGTGACGCGCAGATAAGCAGCGTGGAGCTCATCCAGGTTGTAGGTAAAGGCTGTCTATCTGTCCGCTTGCCTGTCCGTCTACCTACCCTTGCTTATCTTTCCATTAGATTTAGGCATCGTGTAATTGCAAACGCCTGTCTCTGTTTCCAACAGAAATCCATAATCATTACCCCTGTGCACGGTTGTTTAGGTAAGCTTTGCAAGATTTTTTTTTTTCTCATTCCACTTTCTTTATTGACAGTTACAATACGACTCTTCATGAAGCACACGCAGGTACGTCTCAGTTCAAAAAGTGAAACTCGTTTTATGTAATGTCGTTCAACACGTAAAGAAATGTTTCACTTTTTGAATTGAGCTGCCGAAAGGAACAAAGTGTCCCACCTTATTTTTTATTTTTTATTTTTTGGCGGGGATGCACCCGTATAACATGTCTTTGCTACCCCCGGAAGGCATACTAAAGAAAAAGAAAATTCCGTTGGTAAATCATCATAGATGATCAATCCATCATTAGTATTTATGACAGTGAGTTTGATAATAATGTATCATTATGTTAAAAATGCTGACTAAAGCGGAAAATATATTTATTCCTTGGACGTCGCGATCTCTTGATTTGTTGACAATAATTCACGCATTCGGTATTTTAATGAGTTGATCACTCAGGGCCTTCATACCCATTTTAGGACAGCAGATGGCTCCATCTTACAAGATTGCAGTGCCAGCAAACAGGATTGTGACATCTTTTTCTCCCCCCCCCCCCCTTGTCAACAGCTTTTATGACTATGCGGGCAAAGTCAACGAAGAACATCTCAGCAGTCTTCTAAAAGATAGGCGAAAAGTGAGTGACGACGTCGAGTTTGTTTGGTCCATCTTGTCGTGCCATCTGTCACCCGAACAAATCCACTCTTTAGATATCGAGCAGCGATCAATTCAAACTCAAGGCCTTTTATTTCACTTGTTCCTCGCCCAGCATGTGATTGGCTGGTATCGGTTTCGGCGGAACACGCAGCAGCTGATGTCCTTCAGGGAGCAGGTCGTCCACAAGCAGCTGACGCAGCTGCTCGGCGTGCCCGACCTCGTCTTCCTCCTCTTCAGCTTCATTTCCACGGCCAACAGCTCCACGCACGCGCTGGAGTACGTGCTCTTCCGACCCAACCGCAGGTATTGACTGAGCGGCAGGTTGAGCCACGCTTATCATCATGCCTCCATTTTTGTAGAGGACTTTAGTACAGTCAAACCTCGGTTTTCGTTCCAGAAGTCTGTTCGAAAACCGAAATTGTTCGAAAACCGAAACTACGCTCTTTTTAAAAATAAAAATGTTTACTGAACACGTCTGCTCACAATGGAAAGCAACACGAGGAAGCATCACTTCCTCGTGTAAGGAAGGCGACAGGAGTCAAATGGTGCATTCAAGTGCACTCAGTTTGTTTGAGAACCGAAATTTGTTCGTCATCCGAGGCATAAAAAAATCAAAATTTTGGGTCGAGAACCGAGACGTTCGAAAACCGAGGTTTGACTACTTTATTTGTAAAAGAACTTCAGTGGGCTCTCAGAATTTAAATATCCATCCATCATCCATTTTCGGAACCGCTTTATCCTCACAAGAGTCACGTGGCGTGCTGGAGCCTATCCCAGCTGTCTTCGGGCAGTAGGCGGGGGACACCCTGAACCGGTTGCCAGCCAGGGCACACAGAGACGAACAACCATTCGCGCTCACACTCACACCTAGGGACAATTTTGAGTGTTCAATCAGCCTGCCAGTCCTTTCTTTCCCCTCCAAATAGCGGAAGAACACAATCCTCCTTTTGGCTTCCTACAAACAGCAGTTCTGAGAGTCCACCGAAAATGACTTCCAACAATATCCTCGTGTGGTATTTCACGGGTCATGTTCCGGGGGTTGCTCAGCGTCCGTCTGCACTCAGTAGGCACAGCCAGAGAATCACCCTCGCCATCCCCAACCTCGGCAACACCAGCCAGCAGGAGTACAAGGTCTCCTCTGTGCCCAACACCTCGCTCAACTACGCCAAGGTCATCAAAGAACAAGGGTAATATTTTGCTCTCCAAACATGAATCGGCACCGCTTCCGGGCTCACAGTTAGTTGCTGAACAAGCGTCGCCTAATGTGTGTGTGTGCAAGCACCTGTTTCCACCTGAGCGCGTGCCAACATGAGACTTTTTTATTTATTTTTTTTAAGTTTACACACAGCGTCAGCCTCCTCTCTGATGAACTTCCATAAGGGCAAACGTGACAAACTGTCGCGTGAGTCGCAAAGAGTTGCCCGGCTGTGCCGTAGGGCGCCACGCACACATCACACGCACATGGATTGAGCGCCGTTAATACCTCCTGCCGGCTGCGCGGTTTATAAAGCAGGGGGGGGGGGGGGGCGAGGCACAGTATTCTTTCTCTCTGTGAACTGACCGTGACTAATGGCACAGCGGAATTTGTTACACTTCGCCTGCAGCCGAAATGTAACGACAGTACCGTTGAGCTCAACTTCTGTCGGTGACTTCCTAAAAAAAATAAAAAATAAAAAAAAGCAAATGTGTATCTGCTGCCATGATGCGAATGTCTTAACGGCAATCCCGCTCCACCGCAGGGCCGAATTCTTCGACAAAGACGGCGTGATGAAGGATATCCGAACCATATATCAGGTGTACAGCGCGCTGCAAGATAAAGTGCAGGTCTGTCAAGACTCCCCGGGTGCGCACAATCCTCTTTTTTTTATGATATTTTTCTCATCCGATTTCTCCTCCCGTCATCTCATTTTAAGGCCGTGTGCGGGGAGGTCGAGCAAAGCGAACGCGTGAGGGAGAAAATTCAAGACGACGTGAACAAGCTGAAAGAACAAATTGCACTCAGGAAACGCAAAACGGCAGAAGAGGAGCGGAGTAAGTCTTTATTTGAGAAACGATATATTTGCTTTTCATTTCCATGAAGAGTGGAAGAAATGTGAGCGACCAGCATGCGCATCCGAGAGTCGGAAACAGTCGCAATGTGGCGCGACGTTTCACCAAACTCCACAGCGACATCTCCCCGAGATCTTCCTCGCAGGAAGCAGCCACATTAAGATCGTAAACGAGCTGAAAAGTGCTCTGCAAAAAAAAAACAACAACAACAGTGGGCTAGCGAAAGTTCATCGAAAGTTGCCCCTGACAAAATGCGCTTCACTGGTGGCAGAATGCTTACAGAGATCCTTTGTATAAATACCGTATTGACCCGAATATAAGACGGCCCTGATTATAAGACGACACCCTCTATTTCAAGACGCAAGTTTGAAAAAAGACTTTTTGAACGCCAAATTAATTTTTAGACAGAAAATAATTGCAGTACATCTGAAACAAATGATTCTAAAAGCATGTTATTTTGCCTCATTCAAATCTTAATATCTGAACATTTAAATATGTAAAGTGTAATCACATTTGTAAATGAATGGCTTCTGGTTTTTGAAATGTAAATGACATCATAACGTCTCCTCAGCTGCCGGTTAACCTGGCCGATCTTGGACCCACTTTTCTCCAGATTGTCGCTACGTTTCTCCATTTTCTATTTATCTCTTCTATTATTTTCTTCTCTTTTATTTCTTACCGCTATTTTTTTCCATTTTTATTCTTCGTGCTACCGCTATTTTTAATTTGTATTCTTCGTGACGGGGGTTCACTTTGGCCTGGGGAGTCAAGTTCAGCATTCGCGTCCATGATATCTGGCGCCATCTAGCGCCGTGAATGGGTATAATGTCTAGACCCCAAATATAAGACGACCCCCACTTTTTCAGTCTTATTTCAATGCAAAAAACACCGTCTTATACTCGGGCCAATACGGTAGGGCTGATTTAAATATTCCTTATGCAATCGGCGTCTTTTTACAGCACGTACGCCGCTTTTTTAAAATTATTTTTTTATTTTATTTTTTGAAGGTCATCATTCTTTAGCGCCATTGACATGATTTAATGGGACACCAAACGGGGAGCGTCAGCAACAAATACTGCCGCCAACTATGTTTTATTTATTTATTTTATTATTTTACAGGACTGGGCGGACAAAAAGTCTTGGCCAACTGTGGTTTGATCTTTAAGCAGGTGAAAGTTGAAATGCTTTCAAGCATTGTGTCCGTGTGCTCCACAGTGCTCCTCGAAGCCCGGAATCTCAACTCCACTCCGGAGGAGAACACGGAACCTTCCGAGACGTCCCTCCCATCGAGGACACCCTTCCACGGGCCCCCCGCACCCGAGCGGCCCAACATCTCCCCCAACCCGCCCTCTTACGCCGACCTGCTGTCCCAAGTTGACTCTCTGCTCTCGTCTTCTTCCCCGGCACCCACCAGCGCTGCTCTGCTTCCCCGCCCGCAAGCCGTGGGTTCTCCAGGACACCCCACGCCGGGCCCGCTGGCCACGGGCCTCGGCACGGGCCCGGGCATCGCCGCCCCCTCCAATCCCGTCGGCGCGCCCAGCTCGCCGTACCTCGGCAACGGCGACGGGTCGAGCTCGGACTCATTAGACAGGCAAGCGGCGGGGCAGGAGTTCGACGACGATGACGACGAGGACAGTAGCGAGTACGAGAACCTGGTGAGCGAAGCCCCCCGCCTGCCCATGACCCCCGCCAGCCTTTTAGCTCGAAGTCGATTGTCAGCCTTGGGCCCTGACGGGGATGCTCGTGGGTCGCAGGCCACATAGAAATGCGGCGCCGGGTGTGTGCGGGACACTGACGCACCTTCTCAAGCAATCATGAAAAAAAAAAAATAAGTGCCAGTCCTGAAAGTGAACGGCATGTGCACCAAGCATCCCGCAATGTCTTTTTTTTGTTGTTGTTGTTGTCTTATCTCCATTTTAAGGGGAAACATCGTCAGCTCACTGGAAGGGGGCGCTTAAAAATTGTGTTTTTTGTTTTTTTTGGGTGGGGGGGTTTCCCCCTACGACCCCCACCTCTCCTACGGGTGCTGTCTGGGTACTTAATTTGGGACGTGTCTGGTGTTTTCGGGTTATATACACAAGGAGGATGTTACCTCTGCCAACCAGCGAAGTCCACAGAAAGGCAGGTCCTGCTCCCCCCCCCCCTCTTTTTTTTTTTTTTTCCATATTACACTAACACACACTCTTGCGTCACTTTTGCACTATTTATTGCCTTTTTTGAGAAACCACCTCTCAAAGAAAACAAAAAAAAAAAGGGATGTGATTAATTTGCCTTTTCACTTTTGTGTTGGACTACCAATTGCTTTCTCGCGCACGTTGTCATTTTTGATTTGGGATTTGTAACTGTTCACGAATGATCGATTCGGTACAAAAACAAAAAAAAATTTGAATTGTAGGGCAAGTAAATGACAAATAGATCAGCCACGTATGGGTGCTTTATATATATATATACATCTATATTTTCTTTTGATGTAAGATTAGACGCGAATGTCAACAGAAAAACACTGAAATTGTATCGCGCTTCGCTGCACTTAACGTAAGAAAAATGTACGATTTTCTTTGCGCTATACCAATAAGGTCCTGTCTTGCTACTTGTGTCGCCCCGTCTGACCACTCCAGCTCTTGGTACATTGTACAGGGGCTTCACGGGGCACACACACACACACACACACACACAAACACAATGTACTGTAGCTTTACTAACCGGATGCTTAAGGGGTTCCCTTCTATTGCTGCAACACACAGAGCTACCACTAAACTTCATTTAGAGAAGAAAAGAAAAAAAAACCACGACAACCTGGCTGCTCTCTCCACTTTCCTCTGCTCCTTGCTAATATTTCTGACCATAATCACTTGACGCTCACCTCGCGCTCACTTGTTCACTATTAAAAGTCATTCATGGAAGGCTTGGTAACATTTGTAATGTGTGACTTTTAACCGCGGTGATCATCACAGCAGCTTTGCTTTCTATTTATGGCGCAGCAAAACTTAGGTCTTTATTACCACAGCTTTGGTGGTGGTTCTCCCCTCTTGGCTAACAATGGCCACCCAACTGTCGCTTTTCCCATCATACCCCCCCCCCCACCCCCCTCCAGGAAACACTAAAGTAGAAGTACAGTAGAGTCACGACTGTGACTTTGCCGTCTTTGTTGATAGAAACAGAAAGCCACTACAAAGGCGCATGAAACCCGCTCGGTCATTTTGAGAGGACTAAAAATACAAGTCAACAGTCTAGTTTTAGGGCAACGCAGAAGCTAGACGGTGTATGAAGTGGTTACCAGCGGGTTGAACTGACGTATTGTGTCTGGAAAACCAGCTTTTTAGCTATGTAAAGACATTTGTGTGCACATTTGTGGGTGGTTGTTTGGGAGGGGGGGGCTTCAGGCCTGTCTCATTTGCATCACTGATCAGGAACTGGCATTGTTTAAATGTGACTTCACAATCGCAATCTCATGACGTACAAAAAAAAAAAACCTGACATTTGTTGTATGCTTTTCCCTGGAGAACTGGAGCGTGTGATGAGGAGCAAAATTAAGTATTGAATGTACTGCAGTCGACGAGGGGGGGGGGGGGGGGGCGTGGTGGCATGAGTTGAATTTTGAGCCAGGAGTTTGGAAGACATGCTCTCTAAAGCCCCTCCAATGATTCCTATCCCGTTTGGATGGTGGCTCACTTCCAAGTTGTTCTGGTTTCAACTCGATATGTTTCCCATCCATCCATTTTCTATAGCGTTTGCCCTCATAAGTGTGTTGCTGGAGTCAAGCCCAGTCGAATTTGGGTAAGAGGCGAGCTACACCCTAGATTGGATGTCAGACAATTTGTAATTTGCCCCCATTCTAACTTCCGTGAAAGTTAAAAACCTCTGCGCAGTAAAACTAGACTAAATGCAACCAATCTGTTTGCATGCTAATTGTTAGCTATTTTGCTTTTCGCTACGTGCCGTTTACATCAGCAGTTTTTTTTTTTTTAATCAAATTCATCTTTTGTTTGTATTGCTCGTAATTAACTGAGCAGTCAGGCGCTTTTAGCGTCACAAAAAGAAAAATACCAGGATTTTCATTTCAGATGCTCACTGGGCTGAAGTCTTATACTACCTGATGTCACCCATGGCGGGTGTTTTTGAAGTTGTAACTCAAATTTGTTAGCCTCATAGCATAAAGGAACAAGTCTTTTTTTGTTTGTTTTTTTAAAAAGATTTTTGGAAAACAAGAACAGTCCAGTAACCTGGATGTTTTGCAATCTATATGTACTTAAAGAAGCAAGCACATTGATATATTTGAGTGAAATCAAGACTTGGGCGATTTTGCGATGAGGCTAACAAAATTGTACCACCTTTCAGACTGTTCCATTGTATTGACTCTTGTATCCGTGCGTAACCTCAACTTGATCAAAAACACAGCAGGGCTTTTTTTTGTTGTTGTTTTTATTTTATTTTTTTTAAGATGTAATGGACACTCATGTACTCATAACGGCACGGGGTAATAATACTTCCTGTTCTCTTCCAACGCTGAATGGGACACCATGACACCTCCTCCCTGAATCACAACAGCCGAGGGAGTCGTCAAGCTTTGATCTGGATTTGTGCAAATGGCAGAAGAGAAAAAAAGGCATGGTTGATTGAGCACAGTATGGTATTACACTAGGGGGTTAATAAAGAGAGGTGTGTATGCAGGATGGTGTGTCTGTTTTCTCGGATGTTTTTTTAAAAATTCGTGGAGATTATATTCATGTTTGCACTATAAAAAAATGGGCAATATGGTGTTACATGGTTTTTGCTCACTGGTCGAAGTTTTACGGTTGGGGTTTGAATCTCTGCTTCCTCCCCCCCCCCAAAAAAAATATGGATGCTTGGTTCATGTAAGACTGAACATGGCGCCTGTGGGTTGCCTCTGCGAGGACCACACACTTGCCCGGGGGCCTGTTCTAAATATAGCTCACGAGTTATGGTACACACAAGTGATAAATTATCAATTCATTTAGAATAGAAACACGTGAAGATTTATAGAAATAAAATGTAGCACATGATCACTTTCCTTCCTTGTTAAATCATATTTGATACCAATCTGTGTCTCCAAGTCATTCAGTCACAAATTTATTTCGGTGTGCATCAAAACAGTAGCCCCTGGCATTCACCAGTGCCCAAGAAGTAGGTCTCAAGTTTCAAAAAGGTTATTGACCCAATAAAATTGTCCATTGGAGGATTTTTTTTCTCCTTCGGGGTTAATAAAAACGAGATATGCATATAAGACTTGGTGTGTGCATGTTTTAAATGCAACAAATTTGTGGGATTGCATTTTTTTGCTGCATTACAAAAAAAATCCTGCAGAAAAAGGAAAAGAGTGGAAATGGCTGCTCAAAATCGTTGATGAAACATGACTTCTGAGCCCAGTGTTTGCGCGTCGGGCTGACATTGAAGCTGCCATACATTACTGCAGGCTGCTTGCAGTATTTTCACGATGACATCATCCCTTTGGAGCCTATACCACGTGGTTAATTGCTATTTCCGCAACAACAATGTATACACATACACATTGCCAAGCCCGCGATCAAAAAAATAATAATAATAAAAGATTCAATTTTGCTCTTAAATAAGCAAATCCGCCGACTGGGCTGGGGGAAACGGAATCAATTGGCAAATGGGGTTGTTATTCCGGATGACATTGAAGTGTACTGTTTTGCTCTGCCGTACCCCTTTAACATGGACAATGAGGTACGTCTGTTCTGATTGGTTGACGCGAGAGGATGCACGGAAATCAGCCAATGGCAAGGCGCGGCAGATTCAGGTAGTAAATCCCCGGTCCTCCCTCCTCAACAGTCGGAGGGCTTCCATACTTCTCTGGTTAGTGTGTTTTTAGCCCTTGCCTCGTTCGTTTCTTCCCATCCGCGTCGTCATTAAAAGCTCTTTTGGTCGGCGAAAAGGGAATCAAAATGATTTGAAGAGTCCAACGCGGACAACCGAGGAGGGACGGGGCACGAGAGAGTGGGTGGAGGCTCTCGCCCTGTGGCTTATATGGACCTCCGCCATCCAGCCAAGTCAATATGCGGCTAGTGTCGGCTACGTGAGAGAAGCCCGAGTGGCTTCGGCTGGGAGTGGGCTCTCCACGGCGAACGAAACGAGGTAAGGGGCTTCTTGTGTTCAACCGAACGACTTCCTCCTTACGAAACGCAACAAAAACATAACAAGTTCGTGTTAGCAGCGCGCTGGCGGCTAGCTTGCTCTGTAATTACTTATCTGGCAGGCTGTCAAATCTCGTTGAGTTCGTAACGCGAGGAGGCAAATCCCGCGATATTTCAATCGCTCGGGGAAGTTGTTGACGCGCCTGCTGACGCCAAAGCGTGTTTCGTAGCTGGATTTGAGCACGAAACGATTAGCGCGTCACCTGTGAACCTGTTCAAAAAGAGCGTCGTACCTTTGGAAAACAGCTGCGCGAGTCAGGTTGTTGTTGTTGTTGTGAGGGGGGAAAAAAAGGCGCCTGCGGTGCGTTTTTTCGCGCTCATGTGATGAATTTCTCACCGTGTAAACAAACATCCCAGCCCCAATGTAAGCAATGCGCATGCGCTGTGGATTATTAACATGTTTGTATTTATTTGTTTATCTTTAATAGGCTTTGCGCTGAATTAAATTCCACTGCGTGGTTTAAGTGTCTAGGCAGTCACGCGTCTTCCCTGCTGGGTGTCTGCTTTCACCCCCCCACCCCCCACCCCCCTTGTCTCTTGTTACCAGCCTCCTCTGTGGTACTGTAGGCCACTCTGCCCCCTGTCTATAAATTAACTTTTACCGTATGTGTTTATGGTCCGTGTTGGGTTTCCATCCTGGATTGTTGATTGCGCATTGCTGTGTTGTGTGGCGTCAAATACTTCCACGGCAGGAGCAAACTGCACCGTGCGTACTGGAAAGTCCAGTGTGCACCGGACACTCTTTTTATATTGTGCAGATGTGCATTAGTGGAGATCAACACGTGATACCGGTACTCTGTCGAGCAGATTATAGAAGATCCACCCTGCAAATCGTGCACTCAGTGAAATAAAAGCTCAAATAGAAAACAAAAATAAACAAAGTGTTTGTAGATACTGTATGCCTCCACCTGCTGCCTCATCTTTTTCTCAAGCTAAAGCATGGATTTCGTTTTCCCAATGCCCCGTCCTGACATCCGTGTCTATAAGTGTTGTGCGTGATGACCGACTGGCATAGTGTGGGCCCTCGCGCTGACCTATTGTCCCTTCGCAGATGTGCTCTGACACCGACTTTGAAACTACTCACCTCTTGATGAACATAGGATTCATCTGGCCGATTATAGATTATCCCCACTGTAAATTGTACATTCACCGTCAGCATGATGAAACCTCCAATAACACTCCAGGCAATGTTTCAAGTCACATTATGAACGATAAACTAAGTATAAGGGTAGTTCATCCAGTTCATTTGTCGTCAAACTACTCCCCGTTTGATGAAAATGCGACAGTCTGATCGCCGGTAGTTTGACACATCGGCGAATCATCATCCGGATCGGACTTTTTTTTGTTGTTGTCATTGTGTTTAAATGAAATTTTATATATCGAAAGTACGAGAGGAATCGATCCGGAGAATAGTAACATCGAACCTCCCTCCTAAAATGTTCCGCGTGTCTTTGGTTGCAGTGCACCGTTTGCTTCCGAGTGGACCTGCCGAGCTGACAACCCCACCGAACGGCAGCGAGACTCCTCGGGGCGGGCGCGACGATGACCGAACTGGTCTCCAAGTGGGCCTGTGAATACTGCACCTACGAGAACTGGCCCTCGGCCATCAAGTGCACCATGTGCCGCGCGCAGCGGCCCAGCGCGGGCGCCATTATCACCGAGGAGCCCTTCAAGAGCGCCCCGGCGTTGGACCCCGCCGGCCTCGGCAACAGCCCCACCCAGGGGGGCTCCTCTTTGCTCATTTGCCCCGACTCCAGCGCGCGGCCCCGCGTCCGCGCCGGCGATACCCCCGAGCCCAGCTCCAAGTGGTCCTGTCACATGTGCACCTACCTGAACTGGCCCCGCGCCATCCGCTGCACTCAGTGCCTGTGTCACAGGCAGCACGCGCAGCAGCACGCCAGCCATCAAGGAAAGCCGCGCAGCCCCACCGAGTCGCCCCAGACCTCGGGCTCCGGATGCCGCCCCGCGCCCTCGTCCACCGTCGCCGACCCCTGCGAGGAATACAACGACCGCAATCGGCTCAACACGAAGGCGCAGCACTGGACCTGCGCCGCCTGCACTTACGAGAACTGGTCAAAGGCGCCCAAATGCGTCGTGTGCGACCACCCGCGGCCCAATCACGGCCTGCTCGCCGAACCCATCGAACTGGCGTCCGAGCCCGAGCGGCAGCAGCTGTCGTCCAAGTTTATCGACGCCGACAGGGGCAACAGGCGGTGCGTCGGCAGCGGCGCGGGGGGCCAGGGGCTCGGCGGCGTGGCCGGTTTGGTCGGGGGCTGCAGCACCAGCCAGAGGAGGTCGCCGCCTTCCTCCAAACGCGAGTCGGAGGTGGTGAACATGGACTTTCAGAGGATCGAGGTGGCGTCGGGGGCCGGGGTCGGGAGTAAAGAAGAGCTCGAGTTGGATTTCAAAAAGCTCAAGCAGATTAAGAACAGAATGCGAAGGATGGATTGGCTTTTCCTCAACGCCTGCGTCGGTGAGTTTCTCGTGTATACGGTGGGGGGTGGGGGGGTCAACAAGACATTCGAATACTGCACAAAACCCAAATTTATTTCAGTCTCTCAATTTCAAAAGTGACACTCGACCACTAGAAACGAGCACTTAGTCCAATTCAAATGGAGTTGAAAGTGAATTCCTCTCATTGAAGTACATAATAAATAAATAAATAAACTAAAACTCTTTCCGACAAACTCGGCTCAATTTTATTTGTTGAGCACTTTAAAAGCAACCGTAGCTGCAAGTATTGTCCGGGAAGTAAAACTCAGACATGTTAAAAGAAGAACTAGTACTAGTAAGTCATGGTTCTTTTTTTTTTTAATTTATTTTTTAGCCTTTATTTTAGCGTAACCATCACCAAAAAAATAAAAAAACATTTAGCTGATATCGCTTTTTTGTATTTGTATTATACATTTGGAAGGGGGGGGGGTTATACAGATTCATGAATTGATAGTGTTTGTTAAAATAAATAAATAAATAAAATAAGAAGACCTTTAAAAAGTAATAATAATTTTGTATTCTATGGCCATATAGAAGGGGGAAACAATTGTGATTCAATTTTTTTTTTTAAATCTTTCAACCCTCAATTCGGTTGGCATATTTTAAAGCCTTTTGTTTTCTGTTCAGGCAACATCTGAAGTCATCATCAAATCTTTGTCATCCACCCTCCAAGAGACGTTTTAAGAAGCATAAAAACAGATCTACCTCTTGAGTTTTCTTGCGTGCGCTTTCTAACCGCGACATTGAGTCGGCTTGCACGTTGGACCGCTACTGAAAAAGCACCGCCGTACCTCGGCGTCAAAAAAACGCCGCAAAGCCTCTGTCTTCTTAGCGCCGGTATTTTGAAGAGCGGCTGTGTGCGCTTGGACGGATGGTGAACGAGTGGCCAAACGGGGCCTTGCCCCCGAGCTGTTTCATTGTCCCAGTTGACCGTAAAACAAAGATGAGATAACAACCAACGTCTGCGAGCTAAATGCGACAAACAACATAAAACGGGGGATGTTCTGTCTTTTATATGGTCTGCCATCCATTTGTAGGATTGCACTGCTTCTGCTGATGTTTTTTTTCCCCCTCTTTTTTTTTTTTTTGCCATAGTACCGTTTCACACTATCGTTATTAAGGCAGTGCTAATTTTACAGTTTGAGCCCTGCGAGTCCCAGGGACTCGCTGATCAGAAAAGTAGGAGTCCCATTAAGCATTTCGAGAGTCCCAAATTTCGAATTCTGAAATGGTCGACTTATTCAATTGCATATGATAATAACACAAACAACAATATACATTGATAATGGGTTTGTTTATTATAAACAAATGCTGCACAAATTAAAATAGTTCAGGCCTACAACATTTGCTGAGAAATAGGTTCCCATTTCAGTCTTTGAGTTCATATCTCCGCAATAAACTTTACGTTACACGACTTGGCAATCGTCTGCTTTCCACGCGGTGAAGGCCAATCTCGCCAATCTCGAGAACGGAAATCTCGTCAGGCGAGATTACTTCACGCGAGATCAAAACAACAATGGCGGCGATTGTCAAACTGCGATCGCTGCCGGAAAAAAAGATTTACCATATTTTTTGTTTTGGTTATTTTTGGGACTGAGAAATGTCCTTGCATCCCAAAAAAACGCACATTATTTGCAACTGTGCGTCTGGCGGGACAATTATGCGTCTAGGACGCGGGACGCAGAGGTAACAAGATGGCTGTTAAGGTACTCAATAAAAGTATCGGCGTCCAAAAGAATAAGTCGCCGTAGCTCGCTAGTACCTTATTTTGCCGTAGCTTGGTGAACAAAAAGTCAAATAACGGATGAGAAAGACCCGATGTTTATTCTCCTCACAGCATCGGGTTGACATAGCCGGATAGTACATCGTCCAGATTTGATCATTTGTCTCCTCGTGTGTGGCTATCGGCGAGCGAGTGAAACACAGGCGGCGAGTGCCCGGCCACCCACACTGTCGACTGGTGAGTGTGGAGTGGGAGGATGAGCATTCGAAGGAAAACGAGATTTATTACCCACCCCCCCCCCCCCCCCCACCCCCTCCCCCTCCTTTCCTCTTGTCTTCCATGCTACTAACACCGTGCTCTTGAAGTTCTTCATGTTCCGTTGGAGTAAGAATTGATGGACGCTTTGAGGCCGCGGGGGGGGCGGACGTCAACTTGGCAAAGAGGTCGTAACCCAATTGTGCTGTCGACAATCCGTCACATGAATTTGTCCTCTGTTGCTAGGGAGGTGAAGCGTGACACATGCGGCGCGGGCTTCCGACGGCGAGCTGTCGCCTTTTAAAAATAGAGTGACAAGTCGCGCCGCGGTCAGAAATATATATATATATATATATATATATATATATATACACACCGCTGGACGTCTTGAGCAAGAGTCGTGACTTTGAGCCTGCATTATTGAGCACCTGACAGCGACTTCCCCGTCAGTCATCACGTTGACAAACACACCGTCCGGCTTTCAGAACGCACCGATCGAATGCGCTTTCATACTCGGTGTCATCGTGTCACTTTGAAATACTTGGTGAGGTTTTTTTTTGTTGGGTTTTTTTTTTCCTCCTGGAGCATAAGACATCAAAGTATATGAAATAAATACAAGCACGTATTAAAATTCATACGCGTATATATTTGCCGGTCCTCCCATCTTAAGATTTACGAGCTTGTCGGCTGGTTTCTTTGCTGCACTTTGGATTTCGGGTTGCAACCGGTTAATACCGTGAAATATTTTGACTAGCGTTGAATCGTTTTTGAGACCTTGTTTCTTCGTTCAAAATGGTCCAAATTGTCGACATTTCAGCCTCTCAACAGTAAACATTCTCGCATTTCTCCAGTTCTCTCTTTTCAAAATAAGACATTGGCAATCGTCTGCTTTTACTTTGGGAAAACAACAATTGAGCCTCTTTTCTGACATGTTACGGCCCCCCGACCAAGAAGTGAATTCTAATCCATTTTGGGGTGTGGATTTTTGGCACTGTCAACAGGAACTAATGTCGCATTAAAAAAAAAAAAAAATAAAATCCGATTCACCAACGCTTAATGAGAGAGGAGTCAATTATTCAATCGCAGCCCCTGCGATCGCATTTGGAATGGGAGGAGCCTGGCAGATCGTCTCGCTGATCTCCTTTCCCACCCGTGTGATTGACTCCTGTCTGTGCTCAATCGCGCTCGACATTCTCTCCCGCAAGTGTCCTCGAGCGAGCGCCGCGCATCATGGCGTCTTCTCGGATTGGCGGGCGCGCGGGGGCCGGCGGCGGGGCCCGCGGGCACGCCCACGCCACTCTGCTGGTTTGGGATTCTCTCTTGTCACAACACTGCATTGCTTTTGTGTAGACCCCCCCCCCCCCCACCCCAACAACCCCCCCACTTCTTATCTCCTCATCGCTTGCAGCGCTAGCCCAGCTCCACATGGCACGGCGAGTCCTTCCACCCACTCCATGTCTCTCTCTCTCTCTCTCTCTCTCTCTCTCTCTCTCTCTCTCTCTCTCTCTCTCTCTCCCCGAGCGTTGTTGTGCACGGAAAAAAAAAAAAAAAGCGCCACAGTGTTTCCATTGCTGTCAAGAGGATGCTGTAATTGTTGGATGGGGTGCACCCAAGATGTACGGCGTACCAGACATCATTTACGCTTGGAGCTTTATTTCAGTCTGAAATGACTCGCTTGGCGTCAACAGTTCATTACGACTATAATTCACGGAGATTAAACGCCAACGGCACGCACGGCGTAATTACATCCGGTACCGGCGCTTCATCAAAGCTCTCGTATTGATTGCTTTGATTGGCACTGTTGGAGAGTTATTCGTTTTAGCAATGGTGCTTGTCATTGTGACGGCAGTTTACGGCGGTGTGCCAACTGCGCCGCTTTGTTCTGAGAGAAAGGCGCGTTGCAAAATATTCGAAACCCACCCGCATCGTTGTATTTGTATTTGGTCTCCTCACATCGGGCGGCGATTATGGTTCATTTCAGAGTAAAAATACAAATGTAAAAAATGTGCTCTCAAATGCCACATTTGCATCTTGGCAGCGTAAAACTAAGAAATGCACGCAAGGGGGATCTACACACATCGAAACCGGGCTTCTTAAAGCAGGGTCCTTAAAGTTCATAAAAATCCATTAAAAAAAAAGAAGTTGTAAAATGATGTTCTTATTTGTCTTTAATTTTCAGGGAACGCTTCTAAAAATCAATAAAAATCCTTTAGAGTTCATTTCATTTGTGTATGTCATTTCCCCCCCCACCCTTCCAATTAATCGTTTTGTCGGAAAATGAGCCCGGTGCCGTTCCTCTCGAACCCCGCTGTCGGGCGACATGCCTTCCTGGTTCCCGCTCTGCTTTTCCCGCCTTCTCCGATCAGTTCCGATGATGATCACTTCGGGGCAATTTGACAGACAGTATGTCAAATAAAGGCGAAACGGTCCTTAAAAATGGCTAAATTAGCCCTCAAAAGTCCTTAAAAGGTCCATAAATAAAAAGTGGAAGAGTGGGACCCCTGTAAAGAAGTCGATAATAACCAGAGAAGTCTCGGATTTCAATGCCAGTGCAAGTTGCCGCGTCAACGCGCAGATCGGATCTACGCTGTCGATACGAGTGTCTGCCCAAACGACGCAAATAAACACACGGCAACACCCGCCGTAAATGTAACCGCGCAAAAGACGGTTCCAGACGGTCCAAATCACTGCTTCTCAACGTCCCGATGCGGTGCGACTGCAACCGCGCTTAATTTTCCTCTCGTCTTTCCACACAGGCGTGGTGGAGGGCGACCTGGCGGCCGTGGAGACCTACAAGACGTCGGCGGGCGACATCGCGAGGCAGCTGTCGTCCGACGAGGTGCACCTGCTCAACCGCCCGTCGGCGTTCGACGTGGGCTTCACGCTGGTGCACCTCGCCATCCGCTTCCAGCGGCAGGACATGCTCGCCGTGCTGCTCACCGAGGTCAGCGGCGAGCGCCGGAAACGCGCGTGCGTGCGTGCGTGCGCCTTTGTGTGTCGGTTCGTGCCCTGAGGCGCGCGGAGCAGCTTGCTTTCTGACGGCAGCGTTATCCCAGATTATCTGTCGGCCGCGCACCTCACCTCACCGCGCTCTCGCTCAACTGGCCCAATTTGCCGTCAGAGCGGGTCGGCCGGTGAGCGCCGAGTTGAGACGTCGGCTCGGCGCATGCCTGCAAAAAAATGTTTGCAAGCCGCCGGGCGGGCGCAGCAACTGAAAATGTTTCAAATGCTTTCCTGTTCTCGTCCTCACTGGCACGTAAGATAAATCACATTAGCGGGAGACGGTGAATCGCGGTCGTTTTCGTCTCCCAAGGCAAGGCAAGGCAAGGCGGCTTTATTTATATTGCACATTTCGTACAGGAAGTAACTCAGTGTGCTTTCAATAGTTCAAAGTACCATATTTAAAAAATATTGACAAACCAAAGACATTTCAAAACAAAGTGCGGAAATAAAAGGCGTCTTACTAAAGTGATTAAAGTCAAGTCAAGGACAACTTTATTGTGAAATGTGCTGCAATACAGATGAAATTTCTTCCCTCTCACAACATGCAACAAGAGGAGTCGCTGCGGGTGCCCGCGCCGCCATCAAAATAAAAGTTAACATAAAATGATTGTTATTGAATGAAAATTAAAGGTACATACAGTGCAAGGAAACGTTTTTGGAACAAAATGTATTTTAAAAATGCTTTAAAGGACCTCAATTGTAGGCCGGGGGGATTTTAACCAGATTTAAAAGCATGCTCATTTGGGGCTCACATCATGTCTGTTGGTAGCATAACCGCTAAATGCTGCTTCACCATGTTTGCTTTGAACTCTTGGTTTCCTCCCGCAATTGTCTAAAATCTTTCTCTCCTTACGTGACAACACCCCCCCCCCCCCCCTCCACCCCCCAGGTGTCCCAGCAGGCCGCAAAGTGCATCCCGGCGATGGTGTGTCCCGAGCTGACGGAGCAAATCCGCCGCGAGGTGGCCGCCTCCCTCCACCAGCGCAAGGGGGACTTCACCTGCTACTTCCTCACCGACCTGGTCACCTTCACCTTGCCCGCAGGTCAGCACGACTAACGCCGCCGCCGCAGCAGCATGCAGCATGCTCCAACAACCCACAGCTGGTGTTTCGCTTCAAAGCGGCTGTTTACCTCTGGCTAGACTCCAACAACTTGTGGCCACCAGCGGAGAGTTGCACTGTTTTGGCCGCGCACAGTCGATGCATTCATTTGTCTTTTCGTCAAAGAATCGGCTACTGTGTTGACTAGAGCCACCCGGCATTGACGGAAAGCCACCGGTTATTGTGGCCCGGACAAAAAAAAATAAAGAATTGTGGCCTAAGCCTGTGTTCAAATGCAAGTTTTTTGGGGCTTTGTGATCTTCAAACAAAGCGAGACCAAGATAAACCATTGGAAAAACCTTTCCCACAACTAATGTGGGGGAAAAAAGTAAAGTAAGTTAAAAAAAAAACAAAAAAAACAAGTGAGATCATGTGTTTGCGCAAGTGCGCACACCCTCCTCATAGCTGGGGATGTTGCTGCGTTCAGAATTAACCAATCACATTTAAATGGCGAGTCGGCACACACCCGACGCCATTCAAAAAGCAGTCGACGAACCACAAATAAATTTCCGCTGTTCATACGCGACACTGTGTAAATGTGGCGCCTTAGTTCATTAGCAAACACGACCAGAATAGAGAGGAAAGCCTTTGTTGTTGTTTTCTGGAGTTTCAAGTTTGTCAAGTATCATTTTCATTGAATATTCACTTTAGGTACTACTTAAAAAAAAAAAAAAAAAGGTTATGAATTTTGTTTTTCTTTCTGGTGTATTTGTATTCAGATATTGAGGATCTGCCTCCAGCCGTGCAGGAAAAGCTCTTTGACGAGGTTTTGGACCGAGACGTACAAAAAGGTAAGCTATACGGTGTCGTATTTAGAGCAGTGAGTGCATGTACAAATTGCTGTTGGAGGGAGTTAAACCAGATCCAGGTTGACGGTGGTCACACACACACACACACACACACACACACACACACACACACATGCAAGCGCGCGCGCGCTCGCACTCATCCTCCAATAGGAAGCACGCCAAGTATTTGCAGTGGTTTATTCGCCGCACTTCCTCCCTTGCCAGAACAGTTAGTGTCTCCTTGATGGTCCTCCCTCTGCCAGCTGCTTCTTTTCTCGTCTTTTTGTACGTTTCTGAAGGCTTTTTTTTTTTTTTATACCTTTTCCCAGACACACACACACACACGCATCGCCGTAAAAGGCAACACTTTACCTCATTGAGTCACAGGAAGGGCGTAAAGATCACATAACAAGCATTTGGGGTTTTACGTTTGCCAGAAATGTGGACAGAAAAGACTGCTAGCCCCCCCTCGCCCTCCCGCCCCTCCCACTTTAGATGAAGAGATTAGGATTTAAAATGTGTATCACGTGGTTTTGTAAAGCGCTCGGCGACTTTCTGCGCCACCCCCATCCCCGAAAGTTTCTCCGCGATGCACAAAATGCAGCTTCCGATTCCAGTCGGTTGTTGCGTCAGTGACGCACTGAGGAGGTCCGCTATTAAATAGATTACGCTCGCTGTGCTTCAAAGAGAGCGCGGCACGCTCGACACAAGTGGCTTGTTGTCTTCCCACCGGGTCACATGTTCCGTCCGCCCTGTAGCAGAGTACAATCTCATAGCTGGTGTCATATTTGTAACTGGATTCTTTTTTTTTTTTTTTTTTTAATAGACGCTTTTGTCACAATAAAATTACCCTGTATGGATAATCGCCCACAATGATTCATACGCTGGCTAAAGAGTGAATTCAAGGGGAGTTTGTTTGCAACTATGCGATAGCGTGCGGGAACACAAAACACGCAGAAGCGATAATATGGGGGGAAATTTTTTTTTTTTTAATGTAGAAATAATGAAACTCGCAAATATCAATCGCGCTTTCTGTAACAAAGCGCTTTAGAGAACATTCCTTCATTTTCATGTTACAGAAAAAACAAATGGATACAAAATTTGATCTGAATGTGAATGTATGGCAAATCATAGATCAAATGATAAATAAGAAATCGTGTGTGAAAAAATGTTTGGTGAAAAACAAACAAAAGCGGGAAAAACCATGCAGAACAAGCTATCAAACGATGAAAAGCGACATAGTACAATTCAAAAGTATGAAATATCAATCATGTAGCTAAATAATGATTTTGAAAAAGTATTGAGTGTGAAAAATGGAATGTAGGACTACGCTGTCATTTATGCCTTAGGGAGTGAGAAATTGACATCAATTGAAAAAAAATATATGCATCGACAATGTTTGCGTGTTTATTGGACAATTTTTTCTCGTTATTTGGCTCAACGAAATAATCCTGGCAACTTTGAGATTTCTAATCAACTTTAGAGCACTGCATATGCATATTTTAACTCATTCAAGTTCCAGCCAATTCTGGACCAAGTCTGAAAAGACGTTTAAAAACGTCTTTGGGAGTGTGAGTTAAAGAATGGCAATCTTTCGTAACTGTAAGATAAATTCAAAAATAGGCCATCTCAGTCTTTTGCCATATTCTTATCTCATATCCAACATACCCAGCTCAAATGAAATGAGAGAAGAAAAAAAAAAAACCATCACTTGACCCAAACAGTTGACCGGGATTGGATCTTATCAAGCTGTTACCACGGCAACAGCATCGCCAAATCACACCATGTGACAGCAGTTCCGTGCCCGTCGACCGTTTCTCCCCAGAGCTGGAGGAGGAGTCTCCCATCATCAACTGGTCGCTGGAGCTCGGGACCCGGCTGGACAGTCGGCTCTACGCCTTGTGGAACCGCACGGCCGGGGACTGCCTGCTGGACTCGGTGCTGCAGGCCACCTGGGGCATCTACGACAAGGACTCGGTCCTGCGCAAGACGCTCCACGACAGTCTGCACGACTGCTCGCACTGGTGAGGCGCTTTAAAAAAAAATAAAATAAATAAAAAATTGCATCGAGACACACTTCGGGCGCTCGCTTCCGACATTGTGGCACCGCTTGCCCCCGTCTTGGATCAAGAACAGGTGACGTGAAGCCGCGGTCGGTGGCTTGTGAATGTGCAGCACGCGGCAAAATTGCTAAGCGAAGAAGCGAGGAGGCCGTTTTAGTCCGGCATAGCGGCGCGCTCTGCGGCTGTCGTCTTTTCTTGCCTGTGGTCCAAGAAATTTCAAGTCGGCCAAGACCCCGCGGTCCTTCCCTGGCAGCGGACCAAGCGCACGGCTGCTGCGGAAGCCGCACTCGGTGGCCGCCTTCAAGGACGGCAGCGGCTGAAACGTGACATGCGGCCGGCTCGCGTTTTACACTTCGACGCAACGCTTGGCTTTGAAAATGTGCCGCGTGCGTCAAGCGTACGTCTGCTAGCTTTATGCTAACATACCATGCAAAATGCCATCCACAGGCTAACTGAAAGTAGCATCCTTTTTTTCTGGTCGTTTTAAACCACATGGGCAACTTTTATTTAAGCATAACCTGCAGTAATACATACACAGAAGTCGAACCCTTTTGAAAGTCGAGTGTGTTTTGTTGTCCAAGGTTCTACACGCGCTGGAAGGAGTGGGAGTCGTGGTATTCGCAAAGCTTCGGCCTGCACTTTTCCCTCCGGGAGGAGCAGTGGCAGGAGGACTGGGCCTTCATCCTGTCGCTGGCCAGTCAGGTAACGTGCGGTTGTCATAAATCGTCAATTATTCGAGGAGATGATCTATTGATGCCTTTGCGACGAGTGCTTCCTGTATTGCAGTAAGCGGACGTGGGTTAGCGCGAGGCTGCCTGCGTTGTTGTTGTTGTTCACAGTAAGCAACCCGATGCGTGTGTTCTTTCCTCCGCAGCCGGGCTCCAGCTTGGAGCAGACTCACATTTTCGTCCTCGCGCACATACTTCGGAGGCCCATCATCGTCTACGGAGTGAAGTACTACAAAAGTTTCCGTGGGGAAACGCTCGGGTTCACTCGCTTTCAAGGTGCGCAGCTGGCAATTCTCAAAAGTGGGCTGCATGGGCGCCCTCTAGTGGTGTGGTCAAGTTCTTGGCGATGAAAACATAAACCCATCACATCTCGAAAACACCTTTTACGCACGCGGCTCTAAAAGACAAATTCATGAAAAGGCAAATTAATACATTTTCTGAGCCACTTTATCTTCACGAGGGCATTGCGCGCCTGTGTTGCTAGGCGTGTACCTGCCTCTGCTGTGGGAACAGAGCTTCTGCTGGAAGAGCCCCATCGCGCTCGGCTACACGCGCGGCCACTTCTCGGCCCTGGTGGCCATGGAGAACGACGGCTTCGACAATCGCGGCGCCGGCGCCAACCTCAACACGGACGACGACGTCACCGTCACCTTCCTGCCGCTCGTCGACAGCGACCGCAAGTTGCTGCACATCCACTTCCTCTCTGCGCAGGAAGTAAGTTCTTTTCACCATTCCCCCCCGCCACCCTTCCCATTATTTTGACACGCCACCGAAATCATCACATTTGCGTCATTCCCATGTTAGTGTATCCCAAAAATTCACAGCTGGCAGGCAGGCTATTATTTTTCTTATTCCCAAAATTCAGTTATCGCAAATTTCAACACTTCCAACCCAAAAGAGATTAACATTGTTACCGTTTGAAATTCAAAACATTCACTTCACCTTGGAAAACATTTTGTATCCGTCCATCCGAGCGCATTTAATTCACCTTGGTAACAATTGTCAACATTCCCAAAATTTCCACGTCCGACAAGAATTCCCCATTTATTCCCATTCCACATCAATTAATATCATTCTGCATTTTTTTTTCCCATTTAGCATTTCAGCATTCACTCGCAATTTCTTTCGCATTTTTTCTTAATACAGTCAAACCTCGGTTTTCGCCCATAATCCGTTCCAGGAGGCTGTTCGAAAACCGAAATTGTTCGAAAACCGAAACCAGGCTCTTTTTAAAATAAAAATGTTTATTGAACACGTCTGCTCACAATGGAAAGCAACACAACACGAGGAAGCGTCACTTCCTCGTGTAAGGAAGGCGAGAGGAGTCAAATGGTGCATTCAAGTGCGCTCAGTTTGTTCGAGAACCGAAATTTGTTCGTCATCCGAGGCATAAAGAACTTGAAATTTTTGGTCAAAAACCGAATTGGTCGAGAACCGAGACGTTCGAAAACCGAGGTTTGACTGTACAAAAAATGGATGAATTCATTTCAGTGTATTAAAAGTAAAGATGATTTAAAATAAAGAATGAGTCCTGTATAAACTCAATATTTGAATATTATAGCCTGTTCCACTCCAATGTCGCAATACTCGATGCTTGGCGTTCGTCGCCCCCGCCGAAGTGGAAAACGCAACGTCCGCAAGTCACCGATCTGACGCCGGCGTTTTGTGCGTTTTTGCCAGATGGGCAACGAAGAGCAGCAGGAGAAGCTGCTGCGCTCGTGGCTGGACTGCTGCGTGACGGACGGCGGCGTGCTGGTGGCCCTGCAGAAGAGCTCGCGCAGACGCAACCACCCGCTCGTCACGCAGATGGTGGAGAAGTGGCTGGACGGATACCGGCAGATACGCGCCTGCGCCGCGCTCTCCGACGGCGAGGAGGAGGAGGACGACGACGACGAGTGAGCGCACGCTCGCTCGCTCGCTCGCCAGTTGGGACTTTGGGGCAAACTGTGACGGGCGCGGAAAATAAAAAAGGTTTACAAATTCAAACCCACCCTTTTCCCCCCCCCCCCCTTCCCACCTCCCATTTGTATCTCCACCGTGACGGATTTGCTCCATGTCAACGCATGGATGGAAAGCCCCTTTGAAGCATTCGGTCCACAACCTGAGGCTCCGTGCACCTTCTTTGTCCTCACGAGTAAGACAATTCAGTGCGCTGGTTGAACAAACGGGGTGCACCAGGAGAACAACCGCGTCTACTAGTGATTTTTTGGGGTTTTTTTTCAACACTGTGCGCTACCACTTTCGGGTTTTATCCATCCTACCCGTCACACTATTTATCCCATATTTGCCGCTTGAGCATTTATTTGTTCTCCATCTTAAAGTCCGTGCACTTCTTCGCCCTTTTGCTCCGACCAGTAAGACAGTCTAGCGCGCTAGTGGAGCGAACATGTCTTACTAGTACAAACATAAGGTGAATATCAATGGAATAAATGCATAAGTAACTTTATACGCCTTAGTTTATATGTACAGTGTATATATAAAATAAGCCTCGATTGAAGGTCCATGTCCTAGTATGCGCTTTATCCTCCCTAGTAAGACGATGCAGCCAACTAGTCGGAACAACTGTCGTACTTGTATGTTTTTTTTTGTTTGTTTGTTTTTAACTAGTGCCACATTTGGCCTCAAGCCATTTGAGCATTTATTTGATAACAGCCTCAGGCCCCTGTGCTACTCCGTGCTTTGTCCTGACTAGTAAGACTACTATTCAAAACACGAGTCGAACGACTGCGTCTTGCTAGTCACCCCCCCCCCCCCCACACACACACACACATTTTTGTTAGTAACTGCACACTAGTAGGACAACTACATATTACTTTTGAAGCACTACCGGTTATTTCGGTGCTACTATCGATTCTAGAAGGCCTACTCGTACGTGACACGTGGCTACTAGTTTGGCCTTGTAATACAGTCAAACCTCGGTTTTGGTCCATAATCCGTTCCAGAAGGCTGTTCGAAAACCGAAATTGTTCGAAAACCGAAACCACGCTCTTTGTAAAATAAAAATGCTTATTGAACACGTCTGCTCACAATGGAAAGCAACACGAGGAAGCGTCACCTTCTCGTGTAAGGAAGCCGAGAGGAGTCAAATGGTGCATTCAAGTGCGCTCAGTTTGTTCGAGAACCTGAAATTTGTTTGTCATCATAGGCATAAAAAAATTCAAAATTTTTGGTCGAAAACCGAATTGGTCGAGAACTGAGACGTTAGAAAACCAAGGTTTGACTGTACTAGTGCAGCATAGTGGTTTGTTATTTGGTTTTATTAATTGTGTGCTGGTAGGCCCAAAAAGTGGTACACGGCGGACTAATACACGGACCTTAAGCTGGCTAGCCATTGCCGCATTTATTCATTGTCCTTGATAACGAGCCGAAGGTCGTAGCAAAAACAAATTGTATTACGGGTGAAGACAAAGAGCATACTAGTACATGGACGTTTTAAGATAAATATCAAGGATATGGGATGAATGCTCAAAGGGCTTTCCATAATTATGCATGTGGTTGTTGAAATGAATTCGACGTATAGTTCAACATGAACTCGACCAGCATTGATGTGTTCTGTTCAAAAAGCAAGCACATTGTTTCCGATTTGGATTTTGGAGAAGAAAAAAAATGGACAAAGCCATTTTTGTGTTTAGAAGTTTTATTGAAGCACTGCACATTTATGACGACATTTCTACACGAATGCGATCGCTTGAACCAGGTCAAGGAAGCGCTTGAGGGGGAATTAAAAAAAAAAATAAAGGGAGGGAGGCGTTCCCTTTATTGAATTTTAATTGAATTGAATACAACTTTATTGTCAAATGTGCTGTACGTATGTGTAACATACAGCACAGATGTCCCCCTCAACATAAAACCTTTAATAAGTGGACTCACATTATAGAAGTTTGCTTTTTGTTTTTAGTCGACATATTTATTATGATTGTATTTGGAAGCTCATAATCTGTATATTTTTCTGCTTTTTGGAGGGGGGGGGGGGTGGGTTGAGGCAGTGATGAAGAAGCGACATCGCGATGACGTCAAGTTTACCGGTGGTTTTGATTTTTCGGTAGTACCTCAAGGGGACGTCTACAACCTGGTGCTTGTTTTTTTTTTTCTCTCATTTTTTCATTTCATGTCAGATGACTTCAGCTCTTTCGCCTTTCCAGGTCACCCTCACTCACCTCGTTTGTGTGGTAAAAGCATCTCGTCACGGCAATGACATCAAAACCAAAGTTGATGGGGAATTCACTACTACTTATTACTGTTTTTGCCACTTTTTTTCCCCCCTCCCTCGGTTCGGAGCGTCCACCTGTGGTGTGTTGCTTGATATTGATGCAATAGTTGGTTTGTGGATTATAATTTTTTTTTTTTTTCTTAGTCCTCATGTCACCAGACATACATGCAAGAGTGTAACATAAACAAGTGAGCAAAAAAAAAAAAAAACAACCAACAACCAGAAAAATAAAAAACATTTTTTCAATGTTTCAACTGTTGACTTTTATTTACAGTATTAGTACTGTACTTATTTTCACTCGGACAGGATGTATTACACCCTCTAGTGGAAGTTGCATTTATTTCCGTTAACTGTTCACTTTTGAATTTAGTTTACGATGAATTTTTCAAAGGTTGGTTTGAACAAGTACTAATACATTTATAAACGTATGTTATTTTTTATTTTTTTACGTTCACAATACAGTTAACAATGTGTCGGTTGTGGAGTCATGCGCATGCGCGGTAAAGCAAATACTGCACGTTAGCTGGTCATTTGCATTTGAGTGGACTCACCGTTTAGCTTTAAATGCGTTAGTTTTTAGCAACATGGCAACAGACGTATTTCATTTTTAACCCACCCGATTGTGGTACTGAAGTTGTTGTGGGAGGAAGCCTCAAACTCGTCGGACACGCACCGCGTAAATGGGCACACGTCATGCAACCTGCCAAAATTAGCACAATATCATCTTTCCGCAAGTGGAGTACGGAGGCTCCTCTCCACTTGGGATGGCGGCGAGTGCACTTGCGCGAGTGCGCAATTTCTTCTTCGTTGGTTTCAATAGTTTTCTTCTTCGGGTGGGCGGACGATCCACCATTACAGGGAAGCGGAAATTTAAAATGCGACCGATTACAGGAGGCGAGTCCCATTCTAATTGATTCGAGAGGCTCGATGCCCACTTCCAAGTATTTTCATATTATAATAATACCTTTAATTTTTGAGTGTTATTTTAAATCTGATTATGCTGTTACAATTAGATTTAGATGTTTAAAAAAATTTTTTATATCTTTAATTACAATTCAAATCATCGTAATTATAAATCCTAGCCTATTACAATTGATAAAAAACTAAAAAGTAATTTATTTGACAAATTCCATGACAGCATTAATTACTATTTTGAATCAGTTGAATTATTTCACTTGTGTACTTGAGTAATATTTTTCTACATTGGCACACAAAAGCATATCGCTCTCAAATATTATTCACAAATCTGCCTAAATACATTTGTGAGCACCTCTCTTTTGCCGGGGTAATTTGTCGCATATGAAGAAGCCCTTTTGACAGCACAAGTGTGCCTTTGGCTACCAACCATAAAACGCCACTAATATTTCAAAGGAATCCACAAAATCACATTCCACCAGTTCGTATCATCAATCAGGACAGCATGTATTTATTTGTGGTTTCCAGCTGCACTTAATGTTATGTTATTATACTGTATGGTCGCCTTGTACAAGAACAAAAACACAAACAGCCACCCTAAAATAAGTGTAAAAAAAAAAAAAAAAACGACAAGGAGCAGTCACATGATTTAAGAACATTGAACAACTGCACATCAACTGAATTTGACATAAAAAAAATGGAGGAAAAGAAACAAAATCCAGATTTGTGTCTATTCAGTTATGGCTTGGAAGTTAATTCTCGCTTTTATTTTGTCCTACGTTTCTAGCTCACGATGATGCAAATATAATTTACTGAATGGATGATTTTGCTTTAAAATGGGGTTTTTTTTGGGGGGGGGGGCCTTATGAGGACGATTCCTGTTGAAAAAACACACGTGTAACACTTGCAAGAAACAGGACAACACTTGCAACACAACATTGAAAAAAGAAGGAAGAAAAAAAAAGAAAAAAAAACCAAGAGCTGGAAAGAGGGAATGAAGGAAAGGAGCGGAGTAAATGGACATTCCGTCCTGCAAGTCCAGGAGGGCTCATGTGACAGTCTCATCTGTGCGTCCTCCGTCTGGGGTGTGTGTGTGTTGGGGGGGGGGAGGGGGGTTGGACACACGTAGCCCGGCAGGCGGGGGGGGGGGGGGGGGGGGCATCAGTGCCTGCTCACGGCTCGCTCATGTGCTCTCTGGTGGGGTCTCCGTTTTTGGAGGGCTGGTTGGGAGAGGTGGCCTGGGATGCGTGGGTGCCCGGGGGCAGGGTGTGGGCCACGGGCACGCCGCCGGGCAAAAGCCCCTCCAGGGGCCGGGAGATCCCGCCGGAAGCCACGCCGCCCACCACGCCCGGTGGGAACCTGCCAACGCAGAAAAAGGCTTTCTGTGCTTGGACAAAAACATCATTTCTTCTCCTACTACAGTGGACACCTATTCCAAAGTTCTTCTCCTATATTATGGATGATAGAGATCAAGGATGGGCAATGTAAATGATGGAGGGGGGGGAGCCCACAATTTTTCATCAGGGAGCCGCATACTGCATGGCCGCGCACTTGAACATGTTTATAATCCCCCCCGCCACCCCAAAAATCTTTTTTGATGAATCAAGGGTCCACTCACAGCAGGCTACGAGCTGCCCATCCACGATATGGATGATACACAAATCCACATCGCTATAAGTTTGGGGAACCCAAAGGGGAATTCGGGGTGGGGGGGAGTCATATAGGGAACACACGGTTGGTTTGGAAGCTGGGGAGGGACAATGTGGTCCAGGTGAATGGAACACACATTGAGGTTTACCAGGGGAAGGTTTTTTTTTTGTGCGCATCACCATGAATCATTTACCTGCTTTGACAATTAGGAATATAATTTGTCCTGCATTCCCCCCGTTGCTATGGCGTGTACCATGGTTTGGTTCACTCGGCTGTGTGTGAGAGAAGCAGTTCAGTCCCGTTCAAGCCAAACATGACGTTACGCACGCCGGAACCTCCAAAGTCCAAATGCTGTCACTTCTTCTTTCTCAAAACACATTTTTTTGACTCATAAAGCAAATTGTGTCATTCTTTTTTTGTTTTGTTTTTAAAAATTAAGAAGTGAATTTTAAATCACTAATGGTTGTAGTAGGACATTCTCTACTTCTTCTACGTCCTTTTTGGGGTGCTCCACTTTGGAAGTTCCGCTGTATTTGGGCCTCGAGCGTAAAAGCTTCCCGTCGGCATGCAGCTACAAGCCTCCCACCTGTAGGCGGCGCCGTTGATCTCTGGGTGAGGCTGCGGCTGCTCCATCACTCCCCAGGGCGCCGAGGTGATGAAGAACTCTTTGTTAACGCAATTCCGCAGGCTGTCGGGGATGCGACCTAGATGGGAGGAAACACGCAATCAGCATGGTGTAAGTTCTTAAAAGAGTTTTATTCGATTTAAAAAAAAAAAAAAAAAAAAACGGTAATCACCGTTTTTTGTGTTTTATTAATTTATATTTATTATTGCTTAACGTTGACAGTTAAAAGTGAAATGGTTACTCTATACTTAAGCTAGTGTTAATGCGATGATAACAAAATACAGATTCCAATTCCGACTGCCTGAATACCGATACCGAAACGATATCATGGCAAAAGCTAAAAACATCCGCAGAAGTACAGACTCATTTTTTAAAATGATTATTATTTTATTTACTTATTTATTTTAAACTAGAGTATTTTATTTTTTTTCCTGTACTACTACCTGTGATGGCTCGGCGGATCTCGGTGGCGGCGGCCTCGCGCATCTCCAGCGACGCCTGCTCGCTGTACCAGGCGGTGTGCGGCGTGCAGATCAAATTGGGGGCGTCCTTCAGGGGACCTTGAGAAAAGCTAAAAAGGGGAACATTGGATGTGGAAAAAAAATTACATTAAAAAAAATTTAAACCACGTGATTAACACTCTAAATGCATTAAGATGCCAGTTTCATTTGGTCTGAAAATGATTTGTTTCGCAAAAAATAATGTTCATCTATGCCAGCGACGTACAGTGACCTGCAAAACTTTTCTTCTACTAAACGGAAGAAGGTAGCATGAACCCCTGCGTCACGTTGCTTTTGGATGACGTCGTAAAAAAAATCAGCCGTCCCTTTGCTAATTCAAGATTGGGAAAAGAACAGACCTAAAGGGTTCCGACTCGTGGACGTCCAAGGCGGCGCCGCGTATTCGGCCTTCTTTGAGGGCCTGCGCCAAGGCCTTTTCGTCCACCAGGCCCCCCCGCGCCGCGTTCACCAGAAAGGCGCCTTGACGCATCTGCAGGCGGACAAAGGGAACTTGTCAATGCGTCAACAAACATCAAAACCAAATTTATTGAGATGTCGAACAAAAAGCACGTGTGTCCCCCCCAAAAAATTATAGGGCGGCAAGAACAACAATAATCCAACAAAATTCACATAGGTTTCAAATTTCAGATGCTTTTTGGTGGGATTTTTGTTTTTATACAAGATTAGAAAAGTGTATTTGGTGTTAGAGTATATACAGTATGTTTTGTTGAACTTTTAACAGGGTTTTATCATTTAAAATACATTCAGAAAATTTGGATTTTTTTTTTTTGCTCGACAAAAAAAAATTGTTAAAGAAGCTTGAATCGTGATTTTTTTTTGTGTTTTGTTTTTGAAGTAACAACTCACAAATTATAGTTATAATAAATAGTTAATACCAAACTATGAAGACTACCATTATTATCCTGTTTAATTAATTTAATTTAAAAATATGACATTTTTTGTGACTTTGGAATTTGTATCCAAGTTCCTTTTGAATTAAAAAAAACTCAATTTGGATTTGTTTTTTCTGGGAGAGGAACAAAAGTAATCCAACAACATTCATTTTGTTTTGCTTCTTTAAATAAGAAACTATTTAAAGAAACATGCTTTTTTTCTCCCTTTTTTTTTTAAATAAGACTTTTCAAAAGTTGAGTTTATGATTTTGCTATTAAAAAAAAAAAAATCTAAATATGAGATAGAGCATTTTATTTTTACCGAAAAAAAAAAAAAAAGAGATCTGTTTTTTGTTGTTGTATTGTAATTTTCTATTGTCACTGTCCAACTTCCTTTCTTTTTTCGTTGTTGTTTATGGTTGTTTTTTTCTGGGGGTGGGTGACCAAATAAATGAAAACAGACAGGGATGCTGGCAACAAAAAGCGTGTACTGTGTCTCCAAATTTTCTTCAAAGATTTTTTTTTTTTTTTTTAATTGGCGACATTCAACTGTGGCACAAATGATCCTTTAGACATGTGTCTTAAGAGTAGCGCATGGATTTGATGCGTCGTGTCGTGCCTGCTTGATGGTGAAGTCGTTGATGAGGTGGTGGTTGTGCTCGTTGAGGTTGCAGTGCAGAGAGACGCAGTCGCTCTGGTAGAGGAGGTCCTGCAGCGTGTAGACGCGCTGCACGCCCAGCGAGCGCTCCAGCCCGTCCTGCAGGTACGGGTCGTAGAAGATCACGTTGAAGCCGAACGCCTTGGCCCGCATCGACACCGCCTGGCCCGCGCGACCTGCAGGGGGCGCACGGGAACATGTGACGAAAGGCCGACGGGGGGAAAACGTTTGATCGTTTCACGCATCTGGATTTGAGTTTGGCTGGGAGGTTTTGTTTTTGTTTTTTTTGGGTGCAATATTTTTATCTGTACAGTCGCTAAAACTTTTAATGCATCCTCTTGATCGGTTTATTTTTGGATTTAAAAAAAAATAAAGACAGGACATTTTGTGAATACTGGGAGTGCCACATTTTAAAATGTATTTGTTTATTTTATTTTATTTTTAAGGATTCCTTTGTCTTTTTATTGAAAATGTGTTCCCCCCCCCCCAAATTATTTTTGGTGTGTTTTGAAGAAAAAAAAATGCTTTTGGTATTTTGTTGCATCAGATAGCCATCGGTTGCAAATAAATAAATAAATACATTCCTACAAAAATACATTTTTAGTTGATTAATTGATGAGTTAATTAATTAATCAAATACTTGAAAGTACTGCATTTTCAACTGCTCTTATATTGGGTTTTATTCGATGATGAATGTGCGCCTCGTGACTGTACCAGTGAGCCTATGTTCTGTCTACATTAATATTAGTCGGGAGTCATAGTAAAGATTGTGGCAAGGCAACACTCGGAGCTCCTCAACCTACGTCAACAAAGTTCAATGGCACCAAAATGCCACGAGAGGGTGGCATAAACAACTTTTGGCTAAATAAAGCTCCTCAACTCACTTCAACAAACTTCCTTGGCACAGAGATGCCACAGGATGGTGGCCCGAGTAAAAAAAAAAATTAAAAAAATTAAATAAAAAAAAAAAAACGACGACAGCCAAGTGAGGTTCCCTGTTGTCGTTGTCGTAGTTCAGCTCACCGAATCCGATAAGGCCGAGCGTCTCTCCTCGGATCCTGGCCGCCCCCGAGGCCACCTCTCGGATCTGCTCCACGCTCTGGACCCGCGTGCCCTCCCGGAGAGCCTGGTAGAGCCAAGTGTTCCTCCTGTACAGGTTGAGAATGTGACAGAGCGTCGAGTCGGCCGTCTCCTCCACGGCCGCCGAGGGAATGTTGCACACGGCGATACCTGCGGAAGCAACGGGGGAGAACTCTTACGGCGACTTTCAAGCCTTAAGTGGGGACTGACCTGACCTCATCTGCCGCTTCAAATAATTGTTTCGTAATATAATGATGGAAACCAAATCAAAACAATACAAAAAATGTGACGCCACTGGTGGTTCCCAATGAATATTTATCTAACGTGACATCAACAAAACAAAAAAAACGTATGAACGATACTCATATGTGGTTGCTCTAAACAACCAATCAGAGGAGAGACAAATGGTGACATCATCGAGGGCGCGCTTGTTGGCCACGTGAGGGGCAAATTTGACACCCGATTGGGTCAGGAAAGAGTCGCTTTGAGAACGCGGGCAGATTAAATTGGCACGGCAACACAGACTGAAATCTGATTGGATGAAATAAATCGCATCTCTAGGCGCACACTAGAAGCACCGCGGTCGAAAGAAACACGAAGAAATGAAGAGGGGAGACTGTTGGGGATAAATTCATACAATTTCATTTCGCAAATATTCGCTTTTGATTGTAAATGTTTGTCATTGCTTCTTCTGATAACGCCGAGTGAGCGCCAGCCGCCGGGTTTCCGTCCTGCCCGGTTTTCATTTTGACGCCGGCGTCTCACCGAGCTCTCCGGCCGCCTTGATGTCGATGTTGTCGTAGCCGCTGCCGATGCGGATGATGATGCGGAGCGCCTTGAACTTCTCCAGGTCCTCTCGGGTCAACGTGATGGTGTGATACATCATGGCCCCCACCGCCTCGCTCAGCACCTGTCGTCATCAGCGGGGTGACTTTTGACCTTTCGCACACAACACTGCCTCCTCCTCCTTCTTCAACGCTAATATTGATGATTATTTCTTGTTCAACCCTTTCGGGGACATCGGCTACCACAGCGGACGGCTTATCGTGTGACCCGATTTAAATGAATGCGCGGCGCAGATTCTGCCTAGCAACAAATGACATGCAGGCGCCTTCGTGTTAAAGTTGCGCATCAGTCACTCCAGTGAGCAAGCGATTCGAAACTGCCGGCTTTTATATGCGCCGCCGGTCTTGGCACCATCGGTCACCGCGGTGGACACGTGAGGTGAAAAAAATAAAATAAATAAAATGAAGTCTGCCTAGCAACAAATGACATGCAGGCGCCTTTGTGTCAAAGTTGCGCATCAGTCACTCCAGTGAGCAAGCGATTCGAAACTGCCGGCTTTTATATGCGCCGCCGGTCTTGGCACCATCGGTCACCGCGGTGGACACGTGAGGTGAAAAAATAAAATAAAATAAAATGAAGCATTCCGAACCTGCACCCCCGGACGGATGTAAATTTCGACTTGCCATCATCTAAATGCAAATGTCTTGTTGTGTGTGCATTTAAATAAGGAGGAACTGCCACATCGGCAGTTTGTCACATTAAAGTCGAGGTGGCGTAGCGGAGCGCTTATGAAAATAACAGGCTTAAATTCACAAAACTAACCGCAAACGGAATTAACTTTGCCGCCGCGGATTAGCATCGCACCGGGGATTTCCTTATACCCCCTTTTTTTTGTTTTTTTTAAATTTATTGGTTGCCGGAGGGGAGGCGGTCGCTCAAGCGAAGTTGAAGAAAGCTCGTCCGTCTCGTGCTTTATCTCGGTTTCAGAACCGAACAGTGAAGTGTCCGGGAAAATGTTTTTTTTTAAGCAACCTCCTAAATTAAACGTCATAAAAAATGTAAAAAGGGAGTTCACCACTAAAGGACAATGTAGCACATGGTCAAAACTGCTTGTACCAAAATATTGAGGCATAATCAAGCTGATATTGTTTATTGTAATGCAGATTAATTTATTGCTTGTGTTTAATTAAAAAAAAAAATTAAAAAAAAGGACCTTGAAAAAAAAAAAATTGCACGAATCCCATTATTGAGTGGGGGAAAAAAATTAAAATTCCAATCAGATGATTTTTTTTTTTAAATCCTTCTGACTCATGTGTGTCAAAACCAAAAAGGGATGTTACCTTTTCGTGTATTTCCTGCGTGGACTGAGCGTCGCAGAAGGCCACGGTGGCCAGGTCCTTGAGGATGGGCATCTCCACCGTGCAGTCGCGCCCGTCCAGCAGCGCCACCAGGGGACGCGGGTGCATGGGCCCGTTCATGATCTGCGGCCGGATACCTGCGCAAAGGCAGACCGCTTGAATTATTCATCTGAGGCGCTCGCACGCCGCGCAGGAAGAGGAGGAGGAGGAGGGGAAACGATATCAGGAAGTGTTTCCCCGCTCGAATGACACACACACACACACACACACACACACACACACACACACACACACACACACACACACACACACACACACACACACACACACACACACACACAAAGCGGTGTTACTGTATCAACTGGGTTTCCCGGCAACAGGTCCTTTTCATCCCATGAGGTCACCACCTCAATCATCCAATCGGGTCAGTTCGTGTCTCTCACTCCAAAATAAATGTAAAAAAAAATCAAATCAAATAAGCAAAATGAGGAGGAAAGGTGTTGGGTGTCCGCACATTATTGGCTGGGCCCCGTTGCCTGTTGTCATGGTGATGGGCAGAATAATGATAGAAATTTTAATTCCGTCTGGTGGCGGGAATCTTTGGCGGGTGTGAAATTTGCGACGCTGAAAGTCAAAAGTTTGCTTTCAATTACCCCCTTCAAAGGATCTATAACAGAAAAGGGATGGGCCAGTATCGACACTATGCATCTTGTAAGAAATGCAGATACCAGCCACAGATACTGAAGGCAAAACACATCTGACATCAAGTACGTCTTCCTTGCCAGGAGTTGGGATCGTTCAGAATGATCCGTCCTCGTGTTCAATGAAATTTGTTGTATCGTGAGTACGAGGAGGATCAGTCGCGGGTATCGGTATCAAGACTGACTGGTATCGGTCTGAAAAAAGGTGGTATCGAACATCCCGAAGAGCACGGATACTCAACCGGTGTGTTGTTAGAGGTCAGGTGTACGGCGGAATATTCCAATGTCACTTCATCGGTCTGAAAATTTTTTTTTTTTTGTTCTTCCGTTCTATGCTGGCAACGTATGCGGATTGGCAGAATAATTCTGAGAGCGTGAAAAAAAAAAAAAAATGTCATTTGGACATTTTTGGGTGACATTTTGAGATTGTGACAAAAAAATGTTGGGAAACATTCATCTCTATTTTACATTTTTTTTGTTGCTCCAGGTTTGAACTGTTCGTGACAGGATCATCTCTTACAGTGGATATAAAAAGTCTACACACCCCTGTTCAAATGACAGGTTTTTTTGTGGAAGTGCCTGTGATGTTACAATGAAACAAAAGGCAGATTCTTTATTTTTTTGGCGGGGGTGGGGGGTGGAATGAATGCCGACATGTCACTTTTTAGACAATGAAATGCATGAATTCACTTTTATCTGCTTTATCCTCACAATAGTCCCAGCCGTCTTTATTACCCTGACACCGATCGCCAGCCAATGAACAACCATTGCTCACACTTGCGGACAATTTGGAATGTTTCAATTTGTTTTTGGAATTCCGAGTCGCATGCAAATTCTACACAGGGAGGCCGGAGCTGGGTTCGAACCTCTGCACTGTGAAGTCGACGCGCTAACTATTGGACCACCGGGCCGCCCACAATGAAATACAGAAAAAAAACAAAGAAAATGTGATCAATTTTGGTTCAAGTTCGCATCTAATTAAGTACGATTAAAAACACAGAAAACAGCAGGCCCAAGTAGTTTAAAAAAAAATAATTGGGGTGCCAAAAAAAAATCCCAGAAGCCTTCAATAATTTCTATTATGACTGAAAAGTATTTTAATTATGTTCCTTGTCGTCGCCTCCCGTCTCATTTTACTTCATATCGACGCTTTCCTGTCATCGCTCTCCTGCGTTGAATGACGTTTTTATGGCAGCCTTGTAACTCACTTTACAACTCCGATGACAAAGAGATTGAGTTTCCCCTTTTTTTTTTTTCTTTTTTAACTGCACATTTTTACATCACAAAGCTTAATGTTATAACCGCGCGGCACTTGGAATAAAAGTCGTACTTCCTGGACGCGCCCGAGCGGGATATCACGATGAGAAGTGCGCGAAAAGAAAAGGTCGTCAACGGGACGATGAATGACAGACGAGCTTGAGACGGGGCTGTGTTTGCGTTGTCGTTCACCGGAGCGACCGCACGCACCGTTGGCAGGACGTAAAGAGTCTGGCGCGGAAGGGAAAGAACCTTCCAGAAGCGTAACTGTTGATTCGCGGCGGCTGAAAAGCTTTCCCCGCCGGCGTTAATAAGGCAGAACGTGCCGGCGCGGAAAACCTGCGGCGGAATCTGGAGATAATTAACTCTCGAGCGATGCTGTTAATGCGCGTTTTAATAGCGCGGGTATCTGAGTAATCCGCGTAAGGAGCTTGTTGGCTAGGCGCAGAACAAACAACAAACGCGGGAAAAGAAATGATGTGCGGAAACGACGTTGGGATGTGACAAAGCTCAGGATGGCAAACGCTGGTCGAAAATGAAAACCGCTGTCTTTTATATAACACGAAGAAGAACACAATGTCCATTGAAAGACGCAAAAAAATGATAAAGTCAAACCTCGGTTTTCGAACGTCTCGGTCCTCGACCAATTCGTTTTTTATGCCTCGGATGACGAACAAATTTCGGTTCTCGAACAATCCGAGCGCACTTGAAGGCACCATTTGACTCCTCTCGCCTCCCTTACACGAGGAACGTTTTCGGTAAACATTTTTATTTTAAAAAGAGCGTTCGTCAGTGGTAGAGTGCAGAGGACCGGGGATCCCAAGTTTGACGCTTGCCTCGGGTGCTGTTGCTTTCTCATCGTGAGCATGACTGTGTTGCGAGTTGGCAACCAAGGGTGTCCCCCGCCACTTTTTATTGAAGCGGTTCGGAAAATGGATGGATGGAAGAGCGTGGTTTCGGTTTTCGAACAATTTCGGTTTTCCAACAGTATTCTTGAACGGATTATGGACGAAAACCGAGGTTTGACGGTAATTCCACTAATAAACAGACTAAAACATTCCCCTCAAACAGAATCGATTTGCGCTTGGGTATTTTTATTACTCCCCCCGCTAGCGTAAAAAAAGGGCTGCGAGTTGAACATCCGCGCGCTACCTTTGTTAGCAGGTAGCCCACGAAAGATTTCAGATATCTTCCAGTCGCGCTAAGTCGAGTCTCTAAATATTTCCGCCGCTGCGAGCATTTTGCGCCAACCCGCCACGGTTTGATTTCAGCGAAAGGCGTCCGCGTCGCTAATGCCAAAACATGCTAAAGGGGCCGCCGATTCGTTGACTTCGAGCTAGAACCACCAAAAGTCGAACAGGAGACAGCGACAAGAGTGGTCTTAAGAAACAACCACGCCGCGACACAAAACTGAAACAAAGTTCAGATTTTAAAGAACTACCAAAAAAAAAAATGTCAAACGTCTGCTATCAGGGTCCTGGATTTTCTAATGCTAAGCTAACGCTAACCACCAGAACATCTTTGACTGCTTGCAGAGTGTCAAATCCGGACTCAGCTGGATATACATATAAATTTTTTTGCCCAAAGCAGGAGAGAAAAAAAAATATATAAGCGCAAATAGCAACGTCAAAGTAATCCGTGCTCGACAGTTGATATTTTTGGAGTCCTCCTGGGCGGCAACGGCTTTGCATGACAGCAAGGATCATTTTGATTCACACGATGACACTTCCCGGTTGGTTTATTGGCCCTCCAAACCACCAACCCAAACGAAACCGGAGCCCGACGTCTCCGCCCCAATCAGACCCTTTGTGAGGGGGGAAAAAAAAGAAAAAAAAAAAAAGAGTATCGTCTTGCTTTGAAGTAAACATTCGAAAGCACATGTAACAATGTGACTGAAGATGGTTTAAATTAGGCAGTGGGATAATTTTGGGCTGGAAATCTTTTGGGCTACAGTTGCAAAGTGCTTGTGCCAAAGCCCCATAAACGTACTCCAAGTGTTTTTTATCGTTTCCCAACAGCCAGCCAGCCAGCCTTGTCTACAAGTGAGGCGCAAAAGCCCCGCGTTTCAACTCGCCGAATGTAAATAAGGCTTTATCTGACAGCAGGTCGCCCTCTTCGGTGGAGGTCTGCGGGGATTTAATGTGCCGCTGCAAGCTTGAAGGCTTGATAGCGTCCTCCGGCCAACACTAATCACAAACTGAATGATTCTCCAGGAGCTATGAAAACTTTTTTTTTTTTTTTGCCAGCGCTGGCAAGCGAGACCTCGAAACCACAAATGGATTGCAGATGTTCTAATCTAAAAAGGAAAAAAAAGGGGGAAAAAAATAAACTTGTGAATGTTAATATGAGACGAAGATGGGGAGGGAGGTAGAGAAATAGAAGTACGAGATATATCGGTCCGGAGTGTACGAGCAAGGACATTAGTTTGTTTTGGTTTGGTTTCTTTTGTCCAAATCCAGCCGAGGCTGGATCTACTCATGCAGCCGAGGCTGGATTTGGACAATCGTCACAAATGTACCCCACTTGGGGCATGCACGGGTACCACTTCCTCGGAACAGAAGCTACATTCAACTTTTCGTCGATACTGAGAAACGATACTTGAGAGAACAACTTTCGATATCATTGAAGTGGCTTGATTTTATCCGTTAATTTTTTTGGTTTGGAACAGAACTCTGGAGATAGAACGATTAAAAAAAAAAATGTTTGAATTGATTGACTACTTGTTTGGGAAGCCCAGGTCGCAATTGGTATTTAATCAAAGTAATCGGTCTTCACACCGGATTTAATGCGAAATCGTTCACTCGATGCTACCAAACACTTTTATTCCGTTGCACAAAATACAACCGCGATCCCCAACCGTTCTTGCCCCACAGACCAGTTTAACGTCAGACAATATTTTCAGGACCCGGCCTTTAAGGTGTGGCGGATAAATACAACAAAATAATACGATATGACCTGCGTGAAAACTGTGGTATTTTCGATACGTAATAATAAACACGAATCATGACACGAGGAACGTCCTATCTGGCCGCAACACCCTCTGGTCGCTATGGTCACGTTTAAACGTGCCTTCAAAATAAGATACGCCGCAAATACAAAGTGCATGAAAAATACGGTTCACCATCACCGCATATTATGCAGAGTGCGCTTACTGCGTGGGAATCTTCTGTTGAGATCGATCCGTATTTTTTTTACGTAGGTCTCCTGTCTATTAATGGAGCCTTCTTTTTCTTGAAAATCGTCGGCTCTTCTTCTGTCTCCTGGCTGGGTCTTTTTCATTTGTTTTTGACTCATTTTGCTAGCTCCTGAGTGTCATTTTAGCGGTAACCGACCATGTGACAAAGAAGCGCGCCTTGACCTGCGTCAAGAGTGACAAACTGTCGACGGATGTAACAGAGGATCAAGTCATTTTTCAAAATAAAACATCTTTCAGAATCCGAAATGAATAAAATGGGAGTAATGTAAGTTATTTATTCTTTCTGTGCGGCCCGGTACCAAATGACCTAAGGACCGGTGCGGGTCCGCGGCCTAGGGGTTGGGGACCGCGGATATACAACGTTATCTTGAATCTCTAGTCATGATACTCCGAGACCGATCCCCTACAGAGGAGTGACTCACTTCGGGGACTCGTCTATGTCCCCGCTGTAATTTTCTACTCAACGGCCAAGTCGCTTCCACTTGTCGAGGTTCAAACTTCCCATCGCCGAGTGGAGTGGGAAAAGGTGCCGAAAGGCTCCCCGCCGCAGTCAGAGCGGCGCGACGCACGGCGAAGACGCCCCCCCCCCCGCCGCCGCCCCACACCGGGCCCCTCCGTGAGCAGAACAATAAAAGTGCAAAAACAAAAGGAAGTGAGGAAGATTTTCCATAGCGCGATGATGTCAAGGCCACGGCGGCGGTCGTCGGGTTCACGGCGAGCGTTCGCAGGAAAACTTTTGCGCGCTTTGACCTCGAGCCAGGAGCGGCTCAACGGGCTCGGGACCAACAGCTGGTTAAGGTTACCTAGCAACTCAAAAGCCGGGGGAGGGGGGGGGGGGCCTCGGCGATGGAGAATGAGAGCGTGAGTAGGGCAGCGGGAGCTGGGGAGGAGGAGGGTAGCGCCTGGAACACAGTTGGGGTTCTTTGTGGCAAGTGCAGCGATATTAAAGTCTTCCCAAACAAGGAGGCAAAGCGACGTAACACGGTAAGCTTCGAGGACGCGGGCGGGCAAGAAGGATGCCGTTTTGATCAGCTAAGTAAGAAAAAGAAAGCTTTATTAAGGAAGATGAGCTGCTTTTGCATCTGCGAGGAAGGCATTTAAAATTTTGTCTGTAAAAACAGAGCAAAAAAAAACAAAACTGCACTGAGCAAAAAACAAAAAGAAAAAAAAAACGCCTTAGGCCACACCACTCGCTCTGCAGTTTTAATGACTTTTTTTTACAGCAATCATGCTGACATATGAAAATAGCAAATAGTAAGACAAAATCTATTTTCATGGGCCAACGAAGCCATTACATTTTAGTGGCAGTCGAGTGTGTCATTCTCCATGAATCAGGAAGTAGCCTGTTCCCTAACATTTTTTAATATGCATTTTACATTCACTTTTTTTACGTAGACAAACGAAAATGCTAATCTCCAATTTTTCTCCTTCAAATCAAAAGTATTCCGTTCCCATTGATTGACGTCATCATCCACGAAGCAGGAAGTAAACCGGCTAACAACAAATAAACAAAACGCATTCGACTCGAACCATTCCCCCTGTCACATCATCAAAAACGCTACAATTTCACTGTTTGACGTCATTCTTCACTAACCATGACGTAGCCTAGTAACTAACAAACAATGATAAAAATATGTCACTCTTCCATTTAATAGCGTCAACCGCCTCCCCTCCCTCCAATCCCTCGATAAAAAAATGGTACATCCCCGTTGTTGTATGTCATCCCCCACAAACTAGCAAGTAGCATGCTAACCAAAAACCAACTGGAAAAACGCAAATACATCACGCTTCGCAATGCTTGCTCCTTTTTTTGGGGGGGGGGGGGCTTTTAAAATCATGATAGAACCATTTCCCTGTGCTGCAATCAAAAACTGTTATATTGCTTCTTGTTTGATGTCATCCTTCACTCAGAAAGAAGTAGCCTGCTAGCTTTAAAAAAACAGATGGGCAATTACAGCCACCAAGATGCTTTCATTTTTTTTTTTGTGGTACTTTTATACTGTCACAGGCACGCACGGACCGTTGTGCCTTCCCAACAATGACAATTTTGGTGAACATTCTTTGCTCTAGTGACCCCCCCGGCCCCACATGTGGCGATTAGCATGGCATGTAGCCCCAGTGCAAATTTACCACTGGGGATTCAATTGCAGGGCTTCACAGATGCACTGGCAGCCACAAACCGACGTTAACCACTGCTGTCCGGCCATTTCCACTGGCGACAATACAAAACATTCACTTTTGTGCATACATACGAGCTACAATAGGGGGGCCTGTGTTCCTGGCACGGTCTACTTTCTGGAGTGGCTTTTACGATCCCTTGGCATCGGGCAAAAAAAAAGAGGAGGAGGAGGGGAAGGAGGCAATCTTTTTGTTGGCAGACTTGCCCCCTCTGAGCCAACCCACTCCCTCCCCCGTGCCCCCCCGCCCAACCTCCCTTTGCCCCAGCTGGACCCTATCAGCGCCCCGTCTACACCAGCAGCCTATCTCGTCTTCTACTATGTGGACACACACAAAGACCTGGTTTGTCCATTTCTTCCCCCCCCCCCCCCAAACTTAATACAAGACTCAGTGTGGGGAGGAAAACAAGCGCGGGCAAGGGGTGGCGGTGTGGGGTGGGGGGGGGGGGGGGGGGCTAGGTGATATCAGTAACAAACAGGAATGGAGACAAACACTTTCACTTGTGAAGCAGCGAGATACGAAACCATCTGCCAGTATAGATGACGCGCGCACGCACACATGCGCGCGCGAGCTGGTGTGACAAAACAGACACAATCTTGGAGGAACTGCAAAAAGAGCTTTACAGAAACATTTTGCCCATAAATTGTCATTTAAACTTAACACACACACACACACACACACACACACCCACACACACACATTTCGTATGGCCTCCGGGAGCATCCGAGCCAAAATAACAAATCACACCGGTACGTCAAAAGAAACGAGCCGCTAATTGCTGCTGTTTTTGCTCAATCCAACGAGCGCCGGACTGATGTTCAACACACTTTTTCCGCCAGGCTGACGCTCGCTAACACACACGCACTCACTCACACACACACACACACGCACGCACACACACACACCCACCCACACTCAATTTGTCTCTGGCCTGCAGATGATGACACATGACAACCTTTACAATCACCATCAGCGCTGCCTCGCGCCCCCCCCCCTTTCGCGTTGCAGCAGTGCAGCCGCTCTCCAACGCACACGCATGACACACTTCATTGCAAACACATTCAGGAGGCTCATTAGACACCAACGCCTCCTTCGTCGGCTCGACTCGATTTGGAATTTTTATCCGCACCAACAACACAAGAGGCGTTGCTCCTTGCCTGGGAAATGCTGTCGCCACATTCTTCCGATCAGGAGCTGCACATGGTCCACAAAATGTGTTGGGGAGGTGATGGGGGAGGATTAGAAGAAAAAAAAAAAAAAGAAGAAGTGGATGTTTTAAAGGATTCTCTCACGTCCTCTCTTGTTTCCAAATGTGTCCTCCTCTTTGGTCACCTCACCCCCTGAAGCTCCATGTCTTTTATTTCCTCGAGGAAGGGGAAAGGATGGAGAATGGATGTTAAATTAAAAAAAAATTAAAAAGAAAGAAAAAAAACTCCTTATAAATCTCCACTGAAAGGGAACCCAAAAACAAAACCAAAAAAAAATAAAAATAAGGAGGAATGGATTCCTATTTATCTCGAGCCAACAGCGACGAGCGCTTCTCTACGCGCTCCTCTTCTTCTTCTTCTTCTTCTTCTTCCTCTTCTTCTTCCTCCTCCTCGTCTCGTCCAGATCACTTGCACCTCCCTCTACTCGCAGCACTCCCACCCCCACCCCCCCCGCTCTTGGAGACGGCAGGTTTTTGGTCTTTTCACTCAGACGTCAGGCAGCCTTTTGTTGCCATCCACAGAGAGGGAGAGGGGAATTGGGGGAGAAGGGGGGGGGGTGGAATGGAAAAGCCCAAAAAGAAAAAAAAAAAAAAAAAGACAGAGAGGGGAGGAAAAAAATGCACGAGGAGGACCAGTCGCAGCGAGTGTCGCCTCCCCTTGTTCTCTTTTGCTCATTTTTTTTTTTTTTTACATCCCCTCCCTTTTTTTATTAGTGGTGATGTGGCCTTCAGGGTCCTTTAAGAGCGCCAGATTCTTTTGTATCCACACACTCAAGCTGTTTTTTTTTCTGGTATCGCTCACATTTTATTTGTACACATTCCTCCAAATGTCATTTCAACCGGGAATTAAAGCTACTCGTCCACATATACAAGGTTATGATGTATCAATCTTATTTTCACCGCATGATGTTCCTCCGACATCAATGCCAAGTGAAAAATCTCGCGCAATTGCAGGCTGTCAAGTGCATACCAAAACAACAGGTGGCGCTATAACCCATATTCAGGACATCATTGTCTATGACGCCCGAAGAAAGCTACTTGTAGTTTGACCCCTCTTGCATACAAACTTATTAAAAACATACTTTTGAAAGCGAGTTTCCACGAATGAGTGTATCATATATCATTTTGAGGAAATGACATTCGCACAGTTCTCCTTATTAGAGGCGCAGTGTGCTCGCTTCAAGCTGTTGGTCGCTCCCATCTGAGGTTTACTATTGAACTGACACATAAAACTAAAGAATTAAACATTATGCTTAAAGACCGAAATGTTCAATAAAACCAGATCATTTCGTCTATGGCTAGCTTAACGTTAGCATTTAATGCAAAAGGTGCATAGGCTGACAGAAATGAGGCGAAATGTTAGAAAACGTCTTGCTTTTAATTTCGCTGAATCCTAATCAGGAGGGATCATGTTGTGTAAATTCAAACTGGGGGGGGGGTACTGACTGTTATAGTGCTGGCACCAATGACAAAAACGAAACCATATTAAATGTCAAACAAGGCAGCTAAATAAAAAAAAAAAAAACACCTTTAAATATCGCCTACTTCTTTCAGCCAAGACGTCACACGTATACAAACAAGCAAACAAACAAAACAAAAAACGCCTGAGCAGGTACGCCGCATGACGGCAAAGACCTTCAAATCCTTCGGTCTTAAAGTCTTCCGTAAATAGGGATTACCGAGTGACAGATTAAAGCCGTTACTACCTCTACTACGCGACTATGATTGACAGCTTAATTGGATTTATCTAATGAAGGTTAATAAATTAGACCTCCAGGTTACAACTCTGAAGCCGTTCAGTCAATTAACGGGGAATTGAATACCCGGCCCGGCAGCAGATTGATGTTCTATTGTCTGCGATTTGACACCGGGTGTTATGGATTCAGCGTTCAGGTGACGGCTACTTTTTATGATGGTTGGAGATTGATGGCCCTACGAGTGTTTTCCAATGCAAACATTGACTGTCAATGACGCCTTCACGACCGCATTAGCATAGCTTAGCGGTCTGAATTTATCCCCGGTACAAATAAAGGTTCATTTGCCAATTTTTCCAAATCGCTTTGCTCACCACATGAGGTTCAACCTCACCCAATTACGAGATCCCATTCCAAATCGGCCAAATATCGAGCCTGAACGACGATATAAATGACGCATTTTGCAGCTACCAAAAACAGCTCTTCGTACGACAAGCACGACTTCATACAATCCGAACTCACGCATTTAAAGCGTTACAACCTGCAGCCAGAGTCCAAAGCCGAGCTGTAGTTTAAAAAAAAAAAAAAAAACAAGACTCATTCATGACAAGAGGACCGCGAACAGAGAGAAAGGTCAACTGCATAATCCCACCCCTGAAAATCCGTCATCCCCCATCCGCTAAGAGCACCCCCCCACACCCCCCCGCCTTAACCCTCTCGCAACCAACGCTTGAAGTACAAACACCGTTCTGTGCGAGGGGACGAGAATACGTGAGTGGCGGTGGAAAAAATAAAAAAAAGGGAGGAATGAAAGAGAGATTGCACAGCTGCAAGGGGGACGACAGATGTTCGTGTTGGGGGGGTTTGGGGAGGGGTCGTTGTCGGCGCATAAATTCTCATTCTCTTATTCATTCCTTGTCTGTGTGACACCATCACTCTCGTTCCCCCCCCCCCCCCCGTCAGCCTCGTGCATCATCTCGCCGCAAAAAAGGACGCGAGGAAGCAAGCGAGCGAGAGCACGTGTGGTTGAGGATACGATGGAGGAGGGAATGTGATGTGGATTGCACCCTCGTGTGTGTCCGTAGAATCCAAAATGTTGCGGAGTTTGAAGTGGGCATGAGTCGAGATGTGCGCAGGAATTCTGGCGATGATTGACATGAAGCGACGCCATTTATTTATTTATTTATTTATTTGAAATGAAATGCTTTCGACTGTCTAGTAGTCCGGCGATAGCGTTGCCATGGCGAGAAGTGAAGCTACCGGCGGCCATCTTTCGATGCCACTCGCTAAGCGAGCCTAACTTGAATACATTGATTCCTCTGCGGTGTTTTCCCCACACGATTTTCTGTCCCTGCGGGCGAAAACGACGCAGCGTCCGTGCGTCTGGCGCGCAACTCGCCCGGAAATATACAAGCAGAGGTTAAACAAACATGGCTCCGAAACTCAAGAGGCAGCACAGAACCGCACTTTTGGAGCGAGGAGGAGCTTAATTGCTGTGGCGAGTGACGGGAATAGAATGCGTTTTTATTTATTGACGGTACAAAGTAACAAGCAGAAATAGAGTTTTTTTTTTTTTTTTGCGTCATGACGTTATAGCCGCACGTCGCTTCTTTTGATCATGAGATTCCAATGGATCACACTTAGCATGTACAGTCAAACCTCGGTTTTCGAACGTCTCGGTTCTCATCCAATTCGGTTTTCGACCAAAAATTTTGAGTTTTTTATGCCTCGGATGACGAATAAATTTCGGTTCTCGAACAAACCGAGCGCACTTTAATGCACCATTTGACTCCTCTCGCCTTCCTTACACGAGGAAGTGACGCTTCCTCGGGTCGACGAGGAAGTAACGCTCCCTCGTGTTGCTTTCCATTGTGAGCAGACGTGTTCAGTAAACATTTTTATTTTAAAAAGAGCGTGGTTTCGGTTTTCGAACAATTTCGGTTTTTGAACAGCCTTCTGGAACGGACTATGCAGGAAAACCGAGGTTTGACTGTATATGGGAGTCCCTCTGTCCAGTCACGCGTATAAACGGGCGATCCCAAATGTTTCAGAAATGTTTCGGGATTTTGACCATATCCTGAACATTGACTTGCATGCAAACGTAGTTTTTGTGTCTCGGCCCCAGTTTTTCCTGCACCCAAAAAAAAAAAGGGGGACCGTATACGCGGGTTCTTGTTTGAACACAAAAAACCTGTGTATGAAACTGTACTTGGTGGAAACGTGGCTTTGTGAAGTCACTCATGTATGTTAAAACCAGCCAATCAGACTCTCCATTTCGTGGTCTTTTTTTTTAGTTTGAGCGGACAGACATGGAAAAAAAAAAAAAAAAAAAAAACCACGGTAATGAATGAAAAGTGCCTGGTCGGGTATGACGTTTGTTTGGAAACATATTTCTCTCATTAACCCTTCCTCCACTGCCCACCGCAGACAAACATTTACACACGCACGCACTGCAATGATTTGATGATGAAGAAAGAAGGCCACCGGGGGATCAGGTTTTCCTAAAAGAAGACCAGCCAGAGCGAAAAGGAGAAGTGGAGCAACGCATGGATGCAAACCTCGCGCACTTTATCCTTTCATTAGGCAAAGAGGAAATGATCCTGCCTGATATCAAGCGGAACAGCTGGTGGGGGAGAGGACCTCTGCGCCACTTGCCAGCACGCGCACACACACACACGCACACGCGCGCACACGCACACGCACACGCACAAACGCACACGCACACATACACACACACCAGTGGACATGCAAGCTGTAGAGAGCCAAAAGGGAGGTGCTGCCGTCTTCTGGTAACAATACTCTCAAAGTCCATGAAAAAAAAAAAAAAAAATAGTCATCCAGCAGGCAAAATTGAAGCATGTTTGTTGTGGCCTGTATTTCAACTAGCAGATTCCCCAAAGGAGGCTTTTGGACTCCAATTTAATATTCCAGCGGGAGATTAATGACTAGTATGGATCACATCTTCATTCAGGATTCCAATAGTTTTACGCCAAACGTAAACCTTGAGCGTGTCTAAATTGTCAAACTCATTTATGTCGAAGGTTAGCAGATTTTTTTTTTTTAAAAATGCCTCGGCGGCAACCAACTAAAGCAACATTGTACGATCAATGGAGACTTTTTTTCCTTTCTCCTTCAGACTAATGTTTCCATTCACTTCAGTCTGTATCAATTCAACAACTCTTACACGGCTGCTTTCAATCATTCACTGGCTCCAACTGACGTTTTAAAACGTGACGTGCGGCGGCTCCAAATGGTCAAAAGGGTGTTGTTTTGGACAAGCAGAATAAATTTGTGGCGAATTTGAGAGTTGCTAAGTAGGTATTCATTTTTAAATCGTGGGTATGAAAGCAATATGATCAGCCCGCTCTTCATTTTCTTGAACATTTATCCACATTTGAGTCATAGGTTGTCAGGCAATCACAGAGCAAAATAAGTTAATAAATAAATACGTAAATAAATCCACAAATTTACAGCTATGGAAAATTTTTGTGAAGCAGCGATTCGAACCTCAAACCTCAGAACGGTGAGGCAGATGTGGTCGCCACTCGCCAGCCGTGCTTAACTAAAACGTACGTGACTAAAACTGAATTTGTTGGTTGAAAGTGACACATCACACATACAAAATTAAAAAAACGGTAAAATAAAAGTAAAGCCTGCAAGTCTTTCACAAAAAAGAACATTAAAGTCCGCTTTTTTTTTTTCAGTGTTTTTTTTTCCTCTGTGCTGTGTTTCAAAATTTGTCTTGGCTACACCAGTGGCCCTGAGCTGAAAACATGCAAATGTGATGCGTGCAGAGTCGACCATCCTCTCAGGTCAAACGGAAGTAAATATTTATCCCTGTATGTTTGGGACAAATAAGCGGCCGACAAACAATGCAAAAATGACGATGTTTTGTCCAAATCTCTCTCTCTCTCTACGTAGCGAGTCCAAGGTTGACCGACAGCTGTCACCGCCTCCTTTCCTCCCCCCCCTGCCTGCGACCGTCAATCATCATTCAGTGGCAGGACAATATCTGTCACCCCGCCCCCACCCCCCCGCAGCCCTCCCCCTCCACCTCCGTTGCCTAATCCCTCACTCAGCCCGCAGTTTTGACCTGCTCTGCCGGTTAATACATAATCTGCCATCTCCAGAACGAATATGCCCCCCCCCCCCCCCCGCTCCCCTTCGTCACGCTACGGGAAATCACGGCTAGTGTGTCACGCAGAGCGGGACTGACCTGCGTTGGCATCGGACCGCCGAGCTTAACGGGAAGCGGCGCAGCTCCGCGGGGTGGAAGTAAAAGAAGTGGAAATCCTACTGTGGCAAATATGGCCAGCATGCCCGTGCGGTGGTGGGGGGGGGGGGGGGGGGGGGGGAGCAACTGCAAGTTAGTCATACGGAGGCGGGGTCTTGCTCAAGGGCATGCAACACAGCATCAGATACCGGAACGGCTTATCAAAGTTATGCAGATTGTGATGCTGTGTTGTGTTTGGTAAAGAGGTTAGTCAGTACTCGTGGTGAATTCCCTTTTACGCTCGGATGGCAATTGGGAATAAAAAAAGTTTAGTTTGGTCTTACTAATAGCGGCTGTTTTATTTGTATGACTGGAGAGAAGCGTTAAAAGTTGACTGACTTCAAACATTTCCGAGGCCTGCCCGAATATTAGGGAAAAAAAATGGAGTGCCCCCTCCTAAATTGTTTCGTAGTTGCCTATATTAACAACAGAAAAATGCTCCCTAACGTCCAATAACAACCACCAAGCTGACGTTAACCTTAAAAATACAAAGCTTGTCTCTCCGCCAAGTTTTATCACTTTTCTATTGAGATAGGGCTTTTTGCGCAGACAAAACAACAACAAAGAAAATTCAGCAAATAGCCGGGAGTGGGGGAAGGATGTGAATTTGTGAACAGGGATTGCCGGGATTACTGTATTTCTATTTACCGTATTTTCCGCACTATAAAGCACACCTTATACGCACTATAAGGCATTCAATTTTCTCAAAATCCGACAGTGTGCCTTATAATCCGATGCGCCTTATATATGCATCAATATTCTGATGTCTTGTATGTAGAATTTTAAATGTTCTGTAAAGCACATTGTTACAGATGCAGCAGTTGTAAGAGCTCCAAATAAATAAAGCTGTCTTGTATTGTATTGTATTCCCTTTAGCGCAGCTCCATCTAGTGGATGCATAACGCAACCACTATTGTAGCTTCGATTCTATGCGCCTTATAATGCGGTGCGCCCTCTATATGAAAACAGTTTTGAAATAGGCCATTCATCGAACCGTATACTCCGAAGCGCCTTATAGTGCGGAAAATACGGTACTTGTACGGTTCTTCTGGGGGAAAAAAAATTCTTTGACTTTAGAGGTTCCACTGTATGTGTAAAAATAACAAAAGACAAGACAATAACATGAAAAAACAATAGTTTCTCCTTGATAAACTCACCAATCTTTCATTTGAAAAAAAACACAATCACCAACTAAACCAAATCCAAATATGCCCAAATCCAATTTTGTGAATGCCCACCAACGCCCCAAATGACCACACAGCAACAAATGTCTTTCTCCGCAGGCAAACAAGTGATTCTTTGCCGATTGCAATGTACGCATGTGACATTCTCTGCAAATGACACCAGCGTTTCATTGAAGGAGAGGCCCAAAGGGTCTCTTAATACTCTCTCTCTTTTACACTTCATAATCGCAAAGACAATAACACGTGCTTCATTAAGAAATCTGTTGCAGTGCCTCACTGTCAAGCTCCTGGCTGTGTGCAGAACAGACTCTGACAGAAGAGGACAGACTGGCAGTATTTGTGGATTAGCGCAACAGTGGAAAACGCAGGGTCTGAGAGGATTAAATCTGCGCTCTGTCTTGTCACTGTGGCGTGCGGAGCCAAAATGACGCCGTCACACGTCGGCCATCAGCGCTGTAACTTGATTTTATCGGCGCGGTGATGCTGCGAGACCAGGTCGTTAGCATTCGTGGCTAAAATATACCCTGATGTCGCCACCCAAATGAGCAAACGGGATATGAATGAGTCTGATCCACAAGCGCAAGAACGAGACAGCGCCGATATCGTTATGTGGGATGCATGTCAGTGTGCACCGAGTTGGGCTACTGCAGGTAGATTGTTTAGCCTTAAAGCCTTTTCCAGGCTATTCTGCAGCACCCTCATTATCATAATGGAATAAGACATGCATGTTTACAAAAGCATGAGCTTGGGGGGGGTGGAGAGACTTACTGCATTTAACAGTGATACTACATCTGCCATTGTGCAATGTCCTCATCGCCACAGCAGATTATGGTTGTATAAAAGCAGTCTGTGCCGCCGTTTGGTTCAATGATTGACAATGTTGCACACTAATGAGAGTGAAATGAGAAATAAATCCTGGCGAGGAGACTGTGGCCAACGACTGCAGACCATAACAAATGCAAATTAAGAAAGCAATGCCTCAAAGTCCCAATGAATTAAAGATAGCGCCCAACGCACTGGGCTGCAACTGCACACACGAACGGAGGTGGTCGTACGAGGAAAATGAAAGTCTGACAAGCGCCTTTTGCTAAGCTAGCCAGACATGTAGAAAAAAATAGACTAGGGAATAGACTGACAGGATTTCTTCGAGGACGGGCACAAATCCAGAAAAACATTCTTTATGCAGTAAGATGAAGGCTGTCAAGTATACCGCAACGAACTCCGAGCAGGATCAAGACAAATAACAGTTGTTCAAGAGTAAATACACATTTACTTGTGTCGGGAGATGCCATAGTGGACACGATGACTGGTGGACCGGTGCGGCGACTTAGCTTCTGGTTAGCAACCATGGCACCTTGTCCTTGAACGGAGCCTCCCAAAGGAACCAGGGCATTGTCTGCTGCTGGTCCTCCACCCTTCCGTATGAGCTGGGGATTCGGGTGAGGGCTGTGCATGGGCGACAACGGCAATAAGCTCCGGTCCCTCTTCATTAGCTCCATGGGCACCGTGTAATTGGTGGAATACGCTTTAGGTAACTGCTGTGGCGCTTGAGATAAAGCTGGCATGGAGACGGGCATGTGCTGGGGCATTCCTGGCATGGGGTGGATGGAACCAGAGATAGCAGGCATTGATCCGGTCATCTGTTGCGACATGATCTGCATACCCTGCACGGGCAACCCTTGCATGTTCATCCCAGATGAATATGCAGACATGGGTCTTGACTGAACGGGCATCATGGCACCGACATATGGCCCCGGGGAACGAGGTGGTTGGCCTGGGTAACCTCCAGAGGCTTCCAGGAGCTGCTGAGAGGGTGCACTGCTGGGCCTTCTGCCTACTACCTCTCCAATCCTTGGCGAAAAAGTCTGCATGGCCCCAGGTGTCGGCGGGGGGATCAGGTGAGGGTCCACATTCAAAGCCTGTGGAGGATGTAGAGGTTGGTGGTGGTGCTGCTGGTTGTAGACGTCCGAGCGATGGCTAAAACTATTAGAACGGCCCCGCATGGGTGTCTGAGGCTGAGCCGGTGGCGCCTCAGTGGGTCGCTTGCAGTTGTGGACCACTCGAGAAAGTACCCGTGCCTGCCCGAGGTTGGGCGCGACAGTGCGTACGTCGTTATCCTCCATGACAGCCAGCATGCTCATGGAGTCAAATCCCTGCTGAATGAGCGAGGAAATGGTGCTCTCAGAGATGCCCTCGTTTCGCAACAAAGCAAGAAATTCTGGATCGGCTGCCCTCCTGGGATCCACGGGTAAAGGTGTCTGCGGGGCCGTAGGTGGAGGGGCGGGAAGGGGAACGGGAGGTTGAGCATTCAGAGGGGCCGAAGTCGGCGCTGCCTGTATCGGGGCGGGCGCAACTGGGACAACTGCGGCGGTCTGCAAGGGGGCGGGCGAAGCGGGAGGAAGTGCAGCCACCACAGGGAGTTTAGGGTCGGGGATGGTTACGGTGTTGGGAGGCGGCAAAGACTGTTGCAGATGCTGTTGCAGCTGTTCCTGCTGAAGCTGCTGCTGATGAAACTGCTGTTGCTGTAACTGTTGCTGTTGGAGTTGCTGCTGCTGGAGTTGCTGCTGCTGCAACTGCTGCTGTTGAAGATGTTGCTGCTGCAGTTGCTGCTGTTGCAGTTGCTGCTGCTGTATTTGCTGTTGCTGCGGGAGTGTATAGGGCGAGGCTGTCTCCTGTCTCATCATCATACCTTGACTGGAAGGATCCATCACTAGGCAAGTAGCACCCTGCTGCTGCTGCGGATCCAACGGGCGACCATTAACATCGGTATAGATGGATTGACCGGCCAGAGGTGGTGGCTCATTTGCATACCGAGGAGATGCGTGTTCCACGCTGTAGTGAGCAGGAGATGTATCCCGAGAGGGTCTGCGCTGACTATCAGGCATCATCTTGGGAACACCGGGTTCCCTGTAAGCCCGATTCACATCGTGAGTTGGAGTAGTCGGAGGAGGAGGTAAATTGGACGGGGGCGCCTGAGGTCCTCCTCTCCCGCCCTGAGCTTGATCCCACCCAACACGAGCCACGGGTGCCAAGCCAAAATGAGAACCTGACCTACTGAGCGGATGAGGGTGAGGCGGCGGAGCCTGGTGCTCGGGCCGGTAAAAGGCATCAGGTGCACGAGGAGTCATGCCCGGATCGGGAGGGTAGTAATCTTGATGTGGGATGGATCCTCTGTGAGCCATGGCTGCTCGTTCGTAGTGGTTCAAGTCTGGCACAGAACCCTTCCTCAGACCCCTGGGTAAATCTGTCCGTAGTCTTGGTAGGAATACGTATCCCGCTTCAAATCCAGGTCAGGAGGACGCACCCCTGCAGAGGGCTCATACCACCCTCCTCCCCCCTCTCCGTATGACAGAGAGCTCCGCCGGCCAGCTACTCCTGCCTGCTGCTCGTAGACACTCTCAGCCCTGTCCCACTGACTCTCATTCCCCCCCAAAGTGTCCCAACTGTGGGAGCGACCGAGACTTAACTGTTTGTTGGTGACAAGCATTTGAGAAAAATGTGGAAAAACAAAACACGTACTGCACCACACAAAAAAAGTATTCCACGTTAAAAAAAGTATTCGTTAAAGTCTTGGTAGTAGCACCCACAGATGAACCAGAAAGAGGTAGTTAAGGAACCAGCCGAAAAGAAGACTAAGCAGAGTTTGGCGGTTTCACCTGATATCCGGTCGGAATATTGTATGTCCGTGCTTTCAGGTGGCTCCCCCTCCAGCTGATAGCCCTTGAATAATTAATCTCCGGTTATGCTGGCTTGGAAAGAGGACACCGCACATAAACACACCACGAACCACACAAAGGCTGTACACAACCTAGGCAAATCTACGCTGAGACAGGCTGCACGATTGAGCCACCAAATGTCGATTTAGAAAGAAAAAAAATGAAAGAAAAGGAGGGGATAGGGTGGGTTCGATGTAGGGATGGGCTTGTACTAATCCAATAGGATTTATCTCTCCCTTCTTTGGTACATTTTACTCGCCCCGCCGATTGCTACCGGGGATTACAACCAAATAAAGCCTCTTTAATTCCACTTCGTAGTGACGTCATGTGAACCACAAACGAGTGTACCCGGTGACGGCGATGGCAACCGATTGGGCCAATGACCCAGAGTCCGCCCGCCTCAGGGACCCCTCACGCATCTCTGAAGTCTCACCTACCTGATGGTGATGATGTGTCGCCAACAGGTTTTTGCCGTCCGTATTCCCAGCAGAGGGCGGGCACTGACTCGCGCCGTTATGGAATGAAATACGCTTCCTTCCGCTAAGTCCCATGCGCTGTCAGTAAATGTCAAATCCACTCTGATTGGACACTAATCCTCCAGGCCTCGCGCTAGCTGCAGAGTCCCCACGCAACTGCTGCCCGCCCGGTCCGGAATCAACCTCGGTGTCTCTGTAGCTCGCGTTCACTGCCCTACTCTGAGTTATTTAGGGCTTGCTTATGCATAAGAAATGGGTTACATGGTCGACTCAAATTGACAAAAGGCCCGCCTAAACCCGTAATCTGTGAGTATCACTGCTCATTGATACATTTGTTTATACTGTACGTGCTCTAAAATTGTATTTTGTTCATCTTTTACACTTAGAGTAGTTCTATAATCTGCAAACAAAACCCCCCAAAAAGGCATTGCATGCGGGGTGGGTGGGGATCTGCGCTTTGGTGTTGTAGCCACTAATCCAACGCACCAATAACCTTTGGCTTCTAAAACAAAAGGTTACATTTGAAACATGCCACCGCGGAAAGAGCTTTTTTCCACGATGCGGTAGCACTTGTCCGATTCCTGGCATTATATGGTATCGTGGATGGATCATGCATTTTTTTTGTTTAAAACTTCGGAATATTTGAGTGTCAAAGCTTACCTTAAGGGCAGCTAAAAGCCGACACTTTTGCCCCCTTTATTGATGCGTGAAAACATGGTCAAGGGAGGGATAATCATTTGTCATCTCGGTCAGTGGTCGCCAACCCCGGGCCGCGGACCGGTACCGGTCCGTGGGTCATTTGGTACCGGGCCACAAAGAAAGAATAAATAACTTACATTATTTCCGTTTTATTTTTTTCGGAATCTGAAAGATGTTTTATTTTGAAAAATGACCATTTCTCTGTTACATCCGTCGACAGTATGTCACTCTTGACGCACGTCAAGGCGTGCTTCTCGGTCACATGATAGGTTACCGCTTAAAATGCAACCCAGGATCGAGGAAAATTAGTCAAAAACAAATGTGTTTGGGAACAGGAAAAGACCCAGCCAGGAGACAGAGGAGGGGCCTACGATTTTCAAGAAAAAGAAGGCTACATTTAAAAGACAGATTCAGGAGCCCTACTTAAAATACAGATAGATCTCAACGGGAGATTCCCACGCAGCAAGCCTACACTGCATAATATGCGGCGATGGTGAGTCGTATTTTTCCTGCACTTTGTATTTGCGGTGTCTCTTATTTTGTAGGCACGTTTAAATGTAAAAAAAAAAGAGGATTGCTTAAATTCATTTAATTGAGCAGACAAATTAATTGTTTTCTGAAAACTCTGCATTTAATTAGAAAATCTTCAAGATCTCCTCATTTTTCCAGCCGTGGCCAAAGCCTTGGCCTTGGCGCGCTGTGCAAGAAGGAATAAAAATTTCTTCAAACCAATACAATGAATACAATTGTCTCCTGTGCTGTCACGGAACCAAAACATGCTCCGAATGTTAAAAATCCCATTTGATTTATGTCGCGGTGAGGTGCGGGCGTCCCCAAATGGAAATGGGATTACTGTAGGAGTGTTCACTGCGAAGAATAATGCTGTCAACTAGATTGCAAGACGCACTTCACAAACATTAAGTGCACGGCTGCCTTGTACGCAAGACCTGTGATCTTGTACTTGTCTTGGACAGCATCTCTATCGAGGATATAAATTTGATGATTGAAGCTAGTGGCAATCACAAACTGAAAAGAGTAACATTATTCCAGCCATCTATTATCGGAACCGCTTTATCCTCAGGAGGGTCGCGGGTGTGCTGTAGCCTATCCCGGCCGTCCTCCGGCAGTCGGCGAGGGACACCCTGAACCAGTTGCCAGCCAGTCGTAGGGCACACATTGACTGACAACATTCACACTCACAATCACACCTCGGGACAATTTGGAGTGATCAATTAATTGTTACAACCGACAGTTTTTAGAAATACTGGACAGAATGTTTTGTCGACATTGTGGGTTTTGTCATGGAGAAAATTTGTCAAGTCGTACAGCGATGAGGCGAGGAGACTGTTGACATTAGTCTGCAGTCCCTTTAGCCGATTACGATGCAGAACATAATGCACTGTAAAAAAAAAAAATCTGTGAAATGGCAAAGCCGTGAAAGGTGAACCGCGTTATTGCTATTGGCCCCCCCCCAAATAGAAACACTTCACCCACCTGTACTCTCAGCAGCTGAGTAAATAAACCACCGCCCACTAACACTGCATGAGGACAGACAGTAATTGTGCCCTCTGCTGGCTGCTGTCCCCATAAATCAACTTCAGCAAACCTTCCACGATGACAGGAATAGCACATAACCCTCAATAATACGAATGACAGATTGATCAGACTGCTTTGTGCAAATGCAAAAATCTTGACTCTACACTTCTCGTTTCTAGTAAATAGCGAAGCCGTGCCAGGTGCCAGCAGCAAACAAGGAGCAGGAGTCCATATATTTTACTTCAAATCAGCTTCTCGACCCATAATCCGCCCCGCCCCCCGGGGGTCAGCCTCCGGTTCGACCCTCGGAGTCAACGGGTCCATGTAATACTAAGGAGGTTATTTTGGAAAACTTTTAAGGAGATTTGCGCAGGAATCTGAGCATAGAATTTGTGAAGCCCGCGCAACGCACAAATTAGCTGCATGATTTTGACACAACACTGTGTGAGGTTTCTAAGCTCCTCCCTGCAGCTCCGCAAAGCCTCTGAAAAAAAGGGAGGCTTGGGGGTTGGGGGTTGAGTAGGTTTTGGTCAGGAGCCTGGAAAAAGCCCAGAGAGGGGGTGTGTAGTGGCTGTGGTATCAGAACCAGCTCTCGCCCTGGTGACCTCATAGCAGAGCAGGATGCCAATACGGGAGGAGGAAGGATGAAAAAAAGAGAACATTATTATTTTATTTTTTTTCTACATGGCTCATCCTCATCGAGCTCTTGGTTTTTGGCTAGATCGGGTACATTCACAGCCACGGACAATTTCAAACCTTTCAAGAAGCGTCTACGCCGCATGCAGTTTTTTCATGACATGCCAGATGACGATTTATTTCCATGACTGTAACGCCTTATGAAAGTCCAACCCTAATAAACAGTGTGTCATATGATTGATTACCACACATTACCAAGTCTAATCGTCACTGTTGGACTTGCCAACTAACATGGCGGAATCATCATGACGAACTCTGCGGTGCCGTTTTTCGAAATATGAGCACCCCCGCTACCCGTCCCTGAGCTCTGGACAACTGCAATGGTGGGCACCGGTGCTGCTGCCTGTGCCAAAATACATGCTGGGGAAAGCAGATGGAGCGGACATAAGGAGGGAGGAGGGAAGCGATGGCCACGACAGGTGTTTGCCACAGTTTCCCTTACTGCCGTTCGACTCTTCTTGGCATCTTTATCAAAGGTCCAAAAGACAGAACGCTTGTATGACACGAGTATTGTCAATAGAGGTAAACATTTTTATCTTTAACGTGTGAATGTCTTCAATGAAATGATTGTGATATTGTAAAAAAATGTGCCTTTGAGTTAATTTTTATTTTCTTCCTCGGAACTTCCGGACAAAACATTCCCAAGCGATGGCTAGTACCGCGAGAAATCCGGAAATTGGGTCACTTATACAGTAAGTCGAGGTACGCCGCCATTGTCGGGTCGTTCCATGCCAAATCATCCAGGGGGTTCAACCAAGTAGACTTTGATTCGAATGAAACGTGATGTACTTGTTGATGGAGATGTCACAGCGCAAAATCTGAAATTTTAGGTCAATTGGAGTGGGGGGGCCCACCAAACATGGTCTAACCGCCTTTCTTTGAAGCCTTATGACTCAGGAACTCCTGGGTCAATTTTCCACAAAAACGGGTTTTGTTACAATTCAGAGAGGATTCCAAATTTGCATATTTTGGTCACTTTTAAACCAAGAATTTGACCGTGGAAATGAATTTGTGGATAACGTGTCCTTCACAAAATGTTTCTCACGTGTTCTCTAAAACATTTCAAAATTTCAGAGATGTAATTTTTTGTTGTTGTTGTGCAGCGATAAGAGTCAAAGTACGGATGACTTCAGATAATCATTGACTATTCATCGAATATTCATTGAAAGTTGGAAGATGGGATTACGTGTAAAAATCGACGTTAAAAATGTTACATCACTTCCGAAGCCACTCCCCTTAAATGCCCACATATGACACGATAGCAACTGTTGTTGCAACTCGTCTTATCCCCATTGTACAGTAATTGCAATAAGTAAAATTTATTTATATTCTCGTTTAAGATATTTTTATATTCTACAATGTCATTTGTATTTATAATTTTTTTTTTACAATTTTTGAGGGTTGGGAATGGATTCCTGGCATTTTTATTTGTTTTAATGGGGAATACTGATTTAAAACGTAAAAAAAAACCTCTTTTCTTACCTTCACAAATTTTGTCGAGTCGCTGGCGTTTCACTTTATGCTTTTCGGTCAGAGCCATGCTTTCTAAGTCTCTCGCACTTCTTCAGCGTCACATCCGAAGTTGTCCGAGTCTTCAGTCTGTTGGCTTAGTGGCGTTCTGCGAATTAAAAAAGTCAAAAAGTCAACAAAAGCCGGGTTACTATAATTCAGATTAAATGTTCTGCCTTTTGTCAGGAATAAAAAAAAATCTTTCTTTTAAATTATCTGCCATTTGTTTAATAGCATTTTTTAATATCAAAAGTACCAGTGGTATTGGTTACTTGGTATCGGTGAGTACTCATGAGTCGAGTACTTATACGGCTATCGGGTTGAAAAAAAAAAAAGTGGCATTCGATTAATTACCCAGTCCTATGTCTGAGTGCCGTCTTTCCACTAGAGGGTGTTTTAGAGCGCACTGATAAAAAGAAACGGTAAATGCACCAACGACTGGAGCCAAATGCCACAGATAAGAAATCTCAAGGAAGGAGAGGGGGGGGGAAAAAGTGACCGTGGGTGGTGCGAATGAGTAAACAAGGCATGTTCCTGATAATTTACGTTCAGTGAGTGATGCGCCCCGAAAGAGCAATCTTCTAATTGGTTCCCGCTGAGGCCTGCGGGAGGCGGTGATGTCTTCAGGGGGGGGGGGGGGAATGGCAGGCGGATGCAGAGCAAAGCACCACCAATGCACATGCACACAGACACACACACACAAACAAAAGAGGGAATGTGGGTCAGTTAGTCAGCAGATAGGATGTGGTTGCATCAGCAAAATAAAGACATATAGAGCGTGGAAGAGGAAGGGAGTGAATAACACAGCGGGGTGAGCAGAGTGTCGCTCATCTTCCTCCTGCGTGTTTTTCTCCACGACTCATTTCCTGAAGGCTGGCTCGCTACGGTGCTATCGTGACATCTTTAACCACGATTATAATTGGGATGTTGAGTGGCGAGGCACAGCCAAGCAAAATGGTGGCATGGTAATGGAATTTTACGCGGCCAATTGCGGAGACATTACAGGGAGGCGGCACGGTAGAATATATTCCCCACGCTTGCGTCTCCAGTCAGCTTCCTGACCCAAAAAGTGAAGTTCACATTGGAGTTGGGGTCAGTGAAGTGGGCTGATGAGAACTTAAAATCCGCCTCGTGGTCAAACAAGTTAGCAGAAGGCTGCTAACTGGCTAGCCGTGATGGGCAGTCTGCGCGTTGAGTGACGAGGGCCTCAGTTGTGGTTCAGGTTGTCTATGAATGTGCTCATTATGGGTTTCTTTTGATAAGTAAAGTGATTAAAAGTGCTGTGTTTATCCTCGACAAGTTGTGGGAGGCATTACAATACTTTCGAATTAGCGTTGATAGCATATATCATGTTAGCTAACAATGTTCAGGTTACCTTGTGACAGGTTGCATACGTGCTGTTGTAAAGGCAGTACACAAACCGCACTTCTTTTGAGATATGATATAATGCCAAACGTTGGACATTCTCGCTTTTACAGACTACTTTACGTGCCACCATCACGCTAACTTATTTCTACACGGAGAGGTGAGCCATTGATCCCTGCGAGCTCTGAGGCTGTGAGTTTGTGGCAACCTTTTTTTTTTTTTGTAACCAAATCATTTCAGTTCTTCGATTCATCCTTTCAGATGCTGCGGCAAGGGTAACAATTCATGGTTACGTGGATCTCTCGGCAACGTGTCGACAGTGGGCAGTTCATCATGTGTGACAGTGAGGCTCCCCTCGCCAACATGTTCCAAAAAAATAGTGCATCAACACCACAAAGCGACTTAAAGCTTAAAAGAGGTGATGATTTACGCCCCAAAAAGTGCAATGTGGCAGAAAAAGAGGAGGCAGCCAGCCGAGGCCGCTTTTATTTTTCTCGCCGCTCATTTAACAAGCGAGTTTTGCGGGCTCCGAGGGACCCGTAAAGCCATCGTTCAAACTGCTGATTTATACCCTCCTCCTATTCGGGGGGTCCTCTCTATCTCCATCTGACAGAGTTGTGCTTCACCATTGTGACATGTCCATCACATCACATTTTCATCCCAACTGCAAGACACAACAACATTATCAAGTACTGGTACTTGGTGTCGGTATCTACTTCAAACAATAACAAAGCAAAACAATATGAGCTCATTACAATCGATCCCATCATCCACAATCAAGCCAAACAAATTCACAGCTCTCTCTCTCTCTCTCTCTCATGTCCCTCGGACAATTCGAGCTCTCTCCGACTTCTCTTCACATCAACTCGAAACGGACGGAGACTGCGGCACGTTTAACTGCTGACTCGGGCTAATGCACATTTTACAATAATGCGTAAGTCACGGACCAAACGCGTAATGGCGACATTATCTCGCGCTGCAGACAAACTCGCCGAGGCCAGCGGCCCTCCTTCTCCCCGTACAGCTCTTTACTTATAATGAACTCCGGCAAAGTCCCGCCATTAAAATCTCAACTGGAGTAATTGGCAATTTACTTTCTCCACAGCATCATTTAATAACGCGGACTGCCGAAGCTTTACAAACCCAACGCTATTTGTTGGGATTAAATAAAAGGCAAGAAGAAACATTGCAATATTTTGGAACTTAACGCTGAGATGTTGCATGTTTTGGCAATATGTGATGACCCAGTTCACATATGGAATTCGACAGCCTTATGCCAAGGCAGACCAGATTTTCCTCTTTTGTCACAACGCTGCTGACTGGGGGGTAGGGGGTGGGGGGTGTTGAGGGTGGTGTGACCCTAGGGAACATGCTTTTTTTTGTTTTTGTTTTTTTTTGGAGGGGGGGATTTGCTGTCGTAGTCGAATGAAGTGTATGTGCACATCCACTGCAGTAGGGGGCAGTGGCACTCTCATTTGTTTTGTTTTTATTTTTATATTACATGTAAATTGATGCATTTCAAATCTTTGCTGTTTTGGACTTTTTACAATGTTAATAAAGTTATTCTTTGTTTTAAGTTGATCTATATTACTTTCTTATTTTAATGTTATTTTTTTACTTATTAAGGATACATTGTTATGCAGACGTTTACTTCACAACAATTTTCGAGACAAATTATAGTATTTATAGTCGCGGCAGAGAGGTGTGGGGGCACAAAATGTTTTCTTTTTAGTGCTTTGATGCAAAAGGCTTCCATATACACACATTTTATATATACAGTGTATATATATATATATATATATATAGTTAAATTAATAAATAATAATAAAAATAAATGTTAAATAAATAATCATATTTAAACATTGTAATTATTACATTATATATGAACATTTTCAAGTTTGGTTAAGACCTTAGCAAGCATCGTGGAAGTTGACATGCTTGAATTGCATACGCGGGCCACATAAAAGGATGTAGCGGGCCAGACCTGGCCCCCGGGCCTTGACTTTGACACCGGTGGTATCGAGGAAGAAAGAAGCACAAAACTATCACAACACTGCGAGGAAGAAAAATGCATTCCAACTCCCGATAACACGTAATTAGACGTGTTCAAAGTATACCCTCAGAATCATTCCCGACACATTAGTTTGTCCCATTTTTTGGTGCGCCGAGGGTTGCGAGCGTCAATTTAAACGGTTGAACTTAATGATCTCTTCCGCCGAATTAGCGCGCGAGCACCTGATGCATATTCAGCAATTATAAAGGCTCTTGTGCGGCAAATTAAGAGGTCACGATGAGAGGGGCCGGCGTTCATGTTGAATGAGTATCGGTTCACCAGTTGCCATGTCTGGAGGGCCTGAAACATGATAGGAAAACTTAATTAACACTCAGAGAGCAATTTGTGTTTATGTGAGGAAAGAAAAAAAAAAAAAATCTGCTTTAGTTTCGCTGTCACAGAGCAGCAACAAAACGGTTGATTCTATTAATGTGACCGAGTAGCTAATTTGTGAGGGGAAAAACGAGATCGAGAGGGATTTTTTTTCCCCCCCCCCCCAGTCAGTCTTGCACGGAGAATCATTTTGAAGCATGACATGCATCACTTCTCACTTAACTTGTTGACTGCAAGATAGAATTTCACTTGTATCTTGGCTCAGAGAGGAAAGGCAGTTGCAGCAAAGAATTGTGCGTCTTATCAGACACGCATCCCGATCCAAGGCCAGAGGCTTATATTCACCAGAGACCCAACAAAACAAACACAAAAAAAAAGCATCCACATACAGCTAGGCCACCTCTCAGGCACCTGTGAGCGAGACATCGACACGATACTGGGGGAGGAGGGAAAAATAAAAAATAAAAAAAGACAAGGGCAAAGACAGCTTAACTACAATTGAGAGAAAAATATGGCCGAGAGAGAGCTTAGCGGCACAGAAGAGAAAGGTCAGGGAAAGAGGCGTAAGCAATGAAGAAAAAGTGGAGGGAAAATAAATGTGTTTTGGGAGTTCTTTGAAACGTTCCAGTAGTTCAGACCTCGCCTTGGGCTTTTGAGGACCTGGAAAGTTCAAGTTTATCATCATTTCACCTTGCAGTGCACAGTGAAGTAAAAACACTTTTCTTATTCTTCCCCCTCTGGACAATCTTGCAACGTGAGATGCAAGAAAATGAGGCGGGAGTGGAACACAAAAGTGAACCGTTTCCGTCCGTGCCAAAGATGCATGAAATAAACGTGAAAAGGAAAACGTTCAGGCGGGTCATCTAAATATCTTAAGACTGACAGATGAACGACAGACAGGGATCGATCATAGATACTGTCGATCGGCAACTGCCTTTGGATAAATGTTAAAACGTTACGATCACAAAAGCGACGCCATCCCATCAATGCGCTTGTGCGACAACAAATCCGATAAACAGAATGAATTTTTAAAAAAATCATCTGACCCCGTTGAGTCAGCGGCAAAGCAAAGAGCGGGCGTCACAACCTTGAATGCCTTTCAATGCTATATTTCGCCGTCCCCGGACGATAGCGAGCGGAAAAAACCATCAATATCCGAAACATGACAGCAGCAACAACACAAACAACGACTAATTACATAACGACCAACAGGTGTGCAGCTGTAGGGGGAAGCCCCACAGTGCCACCTGTTGGTCACAAGCAGAATCATGACAGTGCGGACGTAACCGTCTAGTTCAGGAGTCAAACACTTTCATGGACATCTGCCAGCTTTCCTTGTTTACGCAAAGCAAAGAGGCCCTTAGACTGCAAGACCAAAAAAAAAACCAAACAAACAGCCATGGAGGCAGGTTGAAGATGACTGCAAGGATCAACTGGTGGCATTTCAAAGGCAAAGTTGCAGCGAGGATGGTCTCACTTCCGAGCATTGCTTGGAATAGCCTCATTTCGGGGGGACCGGAAGCTGAAAACCATCCCAGCTGACTGTTGGGTGGACACCCGCAACGGATCACCAGCCAATCACAGAGACAAACACGTTCACACCGACGGACAATTTAGAGCAGGGGTCACCAACTCGGGGGGGGGTCCTCGAGGGCCCCCTACCCTGCACGTTGTCGATTATTCGCCTCCTCCGACGCACGATTCAAATGAGCGGGATCGCTATCAGGCTTCTAAAGACGAGTTCTGTTCGTTTCGCATGGAGATCCTTCAACTCTATTCGTTACGCAATAATTTTACTTCAGCTTTCGATATGTCAGAATTTCAGTTCCAAGCGACATTTTTTTTAAATTGCAACCAGACTGCCTCGACTTTCGTGGACCTCTTTTTTTTTTTTTTTTTTAATGCATTTCAAGCACCTAATCAAAATATTGCGCCATCCTATGTTCATTCACGCGGTCGGAGGGAATTCGAATTCGAAGCAGCGGTGAAACCGCTTGAGTTGTGAGGACATGTGAAAATGTTATGCTCCACCCTGTCCAAATGTCAGCATCACTCACTCCCAAAAGCTTAAAAAAAAAAAATTAATAACTTCTCCCGATCAGCCATACAGAAGGCAGAGCGATTGAATGAAGCGACGTCCGGCCTTGCTTCAGCATCTTCGACATCTTTCAGTTTCCACCTTTTCCCTCAGCGGGAAAACGTCCACCCGACACAAGTACATGTCAGCCGCGCCGGAATAGACACTCGTGCCGAGACAATGTGAGCCGTTCTCTTCCTCTTCGTCCTCCTCTTCCTCCACCTCCTCATGCCACCTCTCTCCCGAGGCTCAGACAAGAGAGAGTGGGCAGGAAGGAAGGAACAAAACACATATAATGCCAGGGAGTGAATTAAACAATATGCATGCAAATGCTTTCAGCCCTCGCTGGCCACCCACACAATCTCCTTAATTCTGTTTTTACACACACACACACACACACACACACACACACACACACACACACACACACACACACACACACACACACACACACACACACACACACATCTCCATCCATCCAACCTGCCAGGCATGTTTCTGGAATGTGGGAGGAAACCGGAGTACCCGGACAAAATCCACACAGGCACGAGGAAAACACGCAAACTCCACACGAGAGGGCCGGAGCCGGAATTAAACCCTGCACCTCTGCACTGTGAGGCAGACGCGCTAACCAGTTTATGACTGGAAAACCGAATTGTTCGAAAACCGAAACCATCTTTCCCATTGGAATCAATGTAAAAAAATTAATCTGTTCCAATCCGTTTTTAAACGACTTTTTTTTTACAATTTCACACCATAAACTGTACACATGTAATAGGAGAGCAGGTAATATGTAAAATACTGTACAAACAAACTGTAATATGTTTTATTTTCACCAATTTTAACATTAACAACAAAAAAATTGAAGGATCTCTCTCTCTCTCTCTCTCTCTGGTGTTCATCTCGCCACAAAAAGACAATTCGATACGGTTTTCAACAGGTGGGTTGGGCTGAAACGATTCAAGGACCATCTGTTTTGAAAGTGGAACGATCCGATTAGCTTCGTCTCAGTGGGAGCACGATTTCATGCGATCAGGCCAAACTCGAGAAGGCACAACGCAATTACTTTTTTACATTTGCATGAACTCTACCTCTCTAATAAAAAAATAAAAAAGATTTGATACAAATCTCGATTCATTTCAAAGTGGAACAATTTGATTTGATGGATTGGCATCTTTTTTCACCAACCCCCCCCCACAAAAAAAATATGTTTTGTTCCACTCCTAATATATAAACATCTTCATATAAATATAAATACATATATTATATTACACACATTAAAAAGCTCAAATGTGAAGTATGGCAAAAAAAAAACATGACGTAGTGAGACTCCGTCTCATGTATTTACTCCTCTTTGAATGGCAGTCGTGCCACCACCACAATTGACACGTTGTGAAATTAATCACAACCGAGCATTATTACCTTTGGACATATCATGTCATTCGATGATGCGGGTGTATCTAAAGAAAGTGGGCTGCGATATTCGGAAGCCGTCAGCCAATTAGTTACTGCGTCCTCCAGTCTATCCACGAGTACATGATGAGCTGTCAGCGTTAACGGCTTCCTCGCAGCGATGACAATGCCTCTCCCCGCAGAATGCGCGCGCGCCGCGTTCAGGTGGCGCGTCCCTTCGTTTCCATCTCGTCCGCGGCCGGCTTCAACGCCGGCGTTAATGCGAGCCATTCGCGGCACTTTGGAAGGAAATGGCTCGTCGTTAACGAGGAGCGCGTGGGAGGTTATTACGTGGTTTGAGCAAACTCCAACTGTCATTAATACCAGGAAGAGTAAATATCCACACCCCATCATCGCTGGTCATAGTGAGTTAATAACAGGCAGAAATGATCATTTATGAGTGCGCTACTAGCTGCTGTTCGACCGATAATGAATTAAAAAAAATAATAAAATGGTGAGCCTTTATGGAGGCAATTACGCTACAGTGATTCTAAATGAAAACGGATAACTGCCGGTGTCTCGGAGCCTGTAAATGCAAATTTTGGGAAATGGCTCTCACGGGGACATTGAAAATGACACCGTTCTCGCTTCGGTGTAATGCCGCATTCCGGAAAACTGGGAAGTAGGACAGGAAGTTTGTTGACCTCCGACGGGTAACGGTGTGCTGCCGAAATTACCGGCAAATCAACGCACGCAGACGGGAACGATGAGTGCGTCTTGTCATAAATGTAAAACATTTAATTTGGTGGAATTGTGGGAATGCGGTGAGCCGCAGCTGCCGACGAAATGGCTTCACTTTAGCCAGGGTGAATATTTTCCCTTGGAACATTTTGGATCGTAGCCGGCGACAGAGACTGGCGCCGCCCACACAGACAAGCGGATCACGAGCATCCAGTGTCTTTTATCACTCGGGAGAATCAAACACCTGCTTGCTGGCCACATTCAGCCTGTCCCAATTTCACAGCTGGGGGAAAAGGAGGAAGGAAAAACAAAATAAATTAAATAAATAAATAACAATTTTAAAAACAGCCGCCAAGCATTTGTCAAGCACGCTAAATCCATTCAGTACACACACACAAAAAAAAATGTTTGAAGTGTCTTCCGCTTAAAATGTGAAGATAGCGCGGCGGCTCGGAGAGGTGTAAAAGTCTTCGCAGTACAGCCATTGAGACGACAAAGCTCACAGTGAAATCCTCTTCAAAGTGCCAAAGCAGCGAGAATGTCGTTAAATGATCCGTGTCACTCGGAACAGGCTTAACAGGATGAATGGCTGCGGTACTCGCAAGTATTACAGATGAAAGCGGACACCTTTGCCAAAGGTCGAACAATCCGAATTTGGATCAGCACCAGGAATCTGGAATTTGAACAATTTGTCTTTGAATAATACCATCCAAATTTGTCGCCAACTTTTTAAGTCGTGTTGGTAACAAGCAACCGGTCATAGTTGGAAAAAATAACCTCCTCCATTGGCGGATATGTAACGGAATCATAATCATTTTACGGGAAAAAAAAAAATACTAGTCAGTTTATTTATTTGCCGCCATTATATTAAAAACCCGTTATTGCCATGCACTGGACTTTCCGCACTGTAAGGCGCGTTGGCGTATCGAGGCGCACCTCCAACGAATGGCCTATTTTAAAACCGTTTTCATAGATAGGGCGCACCGCATTATAAGGCGCATAGAATCAAAGCTACAATAGTGGCTGCAGTTGCATAATGTATCCACTAGATGGAGCTAGGCTAATGAGAATACAATACAATACAGCTTTACAGTGAAACTCCTCGACAACGAAACCTACATGGGCAAAAATACCCCCTAGTGTGAAAAAATCTTCATGCATTAACACCATTCCCACTTTCCTGCCCCCCATACAACGAAAAAAAAACCTGTGGCGTTGTGTGAGTGTGTGTGTGTTTACATCCGAGATCAAATTTGCTACAGCGAAAAACCCCCTGTTGTGAAAAAGTCCTTGCTGCAAACATGATTTCATTGTAGAGGAGTTTCACTGTATTTAGATTGGCGTTTCACAACCACTGCAGCTATAACAAAGCTGCTTAACGGAACATTTTGAAATACTACATTCAAGAAATCAGAATATTGATCCACATCGTCGCGCATCGGATTATAAGGCGCACTGGAAAATGGAATGATTTTAGGTGCACCGTATAAATGTTTTGCAACATATCGTCATAAAATCAATTGCATAGAGCGATTGAAGCAATCAAAAGAATAATCAGTTCTTAAAATATTCGAATCGTGACAGCCCTTGAGACAACTTTTACAAAGTTAACTGACTGGGCGGAAAACCCAATTTGAACGGAAGTCAGGCAAGTGAACCACGACAACATTCATGACCGTCCTTTGACTAAACTGAATCGATACGCTAGTTTTCATGGTCTCATGTGGTTCTTTTGCACCAAACTGATCCACACATTCCATTATGGATCTCGCATTGCGCAACTGGGGCCTTCCCAAAACTGTCACCACAAAGCTGGATGCACGTAATCTCACAAAATGGGAAGACTGACGGGAGAACTAAGGAGGTAGAGGCCACCACCGGATTGATTAATTAATCAAGAGGCCTTTCGTCGGTAAAGCACTCTTTGATTTTTTCCCTGGCGGTTTCCTTCCGGTGATTCATCAAGAGGCCTGACAAGGAGCCGCCAATTCCATTGTGAAGCAGCATGTGATGTGTTTGTCGTTTTTTTTCATATCGGAACACAAGCGGACCGCGGGGACGCGAGAGGAAGTTCAACTCCCAGCGGAGTCGAGCGATCGGCGCTGCAAGCCAGAATGGGGACGGCTGGGATCATCGCCCGTCAACGCTGGCGAATCGGAGATGTGACAGCACAAGAGGGAGAACGTTGTTGAAAATTGTGTTTTAGAGACAAATATACATATATATTTTATTTTTTTGCAGTGCTATCAGAGCCTCATAAAAAAAAAGGAAAGCCAGGTGAGCATGCTGAAGACTTTCCTAAATGTTTTTTGGGGGGGTCCAGTCTACCTTTCTAAAATGTCACAACGTGTGTTATCGCCATCCAACATTGATGTTTATTGTTTTGTAAACTACGTGAACAGAATTGAGATGTATCACTTCTGCATACTTCCCTGACACCAATTACGGGACAACTTTCAGTGATGACATCAGAACACAAGCACCAGGAATAGGTGGGGTTTTTTTTTAATTCCATCCCCACCCAAAAAAAAAAAAAAGAATAGGTAATCAATGAGTACTGCAATCTTTTGGAAAAAATATTAATTTTACATACACACACACACACAACTGCCCCCCCCCATTTTTTTTATAGATGTTCAGGAGTACTTAAAGGTTGCAAAAAAAAAAGGCCTAATTACATTTCATCATCATATTTAATGTCTAATGGTACAACTTTATGCAATGTAAAGTATTATATGGACAGTTTTCTGGTGTTGTTGCACACATTTCATTCCCTGTTTTCGGTGCAGCTGCAGCAGTAGATCCAACTCCTTATTACTTCACGCTGATAATAAAGGAGACCAGCAAATCGGGGGATCACTTTATGCACAAGTGCAGAGGGGAAAAAAATGTTTTTGTGTGTGTGTGTGGGGGGGGGGTTAATCAAGGGGAATTACAGTAATTGGTGACATCCCCACACAAACGTTTCCTGCTTCCACGTGCCACAAACTGAAGGTAAAGCTTTACATTTGTTTTACATAAGATCCTCAATTGACTTCAACATAGTTCCTCGGTCCCCAAAATAATCCGTGAACCGGTAAATGCGAAACACCATATGGGGTTTTCTGTCATTTTGACTTTGTGTTTGAAACTTTCCCCTCATTAAAACTTCTCCATTTTTGACTTTCTCCAATGAACGTACACGCGAAATTCCCCCCCGCCTTGTGACAATGCCCAGTAGGGAAGAGAGCAGATGTCCTTTGCCAACAGCACATCTGCATGCGGCCTCAATCCCCACCCCTTCGGTGTCCAGACAATAGCACCCCCCCCCCCTCTCCTCCCTCCTCCACTTGAAGATTTCTTCCACTGGAACCTCCAAATGCAGCAAAAAAAAAAAAAAAAAAGCAAAGAGTTGCCCATTCTCACCCATTAGAAATGCTGCGACTCTCCTCTTTCTGTTTTCACGTGCGGGTGCTCTTATACGCAAGGTTGACGCTCTCTACTTACTAGTTAGTTTCACAATCGCCGTGGGAACGTTCAATTCCAGCGAACTTTTTTTTTTCTTCTTTTGTGTGTACTTTAATCCCACTTGTGACAACATTCCGTGGTATATAGTCGCGTGAAGAAGTGAACGCAACGCGGACTAGTTGGGGGATCTTTTCGTATTTCGACACGTTGTGTGGGGGGGGGGGGGGGGCGCCACACACGTACAAATATTAGCATGTTTGTTGCTTCGAATCTTTATATATCTCAACACTTCCTACCTCCTTGGTGGATGCTGAGTGACAGTGAGAGCGTCGTATCCGGAAGCAGCATCGCAGGCTACGCGCATTTCAAATCGCGTCGGATTTGGATCATAATCCACCTCTTGACGAATGTCAACACCAATTTAATCCCGATTCCCGCCGCCGGCGCTGGTGGCGGGCGCTTGAACGCAGCTTGGAAGGTGTCCCGTTGTTGACTTCAATGGCGCGTAAACAATTCCTGCTCTTCTACCTCCTCCTCCTCCTCCACCTCCTCTTCTTCTTCTTCTTCTTCTTCTTCTTGCCAGGATTGAGAGGTGCGTATCACTTTTTTCCCCCCCTCCTCCTCCTTCCTCTTCCTTCTCTGTCGCTTTGTGAATGAGGCGGAGCCATTTGCTCAATAGTAAAACACATACACAGACACACGCGCGCACACGCACAGGCGCGTGCCCGCACAAACGTTCGCGCGCGCGCGCGCACACACAGGCTCGAACACTTCTCGGCAAAGTTGCTTCTTCGAAAATGTTCGTAATAAAAGAGTACTATTTTTAACCACAGCTATATTGATAACCTGGTAATCTAACGCTTGGTGTCTTGGTAGTTTTTACATCTTGATTGATCGAAATAATACACTATCCAATAGATTAGCAATCGAAGGCGGTGTTCCGCAAGGGTCTGAATTGGGTCCAAAATTCTTCATCTTAACTCATACACTCCCAAAGACGTTTTTAAACGTCTTTTCAGAGTTCGTCCAGAATTGGCTGGTACTGAATGAGTTTTTTAATGACATCACGAATGTATTTAATTAATTAAATAATTAAATACAGATTTTTGTAAACACAAACAAATATTCAGCAGGTGTATATTTGTATAATAGAAAAAGAAGACGAGTAAATTAGAAATGATAAAAAACTGCTTGTTGATTTTGGATTTTGTTGTTTGTTTTATAATCTTTACATTTTTAATATAAAACTTGGTGAATTAAATATTCATAGAACTGAATGATCAAATTTGTATAAAAATCGCAAAAAAATTCAAGTACTTCGTATTCACTTAGTAATGGATAAATGTGATTGTTTACTTCACATATACAGCACAATGGCAATGTGGGAGGGCTTAGTTTCATCAACTCTGCTTCTGCCCTTTCATTTTAAACCCGTAGATTTTTTTAATGCCTATTTTTAAATCTCCCTGGAAATGCTGGCTGAAATAAAAATGTCTTCTTCAAAATCCAACATGCTGGGTCAAATTCCTGGAGCAAATATTAAAATTTAGGTTGTAAATGGGGGGGGGGGGGGGGTCAGTGGGGAGTTCAGGCTCGACCTAGTAGAGAAGGAAGGAGCTCTGCTCGTGTAACAAAATGTACGCACTGTGAAAGACAGCTGACAAACCACACGATGGAATAATTCAACATTTACAGCGTCTGATCTTTGCCACATGACTACACATCCAGTCTACGAAAGGCAATAAATAACCGCTCTGTCCATTTTGAATCAAAATGGCAAAGGACACGATAATAAATCAGCCATATGCTATAATTTAACTTTACTCGCTCGCTGCACATCCCTCACATCTTTATCTGGTTGTCATGAGCCTGAAATGTGCGAGCACACAGAAGAAGAAGATCAGCGGTGTGCAAACATTTACAGCACATCTGCAGCGAGAGACGTTCATTCTCCCCCTCACAATTCCTCCTGGCGCAAATCCGAGCGTTTGACCTTTTTAAAATGCAACACCAATTCTCGGACTTGGAGAGTGTAAGCTCATCATGCGTGCTTGCTAAATCTTAAAGACTCAAACGCACACCGGCAGAGAGCCGCGTGCTCTCCGCCTGCTAATGCCGCACCTTGCTTATTGGGGGGGGCTGAGGGTTATGCTAATATCTCGAGATCTTATGATGCACTCTGCTTTAAGCAAGTCTCTCGTGCTTTTTATGACCTTATGGCGGAAGACAAAATGTGTTCTCTGCGGGTAATGAGGTATTCATAAAGATAGTGAAAAGACGTGCTATTATTTTTGTACGCTGCGGATTTCATTATTTGTTGGTTATGATTATTAGGAAAAGTAATACAAGTAGGATTTCTATTACAGTAAAATGTTATGATATTTTGTTACTATTATTACATCTTATAATCAATATACTGTACCGTCATTTCTGGACTATAGAGCGCACCTGATTATAAGCCGCACCCACTACATTTTTAAAGGGAAAAAACATTTTGTATAAGGTATAAGCCGCACCTGTCTATAAGCCGCAGGTGCCCATATTGTGTAACATGACATATTTACATAGAAAGATGGTACACAGGCGGCCGTGAGAAAAATCTTTATATAAGCCGCTTCATTAAATAAGCCACAGAGTTGAAAGCGTGTGAAAAAAGCCGCGGCTTATAGTCCGGAAATTACGGTAGATTGTTTTTATTTGTTTTCTTGACATAAACATTTTTCAATGTGATTATTATCATAATTATTATTATTACTTTTAATTCTGCTGTTGTTAGCACTTTTTATTTTTTTTATATTTTATTTTTAAACACACCAAATATTTATCTTTTTCATACACCCAGCATAAAAGCAGTTGTACAAAAATCTCACTTTTCCATTCATTAACTAAGAGCAAGTAGTGAATATGTTTCATCGATAATATTGATTGTATGCCATATTGTACATTTGTATGTATTATTAGGGTCAAATTATACACAGCGTGTATGCTATCTACTTCAGAGCAAATTGAACAGTTGCGTATAATTTCGAGGCTCCCATAAACTGAATTTATGTTGCCAAGCTGATTTCTCTCATCTATGCATAACAAGCCCATTGCTAATTAGCATGTAGCGATGGGTGTTGGCGATGTTTGAAAAACAAAAACACAATGAGCGAGATACGCTACTCATTGGCAGTTTTGGCCCTTTGGAGACTCGTCGGAAGGTCTGGTGAGATTTTCCGCCGCCGCCGCCGAATGAGAACCAGTGAAGGTGTCGCTTTGTGGCTTCACGTTGTAGGAATGTTATCTGCTCTGCTGGGGATAAAGTCGTCACATTCTTAGACTTGGAATGTCAGCGGAACAAGGCCGCAATGCGCTCGTACTTATCACCTCCATGTATGTGCTGAGTAAAAAATAAAAATTTAAAAAAGTGGTATTACGAGCCTTGAAGTGTTGTTGGATTCTCGTTATTATCATCATTTTGGTTGTCAGCCAACATGACAATATTAAGTCCTCGGGAGGTGCAAGCTTGCCCATATTTGGATGCGGGAGCTTTGTGGCCTAAGCGACAAGTAACATGAATGCTTTTACCCGCTGACTGGTCTATTGCTGTTAGCACTCTGAAATCACTCCGCCAATATTAGATTCTATTTGTCATCTCTTGCCCTTCTGAGATGCCCTCACCTTCATCCGGATCAAAATATTCTCCAATGGGTTTTATGCAACACTTGATTGGTAGACTTTTGTTTGGCCTTCCCTTCTTTTCTTGTCGCTGATAATGCAACTGGCAAATCAACCTCTTGCTATTTTTCCCCCCCCCCTCCTCAAACAGGTGCAAAATCTCTTCGCTCAACACATCAAAAGACACACACACACACACACACACACCTGCGAATAAATCACAGCCAACGCTAAGAATGAAGAGAGCAAAGAGTGTGTGGATTTAAAGCCCCGTCTCGTTTCATATTCATGAGGTGCAAAGCTCTAGTGCTCCCCGCGCTTGTTTACCGCCTTGTACTGCCTCGTGTCCTTGGGAGCAGGTTTGATATTCCACCAAGCAAACGTGTTGACATAAGCTTGCCATTTTGCCTTTCGACACGATGCACATGATGCACTGCACACACACACACACACACACACAGACGCACACATCATCCAAGGTGCCCTCCTATGACGCCTTGTTAGGTATTAAAAGCCGTCCCTTGTGATGTTTGGAGCTTGCGTTGAGGCGTTGAAAATATTTTGACTGACTTATCTTGCTGCGTTAAAGCGGCAAAATACTAGATAGCTCTCATTGTGATGCAGTGCGATTTTTGCCCGAATATTGACAAAAACACTTTAAAAATCAGAGATGGCAAAAGTACTCACATTGTGTACCAGGGTTGGGCTTGGCATGAATGATGCAAACACAGGAAATTGCCTGGGGCGTCCAAATGTCTTGTAAAAATGGACGAATAAAGTTGTATTCACTTTGAAGCAACCAAAAGGTTGAACAAATTGTCAGTGTCGGTTGAGGATGGAGTAGAGATTAAGTGAAGGCTGACACGAGGGGTGCTTTTCATTAAGAATCTAAAAAAATATTTTTTTCCCCCAACGTCAGTAAAAGTGTGATTGTTTATTTGTTGGAAATTAATTTAAGTTAAAGGACTTTATCTAGGTCAGGACATACGAGAATTTTCTTGCCTTTTGAAAATTGGCGCTGGCCTGTCCCAGAGCCATTTTTTGTGGATGAGTTGAATCAAACAAAACATATTTGATACGACTGTTGGCTTCCCCAACACTATCAGAGCGATAGATTTCCATCCGCTTGCTTATCCTCACGAGGGTCGCGGGGGTGCTGGAGCCGATTCCGGTCTTCGGGCAGTCGGCAGGGGACACCCTGAACTTGAATTCATTATGGGGTTTTTTGTCTTCCACAACACTTCCAATTCTATCACTTCAGACTTCATTTTGTGCTTTGGCTTCAAAAATCAAGTAACACACATCACGACCAAAAGCACAAAACCCTATTTTAAAAGTAGCAGCCTGCACTGTGAACATGCAATTTAGCACCGGCTATTCGTTCAAGATCACAACCTGAGTAAAATACCCACAAACAGTACCCGCGGTCTATGAAGAGCATTTTAGCGCCTGCAATTTGAGATCTTAGTGAATCAGGCCAAATTAAACCAACGAAACTAAAAATGAGCAAGAATAAATTAAGAATTTGTCTTGGTAGGTTAGGCTAACCTTTAGCCTACTAGCTAGCTAGCTAGCCTAAGCTAAACCTACACATACTGTATCCCCTAATAACATCAGTAGCATTTAAAAAAAAAATTCAATTGTTTACATGTGGGTACAGTGTTGATTTTGCCGTGTAAGCAACAGAGGCACTTCAAATAATGAGTCGTTTTTTTTTTTTAATTGTATGTTTCATGATCAAGTGGTTGATGTCTTTTACAGTTGTGACAGTTTCGAGTTGAACGTATTAAGACGACGTGAGCGCTATCCTTGCAACTGTGAAACCGCAGCTAATTAATACTTGGGAGCCTCTTCTCTCCCCGATGACGACTTAAGTAGCAGCTGCTGCCCCTGAAAGCACTCTGCAGGGAAAAGCAAGCAGCTTTTAGGCTGGGGGAGTGCTGCGCCTCCCATAAGTGCTTTTCTCCCATTCGCTCCCACGCGTCCCCCTCTGGAAATAGCTTTGTTCATCTCACATGTTCTCATTTGTATTGATGAAGAGCTAGTTGACTGCCTGGGTTTCTCTTATCCAAGAAATTAAAAAAAAAAAAAAAAGCCAATTAGTCTTTTTAAACAGGGCCATCTGACATCGTGCTAGTGCCCTCTGTTGGTGATAATTTGAACCGCTGGCAATGTCAACGTATACAATTTCTTTCTTTGCAATTGTTCGAGTCATACTCAGTATGTTCACATTTTACGCACATAAATATTGGACAAGTAATTCATGTCCTTTATCTCATTTGTCAAAACAGGAAGGTTACGGTTATTGCTGTTTGCTCCTGATGGACTGTATGTTGAATATCACGCTACTCAAATTCTATACGGGCAGCCCGGTGGTCCAGTGGTTAACGCCTCACGACCTCACAGTGCTGAGGTCGTGGGTTTGATCGACTTCCTGCATAGAATTTGCATGTTCTCTTCGGGCCTGCGCGGGTTTTCTCCGGGTATTCCGGTTTCCTCCCACATTCCAAAAACATGCATAGCAGGCTGATTGAACACTCTCAATTGTCCCTAGGTGTAATCACTATCTCTGATGAGCACAATGTGTTTTATTTACTTCTTTTCCTCATGGTGGTGATATTAAGAGGTGGGTTAAATCTTGCAAAATACCCCACTGAATGCCCAACGTTCCAAATCATCCAGTCCACCACGGCAGTTTACAGAGGTCTGGAACCCGCATTAAGATTGGCGAAGCCCAGCACTTCCATACTGTCATAGTCATCGTAAGTGTCTTGTCCGAACCACATGAAGTCTCCTCCGTCCAGAGGCGCCTGCGCGCACTTCCTCTTGTGGTCACGTGCAAAGCGCCGGGACCTGGTGGGTTCCACGGTAGGTTGCGATGCAAAGTCAGCGCCGTAGACAGAATTCCTCTGAGTGGTGGGTGGGATCCCGTGTTGGCACAGGCAGAAATGAGACTTGTGCTGATTGATCTCCTCGCGACATTTTTTACGGCCTGCACCCTGACGGCATGAAACACAAAGTTTGGTTACACTCTCTCAAAATAACCCAGCGTGGGGGAGAAAAAAAGTGTCCAAGCCGCCTCTTGGGTCAACTTGACCCAACTTTCTGTTTGGTTGTTTTAAATAAGTTTGAAGTGTAGGTCAGCAGGTAGGTAGGTGGCGATACTCACATCATCGAAGACAATGATATTGTCATGAAAGGATAGCTTGTTGCCATGCTGCGAGTCTGTATACGTCCTGGATTTCTATCAAACAGTGAGACATTCAAACACACAAATACAAAATGAGAACTCTTGCAGGAGCTGCTGTAGGCCTCGACTCACGCCAAGATGCTCACACAATGGCCAATTGTAACTGCAGCACTCACTAGGCCACACCCCTTAAAGGTACACCCCCCACACACAATGACGTGTGTCTTTTGATACGTTTTTGTACAATTTTCTCTCAAGAACACAAACTATTTCATTTCCCCTTCCGACACGATTTGAAACAATGACTATGCAGTGAGGTTCGACACACATACATACATACATACATACCGGCCCCGGTCTCGTCTTGGTAAAGCGTTCAAAGTCATAAGCTTGCGGCAACTGCGGGGGAATCTGAGTCAGCATCCTCCCGGTGCTTGTGGACAACTCCCGATTCCTCCCCTCGCTGGGCGCAGCGTCTGGATGAGGAAACTACGGGAGAGTACGGGTCACAACATTAGGTACACCTGAACCCTCGTTAGGGCTTAATGAACACTAAAAAGGGGGGGGGGGGGGGGACAAAATTCAAACGTGAAGTCACATGTTGGCATATGGTAAAATAATGACTTGCAAAAAAAACCCCCCAAAAAACTGTGAAGTAGATAATTGACAGTGAGATATGAATCATAATACATCTATCAGTGACTCTGAGTAAAACACATACCATTAAAAACACACGTTTGTGTCCAACTGGATTATGCAGGGAAGGGTCAAGGACTAAAGTTGTCTTACCCAATTGCCGTCGTTGCCCATTGGCGAATAACGCTTGCCACCTTTTACCATGCTGACAGGTTGACAGAGTAGTTTCAACTGCAAAATGGCACACACACACACACACATACACACACACGGACACACACACCATCCAACCTAAGGGCTCGTGAAAACACTGGTGACTATGGAAACTGTGCATTCAACAACCAACGTGATATGTGCTCTCAGTTGACCATTGAGATGAGGAACTGGAATGCTTAAGGGGGGGGGGGGGGGCTGAAGAGGGCAATCACTACTTTCAACTAAAGAAATAAAGTGACAATGCACTGAGATTTGACATTATAAAGACACTATACTTAATAGAATCATGCTAATTTTGCAAATCGGTGAACTTTATTTCCATATTTCTCAGGACAGCTTATTTTATCATACACAAACATTGAGCAGTTTATTACCAAACACTTAAAAAAAAAAAACATGTTTAATGGCTAATTTTCTTTACACATTTCAAGCAAGGGATTAAAAATGTTAAAGCATATTTTCTCCTTCTCTTTCAGCAAGGTTAAAAGTTGACAACTCACGTGATGGAAATGAGACAAGCCCGTTGCAGATAAATGACAAATTGCATCACCTGGAAAACGCTGGTTTGCTTAAAAGTAACACTGAGAAGACCCTTGCAAAAATAAGATAACTGAGGTCATACATCATGTGACATAAAGTGTGTAATAAGGTGACACAAAGTCCTTTGATGAGGTTGCGACTTCTTATTACATCATCATTGCGGTCAAAATCAAAGACTGCAATACCTCTTAGAAATGATTCATCTCACTTGGACTACTTGCTAAACCTTAATCGGATGAAAACAGTCTTTTGACAAACGCCACACCGGAAGGCTCGAGCCGAGATTCAAACTCGGGACTTCTCTACTGCGAGGCGGACATGCTAACCACTAACATGCTGCTCTCATCCATTACGAGGAGGCAAAATTGATTTGAGCATCACTTTTAAGAGTTGCTCGCCGATGGGCTCGCTGGCTTCCTTCTTGTTCCTGTACAGGTGCCTCTTCAAGTGCCTGGCCACACGCTGCCACCTGCAGAAAATCGCCCCCGATGAGTCTGGGGAAAACCATCTGGTGTACGTCTTTGCGCGTACCTCTCCTGTGCGTCGTTGTACTTATTCAGCCGATCCGCCTCTTGTTTCTTCTCCTCCATCCACCGCCGCAGGAGATCTTCCTTCTCGCGCCAAGCCTGCGACAGCGCCTCCTTCAGGCCGCTCTGCTCCACGTGCAGGGTGGCCAGTTCTTTAGTCTGTTGCTCGACGGTGTACTCATGTTGATAAAGGGTCGCCTTCAGGGCGTTGCTTGCCTTAGCCAGAGTGATAGCCTCTTGGCGGTGGTGGGACACGCTGAATTGGAAGTGTCAAGAATTAGTGATTAAGCCTACATTTGACATAAACCAAGGAAGAACTATCATAAAATTAATTGTGGAGGACTGCTGTTGAAAAGTTACAAGTGCACACGAAGTTGCACATGATCAAACTTGATAAGCGTGGCAGCCCAGAAGGTCAGAAGCATGCAAAAACTATATGGGGGTACCGCAAGGATCTTTCCTGGGGCCACAACAATTTTATTCTGATTTTATTAAACCATCAAATGGTTAACAACTACTACCATTTTGAAATATCCCAATCGGGACAGGGGAGGTTGCATACTATCAAAATCAACAAACACAACTTTACATGGGTGGTACCACAGAGATCTGTTCTGGGACCACAACTAATGAGTTAGTCCAAGGAATGTTTTTTGAAACCCTACATTCCAAGAAGTAAGTTGAAAGATTCCAACCAATACACGTAAAGTTGCACACCATCAAACCCACCAGCTGGAGGTCATTCTTACCGTGACTGCCAGTGCTGCAACTCAGCATCTTTCAGATACAGGACGGTGGTCAAGTCCGAGACAGTCTGAGACAGCTGAAGAGACACAAAACAAGAACATACCATGAAGGTGATCCAGAAAATCGAAGTTCAATATCTATTCTTACCTTTTCAGCAAGATGCTCACTTTCTCTGAGGCCAAGTTGAAGTAGTCTGACATTCTCCCCAACTTGTATTCCATCTTCTGAGCTGTACTAAGTCGATGTTGACATTTCATTTGTCAAGTGTCAACAAGTTGGGTAAATTACTATGACAAAATAAAAGTTGACATTTCTAACCTTGCTGACTGGACATCTTTTAAAAACTGCCGGCGAATTTCAAAGCGTTCTTCCAATTGAGACACTAAAACATGGGTCAAGTCAAGAGTAGTAGATGCATAGAAAAGATCAAATACAGTATATAAAATTGGGAATCTTACAGCTTGTATACACGCCCTCGTATGGAAGTTTCTCTGTTTGGTCTCTGAGTTGCAGTTGAGCACGCGCATGACTCTTCCAGCTGGCCATGTTACTTCATACATACATATCGTAAGTTTCCTCTTCTGACTCACCAAATTGAGTTTTTCTGAATCTTCCACGCCCGATTGTGTGGTAGCAGGACACAAAAGCTGATTGTTAAAACGCTGCCGTCAGCTGATGAATGACCCGCCCACAGTTGGCACCGTGAGCTCCACTTTCACGCAATCAGCATCTGACTGAAATCATCGTTTTATAATTATGTGAATAATAGAAAGTAGTTGTAGAAGATAACACGACAGCCTGTTTGTTTTATTTTATGTTTTTTTGCGCGTATTTTTATCATTCTGTACTTGCGTTGAAAATACGGCTAAACCAAAATTGTTATTCATGTGGATTTTTTCCCATTTAATTATTTTAATTATTTTGTTTATTATTGTTTTTTTGTATTGTATTAGTGTATAATATAATGACGTGCACAGTATACCTGGGTCTTTTAAAAATATATATAATAATTTAAAAAATCTGAAAATGTTTCAGGCAAACCAGCATGATTTAATATGATACAAAATATGACATTGCATATTTTTAAAACGATAAACTGAAAATATATTACATAAACTGACCAATTTCCTACTACTGTAGTTCTTTCCAGAGGGAAGAAGAATATTCTCAACAATTCTAGAACCATGGCCTAACAAGTGCTTCCGGGTTCACGTTCTCGAGTTTAACGATTTTATCTGTATTTTAATGAACATAAAATAAAATTTCCTTCTGTGTCATTGTATTTTTCGTACTTTTCAATGCTTGTATTTCATTTCATACGAATATTTTGGTAAACGAAATCATTTTTGGAAAAAGCGGAAGTTGCGTGTCGTCATGAGACGCGACGCCAACTGGTCGCTTAGGTGGGAGGAGGAGAAGCTCATTAGTTCATAATGTGGCGACTGCACTTTTCTAAGTTTGACAGCATGATACGAAATAGTTTCCTTCAGCGTTAACCCGAATCCCGTGGTCTTGTCCCCCGCATTCCTAACGTGACTGATCTCCAGTGGCTGTGTCGGAGCTTGTAGCATGCTAAGCTAGGAGACGTCAACTTTAGCTCCATTGATGATTGAAGTGTGTTGGCAGCTCCATGGAAAAGCTCGTCTAGTTTTTGTGGCTTGTCCATTATGAACTCGTCAGATGGGTACACAGAGCCTGGGGATCATGCCCAGGAAGAAAACATCATCTCCACAGGAGACAACAACAAGCATGTAAGTAGAAATATTTGCTCTATATACAATACCTGGGTGCGTCGTTTATTACATCTTTGCTGTCTCATTATTACATGATTGACGTCAGAATTGGACATTCGGTAATACATATTCTACAAAGATTGTAAATACATTGTAGTATCATATTGTTTGAGATGATAGATTTTTCGAAAACTATTACAAGCAAAGCACTTTCTGTCCATATGTTTTGTGATCTGATGTGTATCTTATGAACGGTAGCAGACAGTTCGGTCCAAGACACAGAGGAGGCTGCACTGCACTGCACTAATTTGCACAATCTATTTATTGCTCTTCTTGTAACCATCGGTCGTTCAATACTTTTCAAGATACACTGTGACCGTCTGTTGTTGCATTGTGGGATACATTGAGGTCCCAACATCATGTGTGTTTGATTTTGCTTCGGTCTAACACGCACTTGCTTTGTTGCTTGTGAAGGACTCGGCGATATGCTCGGAAAGTAGCAGCAGTAAAATCAAGAGCTGTGCTGTGGTCAAGTACTGCGCCGCCCCACCTGCCAGCACGTATGCCCTGTTGCAGGAGAAGACCGACCTCAAGCTGCCCCCTGCCAACTGGCTGAGAGAGAACGCCCAGCTGGGCACCGCTGGCACCACCGTGTTGGGCTCCAGCAGCAAAGGAAAGCCGTTTTCAAGGTGGCTTATGTCATTTTGTGGTGGGATAGAGAAACTTGAACCAGTCAAAATTTATCTCCTGTTTGTACTACAATTTTATGTTCAATAACCGATGGCGGCAATGTTTTAGTGACAGGCAGAACAGTTAAAAGCCTTTTCCACTAGATGGCAGTAAGTGCATAATTCACCCGTGTGCCCACTTGTTGTGACACTTTAGTTCAGGGGGTGTGCTGTGAGATTTAATGCCTCAAATGCTTTTTTTTTTTTTTTTTTTGGGACAGTTTTGGAATGGCGTATGACTTTATCGACTGCATCGGGGATGACGTCGACGTCGTGTCAGATTCAGAGGTCCGTGGGACAGGCCGCACCTTGACTTAAGCGTCTCTGTAAACACGCCGTTAATGCCAACCGTCCACCCCCCCCCGACAGAACATCAAGAAGCTGTTGAAAATCCCCTACAGTAAGTCGCACGTCAGCATGGCCGTCCACCGCGTGGGTCGCACCCTCCTCTTGGATGAGCTGGATATCCAAGAGCTCTTCATGAGATCCTCGCAGGTTCTGCCCGTTTGCCTGTCCAGTCCCATCTGCCACCTGGAATGGCATGAAAGAAAAGAGCCTGGAAAAAAAAAAATGTTGGTCTGCGTTGTAGACGGGCGATTGGACGTGGTTGAAGGACTTTTACCAGCGGTTGATGGATCAGAAGTGGCAAAGAAAAAAGAAGAGCAAAGAGCATTGGTATCAGAAAGCCATCCTGTCCAAGTTCCTCTACTACAGGCGAGTGTGTCAAATGACTCCAAACAATCAGGCGGGAGTTTTCATGTCATTGAGCAGTTCATCTTAATCGTCAAAACGTCTGCGTTTCTTGCAGTATTAACGGCGACTGCGCCGCCGAGCCGGTCGCGGAGAACCTGAACGACGACGACGACGAGGAGTGCGGCGGGCGGGAGTTCGGCTCGTCGTGGCCCACCGCTTTCACCAGCTCCGACGCGGAAGAGTCGGCCGCTTGTAAGCAGGTCCGTTGATAATTTTGACATCGCTCACATCACATTGCGGCGGGCGGGCGATGGATACATTGCTTGGGGGAAAATCCAACGAGGAATGGATGGGGCTAGAGCACCACATGAAACTTTTCACCTGAACGTAGTTCCTTTGCTTGAAGATGCCACAAGAGGGCAGCAAAGCAACACTTTTACGTGTGTGTGTGAAAAAAATTGGTCAATTTTTTTGCTGATGTATGTCATTTTTTAAGACTTTTTATTTTATTTTATTTTTTTTTAGACATTAACACATTACAAAATAAGATAAAGACTTCTACCCCCCCAAAAAATCAGCAAAAAAATGATTTTTGCAGATCTATTGCTTGTTATATATTTTTTGTCTGATTAATTGTTCATCAGATATTGGAATTGGGCATCGGCCTAAAAAAAAAAAAAAATTAAATCCATATCGGTTAGGCCTTGTTTTATTGTATTTTTTCATACGGTCTCTTGGATTGTCAGCTATGGTCGGGGGGTCTGGAAAGTATCCATCACCATATTCCAAAATGACTTTGTGACTCCTCAAATGTTTTAGGAACGCGTCCCGATGGACAGCAAATTCGCTTTAGGCCAGGTGACGTCGGCGCCCCAGGAGCAAAACCTGCCAGCGCTCTTTAACGAAGGCGAAAACAGTCAGGTCAGTTCTTTCGGTCCGAGTGGACGCGATTGCACTTCACAGTTGAACACCTTTTTTTATTTTATTTTTTTTCTACTCAACAGGGTTTAAGGAATGACTTTGTGCGAAATATCATGTGGACCTTTGAGGACATTCATATGTTGGTTGGCTCCAACATGCCGATTTTCGGGGGCGGGCGCTACCCGGCTGTCAGCCTCAAACTCAGGTTTGGAATTTGGGATGGAATTGTTGGTTAAAAAGCAGCACGTGTTAAGACTTTTTTCCCCCCCAGGGACAACAACAAACCCATCAATATCCTGACCGGTATCGACTACTGGCTGGACAATCTGATGTGTAACGTCCCCGAGCTGGTCATGTGCTTTCACGTCAACGGTATCGTTCAGGTAAGTGTCTTGAATTTGCGTCCCCTTTTGTCGGCCGGCCGTTTGTTCCATTTCGATCTCTGCGTTTCGCAGAAATATGAGATGATCAAAACAGAGGACATCCCCCATCTGGAGAACTCGACTTTTTCCACCAGGGTCGTGAAAGACATCGCTCAGAATATCCTTTCTTTCCTCAAGTCCAACTGCACCAAAGAGGGTCACACCTACTGGCTTTTCAAAGGTAGCGGAGGAGGGAATTAAACATTTTAAAATGCGCGCCATGTTTCTAAACAATCGCCTGTCCCGTATCGTTAGCGAGCGGGAGCGACTTCGTCAAGCTTTACGATCTGACGACGCTGTGCGAGGAGGCCGAAGAGGAGAAGAGCCACAATCCCTTCACGCTTCCCGTGGCTGTGTTGCTTTACAAGTAGGAAAATTAGTCTTTATTTGGTAGAAAAAATAAGCAGGGGGTGAAAAAAAACAAACTGCCCTGACTGGTTTGCTTTGCGCTTCAGGGTGGCATGCAACCTGATGCTCAAGGCCCGAGAAAACAGAAAGCACTACGGCACGATCCGAACTTTGCTTTTAAACTGCGTCAAACTTCTGGACCACGACAGGCATCCCCAGGTGAGCTTCCTTTGCGTCACTACGCAGTGGTCATTTTCTTTCAACTTCAGATAGGCAGACATTTGAGTGAAGTGGGAGGGGGGGGGGGGGTGCCATTAAGGTACGTCGATGCCCTCTTATTTGGGCAAGGAGAGCCATGGTTGCCATAATGAGAACACTTGCAAGGAGCTGCCGTAGAGCAAAACTCAAGCATGGACGCTCGCACTGAAATTGCCGGTGAAAAAGCAACTCCAGCTCTTGACATCACTCACTCATGCCCTTTAAAGTCACACAAATACTACAGTAAGTACAATAATTAATAAAGTGGTTTTTTTTGTTTATTAAAAACACATTACCCCAAAAAAACCACAGATTTTTTTCCTGCCTCCTCACCCCCAAAAACAACAAAAAATGTTTATTTTACGTAAGTAGCATTCATTCTTAATACTGCCCTTTATTAAACAAAAAAAATTGCGATATCAAATTTGAGATAAAGACGTTGTGCCGCTCCTTTTTGTACATGTTCGTCTTGGCCACTTGGGGGCAGTATAATACCGACTTTAAGACAGTAAGCTGCACTCATTGTAGTCATTTCTTACAAATGTTTTGATTTTTTTTTTTTTTTTTTGTTAGTCCAGCTATATGCTATGCTAGCATTAAACTAAACAGAATTAATTTAAGCTAAAATCTATGTGGTTGTGTTAAACACTCAATGTGTACTTCTCTTTGTTTTATGTTTAGTTTGACAACGATTACTATCAAACTAAACATAAAACAAAGAGAACAACTTCACGAACCCGTTACAATCTCACCTCCCCCCACGCAGATCATCGCCTCGGCCCACTACATGCTGTCCGAGCTTTTCCAGCTCGATGAACCTCAGGAGGACGACGACGACGGAGGCGAGTCTTTCCGGGCCTGCGGCTCAGAGGACAGCTACAGTAACGATGACCGCGAAGAGGAAGAGGAAGACGACGACGACGACGACGACCTGGAGGACGAGAGCGACGACAGTTAGCTCGGAGAATCACGGCCGCATGCAGGACGCCAGTAAAGCCGTGGCGGTCATCCGCTCTGTCGGAGAACTGTCGGTCCCGGAGAAATACAAATCCACTCAGCTGATCCGAGTCAGTGTATTTAATTTTTTTTTTGCTTTTTCCATCACCTGTGCGTTAAATATTTGACGTGTTTTTTTTTTTTGTCTGTCTCTGCAGCCGGGTTGCGCTTTCCCCATCTCACAAGACAAAGAGGAGCGATGCAGACATGTCCTCAACTATGTGCTGAAGGCAAGTCTGCGGGGATATTGACAGTTTTTAACAAGGCAGGTTGCCTAAAAGAAATTCGACACAGTGCCGATGCAGTTAAAGCGCAGTCCAGTCATTTTCACCAACAAATGAACAGATTATTGGTCTGTTTCTAAATAGGATTTTTTTCCCCCATCCATTGTTGCAAATAAGAGTTCCTGCGGATTTTGAAAAAGTTTTTAAAAAGGCATTGAATACACGAATCTAAAAAAAATAAGGGATTAAATGTCATTAAAAAAGCTTAAATCAGGAAAGTGTTACAATTTAATTTAATTTAATTTGAATTTTTTTATGTATAAAAAAAGAAGATAAAAATCACGCTACGTACACAGTCAATTTGGAAGAGTACGTTTAACCCTAAAAAATTTTTTTTTTAAATGGCCACAGTCTAAATAGAGTAAAAGTTGAGGGTAAAATATTCAGAGTCAATTTTACACCGAAAAATTTAACAGTTTGAGTTGAGAAAAAAAAGGCAATGTGTACTGGAAAAATCCTTGTAAGGTTTTTTTTTTCCCAGACATAAAAAAATTCTAAATAAATTTAACAAGGAGAGGTTTTTTTGTTTGTTGTAAACGATGACTTTGTATTTGTTTATTTAAAAAATAAATAAATAAAAACTCCAAACCTCCAAAAGCACACCAAAGTGTTTGGTGTGTTTACCCTGGGCCCCAATCTCGTCTTTTTAGCGTAAAATATACTCGAGCAAAATGCTGCAGTTGAGTCAATAAATGCCCCGGGCGGTATTTGAGGGGAAATTGCAATCTTCGACGGTTTGATTGGAGTGGCCGCCGCATAACCCCCGCGCAGGGTCTGAAGGCCGTCGATAGCAGCATCAAGAAGGAGAGCGAGCTCCCGGCCGTGGACCCCAACACGCCCATCCCTCTCAAGTACGAAGACGGAAGCGCCGTGGAAAAAGGCGTCTCTCCTTTCCTGGAAAGAGGTCACCGTCTGATCGCGCAGGATGCTAGCAAGACCGTCGAAACTTTTGGCTTCTTACCCCTCGCGTGGTCTGTCTCAGTGGGGCATTCGCAGGCGGACCAAAAGCATCCGACGCGCTCGGGCATGATTCCCGGCACCTGGCAGCACCAGATGAAACTGCAGCTCTTCCTCAAGGCCTCCAAGGCGTACTACGTGCTGTCCGACGCCGCCACCAACCTGCTGAAATACGGCCGAGCCTTGCGCTACATCAAGCTGTCCCTGCAAAGCTACGGTAAGCTCGCCGAAAGCAAAGTCCAGAAAAGGACTGCTCATCACGTAACGCCCCCCCCCCCCCCCCCCCCACCCCCTCGCAGATGCCTATTGCGCTATCGGAGGCGCGCCCCACCCGCAGGCGCTCCTTTACCACAGCCACTGCCTCTCGCTGTGCGGCGACATCCAGCTGATGCTGGCCCAGAATTCCAACAACAGAGCCGCGTACCAGGAGGAGTACAGCTACCAGACCAAAGAGGACCAGGAGATCTTACACAGCCTACATCGGGAGAGCAGCTGCCAGGGTCAGCGACGCCGTCACAATCCAATGCGTTCCCAGACCAGGACAATAACGTCTTAGTTGGTGACTGAGGGGCCCCCCTGCAAAATGTTTAGAATTGCCGGTATTGATTGTTTAAACTAGCGATGGGGCGAGCATCTGATACCAGGTGTGGGTATCGTGCCGATACCGGCCTTATTTTAAGGTATCGATATTCGTTAAGGATATCGATGCAAGCCGTGTGACACATTAGTTCACCATTATGTCTGCATTCTTTAATTGAAATTATATGTATCAAAAGTATCAACGGTATCGGTACCTGGTGTTTACTCAAGACTGAATACCACTGGTATAGGTCTGACGAAAAGTGTGATTGAAGAAGTTATAACTATAAATATACACCGACCACATTTCCACTTTATGATAAATGGCCGACTGGTTTTCATTTTTAGGTCGTCAACCATTTCATACTTAAATTTAAACTGTGCATAGCAGCGCTTAGCTTGACGACTTCTTCCCGACAGTGTGAATAAGCAGGTATTTCGGGAGAAGAAAAAAACAAATCCAGTGAGCATTTTTTTTTTAACTAAGGTACAGTCAACCCTCGGTTTTCGAACGTTTCGGTTCTCTACCAAAAATTTTGAGTTTTTTATGCCTCGGATGACGAACAAATTTCGGTTCTCCAACACACTGAGCGCACTTGAATGCACCATTTGACTCCTCTCGCCTTCCTTACACGAGGAAGTGACGCTTCCTCGGGTAGACGAGGAAGTGACGCCTCCTCGTGTTGCTTTCCATTGTGAGCAGACGTGTTCAGTCAACATTTTTATTTTAAAAAGAGCGTGGTTTCGGTTTTCGAACAATTTTGGTTTTCCAACAGCCTTCTGGAACAGATTATGGACAAAAACCGAGGTTTGACTGTACTCGAATTACTCGAGGACCCATTTTCAGCCCAAATTAAATGTATGCATGTGCCTTTAAGAGGTGGGGCTTGCTGATGTGACTAATTTATCAATCTTAAACCGCGACTAGTCGGTGCTCAGTACTCACAACTTCCAATTTGAACACTCAGCGTTCAACATGGCTACCGACCTGGCCACCGACCTCGAGTACCAGCTGTTTGTGAGCAGCAAGTGCTACGAGGCCGCCTACGAGCTGCTCGTCTCGCACGCCATGAAGGACGAGGCGTCGGATCAGCTGGCTCAGGTGCTGAAGCGGCTGGGGAACATCCGCAACGAGATGGGCGTCTACTACATGAACCAGGCGGCGGCCATGCAGACGGAACAAGGTGACAGACACCCTTGAAACCGAAACCGACGACGTCGGGTGTCTCTCGCCCTGACTTATTTTTTAAATTTTTTTTTGGCAGTCAAGACCTCGGTATCCGCCGCCGAGCAGGAGATGTGGAAAAAGAGCTTCGCCTTTTTCGAAAAGGGCATGAAGGACTTTGAGGCCATCGGGGACAGCACCAACAAAGCGCTGCTGCTGTGCAACACGGGCAAGCTGATGAGGATCTGCGCCCAGGCCCACTCGGCCGTCTCCGTGGACGACAGCAGAGGGGAGTTCTCCCCGGAGGAGGCGCTCTACTACCACAAGGTCACGCTCAAGCCCCCGCGTCTCGGTCAACCATTGCGAAAGTCCCGACACAGCCGTACTTGTACTGATATTTGGTACTTTCCTGTCTTTTGGCACAATAACCAGGCCATCGACTACTACTTGCGTGCCATGAGGTCATTGTCATGCCGAGAGAACCACCAGCCAATTTGGGACAGCGTCAACTGGGAGCTGTCCACGACGTATTTCACACTGGCCACACTCCTGCAGGACTACGCGCCTCTCTCCAGGAAGGCTCCGGAACAGGTTTATAACCTCACTTGGTCACTTTGGATTCCAAACCGCCAACTGATATTAAAAAAAATAAAAAATTTTTTTAGATTGAACGAGAGGTGACGGAGGCCATGATGAAATCGCTCAAGTACTGCGACGTGCACACCGAGTCCGCCCGCCAGCTGCTGTACCAGTACAGAGCGGCCACCATCCACCACCGCCTGGCCTCCATGTATCACAGCTGCTTCCGGAATCAGGTGGGCTAACACCGGCGATGGCTTCCCGCGACCAAATCTCGGATTTTACCGACAAAAATCGCGTTGAACCAATCATGTCCAGCCCAGCCATGTTTCTATCGTGCTTGTCGTCATTCGGGGTCGCGGCTGAGCTCGAGCCAGCTGACTTTTGGCAAAAATGCACACCATCACATTTTTTTTTTTTGCCATCATTGACCCCCCTCTGTCGCTATGGGATTAAATGTCAAAAATTCAAAGAAAAAGTGACAGATTTTTTTGAGTAGTGTCCAAATTCAGACAGTGATTCTTAGGTTTCGCTGAAATGGATTATCCTAATTTTTTCGGCATGTTGACTTTAATCGCCGCTCGTGCTGTAATTAAAAAATGTTTTAATTATCAATCAGTTGGTTGATTAATTTTTTTCATTTAATTGATGAATTGAATTTAAAAAAAAAATTCTATCCCTTTATTTCAAATTGACAGTGCAGAAAATACAGAAACATGAATTGTTTACGATTAATTTTTGTTTTCTTTCTCTAATTGCTACCAAGTTATACTTCGGGTTGCAAAAGTGTGCAAAACGCTTCAAATACATTTCCAGTGAGATGGGGAATTATGAAAATACATCGACCTGTCACTATTGAATAATTTTAGAATCTCTTCCATCAATAATTGAAAAAATCTGATCAGATTTTATTTAGCATGAAAGTATTTTTTCCCTGTCTTACTGTTTATTCACCACTTGTTTACTTAGTATTGTTTTGTGATAAAAAAAACAAAAAAAACACAGTTGAGCATTATCACATGAGCAGGATCACGCCATTTTTTTTTCTCCCTCCACTTCACTCGAGCGGACGCCCAAGTTTAACTTGCGCAAATGTCCATCCAGGTGGGCGACGAGCGCTTGAGGAAGCACCACCGCAGCCTGGCCGAGCTCCACTACAGCAAGGCCGTGTATTTGTTCCTCAGCCTCAAAGATGCGCCGTGCGAGCTGCTCCGCGCCTTACTGGAGAGGGTGGCCTTCGCCGAGTTCACCATGGCGGGTGCGTTCCCCGGCAATCTACGAGTCTTGCTACTTGGGTCGTGCCGGTTTCAATTCAACGCCGCCCGCTGCGCGTTTTTTTTTTGTCTCTCCCGCAGCTCAGAACAGCAGCACGGCCAAGCAGAAGAGCCTGACTGCCGCTTTGGAGATCATGGCGGAGACTCGCTGCGCCTTCCAGATGATTCACAAAGAACTGCTTGAAGAGCAGACCGAGGTTGTGTAGCAAGACGCACCGGGTTGCCGTCTAATTCTACAAAAAAGATTCAACACGGCCTGCGGCATAACATTAACTCTTTGGATGTCATCAGCAGGAATCGTAACAAGGATTTTATATCTTTTTTTTCCTCTACATTAATGCTATTAATCAAAAAAATAAAAATAAAAACCCCCACTCCCAAATTGGGTTGTTTTGTGGGGTGGTGGAACGGATTAATTTAATTTCAATTTATTTAAATGGATAGTTCGGTTTTCTTATGCGAGTAAGTTGACATGGGTACAGAACTTGTGAATCAAGGCCTATTTGTCATCAGCCCATTTTGCATAATATGTCCACCAGGTGGTGCTGCGCCACTCACCTCTCTTTTGTCTCTTCGGTGATGTGCAGGGAAGCCACGCAGCTCTTCCGGGATCTTCGGGTTGCCCTGCGCCAGGACTGAACCTCCAGGAAGTGACCAAGCTAACCGCTCTGTTTGAGTCGCGCTTCTCCGATCTGCTCCTGCAGCTCATCAAACTCATGACTAAAACCAAACGCAAACCCAGGTGAGGACCCCCGCCGAAAAATAAAACTAGTTTTGCATCCTCCGGTTGACACGCCGAGAGCCTCACAATTTGATTGACGTGCAGCAAAAAGGACGAAGAGCTGCTGCAGAGTTACAAGAACGTTTACTCCAAGCTGCTGCGCTGCGACAAGAACACGCCTCTGCTCGCCCGCGTCGGCCTGTACGCCGAGCTACTGCAGCAGCTTACGCCCAACGCCGACGGCTACGACGCTAACGTGCCATCGTGACGACGCCTTCATTAGATATTACGGACTGAGAAACTACTTGCACATTTTTGAAGACACTAGATTTGTGTTTCAAGTTGCACGGTTTATCCGCGACTTTCGAGTGAAAATTCAAATTTTCAGCAGGGATTTATAACAACACACCGAAGCTTCTCTGACCTCATCAGTGCAGCACTAATATGAGTCATTCTACGCAGAGGATAAAGACTATAGCGAGTATTGTGTGTACGTGCTGAACCGTTTCTGTTCAATCTGTTGCTTAAGGTGTGAAAGCAGCGCAACATCGATGCGAGTGAGCATTAGCATGAAGCTAGCGGTGCCTTTCTTTAGGCAGCCTTTTAGCCATTTTTAAATACATCAGAGCGTTATTGCCTTTGTGTTAAGTTTGACGATAAATTTCCACTGAGCGTGGCACGAAATTGCTTGAGGCCTCCTTTTTTTGATGAATTGCTCACTATTTGTCAAACTGCTGCTTGTTTTGAAGAGCGTCCAGTTGAATTCACAGAGTCACTCGTATATCAAGGCACCACTGCACAGAAACGACATGACAAAGTGACACATACCATCGAAGCGACTTTCGGTGATGCGAGCCACAAGGAGAGCCTTTGCCTTTCATACGAGACCCAGTGAGGGTGTGATTTTTGCGGGTATCCCGCTTTCAGATTATCACGTGCATGACGTCAGCGTGGCGTAAACAATTTTCGGGAATGGACTGTCGACACGACAGTGCTGGCGGAGCGCAATCGATAATGATTTTTTTATTATTTTTGATATCCAGAGCTTCTGTTGGTGCTGGGTGATCTTTTATTTTTATTCCTGTTGCTTTCTCAAAACCAAAACAGTGCAAATATGTAAAAATTTGTCAATATTGGGCATGTTTGCCGTGATATGGAAATAAACTTTTTGGAATGTGATTATTTCCCCTCTTTTTGAATTTTTGGAGACCATATATATGTGTGTGTGTGTGTATGTGTGTGTATATATATATATATATTTTGTGTGTGTAGATTTAATGATGTACCGTAATTTCCGGACTATAAGCCGCAATAGAAATGACATTCGGTGTCATGTCATCCCCTGTAATTGCTCACGATGTGTTAAAATAATACAGCAATGGGTATTTTTCAACGTCAATGTTTGGTGATTTTGATTTGGTCCAGGGCGGCCCGGTAGTCCAGTGGTTAGCACGTCGGCTTCACAGTGCAGAGGTACCGGGTTCGATCCCACTGTGTGGAGTTTGCATGCTCCGGTTTCCTCCCACATTCCAAAAACATGCATGGCAGGCTCATGGGCACTCTAAATTGCTAGGTATGAGTGTGAGCGTGGATGTGTGCCCTGCGATTGGCTGGCGACCAATTCAACTCGAAGACTGCTGGGATAGGCTGACCCTAGTGAGGATGAAGCGGCTCGGATAATGGATGGATGGAATGGATTTGGTCCAATACGAGGCCTGGTCAAAACTTGTGTGGGATGAGATTTGTAATCACTCGCCTTTTGCAGAAGGTGGCAGTGTGGTACCGAATGTTTATATTCCTGTGACTGGAGGGAGAGGGAGTGGGAGTGGAAGAGACTCCAAAATGACAAAAACAGAAGGCAGACACATATGCAGTGACCCTTGAATGGCTTTTGTAGCCTTTATGTAAATAAAACACACACTTGGGATGTAAAAAAATGGCTAAAATCTGAACCAGAATTGCGTGCTGTATGTTTTCCTACATACGCAACACTGTACACTATTGGAAAAAATAAAATTCGAGGTCTCGGAAGAAACACAACCAAAAATCCGAAAACGCGATGCTGTGGTGAGAAAAATTTTGCCGGACACGCGTATGGAGAAAAATAAATACATTAAAAATGCAGATCACATGATCACCACGCTTGGCTGTAAATTAGAAAATCACTATCAATACGTATCCGTTTACTTCAACGGCATCACGCGTGGAGTAAAATTTCAAAATGTCTTCATTCTGCATCCAATTACTATAGTCCAAAAATTCTCCTTTTTGTCTGAAATTGACACACACTTGATTTTGCACATTGAAGGAGGACAAAGTGACTTGGGTCCCTTTTGTCCTTGCATCTACGGTTATAAAACACACACATTTTGCTTTCTAAATGTATAAAACGCCTCCTACATAAGCGTCCAATCCTCCTACCGCGGAAGAGTGCGACAAATAAAATAAATAGTCCATTGGTACCTGAGCGAGGACAAGATAGAGCACCTTTAAGTGGGAGAGCACCACCGACCACGTGATGTCAGCGTCCTTTTTTTTTTTGGCTTCCAAATGTCCCAAAAACTGTCACTGAAAACACACACACACGCGCACACACACACACAACTATTCCGCCGCTCTTTTTACACACAGGGCGTCCATTGTAGGCGCAGCGACCAGTCCAGCTGAGCCTCCGTGATGAATTAGTGCAAATAAAAGAAAGAGAGAGAGACTCGCTCCACCTGGGAGATGCTCAGCAGTTTTTGGGGCTCTTTGGTGGTCTGTAGGGCAACACTGGTGCAGGTCTGAAAGCAAAAAAAATAAAAAATAAAAAACAAACCCAGAAAACCCGCATTTTAAATCTTAGTCATGATAACGGGACTTGAAAAGGCGAGTTAAAGAAGCAGTGAAACGCTAAATCCACGTGAACGCGACATTGAATGATGACGTTCGGACCAACCTGCTGGGGAAGGGGATTGCAGGTGGCGGTTTGGGCACAGTGGGGATGGGGACGGGCAGCGGACCTCTCCCGGGGACGTGAAGGCCCAACGCGGAGGCGCCGTGACCCAGGCGAGCGCTTCGGCCCAGCGGGTCGGCGGGAAGCGGCTTCTGCGGAGGACTGGGCTTGTCCAAGTCCTGCGGTTGACCAAGAAGTTCAGAGTTTTGTTTTGATGCAGAGTCAGAAAAAAAAATGCAGTTTCCTACAGTCAGTTGTGAAACTCTTCTTGGGGTGTGTCGCGATGACTGGATTATACTGCCTCCAGGTGGCCAAGGAGAGAACAGCAACCACGTCAATTGAATTGAAGCAAAAAATGCGGCAACCGCCCACACCACCACCCCAAAAAATCATCCCTCCCCCAAAAAAACTGTTGAATTATTGTCATTATGTCATTATTATTATTTTAATATAATATCACTGGGGGGGGTACACTGGGCGAGTGGTTAGCATAGGGGTGTCAAACTAATTTTTGTCACGGACCAGATTTTAGTTACAGTTTCCCTTGGAGAGCCGTTATGTCTGTGCCCGGAGACAGCTGGGATAGGCTCCAGCCCCCCTTGTGAGGATAAAGCGGATCAGAAAATAGATGGATGGATAATATTAATGAGTGACTTTTTGTATTCAAAAACCAAAATGTGTTCTTTTTTGGGGGGGGGGGGGTCTAGGAGGCTGAAACAGGCTAAATGGCAATTGTTTCATTTCAATGGGGATCGGCGATTTGAGCTCTCCGGATCTAAAGTCCAGAAATAAAAAATATAGTTTTTTTTCCCCCTCTCTCTCCGTTTCAGTGTTGACGCAACACGTTGCTGCAACACTGACAGAACGCGCTGGAAAGGCAACGAATGTTCTTGCACAGGACGTGATTGGCCTTCCAAGAAGCCTTTCCCAATCACGAATATTAGCAGTGACAGAGGCGGCGTCACGTCTCACGGTAAGCGGGCGAAACAACATTTTCCTTCGAGGGTTGCCGCTCGGTTCGCACCCGCTGCCCTTTTGATTTAATCTCTTATCCGCTGTGTGACACGCCGTCTCTCCGCGTGATTAGAACCTGACCACTCAGCTACCGGCGCCTTGTTTTGCAAAACACGGCGTCCTTTTTAAGGAGGCAGACAGCCTTTCGGCTGGCTTAAATGACCGTTTAGGCCACACGTCTCGACGCGTTGCATCTCGGGAAATCGTCGTCAGCCACCCGAGAGCGTTCGTTTCAATACCATCTCTGTGCTCACATGTTGTCGACATACCTGGCCCAGTTGGTAGGACGCGGGCTGGCGGGGCAGACTGAAGAAAGGCGGCACGGCGGGCGGCGACAGAGCATTGGCGGCGCGTTCGGCCGGGGGCAGCCGGTGTCGGGTCGGCAGGGGAGGCAGCGTGGGCTGGCCCACGCTGAGTGACACGGGCATGGGCTGGCTGATGTGCAGCGGCTGGTAGAGCGGAAGGCGGCGCAGGCTGTGCGAGTGGAACTTGTGCGGCGGGAGCAGAGGCTCGGCACTCAGCAGGGACGGCTAGGTAGAAAAAAACACTGAGTTTTGTGATTGATACGTCATATTTTGATCGTAGAGATACTTTTTTGTGTGTTTGGGGTGTAAGTTGGTGTAAATCGAAAGTACAGATGATTAACTGCTGATGAGACCAGATTGCGGCAGACAGCGAAAGTTTTTCACATCCAACACCTCCCCACTCACTACAGGTTATTCCCCAGGGCTCTATCCTGGGGACCCTGGTCTTCATTGGCAACGCCCCCAAAACTCTGGGTTTCATTTTCCATAAAATCAAGAATCACTTTAATTCCTTTGTGGATGACACCAAGCTCTACTGACCTACAAACACACAACTCATTTCCACACTCACTTTTGACAACATGTTTCAGTGTTGTGTTTGACACGCAAACTTTTAAAACTACGCATCCTGATTCTTCTGCACTGAAATCGCTGTCGATCCAAAGCAAGAATGAATAATTGTTTTCTTCAAGCAGATGCAGAGACCAGACTGCAGGCAGCTCACAATTGACAGCTCTCGATTCACCACAGGTATTCCTCAGAGCTCTCTCCTGGGGCCCTTGCTCTTTGTTATCAATGTCCCCCACACCCTCTGCCTCATTTCATCTAAATTCGGTTTTCATTTTAATTGCTTCGCAGATGACATCAAGCCTTCCCCTATCCTCCAAACCAAACATCTCATTTCCACCCTCCTCCCTCATCTCATGCTTGTCTTCACAAATCATATGATCTGCGATGACATCATGAAGCGGCGAACATACAAATCCACTTGTGTGAATGAGTGCATGTCATCAAAGTTTACAACATTAGAGGTGACGTTCAGAAAAAGTTGCTAACATATGTACGGTCTGGAATAAATTCTGCGTGTCATAATCAAAACGTGTTTTCATTGTCTGCTGCCAACATTCATCACCTCTGCCGACTTGCTATGAAGAACGCTTTTCGAAGCTCATCTCGACGGAATGCGTCTCTTGTCAACTTCATTCATATTTCCGTTTTTAGGGGAGGCCGAATTGATGACAGGAAGCGCACATTCCCAAATGGATCCGCCTAAATAAATAAATAAATAAATAAATAAATAAATAAAAGACTCACCTTGTAGATGCTGGCTCCCAGTCCGCAGGGTTTGGGGGGAGGTTTGCGCTGCGGTAATGGTCTGCACGTGAACTGTGTCCTGGCTGGGCTGGTGGGCCTCTTGGCCTCGATGGATCTGCACAAAAGGTCATGAAAAGGTCACCAAAATACTTTATGAGATGTCAATGTAGCGCTATTATGGGAAATGCTACTTTTTTTTTTTTTTTTTTGAAGCAACAGTAGGTAATAAAGGTGAGCTGTTAAAAAAAAAATTATTTATTACTTAATGGCTCCTTTACAAAACAATATTCTTAAAATAAATTAATAAATAAATAGAAATTTGCTTCAACTATCTTGCATTGGACTGACATGGTCAGCACCAAAGCGAAGGCTGCGCAGTCCAGTACCATGATCGGGGAAAACTGTCTTGCAATGTGATGTTTGTGGGCTGACCTGAGCTTCTCCAAAGTGCTCTTCCTGTGGGTGAAGAGCAGTCGCAGCAGCGTCTTCCTCTTGAGGAGAACCAGGCCGCTGGCCAGCAGCAGGCCGCTGGCGGCCACCAGGACGGCCACGATGACCAAGGCGCTGTCGGCTGACGCCACATACAAGACGCGCGTTAATGCAACACACATTTTACGGCCGCACGACGACCAGAGGACATGCGCGGAGAGCGTGAAGGGCGAGTCATTATTTCAAAAATGAGTCACATTTTGTTTTAGGATGACGGCGCGGTGTAATTTACCGCCGAGGCCAATGGGAGTTATTCCAAGAAATTCAGAGCGCAACAGCCAAGGAAAGGAGTTGTGACACACAACAGCTGTGGTTCAGCAGTGAAATCATTGCGAGAGGCTACCTGCCAATCTCGTCGGCCCGCTGTCGATGCTTCCCCCGAAGCCGGCCCCCTCGCAGAACGGGGGCGCCCAGTGCGCTTCGCAGTGGCAGTTCTTCTTGTTGTTGCACACCTGCGACGGTGGATGATAATGTCATTTTATACCGTGAAGTAATATTCTGTATTTTATCCCGCAGGCGTTAAACTCATTTAAGACACGAAAAAAGGGGAAAAAAGTGGACCGATTTGAAAACGGAAACAAGGGCGATCATAGAGGCTGCCTTGAATTAGCCGCGTTGAATTAGCACCATTTTGTTTGATAGTTAAGTTTATCACTTCCGTTTGACTTTTCATTGATTATGCGTTCCCAAAATTAAAACATCCAATCGATAACATTTAGAAATATAGTAACACTAAGTTATGAACAACTCATGCTACCAGAGTAGCAGCCATGGCTAACGCTAGCTCATGCTAGCTTAGTCTTGCTAGCGCTGCTATTTTGTTGAAGCCGGAAGCACTTTGGCTGGCCATTTTTCACAACGACAGCGTTTCATACAACGGTGTTGACAACCTGCCAACATTAGGGTGCCATGGCAGACCACTTTGTGTCATTCACAACAATATAAGATTAAAATAAATAAGTTCTGAGTGAACACATGTGGCCGTGAGAGAGCGGGGGCTTCCCAAAGATTCCCAAGTGAACTGTCATTGTGACGTTAGGAGGAGGAGGAGGAGGGAGGTGACCGAGGGGGAGTCGCGCAGCTGCACACTGGATGGTTGCTGGATGTTAGCGAGGCTAAAAGGCGCAACGAGGGAGGTTTGATGAGGGGGCAGCTTGATATCTTCATGATGGTGGGGAATGTTCCCTCCGGAGCCAAACGAAACACGCCTCCTCCCGCAGCCGATGTCAAGCGAACGCTAACAAGATTTGGTATCTATTGTATGTTTGGATGAATTTTATTTTATTTTTTAATATACTTTACTTTTTATGAATAATAAGTATACAAACTCTCTATTCTTAATGCCGTTTTTTTTTTCTTTAGCTAGAAAATATTAGCCACCAGCTAGTCTGGAAGAAGGTGGCATCGTTATATCGACTGATGGCTGCTGGTACTCCATAAATGTCAATTTTTTTAAAGAAAAGTGGAACTGTATTTAACGATATTTTTCATACTTCACAGAAGATTATCATTTATGTTGATAAACAATATGTTCAAGCATCAAGGGAAATGTAGGAATATTTCTCCAGGTGTTTCTACGATAATGAAATAATATCGTTGCCGCCCCTAATTTTCATGACGCTAAACTTACGGGGACAAGCTAAAGGAGGCTCTTTCGTGACTAAAATATGACGAGACGTGGCAACGTATTCATTGCCAAGACAAAAACGTAAGCTGGTGGTCTGTCAGAAGTCCGAAAAGCATGCTGACCAAAGTCCTCTGACTACACAGTTTTGATAAACTTTGTCTTGATCTGATTCTGAGAACACATTCAAACAAGCTAAAGACCAAAAAAAAAAAGAAGCGTATGAAGTCGGAACGTCAAGTCAACATGCTTTTAATTAGCCAAGTAGCTGCGGTGATTAAACGGATAACTTGCTCAAGAGTCAATTAGAGTGTAAGACAGGCTGCGGCGCCATTAAATATTGAGTCGGGCCGCTACTTTGTACTCACCCCACGTCCGTTGCACTTTGCCGAGCACTCGTGCACGCCGAAGACGCTGATGTTCTGACACTGGCGATTCAAACACACCTGCCAACAGGGGGGGAACGCAGAGTGAAGCACCGTGGTGAGGTTCACTAACTCGAGCGAACCCCCTGCTACGTGCACATTTAGCATTCACGCAACGAATGCGCTTGGCCAGTTGGGGGCAGTGTAAGACAGACAGACAGACGTCTCAACTCATCAGTACGGCATTAATACGTCGTTCTATACCGAGGATGAAGGCTGTATGACTGCGCTGCACGTTTGTGTTCAATCTGTTTCTTAAAGTCGTTACAGCACCGCGACGCACATGCTATTTAGCGTTAGCATTAAGATAGCAGACTAAATGGCTGAACTTGGTGATTGTTTTAATCATACTTGGTGGAATTGTCTTTATCTGGGTGTGGCATTAAATTAATATATATATATATTTTTTTTTTTGCATTTTGCGATAGCTCACCCTCCCGTCTCCGCACTTGGTGCCAGCCAGAACTAGACCCGGATCGGGCATGTCGTCCCCAAGGTACACGTGCGTGCCTCGACACAGGATGCGGCCGCCCTCTTGGAGCGGGATGTTGGTTTCGATGGAAACGGCGTTGGTGCCGATCACTGGCCGGTTGGCGCCGCCCTGGCATTGGATTTTACCACACTTTGCATCCCTGGATAGGACAACAAAAGCACAGGAAACAAAAGAAAAATCAGACAATGTTGACTCATGAAGCACATAGAGGGCCTGACAGCCACAGAATAATGAAAGACTGCTTGGCTGTAGTGTGGTGGTGTTGGTTGTTTTTTTTAAAAAAGAGTTTAAAGTCCACATGAAGAACAAAAGAAAAAAATATTTTACTCGAGGCTATTTTAGCCAATCAGAGGCCTCAAGAAAGTCATTATCAGGATACAATTACTATTATGTATATATTTTATATTTCATAATTTTTATCTGACATATTATTTACTCATATTTTTTATAATGCTGGAAAATGACATTGAGCGCCTAAAATAAAATTAATCATGATGACTCAAGAAAGTCATTATGAGGAAAGCCACGGTTGAGAAAAAGGGATTCAAACCTGTGAACTCATTAAATGTTCGCGTAAATTAAAATTAAAAAAAAAAAAAGTATGATAAAAAAATATTTTCTGATGTTTGTTACAATTACTATTATGTATATATTTTATATTTCATCATTTTTATCTGATATATTATTGAATCATATTTTTTAGAATGCTGGAAAATGACATTGAGCGCCTAAAATAAAATCAATCAAGATGACTAATATTTACATCAAAATGCTAAACACAATCTTTTTTTTTTTTTTCCTTCCCCTTAAAAATATAATTTGGACTCTCATTAAGGCTATTAGCGAATCCAACCAAGAATAAAAGCATGAAACGATGCATGAATACTCAATTAGCTGTCTGAATCATTGATGGTTTAGCTGGCCTATTGCCTCCATAATGACGATTGCTAATGACACCGATTAAGCTAATTGTTACATTTTCCTTGAAAACAGCAACAATACGAGGCAGAGAAGGTCCCCTATTAAGCTCCAGGAAGCGTCATTCTTCCCACAGATCGGAGAGAACCATGCTTGGGAGGATTTGCCGTATTTTTTGCTTGTATGTGTTGCAGCTCCACGGGCGTTAAAGTAGCAATTGTTTGAAAGTCCCTTTTATTTTTCCATATTCACAATCATTATTATTATTCTTCGAATGAATTTCCTCGATGAATAACTTGCGGATCTCGCCCAGCCCTGCTCGAAACCCTTGCCGTGCAGCTGCAGAGCCCCCACCTCGCATCGCATTTGGCAAAAGAGCCTTTGGAATCCTTCCCGCAGTTCCCGTAAGGGTCCCCCGCCGAGTTGACTCGCTCAAAGCAGATCCCCGGCGCTGGCTTGGCTCCTGCGCACGGGGCGGCACGGGTTCAAACATAAACGGGGGCCGTTCAGAGGCCAACGTAGAAGAAGAAAACGAAGAGGGGAAAAAAAATGAAAAGCGACCTGGACCCCACAGGGTGATGCACTGCTGCTCGTGGGTCTGGCAGATGCCGTTGTAGCAGTAGCCCTCCACGGCGTGGCAGGCGTGGCCGTCGTGGAGGTAAACGTTGGACGGGCAGTGGGGGTCGGCGCCCGTGCAGAATTCGGGCAGGTCGCAAGAGTTGCCGGACTCGCGACACATGGTGCCCGCCGGTGTGAGCTGGAAAAAAATCAATCAAAACACGAGAGCTTTGGATGTGAGACTTGGGACGGCTTTGGGATTTTATCATCTTTCATTTTTATTCCGTTAGAACTTCTTGTGTGAAGAGTTAGTTTTGTTGGGGTTTTTTTTTTTCCAAAAAATGCTTAGCTTTTGTTTAGTTTTATTATTAGTTTTAGTTTTTTTGGAAATATATGGAGTAGTTGTTGAGCACAAGTTCAGAGAAAGAGTGAAAGCGTGTCGTCGCGGCTTATAGTCGGGAATTACGGTAGTTGTTGAGTACAAGTTAAACTACAATCCTCAGACTATTTGACCTTCCTTCCTTCTTTCTTTATGGACATACAGCAATACTGAAATTTACATTTAAATTTAAAATGAATACCGAAAATTCATGTATATTAATTGACAAAGGCGAAAATGAAGAACATCCTTGCGATAATTATTAGTTGTTGTTATATGAACATAAGTTGTAGTTTCAGTGAGTTTTTTTTAAAAAGCATTTTCATTTTATTTCATTCATTATTTTTGGGGGGGGAGTTAGGGTTAGGGTTACTTTTCATTAACTTGAAAAACTTTGGCGCTTGGCAAATCAGACTCGTGCTTCTTGTGTGTGACGTTAGAAAAAAAAAATACGATCTAAAATTGCCTACATGTGCCACCAGATGGCAGCAAAGCAATACTTTTGAATCAATCAATCTCAACTCACTCCGACATGTCGTTCCTTGACACCAAAAGGTGTCACAAGATGGCGGTAACGCATTGCTTTTGTCCATATGAATCTCCTCAACTCACTTTTACATAGTTCCTTGGCACTAGGACACCACGAGATGGTGACAAAGCAACATTTTTACGGCTTTGGCATGAGCACAAAAACAGCAGATGGGGGGAGGAAAAAAACCCAACAACAGCGAATTATTTATTTGAATGTGTTTTGGTATGTGTGCACTCGGCTTTCGACAGCAGCATTTGTCAATGTCAAGCTCGTGAGCGGAAGCGTCACCTGGCAGTCGTCGCAACATTGTCCGTGGGCGCACACGGCGTCTCCTTTCAGCGTACACGTGGTGGCGTTGCAGCATGGATTCAAACATTCCTTTGGGGAGGAAGCGGAGAGACAACCCGTTGAAAGAAACCGCATCGAACAGACAATATCAGCAGTCCGACTCCAAATATGAATTCATGGCTGATTTACCGCAAGTGGTTCGCAGTGCCACAATTGCCCGTTGAAGTTTCAGATGTTCTAGTGGGCTTTTTTTTTTTTTTAAAGGTGGAAATATGAATCTAGGAGAAACAGGTCCATACGTTAAAAAAAAAGGTTGTGACCGCTGTGTTGAGTAGCATGTGGACCCGATCTCCGTTCTGGAGGCCCGAGAGAAAAGCTGGCGTTGCCGATCAGAGTTTGAAGAAGACCTAAATCGGGAGCGCCGGCCTCCCTCTGGAGATCTTCAAAGCGTGATGTGACATAAACTGACTTGAAGACTTTTTTTGAGGCAGAGAAAGAATCTCCACGGTGACAAGACCGGCCCCGCCCCCAACACAAGGAGAACCCGAGGGGGGGGAGTAAAAAAAAAAAAACCCCGAGGCGATTTTTATCTTTTATTAGATGCCAAAACACATCAGCTTTATTTCCTCGAGTTAAGTCACGCATTGCACCATCACGCAAAAGAATTTCACTCGCTTTAGCGGTCTCGGCGCGGTTGTTTTGGTGGGTCTCGGAGGTAACGGAGAGAAAAGCGCTTGCACGTCTGACAGCTGAGCGGAGATGGACTGTTTATCTCCCGGCCCCGACAGAAGCTTTTTTGTTTACAGAGGACACAAAAGTCGGCTTTCATCTCCTCGTATGAGTGCGCCTGCACATCAAACAAGCGGCGACATTATGCACAAATGACACCGGCAACCCGAAGGTCGACAATTTTTCACAAAGGAAATACAGCGGGACTTTCACTTGACGTTTACTTATAACAAACCACTTCCATATGTTGTGTCTCAGTTGTGTAGCGCCTTAAAAATGACATCACTGTCCAAGTACCGCCATAATAATCAAATACAGTAACAAAAAAACAAAAAAAAGAGGGGGCGGTTTAATTCCTAATAAGTACATTTAATATTATTCCACGTCACTCTTACATTATACACAGTTTGAACATAAACACTGCATTTACATATGGGGGAAAAAAATATTTAATGATTCAATTCAAATAAAAGCTGAATTAAAAACTCAACCACGAAATTAATGTTTCTAAAAAAAAATGTTTAAATGACTTGGATTGTTCTGAAAAGTTATACGCAACTGAACTGTACGTGACAAAAGTATGGCAAAACAGTGAAGCCACTGAAATACTCTGCAGAGATGGAAGTTGGACCTATTGAATTAAGTGATTCTTTTGCATACCACTAGAGGGAGCCTGCGTACCACTAGTGATGTCACACCGGGAATCGCAGCTGTTTGTCAACAAATGCTAAGAAGTCAAACATATTTAAAAAAGAAAAAAAAATGGAATAAAATTCAGCTATGCATTATTGGTATCAAGGCAAAATTTTTCTTTTTTTTTTTCAATTAAAAAAAATGTCTGATTGCTGTGATACCTTGTAAAATTCAAATAATAAATAAAAATAAAACATCACATTTTCACGACAATTTTTTTACATGGAAAAAAAAAGGATGATATTATTACTCTATATTTGGACAAAACAATGAGAGCAAAATTTCTGCATATAAAATTTTATAATCAGCATCTTGATTCCAGTGAACAGCACCGAATGCCATTTGGAGGTGTTTCTAATATTCGGCCTCTTAACGCCAGCAAAGGAAGAATCCCAAGGGCATTTCTGGACACCCGTTTCCTGACTGAATAATGCATGAATGCTAATGACCAGCGGCCGTGTGTCTTTGGAGGTACGGATCGAAATTAGAATTGTTCAGCCTTGAGGGAGGCCCGCGCTCTACATTTGAGAGGAAAAAAAAAAAAAAAGGCGGCGATGATCAATCATCGACTGAAGCCTTTGTTATACAGCATGTGACTAAGTCGCCTTCCTGAGAGACGAGCGACTGCAGTCATGCGTCGACAAGGTGCCCCGCAGTGTGTTTAAGTCCGTGTGAGTGTGTGTGTGTATGAGATGGATTCGCTCATCAGCGCGAGCTCGTGTGGTGGCGACAAAGGCAGAGGAAAGTTTATTTCAGCCTGGACCCGATCAAACTTTCTCTTTTTGTCACACCGCCGGAGAGCAACTTGATGAATGGGCCTGTGACTGGGAAATGACACCAGCGTGATAGCCTGTCACACCAGTGACTGAGCACCAGGCGGCGGGGCTCGCATAGGGTGCCGTGGAAGGAAAATACTTGGAAACGACAGCTTGCATGGATAGCTCTGTTTTTAGATGTTTGTTTAAAAAAAAAAAAAAAAAAAGCATTTACCGTGAGTCACAATAAAAGTGTGAAGGTGAGGGGAAATTGCAAAATTGACATGACACATTCAAAGTCTGAGATGATGTAAGACATGCTAACTTCTGTTAGCTGATTTATGGCATCTGCCATTAGATGATAGCAAGAAGCTAATGGACTTAATGGACGTTAGACCAAATGATACAGCTTGTGTTAATCCTAAGTTTTATTATAAAATAAAATATTTGAACCTCTCTTATACCTGTGTGAAAGTTTAGTACTTCGACAAAATTGAGATTTTATTTTCATTGGATTTTCAGTGGTAAAACTGACTATAATTTGTAGGACAGTCAACTACTGTAGTTTTACTTTTGTTTGTTTAAGGTTTGTAATCACTGTACAATCTGTGCTAATTCCCATTAGCCTGTACATGGCATTCCGCATTATATGTTAGCGCAAGGCTAATGGACTTTGGTTAGCCAAACCATATGGCACTCAAATATGCAATGTCATATTTATATATGCTATGCTCTGTTTGTATGTGTTGCTGCTTCATGTGTGTTCATTTGTTTTTTCCAGTTCATAATTACTATAACATTTATTCTAATTTCTGTCATCATATGATGTCGGAAATAAGTCCGTTAGCATGAAGCTAACGGACTTATGTCGGATGAAATTATACGGCTTGTTTATAAACATTAAAACATGTGGGTGTGTAACTGTATCATCTCTGTTCATTTCCATTAGCCTATGAAAGACAATTCACATTTTGTGTTAGCATTAAGCTAGCAGACTTTTATTAAATAGCTTGGTTGGCCAGTTTGGTGTTAAAGCATACAATGTGTGTGAGTGCGTGTGTGCGCGCGCGTGTGTGAGTAACTGTATCATCCCTGTTCATTTCCATAAGCCCATCAAAGACAACTCACATTTTGTGTTAGCATTAAGCTAGCAGACTTTTATTAAATAGCTTGGTTGGCCAGTTTGGGGTTAAAGCGTACAATGTTTGACTCTCTTTTGTTTTGCGTGTCAATTTTGCCGTGAACTACGAATAACAAAAAGTAATATGTCTCTGATTCCTTCAGGACATGACATGGTAACCGACATCGTGTTCGTAGATGGACGCCCGCCGTCCTTACCTCGGGCTCCCCGCAGTCACACTCCTCGCCTTCCTCCACGTAGCCGTTGCCGCACTTCTGGCCCCCGTAGAGCACCTTGACCTCGGGCATGTTGTCCAGACACATGCCCACGCCTTTCTCCAGACTGGCTGCAAGGTCCTTCTTGCTGCACGTGCTGAACACCGTGGGGAAGGGATACCTAGCGGGGGCAGAGGGGGCAACAAGGTTGAGGAGTCAAAAAAAAAAGGAAAAAAAGATGTGCGTGTGAAGGTAAATATTTTTTTTGTCTTCAAAATTCAGAATATGATCAAATATTTTATTGATATGATATCTCCCCCTTCATTATTAGCTATTGCTAATTGTGGAAGGGTAGATATTTTTGGCCTTCAATGAATCAGAGAACTCTCTGATTTGATACTGAATTGGCAAAGGGAAGATTATTATAATTTTTTTTTTAGCTCAGGACATGTCATGTCTTAATATAAAATATTTCCCTTGTGTCATTGCATGGACTTTTTGTACCAAGCAACCATGCTGAGCTTAATTTTGTCAGGCCTGATGTAACATTTGGTGGTGTGAGCCGAGCAAAGACTTTTTGAGGTTTCCACGTACATTTGTTTATTCGAGCACACCCGACCGAGTACATGACCCAAAAAAAAAAAAAGTTAGACATAGCCTTATCTAATAGAAAAAAAAGGTGCTTTACTCCTACTTTGTGACATCTTGAGGCAATCACAAAACAACTAACACATATAGTCAAACCTCGGTTTTCGTCCATAATCCGTTCCAGAAGGCTGTTCAAAAACCGAAATTGTTCGAAAACCGAAACCACGCTCTTTTTAAAATAAAAATGTTTACTGAACACGTCTGCTCACAATGGAAAGCAACACGAGGAAGCGTCACTTCCTCGTCTACCCGAGCGAAGCGTCACTTCCTCGTGTAAGGAAGGCGAGAGGAGTCAAATGGTGCATTCAAGTGCGCTCAGTTTGTTCAGTTTGTTTGAGAACCGAAATTTGTTTGTCATTCGAGGCATAAAAAACTCTAAATTCTTGGTCGAAAACCGAATTGGACGAGAAATACACCCGTCCTAAAAATGCATCCCAAGATGTGCTCCGTTTGGAGTGGCTCCGGATCGAACGTGTTTTGTTTTGACAGCTGAGGCCACCGGCTAGAGAAAACGAGCCAAGCAGAAAGTGTCGACTTCCTTGAATAATATTGGCTCGAAGCCCCGCAGCGTCTCCAGGTGTATCGTTTGCCCGAGCGGAACTAATTTGGCTGAGCACAACAATTAGTCGCCGTTTAATTAGCCGGCCCCCTTTTTTCAGTCACAGTGAGAATAAAACACGGATGAAGATATGATCTCACACCTTAGGAAGGCTTGGCGGGCGAAGGTTGCGTTGCGCCATCCGGCTTTCGTTCTGCTTTATTGATCCAGATGCGAGGATTGCTTTGAAATGCTCATCAACAAAAAAAATGCTAATCGACGGCCGCTTTGGGATTTTTCAGGTGAGTTGATTTTTTTTTTTTAACCCCCATGCAGTAATTATCCCAAAATTGGACATTTCGGACACTTTGGACGATTTTGGACTGTTGGACAAATGGACACCACAGACAAAAGAGTGAAAAATAACTCCACCAAGCTGAAATTTTCCATAGGATGTATATCTATGTCTTGGCCAATTCCCACTGAACATTTTGAGGGGTTGAAAGTGAAAAAAAATTAAAAGTGAAAAAAGTTGTTGCACATTGGAAGAGGGACATTTTTGGGACGTAATACCCTTCATGCAGCCGCTTAAAAATACTGCATGAGGGTTAATATCGCAGTTTGACAAGATGGATTCAGTCTATGAAACATTATCGAACCAAATCATTAAAATTCTGCTTTCACTGGCGTTACGACGATTAAGTCATTACTTTAAAAGCCAATAATCTAGGCCAACGTGCTAACTCAACAGATCGTAACTGTATACTGAGAAAAAAAAAAGTCGCATTTGGAATCGCAATTGGGTAAAAAAACAATTTTTAAAAATCGAACGCTCTCTCTTTCAGTTGTGGTGGCGCTATTGAAGACATCGACCATTAAAGCCCTTCCTCGAGTTCCACCTCCTCAAGTTCAGCCTCCGAAAAGCCTCCGAAAAGCCTTTCCCTCATCACCATGATTCACCCTTCACGTCGCATTGATCAGCACGGCTCATTTGTATTCCTGTTTGGCTTCGCATTGACCGAATATTGTTGCCGTGGAGAGGGCGGGATTTGAGAATGAGCCACAGCACACTTTTACAAGTGGACTGTGACTTATCAAGGTAAGATTTCCTGCCGTTGGGTGTACACGCGGTCTGATTAAGCGTGTACTAAAACCTTCAACTAAAGTGCAAGTGGCACCTGCACCCCCTCGGTTGTTTTGTATGCAGCACTCGATGCCCCAAATTTTATTCTAAAACCTACACACCGCACACCCGCCGAATGTTCTGTATAGTTCTACATCTCGCCGATAAATGCACAAAACAGACGAAGGAGTGAGGTAAATGTCTGAAGAGAGGCAAAATAAAAGCGCCCTGTCTCACTTGATTGACGGCTTCATGCTTGAGACGGATGAGCGTAAAAGTGGTTTCTCCCGGTGACTGTGCTGCGGAGTGACAAATATTTAGTCCCGGCTAACAAGATGAGACATGTCTGACCTTTAAGCAAATGTTAGGCTATGACACCATCGGGAGGTGTTGGCGATTAAAAGAAAGGACACGTTGTGCAAACACCGGGTTGTCTTCGGGGAATTATATCCATCATTTTGCTTAATCGCACCGTGATACAATTTGACGGCTTTTTGAGCGGCTCGGCACAAGTAACGCACCCCCCTTTAAGTCGGAGTAAATGTCTGCTCCCGTCTACGAATTCCTTCATCAAGGCTTGTCATGGCGGTACATTCATTTCTTTCCTTACTTTCTACTTCACGCAAATTCTAATGTCTTATGCACAATGTGAAATGAATTTTAAGTATGGGAGACGCCACATATTACAGGGGGGGGGGGGGGGGGGATCGGAAAGTGTGCTCTTACTCCAATTACAGTGTCCATTGAAGTACCGAGACTGACCTGTGAGGGGCAGCATGTACAAAGGGTGGGGGATACAGACTGCCGGAAAACACAAGTTAGTTGTAGAAGAAGAAATAGAAGACGCTAGGTTAACTGTTAGCGCATATGGTAATTCCTTGTGGTCTTATTGTCATGTTTTTTGACAATAAGACCACAAGTGATCCCCCCCCCCCCCACAACCAAAGCGTCAAGAGAATATTTTGGGCATCCAACACTCACGGGGAAAAAAAATATTCAAATTTGGTCCGATTATCACAGTGGGTGTACGCCGCTTAAGAGATAAATACAAGCCTAGCTTGCTCGCTAGACTCGTCTGCGCTGTGTGCCGAGGCCTAAAAGCGCCTTTCTGCGTGTCGCCGTTATCCTGATTTCAGCCGGCAGTGCCACCGATAATCACATCATTTGGATGCAAGACCGTCCTGTCCCCAGTGAGCAAGTTTTAAGTGTTTAAAAAAAAAAAAAGAAGAAACATCACCATGGTAAAAACAAAAAAATGTGGGATGAGAACCAAACGTCAACATTTACTGCATGACCTCAGAGTCACAGATAAACTCTTTGGAAAAAAAAAAATTGAGCGCGCTCTGTTTTCTTTGAATAATTAATCAGCACAATGACTCACGCTGCCGGGTTTAGATCATATCGTCATTCCCCCCCCCCCCCCCCCCCTGATTGCCCGCCACGACTGCACTTGTCCTGGTGATGAGGTAGACGTACATCAAACACGTCGCTCCTACTTTATTGTCTGCCTGCTCAAAAGGTACTTTCAGTTCATCTGTGGCGATTATTGTTCGTCGTCGGGTAAATTATGTATTTTGCTGCATTTTTTAAGTGATGTGGCCGTAAGGGGAATGCTTCATCTCACGTTGTCTGTTGGCTGAATTCAGAGTGCGTGAGTTGTGTTTGATGGCTTGTCTTGATGTTTATTTAGTAAACTCAAAGGATGAAGTCACTTTTTTTACACAGGAAATAATGAAAATAGAAATAATCTGCTGCCATCATAATACCGCTGCAAAACACCTCCTTAAAAAAAAAAAAGAGGGATCAGTGATCATCAGCAATTTGATATAATCTGTAATTTCTTCCCCATTTAGTAGAGCAACGGCTCGATGGAAGTTTTTGTGCACTCAAATTTTGGAGCCTCGATTTTTTTTTTTAATACGTTCCAGAAAGTCAGACTAAAACTAAAAATACGCAATCCAAAGCAATTGTTCCCATTGGAAATCATGTAAATCCAATTAATTCGTTCCAGACAGACTGAAATATTAAAAATATATAATATAGAGAATAACTGTAGCTTTAAATACAGAAACAGCATAAAATAAATAGAAATTACGAATGAAGTGGATAAATTAATCTTGAACATCACTTTTACCTTTACTGATGATTCTGGACTTTCTGTCATAGAGTTAAAAAAATGTTTAAACAGCAATGCAAGCTTTCATTAAAAACTCAAAGCTCCTGGTTTATAAAGCTTACGCCCTGTCAAAAGTAAGGCCTTCAAAATAACAGCATTAGAGTAAAATATAACTTTCAAGACACTTTGTTTGGGCTCTATAGTGGCTAATTTAGCAAAAACACTCAAACTATTTTGTGAAGACTGGAAAGTATGGTGAAACGTTTTGTTATGCTCTATGCTTTTATTTTGAAGGTCTAACTTTTGAATCCACCTTGTTGTCTGTCATACACGTACACACACGTTTGTATGAACGCGCATCAATTTGGGCAAATGAATAGCCGATGAATGAAAACCAATACAGACGGAAAAAAATCTCGGCAAAAATCACGTGAAAACTAGGCCATGCCAAAAACGGAGGTTCCACTTTATGATAAAAGGTTGCTCCAATACAGTTCAAAGACCAACCGAATTTTGCAGTTTGGCTCGTTTTGGCGGTGCAGTGGAATGCCGCCCGGGCAAAACTTCCAACAGGGGGAGTTAAAAAAAAAAAAAAATCAGTTTGCTGCGCTCTGGACTACCTTATCAGCTTTGGTGTTTACTAACATGAGAGTCCATCGCTCTCGGCCGCATTGTTATCTCAACAACCCAGGCGATGTGGGCGGAATACTGGAGCAGCTGCTTCAGTCTCGGGCCACAGTGTGTGTGTGTGTGTGTGTGTGTGTGTGTGTGTGGCAGCCTTGCGCTAAGCGCGATTACGCAATGTTGTGAATCCGCAGCATCGTTTACAAATGAAAATGAGCGAGTCTGACTCCATACATCTTGTTAAATGAGATAGATTAGGCATTTTTTCAAGAAATATAGCATAGATTAGAAAGCAAGTCTTCTTGTCAAGCTATTTTCGGGGGTGATTGTATGCTACAAGGGATCCAGCCCTCAATCCACTTTATTTTTTATTTTTTTGCTGAGCCAAAAGCAAGTCTGGATTTTGTCACTATGACAACCAATTGCAGCGAGAAATTGTTTTGACGTCAGTTTCAGTGGACAGCAGGGGGCGGTGCTGGATCAAAGGTGAGCCCCCTGAGATGGTTGTCAGCGAGTGGAATAATCCGCTTTATTCGTATGCCAAAATTTTACATTTTTGACTCGAGTTCCTCTTTCATACAGCACCTGTAGATTGTGTGTATGTGGCGCTTGGCCACTATTCGCCCAATCCCGCCCTCCCCCCAAAAAAAGCCCCGTCCCACACGCTGCTTCTACAACTTCACCAAGTAATCAAGTAAGTGCAGCTCATCAGAAGCAGCCAACACTAATGTGCGCATCAAACAAAACTCAGTGCAGCTTTGCTTGTGCAATTAGCGGTTAGCATGTATGCCTCACAATTTTAGGGTTCTGGGTTTGAATCTTAGCTCTGGACTTTTTCGAGTTTGCATGCTCTGCACACTCCCAGGGTGAGGTAAATTGTTTGTGGGGGGGAGGATGCCGTCTGTCTCACCCTGTGGAGGGCGTCATGATGCAGCCGCCGCGGTCCACCGTCATCCTGCAGCCGCAGCCGCGCTCGGGCGTGTCGTGATTCATGCCGAAATTGTGGCCCAGCTCGTGCGCCAACGTCACGGCCGCGCCCAGCGGGTTCTCGGAGTGATCCTATGAAAGGGATGCCAAAAAAAACCAAACATTTAATACATTAAAAAAATAAATAAAAGAATCAAAAATGAAAATATATGGCAAAAACAAAACAAAAGAATAACATACTATGTCCTATTAAATTGAACTCTTCTCACACTTTAATAGAAAAAGATAATAAGACGTGGTTGCCCAAAGTTCTGATGTTCTAGTAGGCTTTTCCTGACATTTTTTTCCACCTCATCTCATTTTCGAGCACTTCCAGTGAAACTTTCTCAGCACTCACATACAAGTTGCCCGTCCCATTTGAGGTTCCATGCCCCTTGAATATAATAAGTCTTGCTTTGAGGCCATCCAGAAATTTTTTTTAGGAGGTAGCGAAGGGGTAAATTTTTTTTTTTTTTACAGATTTACTTGCAAACACTGTACCTGATTTTGGTGGCTTTTTTGTTGTTGAATCCCAATTGAAGGAAGTGTGATGTGGTTGCTTCCCGAAGTGCTAACACAGGGACACGCAGGATAAGTACAACTTTGGTGGAGGCATTGTCGTTTGAAATAAACATTGAAAGTGTCAATGTTTTTTTTTGGGGGGAGGGGGGGGCAGTCACAGTCTCTTGTGACTGGCCACTGATGACTTGGGTAGCCTTTTACTCTTCACGTCAGGCATCTGCCACAAGTGAAGTAACGGGCACCACAAACATCTGGAGGAAGGCTCTTCCCGAAGAAGACACATCTATTAACGGGAGGGGGGGAAGGTCCATCTGGGCCGGTGGCTAATGGCATCGAGCAGATAACCAATTTGCGATCTGGCACCACCGTCTCGCGGACGGACAGCCGGGACAACGCTGGCAGCTCATTTTTACCGGCTTGCGGAGAAAATACGTTGTGATCGCAACGAGGTTTGGCATTGGCTATTTATCATAAAAATGGAAATGTGTAGGTGTGTTTTTTTTTTTTTTTGGAGTGTGTAAAAAAACAACAACAAAAAACAACACCTCAGCAAAAACCAAGGTCGTTATGCCGGCTGGCCTGCAGGCCTTGTACGAAATAATATCATTTCATAAAGCGTGATGTCAGGAATGTGCACGAATGCCCTCGTGGCAAAGAGTCAACACCTCTTTGGATGGATGCAACGCGACACGGAGGAAGAGAAGGCGGGAAGGCATCACGGCTCACCATGACGATGCCTCCAGACTGCTCCGCCGTGCACATGCTCATGATGGGCGCCATGCCGATGGTGGTGCCTTGGAAGTAGACCCCGCTGCCAAAGGATATAAGCGTTATGTCATCAGGCATTTCGAAAAGGGAGAGAATAGCTTGGCGGGGAGTCTTGAAATTCTGCAAAAAGCTTCCCTGTATGTGCGCAAATGAGATCAAACATTTCGTGGTTGCTGGGTCATGAACCACCAATGATCCATTGATGACTATTTGTTTATTTTTACGATGATGATTTGATGAATTGGCACATTTGTGTCCATGAGAGATCATTAGGTCTGCCAGATAAGATCATCCAATTACCAGTCACTACATCCTGACCGGCATTACCCTCAAGTTGATCTTTTGGTGACTCAGAGAGCGCGAGAAAAGGCAAAAAGTCGTCAGGTTCTATTTGGGCTCTTTTACTCTGAAATGTCCCACCCACAGAAAGGACAACACCTAACTCTTGAGAAATGATTAAATCTCGATTTAAAAACGTCATTTCTATGCCCTTGTTTTGGTTAAACCTGACCTAGTATGAACCCCATGACATTTGTATTTTGGCCTGTTTTAGTGCCGCTTCTCTTTCATTTTCGTTTGGTGGTGTGACTTGTATGTAGCTGGGAAAAAAATCGCTTAAATGGTTATAGAACCACAACATAGTTGCTATTTAGCATTAGCATCAAGCTAGTGGACCGATGTGAGTGTTTTGAATACACCAAGGATACACTTTGCTTTATTTGTAGTCTGTGTCCTACCCACAGAAATTGGAACACCTAACTCTTGAGAAATGATTAAATCTCAATTGAAAACTTCATTTCCACGCCCTTGTTTTGGTTAAACCTCAACTAGTACGAACCCATTGACATTTGTATTTTGGCCTGTTTTACTGCCGCTTCTCTTGCATTTTTATTGGGTGGTGTGACTTGTATGTGGCTGGAAAAAACTGGCTTCAAGGCTGATACTGCAACATATAGTTAGCATTAAACGCCATTTTAAATGTTCACTAATGCTGGTATTGGATTCCATCTTACTACAGGGGGACCATTGTATACACTCGTTCCGTTAAAGCACCTTCTCCCGATTCCAATATCGAGTGTGCAAGTCAATTAATTGCCCAAAACCTTATCAAGCACCTTATGAGCTGAGCGTTGTCGTGAGGTTTCTGGGGCAGCAGCTTGACTTTGCGCCAGTCGAGGAACTCGTGAAGGGTGGCGAAGGGATCCTGCGTGACGGGACATTTGTCGTGGTCGCTCCACACCTCCAGACCCACCAAAGCCACGCGGATGTTCAGCGCTCGGTAAAACTGGACGGAAGAATGAGAAGAGGGCGGTGAGTAGCTTTTAATCTTTGAGGCGCTAACGTAAAAGCAGCTATCTGTACGTAGCTAATGCGGCATTTGCTCGTATTTGTGTTGTGTCTATGCAGTGTGTACCTTGTCCACATAATTGGCAATTTCCGCAAGTCTCTGTTTCACCTTCTCCACGTCACTACCATGTTTTTGAAACTAGACAAAGAGTGAGAATACAAACAGACATTAGTGATAGGGAGACCTCAAATGTGTTGTTCATTTAAAAATACGGAGATCATACAATACATTAAATCAGTGGGATGTGAGGACATCTATTAAATGAAGTCGATTAATGAAACACACGGAATCACATCTGCTGGAGAGGATCTGACGACGGAATAAAACACAATGCACGTCCCTCGCGTCCATTCTTGAGGGAAAACTTTGTACCAAGACATTGTGGTGAATGTGTGGGAATTGTTATCCATTCGTGCGCCAGAGCATCTGTGAGGTCACATGTTGTCAACTCTCTCTCTCTCCGAGTCGCTCCCCGTTGTTGATGGGCTTGAGTCCTTTGCACTCGCTGACATTGGAAGAAGCGGGAGGAAACTCGGCGTAGATCTTGTTCCTGTTTGCTCGCTCACACCGCTGGGGGAGTCATTTCCTGTCAAGCCGCTGGCACCAAAGCACACAGCTTGTTGCACACTGACCTATATGTGCGGCTCCACTCTTAATGGATCAACCCCCCCCAATCCCACAACCCGTTTCCTGCTCTCGTCATTGTGGAGAAGATGAACGGAAGCGAGGCGGGTGGCTTTACCTCTCGGTTGTCCGCGACGATGATCAGCTCCACGTATTTGGTGGTCTTCTGCGCGTCCCTTTTGTGCTGAGGGTTTAAAAAAAACAAAACAAAAAAAAGATGTGGATGAGTTACCGTTACAGTTTTGACTATTAAAAAACAAAAAAATGCTTTTCCCCCCCCCAAACATGGCTCAATTCCAAAAATGTATTCTCATCATTATTAATTATTATCAATATTATAATTGTTGTTCTCATTGTAGCTAATTGTTGTTATCATTGTAGAAGTAGTAATACAAACAGAAATACAGTCAAACCTCGGTTTTCGAACGTCTCGGTTCTCGACCAATTCTCGAAAACCGAATTCTCGACCAAGCTTCGGTTCCAAACAAAACAAGAAACTTCGAAAAGGGCTTTAGTTTTACACTGAATTGCAATTTGCAGCGAGTTTTTTATGCAAATTTTGGTTCTCGAACAAACTGAGCGCACTTGAATGCACCATTTGACGCTTCCTCGGGTAGAAGACGAAGTGACGCTTCCTCGTGTTGCTTTCCATTGTGAGCAGACGTGTTCAATAAACATTTTTATTTTAAAAAGAGCGTGGTTTTCGAACAGCCTTCTGGAACGGATTATGGACGAAAACCGACGTTTGACTGTATTTTCGTGCAAGATGGAAAAAAAAAAACCTCACTAAGTAGTGGCATAAAGTAAACCATTCCCAAACGATTTTTCCTTCTTCCATACGGCCGGAACAGTAACACTGAAATTATTATATTTAAAATAAAGCCCAATTGAGGTAGTTCATTCCCTGTATTGAAATATTTTAATATTAATATAGGAAATAAATCTGGTATTTTTAAAATTTTTATTTGAGGTTGCTTTTCAAAGTGGATGATTATTTAAGGCACGGCTTCTATTTGATAAAACGGTCTTTCTTACTGCATTTGAAGCCATTATACTTGCAACATACGCAGGTGCATGTTACCTTGCGCTGCCCTGTTTGTAAATATTTGCTCTCGCATTGGACATATGGCCGCGAGCGCCTGTTTTGGCCAAAACTCTCTGGAGGGAGCCCTCAATTTTTGGACTTGGATGACAAAAGCCCCAGGGAACAACACTTTCTGGGAACGTCTCCAAAAGGCAGTTTGTCCAAAACGTTTGCATCAACAAGGTGAGTACACAATTTGTCATCTCACCCTCGTGTGGAAGGCCCGGAAAGGGCTTTTAAGGTCGTTGTTCGGAGCCACGGAGGACATGTTGAAACCGTGACCGCAGTCGCCCGGGGTCAGACGCAGTTCCTCCGCTCGGTAGATGAAGTGGACGTCTGGGTCTTTGCCGGGCGCAGGTTCGATGACCAACGACTTATTTTCAAGCGCGATGAAGCCTCTGTAAAGAGCAGCGGGAACAAAAAAATGAAGCAGCACAGAATTGCCCTGCTGCTTCCACTTTTTTTTTTTTTTTTTTTTTTAATGGATGCTTCCTCGGGTGCCCCGATTAAGTTTCATAGAAACTTCAGTCCGGGGTGCCCGATTATTCACGTCCGCATGATGGCTGTGAAAAAGCTCATTAAAAGCCACAAAACAAAAAGACTTTCCCAAGGCTGGCAATTGCCTTCCCTTTTCACCAAGCGTAAAAGCAACATTCTTCTTGCAAGTGACATCCCATCTCGGCACAGAATAGTAACGCCTTTAACGATCTTACGGCCATCACGCCAAAGTGTGTTTAATTAAGCGGGACGGTGCAGAATTATTATTATTTATTTTTTATTTTTTTGCAGATGCCACAAATCGGTGAATATTTTAACTGCGGATCCTCATTAGTGACATGAAGACGTCAATTAAGGTATAATTGAGGACAAACAACGAGCTGTGACATTCTCTTCTTCCAACAGCGGCGTAAAGTTCAAAGTGACATGAGGAAAAATGTAGGGCAGTGATTTTAGTGATCGGTTTTGTGGATGGACCAGCCAGGACACGCATTGTGCAACACATTAAAATGACCGATATGGGGAGCCCGGGAGCTGGAAATGCCAAACTTTGCCTCATCTGTATTGACACTATATTACTTTCAAACGTCGACTTTGAGGTTTTGTTTTTAAGAGTGGATTTGTCGCATGCAAGATTTAAAAAAAAAAAGAATAAAAAAAAAAAAAAGGAGTCACACCCAGTACTGTACTGTATTGCGTCATTAAGTAAACTAAAACTCCCCAAATGACTATTTGACCTTCATTTTCTTCTGGCCATACAGTAATCCGTTTAAAAGCAACACTCCCAAAACAAAAAATAATCAATCTAATTGACAAAAATGAATAAAAAGGACATTTTTGGTCTAATTCGAGTTTTTTTTTAGCTAGTTTTAGAAACATAAAAAGCTTCAGTTTGTGTTATTTTTTTCGTATACAGTCAAACCTCGGTTTTCGTCCATAATCCGTTCCAGAAGGCTGTTTGAAAACCGAAATTGTTCGAAAACTGAAACTATGCTCTTTTTAAAATAAAAATGTTGACTGAACACGTCTGCTCACAATGGAAAGCAACACGAGGAAGCATCACTTCCTCGTCTACCCGAAGAAACGTCACTTCCTTGTGTAAGGAAGGCGGGAGGAGTCAAATGGTGCATTCAGGTGCGCTCGGTTTGTTCGAGAACCGAAATTTGTTCGTCATCCGAGGCATCAAAAACTCGACATTTTTGGTCGAAAACCGAATTGGTCGAGAACCGAGACGTTCGAAAACCGAGGTTTGACTGTCCAGTACTTTGTTTTGTTTGATAATATCTCCTCCTCTCTCCGCGACCCCCCAATTTGTGTTATTTTCCTTATCTATCATAAACTTTGCTGACACATTCCCTCCATGCTACGACGCCAAAGCATAAACAGTCGTCATATTTCTTACCGAAGGCCCGAACAGGCGCTGAGGGTGACGTCAGAGTTGGGATGCGCCTGCACTTCCCCGTGGTAGTAGCAGTTCTTCTAAAAAAAAAAACACACACAAAAAAACACGCAGAAAGTTATTAGCACAGTTGCGATTGAAAAATAGTGGCGCCGTGACGTTCGCCAAAGTACCACTTGATCATATAGAGTCAAGCGAGGATGCATTCAGTTGCATTGTGGTCCGTTTTGATCCAACGTTATTGGAGGGGATTGCTGCCTAGCACCATCGCATGGCACAGCTGGTGGAGCAGCAGCCAGGGGGTATCTTTCAACACCCAGATGCTGATGCAATGCCGTTCAATTGCACGCCACGTCAAAATAGAAATGTGTGCTCACAGCTATAGGTGACCTACATTACGTCACCTTTGGCACATGAAAATACAATGTCGTAAAAAACAAAACAAAACAAAACAAAAACATTTTGACTGAGTTTGATTTTTTTTTCACTTGCAGCTAGCAATGGCTCAGCTGGTAAAATGGGATTCCATAATAAAACCCTGATGGCAACATTGGCTGGAAATAATTTAAAAAAAAAACAAAAAAAAAACAGAGCTTATCAACAAGTAGGCCACTGGATAAATGTCATGCTCCGCGACGGCCACACGCTCCCACGCATCGGGTCACGTTATAGTTGATGAGATCATTCCGGTAAAAACAGGCTCGTTCAAGTCCGATTGGCACGTTGTCGATGCATTTGTGTGTGACGTTCGCTGCTTTTGGCGTCGTACCGTCGAGTTGTGCGCAGCGGTGAGAACGCGTCCATTGTTCTGGTAGTGCGTCTCCGTGTAATGGCTGGCGAAAAGACCCCTGTGAAAAAGGACACGGTGGGATTAGGAAATGTGGAGAAGGAGATTCTTAGATGTTCAAGAGAAGATTCAGTGAGGATTTGTGTGGTGGTGGTGGGGAGGGGTGGGGGGGGGTGGATTCTCTCATGCCATGATTAGAACAGCACCAATCTCTGTAGAGGTAATTATTTTGTGTGTGTGTGTGTGTGTGTGTGTGTGTGTGTGTGTGTGTGTGTGTGTGTGTGAGTGCATGTATGTGTGTGTGTGAGCCCCACCCTGTGCGTAGGCCAACTTGTGCAGCTGCATCACGTGGATGTCAGGCGGGATGATGTCAGCGTGCGTGTGCGCACGGTTTTGTGTGCGTGTGTGTGTGTGTGTGTGTGTGTGAGTGTGCACGCGCATGATGTAGTACTAAAATATATTGATTTCCCAAGGCAACTTACACTACAAAGAGGCATTTGTCCAAAATTGCCGTGTCAAAGCATGAACAAAAAAGTCTGCCCCCCCCCCCCCCAAAAACAGTGACTTTTGCACAAGAATCATGTGAGATGTGCGGAAAGGGGATTTTCAGACTGTTAGTCTAAAAGGGAATGATGTCAACAAAACAGTGCCGAACTCGCCGACAAAATTAAACCCCGCCTCTTAAAGGCACATGCAAACGCGTGTCTTAGGGTTCTTCCTTGATCGCATGTTTTTAACGGTTTTGCGGGTGATTCTGGAATGTATCGCCCACGATAAAGGAGGGCGGGGGGGCGGACTGTAATATTAGTAGCAGGTGCACTCTGCATAATGGAACACGACGACATCGCCATGAGGACAAGCGGGGATGCGCGCGGCGCACTCCAGATTGGATTAGCGACACGTGCGCGGTAAATCCAAGCAAAAAGCTCCCGTGCTGCATGTTGGCAACATGTTTGGGGGAAGCCAGCTTAGATCCGAGTGGCATGACCATACATCGCGTATTAAAAAGCCGCCGCTTTTTGATCTCCTGGAAGCTGCCTGTAATCAAATACTTGGCGAAAGCACTCGAGTTGATGTTTACCAGATCACGGTTTTTGACAGGGGGCAGCACGGGAGCCACCATTTTTCCATCACCAAAGAAAGCAAGTGGAAGTGGTGAACCTGGTGAAGAAAAGAGGAAAATAGTATGCAAAACTATAGAATTTAAGAAAGATTTAATCGCAAAATATGAGTCAGGTGTGCGTGTGTCTGTGTTGGCGAAGGAGTTCGGGATGCCGAAATGCCCCGCCTACTGCCTGCTGACAGCTGGGAGAGGCGCAAGCCCCGCGACAGATAGAGAGAGAGAGAGAGAGATGTTCCTTCAATTTTTATGTTACTATGTTAATGTTAAAATTGGTCATCTCCCATTACATTTGTACAGTTAATGGTGTGAAATTGTAAAAAAAAAGTGGTTTAAAAAAGTTCTTGACTTGGAACGGATTAAAACATTTTACATTGATTTCAATGGGAAACATGGTTTCGGTTTCCGAACAATTCGGTTTCAGAACAGTCTTCTGGAACGGATTAAGTACGAAAACCGAGGTTTGACTGTATACACAAACACTATTTCAAGAGCTCACAAAGAGTAAGATGCTCAAAAACCAAGAAGGGTCTTCCCCTAAGTCACAGGTGTCAAACATGTCAAACCTAAGGCCCGGGGGTCAGATCTGGCCCGCGACATCATTTTATATGGCCCGCGAAAGCAGCTCAAACATGTCAACTTCCATGATCCCTTCTAAAATGTCGACCAAATTGTTAAATATTCACAGGTAATAAATAAGAGATATATTCTAAGCATTTTCTTGTGACCAAACCCCAATTTGGCCCGCGCCATAAATGAGTTTGACAAAAATTCCGTTAAAAATTACTCTGGTATTTTACACCGATTTCTTTTTAAAATTCATTTCTTCATAACTATTGCAACCTGAATAAACCTGTTGCTCACAAAAACAGCAGTGCCTATGCCGTTGTGGCCGAATATAAAAGAAAAATGTGGAGGTTCGCATTTGACTGCAACTAAGACGGACGGGCACGAGCGAGGACTCGAGAAGAAGAGAATTCCTGCACCGCAGTCCTGAGGATTTTGCTCTTTTCATCCCGTTTCTTTGTACGCCGCGAGAAAGAAGCGAGGAGACGCTCGGCTGGTGTGCAAATCAATTTGGAACCCGGCCGCATGTGGAAATAGAATTAGCGTTGTCGAGCCCACCTCTTCACTTCCTCTCTCCGCTCGCGTAATATTAGCAACAGCAGTAGTAAAAGTGGTCGTCTTCTTCCATACGGGGCCCTCCAGCGACTACGGTATAGAAAGGCTTTGGGTTGCAGTGATGGTGAAGGGTGGTGGGTGGGGTGGGGTGTGGGGGGGCGATTAAAAGAAAATCACCGCAGTTAGCAGTTCCTCTTCAAAGGAAGCGTGCAAGGGGAAGCCACGCTTCTTGCCAATGGTTTCACGCTCGAGGGGCTTTGCGCGGCGCTGAATTATTACGCGGAGTCACATGTACAGTATGTAAATGAGCCTGCGATCTGTGTGTGTGGATGCTGTGCTGTGCTGTCGGAAGAGATGGCAAAAGTACTCGTACTTGAAGCCCCCGTAACGTGAAAATAAATCGGATACACCACAGAGAACAGTATTGTTTGCAGCCGTGCCAAATTTGAATCATTTCAAAAGACAAATCGCAAAGTATATGGAATGAGGTTACAAAATCTTACACACACACAAAAAAACAAAAACAAAAACTATGATGTCGGCAATGTCATTGTGAATCTTGTTGGCTCCACGTACGTTTTGAAGTATCACAAATGCAAAATTAGTTAATAAAAATAGAAAATAAAAAAAGTATATTTTAGTCATTTTATTATTTTTTAGTCTACAGTCGATTGAGAATTTTAAAATCTTTTAATCTTTTTTTTAGGCTTTTACGCATTTGTTGCAAATCATCCCTGGAATCGAAAACATCAAACAATTCTCTTGACGCTGGATGGGGAATATCTTGCTTGTCTGAATCAGTTCCCATCATTGTTAAAGGATTCATTTTCCTTCATGTAAAAAAAAAGTAACAAGCATATCGTGACAAGGTATTGGAGTTAAAAGTTCAGATCTGGAGTGAAAATAAAGTCATCAAGTCAAGTCAAGAAAAGTATTTGAATTGCTTCCAATGACAGTTTTCAACACGTACTCATGTCCAAAAGTCTTTTGACAGTTGTAACAAATAAAATACAGTCAAACCTCGGTTTTCGTCCATAATCCGTTCCAGAAGGTTGTTCGAAAACCGAAATTGTTCGAAAACCGAAACCACAGTCTTTTAAAATAAAATTTTTACTGAACACGTCTGCTCACAATGGAAAGCAACACGAGGAAGCGTCACTTCCTCGTGTAGGGAAGGCGAGAGGAGTCAAATGGTGCATTCAAGTGCGCTCAGTTTGTTCGAGAACCGAAATTTGTTCGTCATCCGAGGCATAAAAAAACTCGAAATTGGACGAGAGCCGAGACGTTCGAAAACCGAGGTTTGACTTGTATGTCAAATTCACGCTGACTTTTTGTCTGCGCATCCCGAGGTACAGCGCAGCCAGCGAAACGGTCACGTGACTCACAGAAGCAGACGCATTTTCTACGGCGCTCTGGAATGAGTTTTCTGCTGCGTCCATATTGGCATGATCCCCAGCGCCTGCCAGTGTCCACAAATCTCCGCTGAGCATGAGCCGAGCGCATTGTCGGACTCATACTCTTGACTGCTAAGCAATTATGGGGGAGAGATGGGGAGGGGGGGGGGCGGGGCAGGGGTGGGGGGCAGGAATATGTAAGGGAGAGACAGACTACTGTGGATAGCAAGTTGAAAGGTCAAGAATGGAAGCCCAACATTGCTGTGTTTGCAGTGTCGGTGTGGATGACATTGACATGATCCCCCTGGAGATGGCGATAAGCCGCAACCCCTTTGGGGACAAGATTCGAGTCTTCCCGGACACTGACATTTTTTTTGGGGTATTTATTTATTTAGTTCGTTTTATGATGTGAATTTTGTCCGGTCATTGAAAATGTATTTTTGGGGAACACTCCCAGCTCCAAATCCAGCTCCAGCTCCCACTCTGACCCCGAACAGGATTAACAGGAAACCATATACAGTCGGACGGCTCATTTCCAGGCTGAACTGGAAGGAAATTTGAGAATCATTGATGGCCAATTGAAATCTTTTTTTTTTTTTTGACGCCTTCATGACTAACCTTCATGTCATTTTCTCTCTATTCTTTTTTTTTTTTTTATCATCTTCCCTTCCATCGTTTCTTCTTTTACAACCTGAGAAATGACAGCAAGTGCGAGTTTGCTCGTAAATTGTTTTATGGCCAAACACCTTTGAACAATTTAGTCTGCAATTTATCATTGTTTTTATTGCATCTTTTGCGGGCGTCTGACAAGCCGAATGGCCTCGTGATTGGGAGTTACAGAACCACCTTTTACATCAAATGGCCATTTTCCTGTTGACTAACGACATTCGTATTGGAAAATAAATCCTGCGGAAAAGAGTTTTATGAGGCGCCGACGTTTATTTTGATCGATGGTTTGTGAGTTTAGATGAACGGGAGATCATTTTTGAAGGGAAATAACAGGGTTTGTTTCCCCCCCGGCTATTAAGAGCATCTCATTCATCACAATTAACCCTCTGCGACCATTAGCGTATCCATAATTAGACCGCCGTGTCTGGAGATCAAGAGCGGCCGCGCACAAATCGATGTGCGCCAACTCAAGCAATTACGAGAGCGCCACAAGTTAGAAAGACAACAGTGATGACGGAAGTAAAGTCAAGGTAGTCACTCAGCAGGAAATGAAGGGATTGGAGTCACCGGGCTGGGTTTTGTGAAATGTCAAGCGTGATCGATTGACAACAATAAAATAAGAAATGTAACTACCGCGCCACCTCGAGTCGGCCGATTAACAGAGGCACATTCCATTTTGGACACACTTGTGAATATCTTCCATAGAATATAACAATATTCAGAGTCATTATTTATTGGTTGCAAAAATGGACATTTCTAGGGCTTGTGTAGAACGGATTAATGCCATTGCCATTCATCTTAATGGGGTAAGATGACTTGATGTAACCAAGCTGAATACGAAACAAACAGTTAACAAATTTTACATCTACGCTGTGTTGGTGGTGCAAGCAACCCATGACATACACACACACACGCACACACACACACACACACACACAGACAGTCAACCTCGTTTAGGCCACTGAACAAATGTTGTGCCATTACCAAATTTCCACATACCCACTCAATCGACCAAGGGAGTGACATTAGCGCCGGCAGAGTCATAAAGCAGATCAATGAGACAGATAGTAGGCTAAAATTTGCCTGATATAAATTGCCAAACAAACACACGAGCTGGCAGGGTGAGGCCATTTACATAATGACTGCCACGAGCTCCTTAACGATATCAGAATGTCTCGCAGAAGCCACAAGGAAAAACAGCTGCTTCCCTTTTGAGAGATTAACTGGCAGAAGCTGGGCACAGCCAATGTATCTTCGGAGAGATTATTCAGGACTAGCCGTGGCGCGTCGTATTTATATGCACCAACTCACCCAAAAGTAGCGAAGGCCGACCGCGTGAGAGATGTTTCTGTTTTATATTCAGGGTGCGCACCTTGCCAGCATATTCGCTTCAAGGCCAGGGACATCGGCACAAGTCAAATTAAACAGAGTTGCGGTCCGATGACAATATCGTTTTAAGGTGACCTTTGTGTCTCTGTGCTTGAGATATTAAAAAAAAAAAAAATTTAGAGTGGGAATAGCAAAACCTCACAGGTGCTGGGAGTGAACGGACAAGAGTGAGCAACACCCTGCTTTGTAAAACACATTAAAAAAAGAGCTACAGCTAACGCTACGGTGTTCATAAAAAAGGAGGATGCTTGTAGCGAGGCTCGTGGTAGGTTTTATGACGGGTTTTTTTCTTTCTTCTTTTTATAGGTGATCAAGCATGATAGAGGAATACCAAGTATGACAACCTACATCGTGTACAACTTTAAAATCGCTACATTTAAGGAGGCGTGGGACATTTTGACACACTTGTGACTTCATCCAGCCATTTTCGATCGGGGGATGTGGTTGCAGGTGAGCGCGAGACGAGCCAGTTGAGTTTGGGCAGGGGGGGGGGGGGGGGGGCGGGATGCACCCTGGAGCAGCCGCCTGTCAATCACCGTGCACATATAAAACTAAGGCTGAGCGATTGATCCAATTCAAATCAATATGCAGGAGAATGCCATTTTCAAATCGCAAGGGCTGCAATTGGAAAATGAAAGACTATGTTCCAACATTCCTTTTTTTTTGGTGTTTTTTTTTAATGACTATGAACAGGCTCTTTTATTTTCACGTTTCTTTGTGACTCACGCATGTTAGTATCGCTACGAGCGCAAACAACAGGATTAAAGACGGTGTTTTATGTGTCCAATAAAAGCCCAATTGGGTTTGCACGCCGACTAATTCCTGTGAAGTCATGTACGTTACTAAGCCTATTCCCCCCCCCCCCTCCCACAACAGAGGTGATCCGCAGCCGAGCTTGAACGAGAACGAGCCATGCCCCGGCCGCTGGCTTTTAAAGTGTGTTGCAGGAATAAACATGTTTTCCCTCGCGCAAAAAAGGTATGACTTCATATTCCCAAGATGACCGTAAAAGGGAATGGTTTTGAGAAAAAATAAAAATAAAAACAGCAAACTTAGTACGTGGATCCAGATCATCCGTCATCATCATCAGCTAAATTAGCTGCAGGCAATGATATCTTCCACTCGTAGCACTGAGGTTGTTTGTTAAGGGAGCTTTGTGGCGGCATTACTATTTATGGTGTTCAAAACACACGTTTGGACTGTCCGAATTGTTTGTTATGTGAATGCTAAACGGCATTCACACATGAGGTTATTCTGCGCCCAAATTCTTTATTTTTCATTTGGTTTCGAAGCAAACATGCCATCTGTAAACTGTTATCTATAAGGCGTGAACTGTGTTTGTTTTCAATGTAGCTCACGTAGCATGTAGCATGTAGCATGTAGCATTTGGGTTTCTTTTGGGGTTTTCCTTTCTTGGATTTATCCCTGGTTTGCCTACTGAAGTCGAAAAGCTTAAGAAATCCCGGCACCACATTAGCTATTGAGACACATAGTCTCAATAGACACAAAAAACAAAACAAACCAACCAACAAACAAACAAAACAATTTTAAAAACCGTTTTATTCTACTGCCAAAAAACAAACGACTTAATTAAATTCCTCATTTTGCTCTGGAGAACAAGTCAACGAAAACCCAAGTAAATAAAACTAAAATTGACAAATAATAAAAACGAAACGAAATAAAAATGGGAGCGCTTTAAAAAAAAAAACACAAAAAAAACAAATTCGATTTTACGTTCAGAAAAATGACTATAATTAAATCAACTGACTTTTTGGGTTGAATCTTGCACTCCATCAACACAATATATTAAAACTAATACTAAATCTAATTTTAAAAAAAAAACTATTCAGAACGAACAAACCCACCCTAAAAATGAATTAAAACTAACAAGGAAAAAACACAACAAAAACAAAAACAAAAACAAACAAAAAAACCTAAAGGCAAAAAGAAATCCAGTCAAACCTCGGTTTTCGAATGTCTCGGTTCTCGTCCAATTCAGTTTTCGACCAAAAATGTCGAGTTTTTTTATGGCTCGGATGACGAACAAGTTTCGGTTCTCGAACAAACTGAGCGCACTTGAATGCACCATTTGACTCCTCTCGCCTTCCTTACACGAAGAAGTGACGCTTCCTCGGGTAGACGAGGAAGTGACGCTTCCTCGTGTTGCTTTCCATTGTGAGCAGACGTGTTCAATAAACATTTTTATTTTAAAAAGAGCGTGGTTTCGGTTTTCGAACAATTTCGGTTTTCGAACAACCTTCTGGAACGGATTATGGACGAAAACCGACGTTTGACTGTATTTGCAAAATGATATGAACTCGTAATACTTGGAAGGCAACCTTAACACACACACACAAAAAAAAGTTTTCAACTTCTTTCAGATGACTACAACTGCACTATTGCTCACATTCCATTCCAACAACTAACCTGTCCTCTTGGGGAAATCATGAGGGGGTTGGGGGGGAACACCTTGCACCATTAAGCCCCACGCGCCAAGTCTCCCCGTAAGATAATAGCGTACAATCTGTCGCTTGTTCGCCTCATTGCCTGGCAAAGATGACGGCGACGGAAAACTTTGCTCGCAGCTGATGTATCATTTTGGCACGAGGATGCGGGTGAACGATCTGTCGCTGGCGCTAATGCGCCGGAACATGTGCCGTAAATGGCCGCCGGCTTCTGAGGAGATAATGTCAATTATCAGATGAGCCACAGGTAAAATGTCTTCATGCCATTAAAAAAAAATAAAAAAATCGCAAATGTCTGGAATATTTGAGGGAAATGGAGCGCGCTAATGTTTTATCGTGCATAGGCGGAGGGGCGCTTTGTTGCTAGCTTTTAACGCTTTCTGGCTTTAAGACGTTGGAGGATTTGTGTTGCTACTTTTGTCCATTGGAAGACAAAAAGAAAAAAAAAATTTGGGCTACATTTCTCACTTTCTAGCTATATGAAATAAACATAATGCAGCATTTTAATCTATGCACTCGTTCTCGCTCTTATTCTTTATGTTTGGAAAAATCGGGTAATCATAGGTCACCCTGACTTTATATGACGTCTTCGAATAAACGAGCTGCTATTAATTAGCATGAGTAATCAAGTAAAGCGAGCGAGCACGCGAGGTCAAAAGCGCCGCGTCTGTCAGCGATATCATGACGCGCGCTTCCTTCCCCGCTTTTGTTTTGGGGTTTTTCCTGCGCCAGCAACAGCTGTTCCCGTTTTGGACACATGCTTCCTCTTACGTGCGCGTTAGCGCAGCCATGCGCGCAAGACCTCGTGTTGACTGATGAACCCCAATCGAGCGGAGAGACTGCAGACTAACGTCGAGTTTGCGTATGACGTCAGGCGCCGAGCGAGTCGGAAAACAAAGCCGGTGAGAATATTTCGCATTTCCGATGACAGCGAAAGAAACGCGGCATGTGAAACGTGCATGTTCGGTTCATCGGAGACTAAATTGCCCATAGTCGCGTATGGCGGGTTTGAATTCGCGTCAAATGGCAGTCAGCGCACATCTGCCACCATTTAAATGGCCTTCGATGAACGCCGAACGCCGAATTTGTTGAAATTATGCCCAAAAAGTTCACCCTTGAAGCATCGCACATTTTCCCTTCACGCGATTGCTGTTGGAGGTACTAAAGAGCCAGTACAGTACAGTCAAACCTCAGTTTTCGTCCATAATCCGTTCCAGAAGGCTGTTCGAAAACCGAAATTGTTCGAAAAACCGAAACCACGCTCTTTTTAAAATAAAAATTGTAATACTGAACACGTCTGCTCACAATGGACATCATCTAAGGAGGGTGTGCACACTTTTGCAAACATTACAATGGAGCGCTACATCGTAAAAAATTGAGATGAGAGTGTGGATCACACCAAATGTACGCTGCGAGATATTATTTGAGTTTATTAAAACCCTGACATCAACGTTTTGGAGAGTATTGGGGGGGCTGGGGGGGGGGGCGCAAGATGCTTCCTTGGCATCTCTCAAGACAGATAGCAAGCACACTAATGTCTGCATGCTGTCTTACACTCACTTCGGAATGCAAAGGCGCACATGTGCATTTTCGTATCTGGAGGGAAATCTTTGTCTGCAGAAAAAGGTAATATAATCCTTCATGTGCCGCGCTCGGCAGAACGTGTTCCTGTCTCGTGCCGATAAATGACAGCGGGGATGATATTATGGCCCCCATCAACATCTGAAGCCCCGCACTCCGCCGCCTCCAAAACACCACGGCGGCCCCCGGGTAATGGATTTTCTTCTCACCGGCGCTCCCATTTGCGGGTTCTTACTGGCTGTGATGTTGAAAAAAAAAAATCACACGACATCGCTAACGTGCGTGCTATTAAGCAGGGTTTGCATGGCCGGAGTCTCTGGAGAATACGGGCGGACCCTAAATGGGCCGAGCGAAATCCGTTAAGGAATGCTGGACAACTGCACATTTGATCAGATTGTGTGACTAAACGGAACCCCCCCGATTCATGAATTGCAGCAAATATTTTAAAGACCCAACCGCAATTTGTGAAAATCTAGAGAGAACAATTTTTGTGACGAATTTAAAGTAAAGCCGCGTGTGTTTGTGGTTTGGGCGTTTGCAAATTGGATTTATGGGGAACCCTGTGTGTTCTCCCCGGGCCTGCGTGGGTTTTCTCCGGGTGCTCCGGTTTCCTCCCACATTCCAAAAAACATGCATGGCAGGCTGACTGAACCCTCAAAATTGTTCCTAGGTGTGAGTGTGAGCGCGGATGGTTGTACTTGTCTCTGTGTGCCCTGCCATTGGCTGGCAAGCGGTTCAGGGTGTCCCCCGCCGACTGCCCGAAGACAGCTGGGATGGGCTCCAGCACGCTTCTGAGGATAAAGCGGACCAGAAAATGGATGGATGGATGGGAACCTATTCTGTTTTTTTTTGCTTAAAATGTGGTCCTATTTACTGATTTTTGTGATATGTAAGTTTTAGCGCCACCTGGTGGAATCTTGGTGGAATCAGGTGTCAATTTTTTTTTTTCATTTGCGTTCTTTTGTTGGGAGTCCTTGCATGAATCTTGCATGTCAAAAGGTGAAAGTGAAAGTATGATTCAGCTCCTGATGCAACGACGACAAAGTGCGTACAATAAAAAAAAAAAAAAGAAAACTTTTTGTAACATTGCTTCACTCCAAAAGAGTCAAACAAAAGGAGTCGAATTGTGCCCTGTGATCGACTGGCAAAGAGTCCAGGGCGCACACCCCGCCTCTCGCCCAACGTCAGCTGGAAATAACTTCAGCTCACCTCGTGACCTGACAACGGGTGCAATGAAAAACCGGCGGATTGAGTATTATGCTTCCAAATTGTGCCACAAAATGAGATAATTTCCCTCACGTCAGAGGAACCGCACGCATCCGCCGACCGAGCCCCTATTCATCCCGCGACCTGAGCGTCCGCCGCATCAGCGGTGAGTCATCCGTCACCGGCCCGGGGGCTGTCGTGCTCGCTGCCATTCCCATCCGTTCCGCTTCGCTCCGCTCGCCTGGGCCAGATGTGTCCTGTGATATCCCTCCGCCGGTGCAGCCCACCCGGAACAGGTGGTCCCTGACCTTAGCGGCTGAACTTAAAATGACGGCACTGTGGGCGCACCTTCCGAGAAGTTCTTTTCAATGCTCGACTTGATGCTTTCCAGGGGTATTTGCAAAGGTTGGCGATGTCGGCATGTAAGACATGTTACCATCCAAAAAAACGGCAGCTTTAAAGATCCATCGGGTCTCAGAAAAACGCAGTTTTGAACGGAATGAATTAACCCTCATGCAGTATTTTTAAGCGGCTGCATGAAGGGTATTACGTCCCAAAAATGTCCCTCTTCCAATGTGCAACAACTTTTTTCACTTTTAATTTTTTTTCACTTTCAACCCCTCAAAATGTTCAGTGGGAATTGGCCATGCCATAGATATACATCCTTTGGAAAATTTCAGCTTCGTGGAGTTATGTTTCACTCTTTTGTCTGTGGTGTCCATTTGTCCAACAGTCCAAAATCGTCCAAAGTGTCCGAAATGTTCAATTTTGGGATAATTACTGCATGGGGGTTAAAGTGACAAGTCAAGGCAAGAAGGGGAATTTTTTTTTTTTTTGATGCGCTTCATCCTCACAAGGGTCAAGGGGCATGCTGGAGCCGATCCCAGCTGCCTTCAGGCAGAAGGCGGGGGACATCCTGAACCGGTTTGCCAGCCAATCACAGGGTACACAGAGACGAAAAAACCATCCGCGCTCACACTCGCACCTTGTTACAATTTAGAGTGTTCAATCAGCCTGCCACGCACATTTTTTAGAATGTGGGAAGAAATTGGAGTACCCGGAGAAAAGCCACATAGGCACGGGGAGAACATGCAAACTTCACACAGGAAGGCCGGAGCCGGGATCGAACCCATGACCTCTGCACTGTGAGGTTGACGTGTTAACCACTCGCCCACCGGGGATTTGGGACGAGTAAACTGTTTTTCACAGTTTTTTGCACTACAAACAACAAAGTACCTGCAGGACAACACTGATCAAACATTTTTTAAAAAAGCTCATGTTTAAGAGTGAAAACCATTTACGGGCTAAATCCGTTTTCTCCGCCTCAGACATTAGCTTCAAACCGCACGCCGCCACGATCAGCCCTCGCCATCCTCCTGTGTCCTTACCGCAACCCGGTTTTCGGCTTTTTAAGACGAGGCTCCACGCTTTCACCGCCGCTCGGACTGACCTCGTGCAGAACCCCCCCCCAAAAAAACCCCTCGCTTCCCATTGAGAACATTTCCTTTCATTCTTCTGCGGCAGGAAAGAAAAGAGGAAAAAGGGGCCCCGTTTGAAACACATGGCAACATGGCAGCCACATCATTATGTTGCCGACAGAAATCCCCATAGCAACATCCTCTTGTGTGTTTTCAAAGGGAAGGAAGATGCGCGCCGTATGAAAGCACTCGGCTTGACAATGCCAAAATCTCCCGCTGTGTGTGTGTGTGTGTGTGTTATCTCGTCTGCAGCAACTTCATTCATTACAAAAAAAATTAAAAAAATAAAAAAATAAAAGGGCTAGATAAACTGTGTAAATGTGTCTTTCCTGTTTGGGATGTTGGAGTGGCGTTTGTCTTTTTGCTGGTTGTTTAATTCATCTTCTGGTGCGAACAATTGCCGCTTCCCGTGTTCGTCCGTATTGAGTTGGTGGTCGTTTCCGACCCGTTTCGTCCTATCTATAGCCAGGTTGTCCTTATCTTTCGTTCCCGCTTCCCAGATTGAGCCGAGCGCTCGCCAGGCAACCTCACAAAGCCGCCGTGACGTGCCGGGAATGTTGCAGACTTCGATGGCTTTCGTTTTGGGTGACTTTTCTGCGGATGCCAAGATGTTTTTGTTTACCCGTCATAAGCTCGGTCGGGTTGAGCAAGAGGGGAAAAGTCTGACGATTCAAAACGTAACGTAAGGCGGATTTGCGACGATAGCGTCGTTTGTGTTGGCCTCTTAGCCCGGGGGTCGGCAACACGCGGCTCCGGAGCCGCATGCGGCTCTTTAAAGCGACATCTAGTGGCTCCCTAGAGCTTTATAAAAAAAATGTTTGAAAATGGAAAAAGATTTTGATAGTAGGCTAATATAGCTCAAATAGATGTAGACACATGTTGCAGCTCGGAAAAAGGAGAGCTGTGGCGTTGTTTTTTTTAAAAAAAACGTTCACTTTATTTATGCTTTTAACAGTCTCGACAAACACAGACACGTCTGCGTCCGACTCCGTTGACCTTCTCTCTTCTCGTTCGACTCGAGAGGCGTTCAAAGACAGCCTCCGAAAAACGGAAATTCATGATCACTTCACTGACACTAAGAAAAGCGAAAATAATGCACCAAAACAAAAACAAAAAACAATTTTTTGCGGCTCCAGACATATTTTTTTGTGTGGTTTTTTTTTGTCCTATATGGCTCTTTCAACATTTTGAGTTGCCGACCCCTGTCTTAGCCACACACATAATTTTAGATAGGTGACTTGAGCCTGGTCACTTTAGAGCGCCTCATTGTCAAGGCAAGTCACATGACCACCCGGTGGGACAAATTCCAGCCACCTGGGCCTTTTAAGCGGATACATTTTTGAGGCTCAAATGTCGAGTCACGCCGGAGCACGACAAAGATGCTTGACGAAATAAGCATCCATTGTTCCGGGTCGTGGCGGTGGTGTTTGATTGACAGTTGACGGTCGAGCGGGCTTGATTCTTCATGATTTTGAAGCCTCATTTTACATATCCGACCATTATTTTAATCATTCCAATTGGACGCGGTTATTAAGATCACTCCTCTCGGCGGCGTGTCAAATTGATATTTATTTTCACTTGATAGGGTGCGGAAAGAGTCCCGTCATTCTTGATCCTTTCGGGAATTTGCCTCACACCTGTTCCTTTTGAACTGCACAAAACTGAACCAGGACCAGATGTGCAATGCGATGAATATTTGCTCGTCGGACGATCCAAATGACAAGTGTGAACACGAAAAGGATAAAAAAAAAAATATGACGTCGCCACTCGCCAATAAGAACCCCTGGCAGAAAACAAGACTTCGGCATCATGCTTTGGAGACCGAAACTCTCCCCTGACGTGCAACCCGGCCTTTTCTCGCTGTTGTGGCCTCCCCCCCCTTACCTCGCCCCTTCTCCCCTCCCCGGTTTTTAGATGCGCATCACCATATTTCTGAACTCCGCACGATCCGCCCGCCCCTTCGCTTCGCCGTCCACTGTTATTTCTCGGCGGTCCGGAGGGGAGCGATGAGAACAGAGAGAGCGAGAAAACAAGCTCGTCCTCAAGTGTTTCTCCTCCGCCGCCGCCGCCGCCGCCTTTCATCTCTTTTTTTGGCCCTTCAGAGAAAACGAACTTTGAAAAGGGGCAAAACCGCGAGGGGATATATTATTTTCTCCCCCCCCCTCCCCGCCCCACCCTTTTAATTCACTGGATCATAGTCCAAATTTATATGACTTCTTCCATTCTTGCGTGGCGAGATCAGCCCATTCGTCTGTTTGTGATTAAAAATGGATGCGTCTCGTGTCCGCGATGACCGCTCGCGATGAATCGCATTGAAAACTCACTCGTTTTTCTCCAGCAGCAGGACGAGCTGTTGGCCTTCGGCACGGACCAGCAGGCGCAGTGACGGCGGATAACCCTGGAACGGCGGGGGGGGGGGGAAGAAAAAAAAAAGGGGGGGGGGTGAACGGCAGGGAAGATGGCAACCTGAATCTCAACCCATCCTGCCTTCACCTCGCGCTGACACAAAAAGCAAAGCAGGATGCCAAGACGCACAATGGAGACGGCGGGGGGGGGGGAAACGGAAGGCCGCTTCCGCATCATCCGTTTCCCGTGAGCTCGGACAAAAGTATTGGGACTGGAATGTCTGGAGTTGGTGCGCAGATGGTGTATGGTCAATTTCCCATTTTCAAGATCATTGTTTAGTCTGTACATGGTCTGTTTTTTTTGTTTTTTTTTTTAAACAAATTACAGTCAAACCTCTGTTTTCGTCCATAATCCGTTCCAGAAGGCTTTGGAAAACCGAAATTGTTCGAAAACCGAAATTACGGTCTTTTTAAAATAAAAATGTTGACTGAACACGTCTGCTCACAATGGAAAGCAACACGAGGAAGCGTCACTTCCTCGTGTAAGGAAGGCGAGAGGAGTCAAACGGTGCATTCAAGTGCGCTCAGTTTGTTCGAGAAGCAAAATTTGTTCGTCATCCGAGGCATAAAAAACACGAAATTTTTGGTCGGAAACCGAATTGGACGAGAACTGAGACGTTCGAAAACTGAGGTTTGACTGTATTCACTAATCGACAGTGGTTAAAATACCCTGACAGCAAATCTTTCAATTGTATGAAACTCTTCAACGATCTGAGAAGTGTTGTGACCCCCACTTTTGACTCTGTGGGGGCGTGGCAGCGTTATATCTCCTCAAGCTTGGAAGTGGCAATGAGTAAGAAATCCTCAGTGGATAGTAATGAGCAAAAATAGAAAGAGAGAGAAAGTTAGATTTACTTACACCCTGAAAGCTGGAGAAAAAAAAAGTACAGTCAAACCTCGGTTTTCAAACGTCTCGGTTCTCGACCAATTTGGTTTTCGACCAAAAATTTCGAGTTTTTTATGCCTCGGATGACGAACACATTTCGGTTCTCGAACAAACCGAGCGCACTTGAATGCACCATTTGACTCCTCTCGCCTTCTTTACACGAGGAAGTGACGCTTCCTCGTGTTGCTTTCCATTGTGAGCAGACGTGTTCAGTAAACATTTTTTTTTTTAAAAAGAGCGTTGTTTCGGTTTTCAAACAATTTCGGTATTCCAACAGCCTTCTGGAACCGATTATGGACGAAAACCGAGGTTTGACCGTATATTTTTTAAACCCATATTTGGTCGTTCTTTACTCATTTTAGATGATTTTTAACCCGGCGGTTTGAGGGTGTAGCCTGCTTTTCTTAAAAATGAGTGACTCATAATTTTTGTGATAGCTCATCATTTTTTATCTATTGCATCACTCACGGTTCTCAGAATTTTGGAAAGATGATGTCACTTTATTAATTCAGCGTTTTGGTAACGCAAGCAATACGCCATTTAAAAAAAAAAATTTCCTGAATAGTCGTGGTTTTGATGATTCATTTTTTTTTAAAAACTAGTTGAGAGTGACTCTCCGGAAGCTAAGCTGGTTTCAGGCAAGTCGTGCACTCCGTCTGAGATAGAACAATCGTTAGCTTGCGAATTGAAAAAAGGGTCACCTTCTCCTCTCTCAAAAGGCATCAGCAGTGGTTCAATCTATCTGATGTAATTAAAAACCAAACGCCTAATCAACTCCATCGAGCTTAAAGTTGCACCTCGCTCTGCCTTTCCAGAGTAGCTGATAAGTGCGGGGTAATTAACAACCCTTCTCCGCCTTCACCGGCAGGTGACCGACTTTTTGCAGAGGACACCCGAGTAGGAACGGGGAAGCTCGCCGCAACAGGAGAAAATGTTTAAGGAGTTGTCAACACCTACGCACACGCGCGCTTCTGCCTGGAGGCTTCTTTCTAAGAAGCATTTTGATAGATAACATTTTTATTTTCCGCAGCGCTGCAAAGGGTCTGCTTGGCAGCGCACATGGAAAGCGTTTGTCAATCGCGGCCACGACTCCACAAAGACGAGAACGGTTGGAACGCTGACGGCGTCTGCAGGGGAAATAAAAAAAAACAAAACAAAAAAAAAAACATGTCCAACTCGGATGATACGAGAAAGGCGAAGTAAGACGTTCTCAAGGGCCGAGCAATCACGATATGGATCGTGTATATTATACAGCGAGAGCTCTCTCTCTCCCATTAATTTCTGAATGCAACCTTTGTTATAATAAATCAATCAGCCAGTGCCTGCTTGAAGTGTTTCCTTGCCTTTTGCTGCCTGATGCACTGCGCTCCGTGACTCCGTCATTCATTTTTAAGGACACACTGAACAACTGAATGGCACATTTGAGCAACGGTCTGAATTTTCAAACGGCTGGAGTGAAGCAGCGCGCGGTTCCGACGGTGCTTACGATTAAAGTACAGTCAAACCTCGGTTTTCGTCCGTAATCCGTTCCAGAAGGCTGTTGGAAAACCGAAATTGTTCGAAAACCGAAACCACGCTCTTTTTGAAATAAAAATGTTGACTGAACACGTCTGCTCACAATGGAAAGCAACACGAGGAAGCGTCAACGAGGAAACGTCACTTCCTCGTGTAAGGAAGGCGAGAGGAGTCAAATGGTGCATTCAAGTGCGCTCAGTTTGTTCGAGAACCGAAATGTGTTCGTCATCCGAGGCATAAAAAACTCAAAATTTTTGGTCGAAAACCGAATTGGTCGAGAACAGAGACGTTCGAAAACCGAGGTTTGACTGTACAGCGGTTTTGATGCTCTACAGTTCTTGATCTCACTTTTGTACAATCAACCCCCCCAGCCCACCTCCCCCTCCCCAAAAAAAGCAAAGTAACACTTTTAAAGGATCCACAATGGCGTCCCTTTTGTGTATTTCTGCTTTATCGTCTCCTTGGCAGAGTAAAAGCGAGATGAATTTGAACATAAACAAAAAACAATGTGGTGGGGGGTGGGCGCTCCATCTAGAAACGAAGCCTGTCATCAAAATTGAGCGATGACTCACAAGTGCTCTTCTGTCATCTTGAAACACTCTAAATGGATGCACATGCGGCCGTAAAACAAGCGCTGCGACATTAAACTAGCATTCGAACACGTGTTGGATTCTTGGTTTTTGCGGCAGCATGACTCAAACAAATGCTGCGGTTTGAGGGCGAGTTTTTTTTTTTAAAGCTGCGGACACTCTGTTCTGGTGTATTCTTGGCAGCGATAACAAATGAGAAAAGAAAATCAGTTCTACTTTTACAGATGCTATTAAATAAATCTTGTTTTTGTGAACTATTGATTGTTTCTCTAATGGCGACGTAACACGGGATTGAGTCAGGTAGGTCCCTTGCTATCAAATTCACGGGCTGCCACTGCATCTTGATACGGTTCTTGATCGTGGGAAAATTCCAGGGCTCCCACTAATCTCATGAAAACGGATCAAAAGTTTTATAGAAGTCACCGAAGTATCAAGTACAACTTTATTGTCAAATGTGCAGCATACAGCACCGATGACATTTCTTCCCTCTCAAGACAACATAAAACAAGAGGAGCCGCTGCGGGTGCCCGCGGCGCCATCATGTGCCAGTCATGGGCTTCAAAGCAGATATTGTGATCGTTTCAAGCGCCTTCTGATGCAATGGACTATTCCATCTTCTTATTCGGATGTGCGGAGAAGATTTAGGAAGAAGTAGAAGAAAGAGAACTAACTTGCTAGCCTGTTACGAAGAAATTGAGTTATCCAAGTGGAGCGCAGAAGAGGAAAGGCCAAAAAGATTTTCGTTTTCTCTCTTTTTATTTATAGTCAAACCTCGGTTTTCGAACGTCTCGGTTCTCGTCCAATTCGGTTTTCGACCAAAAATTTCGAGTTTTTTATGCCTCGGATGACAAACAAATTTCGGTTCTCGAACAACCTGAGTGCACTTGAATGCACCACTTGACTCCTCTCGCCTTCCTTGCACGAGGACGTGACGCTTCCTCGTGTTACTTTCCATTGTGAGCAGACGTGTTCAGTAAACATTTTATTTCAAAAAGAGCGTGGTTTCTGTTTTTGAACAATTTCGGTTTTTGAACAGCCTTCTGGAACGGATTATGGACGAAAACCGAGGTTTATTTATTTATTTAATTAATTCATTACTTTTTTTAGGCGCCCAAACATTTCAACCTTCATTCCCGTGATACAGAACGTATGAACTGACAACAGTAGGAGCCAAATGCTCTTCTTGCCAGCAGCGGTCGCGCTGCTGTCAGAGTCAGCCGAGGACGACGCAGTCGCGACAAACTGAAAAGTGACAGGAGTGACACTTTTCATTCGGAAAATGTGAACATTGACGGTGCCGAAATGTGAAACTATATTCAATGTTATGTTCTGATGAATATATATATTATGTGGAAGGTTTGCATTGGCCACACCCCAAAGACTAAATACGCCCCCTGCTGATCGACCTTGGTGAAGGTGAAATGTTGTTTGAGTGAGCGCTTCGTCGGAATGGCCTACCCCTCGCTCCAGTAGGCTGAGGGGTCCGCTGTGTCGGCCCGTAAGCAGCAAAGGTACGGTGGTCTCGCGGCGTTCCGCTCGAGTCGGCTGCTCGGCCTTGGCAGAGGCACTTCCTGTTAAACACAAAGCGACAACACATGACCTCGACATGAGTGATGACTCCCACAGGGGATAAACCCCACAGGGGGGGGGGGGGGGGGGGGGGGGGTGTTAAAAGATGACGAGACAAAACCTCGTGAAGATTTTCGCCTCAAAAGTCAGCAAATTTGAACATGGGATGTTGCGGTAGGAATAACCGCAGCGATTAGTCTTTGCGATGGGTTTGCAATGAGTTTGCAACCATTCTAAGGGTATTTGAGGTCATACAGTGAGCATTAAAAAAAAAAAAAAAAGTTCGGAAAAATATGCTCCTGAAGTCACACAAAAACTCTGACTCATGCAAGATGTCATTTGAGACCATACGAGCTTGGTTACCGCAACAAATTAAATTCATGAGCGCGGGGGGGGGGGGGGGGGGCTGGGTAGAGGAGCCAAAGATTGCTTACTTTAGAATGTCATGACTCAAGAAAAAGTCAAAAGTCGTCCTTTAAAAAATAAAATAAAAACATAAAAATTGACGAGTGAGAGTATTGGGGGGGGGGATAATTAACTAATTCAGTACCAGCCAATTTTGGACCAAGTCTGAAAAGACGTTGAAAACGTCTTTGGGAGTGAATGAGTGTAATTAATTAATCATGGTTAACGAATGTGTAAATTCAGACCCGACCAAAATAAAACAATTCCGTCAAAAAAAAAAACAATTCAACAATCGTAAAATAAATCTTTTATGTCAAGTCACAAATGAAAGCAGATTCAACCACCACCAAAAGTCTTAAAATGACTTTTTTGCTCACACTCGTGAAACAGGACCAGTTCAAAGTTTTGTTCTTGTAGGCTGAAATGTGGACATTTTTACGCAGGCGGCGATGACAACGTAAGACAGAGATGTTGTTTTTTTTTTAAGTGTGTGGGGGAAACATTGTTTCGATATCAGGGATGCTTCACGGCATAAAAATAAATGCCAATTTGAAAACTGCGCTCTTGTCTGCTCACATGCGCTCATACGACTGCCTCGATGTCAAACGTCGTTTACGGCGGGGTTGGTGATGTCACAGAAGCGCCTCTCACGACCTCAAAATATAAATAGCAGTGTTGTTTTGTCACAAAAATACTCAAGTAAAAAGGGAACACGTATCTCACTCTGACACGTGGAATTTGTTCCAAATATTACGAAAACGTAAGTGAGCAGAACCAAACCACCTTTAAGTCAGGGTACCGCTGTCTAAAAAAAAAAAAAAAAAAAAAAAAAAGGAGATGAAAAGCATCCGTTTTGGGATTTCTCATCGCATGGCGTCGGCGCTTTGAAGCTCCACCGTCTTATTCTCTCTGCAAATGTCAATCAAAACTGAGCCACCCGTTACCCAGCTTCTTGGATTGGATCTCATCCGACAGACGGCGCAGGTGAACCTCACAAAGCGGCTCCGCACGAGCGTATCTTGGAATCTCAGGGCCCTCATCGCAAATTGGGCTATTTGAGTTAAGTGAGGAAAAAAAAAAAAAGAAAAACGTTTTTTTCCGGAGATGCGCGGCATCGCAGCGGGACACGGCAACTGGATCACAACCGCATCAATAATACATGCGCAGTGTTTACTGTGTGAAAAAAAACGTCCGCCTTTTCGGAAACGGGCGCACAGGATGGAAAAATTCCCCCCTTTGCGCGTGATCGGATGGAGGCCTTTAAATGCGTTTCCTCCCATCGCTATTCATGAGGTCACAAGTTGTAAATACAGTAAAGCGTGCGTGTGATGAAACGTATCAAGACCAAATCAAGGCGAACGTGGGAAACCGTAGTCCCCGCCACGGTTTTTACAGTTCTCCTCCCACACACACACACACACAACGGGAGGAGAGGGTGAGGAAGGAGGAAGGGAAAACGGCGGCGGGATGTTCGGGGTGCCGCAACAAAAGAACGACAACTCACGCGTGGCCTGTTTTCGACGGTCCCTCGGGACACAAGCGTGCGGCGTCTGTGGGAATGTGTGGCGAGGCAAGAGGGAAAAGAGGGGGTGGGGGGGGGGGTGCACCCGGAGTTCAGTGGTGCACTCCCGCCTTGGCACATACAATGTTTACCATCCCACTCCTCCCCAAGGGGGGGGGGGGGGGGGGGGGGGGTTATGTCTTCATTTATAGCCAGGATACGTCCGTAAATAAAGTCCGTCGTTCCTCTTTGAAGACGAGTCGAGACTGCGTTTCCGTCAACTTCAAACGCTGGAAATGATTTCGCATTGATCCATAAAAACAAGAGGGCGCGACCGTGTCGGATTGTCGCTTTAGAAATGGATCGGGGCGACCGGCAAAAAATGCTGCGGTTTGAAGGCCAATTAAAAAAAAAAAGAAGAAGGAGCAATCAAAAGGAAAGTCACGCAGGCAGGAAGGCGAGAGGAGTCAAGTGGCGCTTTAAAGTGCGCTCAGTTTGGTCGAGAACTGATTTTCGGTCGTAATCCGAGGCATTAAAAAACTCAAAATCTTTGGTTGAAAACCGATTTGGTTGAGAACAGAGACGTTCGAAAACCGAGGTTTGACTGTACGAGCGAGCTTGCGGCGGGGACAACTGTTGTCCTTGCACACCGTCCAAACCAAAACAAGAAACTAAGTGCAGTGTGAAAAGGGCTTTAGTTTTACGACTGAATTGCAGCATTCTTTTTTTGTTTTTGTTTTTACATATAAATGAGCAGTGGTCAACTGTAGTTTATTTTCATTTGTAATTCATTCTGCAAGAATAATCCAAAAAAATGAGAATCATTCGAAATTTCTCATTAAGTTACGCCTTTTTGTTGAAATGCGAACACCGTGTTTATTTTTTTACATTTGTAGGATGGTCAAGAACGAACGTAAAGCTTTATCCGTACATTTCCGAAAGTTTTGACGGTAAATTCTTGATTTCATCATGCCTTCCATTGGTTGTCGACCATTTAGAAAACGTCCGACCACGTCAAAGCACACCGTCGAGTTAGACCGCGGCTAATAATAAAGGTTCTCAAGAGTCGACGGTAGATAAAAGAAAAAAAACAAGAACGGCGCTTTCCAATTTCTGATTGAAAACAAATCCAGTGAAGAGAATGATGAAAGAGCTCAAAACACAAATGGTTTCACAATGTCAACTTTCGACAATGGAGACTTTTGTACAGCATTCAACCCAATTGTGGACTGCACATAAATCTTCACGTCAAATCAAGTCGTGTTTGCAGGAAGGACCTTTATGGAATCAGCGCCCTTGTACCTCCACCAAGGCAAAACATTTCCTTTCGCTTACTTCTCATCCATCAACTCCACTCCGTTTTTATTTCCCAAGTGACAACGCATCAATAGAATTAGAGGAGAAGTTGAGAAGGTGCTAATCTACCACCCCCCCTTCGATGAGCCCCCCCCCCCCCAGCACCGCCCCTTTCCCCCGAACCGTCGCAAACAGGAATAACCTTTAAGATGGAATGCCTCGTCGTAATAGGAGGTTTTTATCCAGTGTCATCCCGAGGGAGCGAGCGGTCGAGGAGTCAATTCCAGTCTTGTCTCACACAGATTTGAGCCTGATGGGAATTTAGCGGGGGGGATTTAGGGATTAGCGGGAATTTATTACACATGTTGGGTCACCTCCCAGTCAGTGGTGATGGCTTGACAACCTCCCAATGTCATGTTTTTTTTTTGTGGTTGTTTTTTTGTTTGCTTGCTTTTACTTGTTCTTCCAAAAAAAAAAAAACAACTTGCATATTCCTTAAAAAGCACAAACATAAATACATATTTTTATGTATAAAGCACTTTTCGTCTCTCCGTTTCCTCAACCTAATTAACGAACGGATAGAATGAAGAGGTGAGATGATGCCGGATAATCACCAAAGGAACAAAAACAAATGCGGTCCGCGGAAACCTATGGGCCCAGATTTTATGAATAAATCATTGCGTTTGTTCTGCATCGTGATGCAAATGTCAAGGGGCGGACATGAATTTCGATGGTCTGAGCTTTACCAGAGGCAAAAGCCAATCAGAAAAAGTCAAAGAAAAAATATGTATATATAGATTTGAAAAGAGTCCCACTGCAATGTAAAAAGTCAGAGGTTGCAGTCAATACAGTGGCACTCCAGTCCTATAGGTGGCAGTAGTATACATTATAAGTGGGTTGCTAACTGCCCAACAACGCAGAGCGAAGGCAACTGATATTTCTATTTTCTGAGTTCCCACGCAGACCTCTTGCCAGGACGAATACTTCACATCCCCGATCACTCTGGATGATCTGTAACGATCCACAGTTTAGGTGGGGAAATCTGTCCGAAAATCGGTCGTATATCGCACAAATCAGGCCTTTATGACTGAAAGTCAACTAAAATCTTTTACGACTACAACCTGACCTTGTGTTGTGCAATTCAAGTTTGGTTCGTAATTTGAAACATGACACAGGGGCTTTTGACGTAGTTTTTGCATTCCGTATTTTCCGGATTACAAATCGCAGTTTTTTTCATAGTTTGGCCGGGGGGTGCGATTTATACCCTGAAGCGATTTTATTATGTTTCACGTGAAACCACAAGAGGGCGCTCTAGGCCTGTGTTGATAAGGCGACGATGAGTCTGACATAAGCGACGTAGAAGAGGAAGTGCCGCATCTTCTACCTCCGGAATTGGCGGAGTTGTTTAAACGTGACACCCGAGGATGAAGATTTCATTGGATTTAGTAATTTGGAGTGGCACTGATGGTTTGGTATACAGTCAAACCTCGGTTTTCGAACGTCTCGGTTGTCGCCCAATTCGGTTTTCGACCCAAAAATTTTTCATGCCTCGGATGACGAACAAATTTCGGTTCTCGAACAAACTGAGCGCACTTGAATGCACCATTTGACTCCTCTCGCCTTCCTTACACGAGGATGTGACGCTTCTTCGGGTAGACGAGGAAGTGACGCTTCCTCGTGTCGCTTTCCATTGTGAGCAGACGTGTTCAGTAAACATTTTTATTTTAAAAAGAGCGTGGTTTCGGTTTTCGAACAATTTCAGTTTTCGAATAGCCTTCTGGAACGGATTATGGACGAAAACAGAGGTTTGACTGTACTTGCTCGCGTGTTCTTTATGCCGTGGTTCTCCGAATAACTCTTAAGTTACGTGAACATACCAATCACGTTCTCAGTTCGTTGTTTAAGAGTTATGTAACGTTAGCATATCGTACACTTGTTCCGCCTGTTGTTCTCTATTTTAGTTTTATTTTAAATTGCCTTTCGGGATGACATATCTCTTTTGGGTGTTGGATTTTATCAAATACATTTCTCGCAAAAATGCGATTTATACTCCAGTGCGACCTATCTATGTTTTTTTCTTCTTTATCTTTTTTATTTCATGGTTGGTGCGACTTATACGCTGGAGTGACTTATAAATACGGTCACTCAGCCAAGACACAAACAAAAACCAAGTGCAGGTTATGACATACTTAATGGGGATCTGTACCTGCATTCAGCACTTGTCTGAACCCGATCAAGGAAGTGTAACGACACAACCATCAATCAAACACTCCACGGGAGAAGGCTGCGTTGTCTTGTCTACCGGATGCGTTTAGTACATGTGACATGTGGAAAGGATCCTTCCAGACGGATCAGCATGGATGACACGGCCCAGGCCGACGCCTGGTAACGTCGGCGTAACCGTGGCGTGTCTTCCGAGGATGACGCCGAATCGTGCCGCGAGGACCACTGAGGCCTCACAGAAGACGACAAACAAGTCAATGGCAGCCTGATCTACCAAATGTCAAGCGACAAGCCACCCCCGGCGGGCTTCGAAAGACAAACCACGGCCAGGTTATTTCCTAAACGGCTTCAGCAAACGTTGCTCGTTTGAAACGGCGTGGAGGCTATTCGTCAGTGAGATGCACGATTTCCATTTCTGGCAGAAAAAAAAGCGCCGAGAGGTGGGCCGCATTCCCACGAGGGAGATGCGAGAAAGAGAGAGAGGGATGTCTCGCTCTGGCTTTGTTTGGCCAACGCAGACGTGCTAATCTTTCTAATGAATGCCGTCCGACGCTGCCGCCGAGACCAGGCGAGAGCCACAAATCCAAACCAGGTCATTTGGTCATCGGGCTAATTATTTATTGAGCTTTCTTTGCGCAAATATGAGAACAGAATCCTCCCCCTGACAAGCGGTTGACATGCACGAGGAGAGACGTGCCGAGCGATTCATCATCGTGGAAAAAATACAAGATGTGAAATTATTTGGACTGCTGTTTTTATCGCCGGCGCTGATAAAAACTTGATTTATACACACATTTCATTTTCCTCCTAGTCTCGTAATAAATGTTAGATTGACTCTTTGCCATCCAACAAATACAGCGCAATATTTTTTTTTTCTGAAGCGGGGGGGTGGGGGGGCAATTATCTTGATTTAATCACGACAGACAGTTTCATGGACTATACATTACTGCGCAAAAGTCTAAGGTCACCGTTCGAGTTCGTTGTTTCAGCGCTGCTGTAACGATCGCGCATAACTTGAACGTCAGCCGGTAGAGTGCAAACCTCCGCCGAGGCCCAACTGTTCACAAAAATGGAACAAAAGTGTCAAATGTGTGCTTGTTTTTCAGTTGGCAGGCGACTTCCTGGTTCACGGGGGATGATGGGCATGATTCTGTGCTCGACAGGCTAGCACGGGGGTCGGCAACACGCGGCTCCAGAGCCGCATGCGGCTCATTACCGACATCTAGTGGTTCTCTGGAGCTTTATAAAAAAAATGTTTGAAAATGGAAAAAGATTTTGACAGTAGGCTAATATAGCTCAAATAGATATAGAAACATGTTGCAGCTCTGAAAATTATATTTTTTATAATTATAATTATATACTTTATTTATGCTTTTAACAGTCTCTACAAACAGACACGTCTGCGTCCGACTCCGTGCCTTCTTTCTTCTCGTTCGACTCGAGAGGCGTTCAAAAACAGCCTCCGAAAAACGGAAATTCATGATCATTTCACTGACACTAAGAAAAGCCAAAATAATGCATCAAAACAAAGGATTGCCGACCCCTGGGCTAGCAGGTCTGCCTCACAGGTCTGAGGTTCTCGGTTTGCATGTTCTGAGCGTGCTTGCCTGTTTTTAGTTGGAGTTTTTTTTCCCATATACTCCGACTCTAAATGATCCATAGGCATGAATATGAGTGCAAATGCTTGTTTGTCTGTATGCGCCCTCGACCCTGATTTAGAGTCGTTATACAAAATGGATGGATGACTGTTTTCATTGCTAAATCAAGTTCTCAACTCCGTCCAGGTCGGCGTCCCGATGCGATGCACGCTCTGATGTTTTCTTGACTGCATGTCGGGCGTTCTGCCATTTTTGGGGCGACTGAACTACTAAACTGAGCTCGGCCTGGATTTGGGCACGAATCAGTCAGCGCGTGGCAGAATCCCAACGTTGGCTCTCGTTGCAAATCTGACTTGCTCATCTGGCAACTGCTTGGACACAGACCACAAAGTTCCTGCCTCTGCTTGTAAACACACTTTTTTTTTTTTTTAGGTTTGGTTACATTGTCAAATAAGGTCAAAAGAGTTATCTATTTTTTTCCCCCCACACAGAGATCACACATTGGATCTCATTAGTACCTAATATTGTGGCTTAGGTGGAAATTGGAAGAGCGCCATGACAAACAATCCACAGAGGCAGCGGAGTCGATACCCCGCTGATATCAAAGAGAAGCCTCGTGCTGCCCTACTTCGCACTATTTTTACTACACGCTGCATTCACACTTGGATCAACTCCTGCTGTGAGTGAAAGTTTTAACGACTCCGCTGAGATGATGATGTGAGCGCTAAACATCTGGATCGCATTCTTGACAATGTTGGGTGATAAAATAAATGCATTTAAATCAAGAGCAAGGATCGATATGGGTCTGACACAACAAAGGCCACCCAGAAAAATCTGCCAAAATATTATGAACAGCTCTAAGTTAGAGGAATATTTGTACACCACTGCAAACTGCAACCACAACAATAAAAAACATACAGTGGCGCCTTGGGATCTGAGTGGTCCAACCTGAAACATGAGATCCAAGTGCGTCAACTCATGTCACAAGAGCAGTATTTCGGCAAGTCAAGTGAACAAGTCTTTAAAAAAAATAAAAAATTAGGCCGCAAGCTGTTCCATGCCCCTCCTAGTTGAAGTTTACTGTCAAACTAAACGTCAAACAAAGACAATGACATTTTATGCAAAACTATCATGTACAGGCATTCAGTCCATCAACCTACAGCTAATGATAACACTATCGAAAAGTGTATAATGGTTATACGGTATTACACTTCAGGCGACTGATATTTTAAAACAATACATTTAGATATCCAATATAACAGTAATCTGTCATACATTCTTTATCCTCTGCGAGGAGCTGTGCTGTTCAAACCCGACAGACGTTTATGTACAGAACACGAGAGCTGTCTGTCATTCTGCCCCCTGGTGGCCAAGGTGGGCAGCACATAGGCCATTCAATTGATGTTAGGTACTGTATGGCAAAAACTGTTTCTTTTTAATTCAATTTGTTATTCCTGTATGTTTTTATACAGTACCAGTACAATATTATAGTGATATTTTCCTCATCAAAACACATTTCAACATAATTTTATTTATTTAGTCTGAAACGGAATAATGACATTTTCAATCAGCAGGGAAAGAGGCTTTGAGTTACGGGGATAATTTAAGATTGTACAATTTCAAGGCACCCAATTATATTGTAAAACAAAATTGAACACTATTATGTGTTTTAATGCATATTTTGGGACGCAGCTCTCGTATTACATGTCATACACTCTCTACTTATGTCTCTTGGTTCGTTTAAAAGCGAGCAACGTAGGCCATAGTGGCAATTAAATGATTTTGCATTTCATAGAGCTGTTGAAGGTCTGTATGTCTTTTTATTACATTCCAGAATCAGTTTTGTGTTCAGGCCCACATTTCACACAGAGTAGGTCAATTTGGAGAGAAAATGGGGCGAGTTCATCATTATTTCAACATATTACCGTTCGTGTCCGTTTTGGTTGGTGGTTTGCCATGAGATGGTTTGCCATGAGATTTCGCATGAAACAACACTTACATGAAACAACACTCATATAAATATCCCTTCCACACTGTACATCATCATTTTCAGGAGTATATCATTTATTGATGTGGAAAAAAGACTATAAAACAAAGAATTAATAAATGGCGGCACAAGATGTGAATGAAGAAGGGCTCTGGCAGGTATGCTGCTTTCACTTACCCTCCAGAGTGTTGTAAATCGCATTGTCAGCATAAGAGATAGCCGAGGTCAGGCACCAGATGACAGCCAAGAAGAAAAAGCCAGAGTTCTTCCTCCGGCGCGACATTCTCATGGTGCAAAACGGACGGACGGAAACTCTCCCCTCGTAGCCGAAACAAAAGCGGGACTGGCGAACCGTTTCACGTCAAAACTTGTTGAACCCACCAGACTCCCCAACACGAAGCTGTCACCGAGAAGCTGAGGAAAAAGTTTGGCTGAGTCTGCTGGTGGGGAAACATGTGTTAGCTTTGTGTTTCCGTGTGGGAGTGTTGCTGGAGCGCTGAGGACATGACAGCTGGAATGGGCAGCGAGGAGCGAGGAGCGAATGAAGGCGACCAAGTCAGTGAGCAGAGGAGTGAGGCGGATGACTAGCCGCCAACCCCTCAAACTGCGTGCGAGAGACATCCAAGTTGAGCCATGTGCACTGAAGAGCCCGCATGGTCCTAGCGCCAGTCAAAGCACAAACACAATACTTTTTTTTTTTTTACTTTGAAAAAAAAAAGACAACATATTTTCAAATAAAAATGTTAATAAAATAAAAGCATTAAAATATTATATTAAGTTAAATAGACAATCTAAAAAACACATTCACTACTCATAATGCTAAAATTATGAATCTAAAATTGAAAAGTAGACATTTGAAAAGTTACAAGTTCAAATACATGTACAGTTACGACATAAACATACAAAATAAAATGTAAATATTTAAATAAAATTAAAATATAACCTAAAATTAGACAAAATACAAGATTTTTTTGAAGATTTAATTATGTATGAAAATTAAAGTAATCGTCAATGAAATTGCATTCACATTTAGACAATTGAAAAAAAATCTTGTGAGGTAAGGTGAGGATAAACGCTTCAGAAAATGGATTGGAGCCTATCCCAGCTGTCTCAAGGCTATAAGCGTGCGACACCCTGAGCTGATTGTACAGTATATGCAAGCATTTAAAGAAAATGTTTGGCCACGCCTGATTTAGGCTGAAATCTGGCACGACACAGATGTATACACGACTGCCATATTAGCTCACAGTCCGTAAATCCTCGGAGAATCGCCTTGGCCGACTTTGAATGAGTTTTACACGACTGCATACTTGGCATGTGGTAAATAGAGTTGCCTTTAATGGAGGTTGGCAGTGGGACGGAGGGTGGCTGCGTGGGGGGCACCGGCATGCTCCAGCATCGGAGAGGACAGATGTGGAGATGATAACGTGTGGGCGATAAACGAGCAAACACTTTGCAATCAGCCACTCGGCGTGATTGTAATGGTCTGCATGCTATGAGACCCCCCCCCCCCCCCCCCCTTATCCGGCACTTGGTGCCGTTTGAGTCAGCTGGGGAGACAGTCAAGAGGCCTCGGTAGACAGCATCCACATGATGATGTCGATGATGATGATGAGGAGGAGGAGAAGGATGCGCGATGCCACAGCCTGGCAGGCCTTCTTCTCGAATACGACGGCGTGTCAGTTCGTTCTCGTTATCTGGAAACGAGCGACGTGGCATCATTGCCCCCACGCGATGCCCCACCTCCCCCCCGCTGCCATAACATCTGCTATAGTCATACGGTAGAGCACCCGAGGTCCTAATCAATCGCAAGCATGAGACAACACGGACACCGGTAGCTCATTTTGACACATTCCCAACTTGTCCGAATTGATCGGGGATGACACAAAGAAACTTCTCGTTCGTATGGCTTCTATGAGAGGCGTGTAGCCCAACCAGTGGCGATTGCTCTCGGACTGCAAGGGAAGCTCGGCTTCCCCTAAAATGTCAAAGAATAAGTGCTCAATTATATGAATGTAAATTTCATTGTGTGTACATGTCATTGACTAAATATGCGCTACAACGTGCTCAACTTTTGTTCCGAATCAGCTTCTTCTTACTGGTTACGAAGCGAGTCCCTTCTCATTCATTCCCGAAGCTTCGCTGTGTTTTAAACGGTGGACGCTGAGTTCAGGGTAGGTTGTCCCACTGGGTTGAAAGGAGACGAGTCATTGGATACAAACTGGTATTTGTCCCGCCCACTGGATGGCAGTGGGAGGGTACCGGACGCCAGGCTTGCCTGCATCAGATTGGATGATCTGTTTGAGAGCCTGTGTGCCAGTTTGATTGACATCGAAATGAGCCAATCACCGACCTTTTAGTGTAGGCATCCGTGTGAGCAATTTTTCAATTCGCATTCTGTTCTGAGTTGAGCTGGAGACTCCTCCTAATCATTTTAGCGACACTCTTTGTTGTAAACAACTAGCGACAGATTAATCTTTTATTTCTGGTGGGTTTTATTGTAGTTGTAGGACACTAATTAAGTCCCTGGAAAAGACGCCTTGTTGGTATGACAGGGTCACAGATCATTTTCTTGAAAAGGAACGGAGAGTAGAATTCACGTATAAATGAACGGACACATTTTATGATGTCGGCCAAAATTGAGCTTCCCCTCTTTGACAGACCAGCATCTGCCACTGAGCCCAACCTATTGAGCTAAGCTACCATTTCCCCCATTTGAAATGCTTTGAAATGCCGTTCCCTCCCCAAATAACCATTTTTTTTGCTCTTAATAAAGAATATTGTATCCTGTGACAATACAAGCACCAAACCTACCATAATAGTACTTTCATCATAGTCAAACTAAAGACCTGGGGGCAGAAACTGTACCGTTCTCAGATAAAAAGCAATTCACGCTGCCATCTACAGGGATCTCTACGTCATTACAGTGATTTACAAACCGGAATTTGGTCCTCGCAGCCAAATAGATGAGAATTGTGTCCCAATATTTATGGACCAGATTGTAGTGACAGACAAAAAAAACAAATATGTCACGTCTCAGTGTATAGTTTTTTTTTTCCCCTCATCCAACATCTCAACTCTATTGGGGGCTGCGACACATGTCAATGTTATTCCTCCCCAGGCTGTGATTAAATGTCAGTCATCTTATCGTGCGAAAGGTGGTCTCCTCTCTCCTGTTACAATGTCACCTCCCGCTACGCCGCTCGGTGACAAAAGGTCCCTTTCAGCAAACGCCGCCGGTCTCCTGAGTTCGATTAGCTTGGAATTTCGACGCTCCGACTGGGAGTTTCCACAGGGGAGGCCTCGGGGTCAGGACAAACGTGAGACTCTTCCCTCCACCACCAAGCGTTGCATTTTATTAACATTTACTTTCGCGATGACACCGTCAAGGTGCTTTTTGCTGAGGGGGCTCCATTGCTTGGAAAGTCAACACTCAGAACGTCCTTGGAATATTTTAGACTGCACTAAAACTCACAAGGTATGTGATGAATGCAATTTGAATCACACTCCCTTTAGTTTTTGAATTTTGATGAATATGACCGTTGAATTTCTGTATTATAAAAATATTCGATTAAAGATTTTCTTTTGATTTATGTGTTATATCAAATGATTACTGTATATGCATGTACTATGGTGCATAAAAACTGAGATGCAATGACTTTACCGAACATATGGATGAAATAAGAAATACGTGTTTGCCATTCCGTGCAGCTTCTTCATTTCTGCAGGATGTGGTCCAGAAGTCTCTGCCCCCCCCCCAAAAAAAAAAAAGTAACATTACTGATGCACCCCCCGTCCCCCCCCCAAAAAACAAAACAATATCATCACTGAAGACCATCATAATCTCCTTTGAGGAGGACCTTGGCCACGAAGCCGCAAAATTGCTTTTTCACTCCATCTGTGGGTGTGAGGCGCATGCAGGTAGCGGCAATCACTTTACTTTACTATCTGACTGTTCCGCCGGACAGCTGCCAGCTCATTTTTAAAACATCTCCCCCTAAGCCCCCCCCCCCCAAAGAGTCAATCCAACTTTATCAACCAAGTGTAAATCTTTCTTCAGTTCTGGCCAGGTAATACGTTTATTTGAGAGGTGGCGAGTGCAGCTCACAGACGGGGTAAAACACAAAATTGACATTTGCACTGATGAATCCAGCGCGGGCGGGGGGTGGGGGGGTATGTGTGTGTGTGTGTGTGTGTGTGTGTGTGTGTTAATAGAACTTACACCCAGAAGAGTGTAACAAATAAGTTTACCACTGCTAATAATGAGACAGAAAAACAAAAGATTGGGTTATACCTTTTATGACATAATTTTGATGCACATAAAGTTTTAATGTTAACTATTTTAATTGTTGCAAACATGCCATTTTTTTTACCCTTTTGAAGGAATGTAAAAATTAAAAATAAAAAAAAAATCACCTTTTTACACCCACATTTGAGTTCTCATTAAGAAAATTAAAGTTAAATTTCAGTCATTATTAAGTGGTTCAGAGGATGAAGGAATACAACAACATACATATTAATTTAATTATGATCTTTATATAAAAAAAAAAAGATAAAATGATCAAATGTACACAATTCAAATGTGTTCACTTTGTGTAATAAACTATTGTTTCTTTCCCCCCACAGGCACACGGACACTCTGACACGCGCACAAAAAAAACCCCCACATTTTAACAACCGTATGAAATGTGTGTCCCCTGAAAGGCACTCTATAAATCTAAGTTAGTGCTGAGAGCGCTCAACACATTTTATGAGGACACCCAGCATGATGCAGTGCTTTAATGCGGACTCTTTTCAATTTCAGCCAGCTCTTGACAGCCCAAATTTGTGTGTGCACAACAGTACCGTTAAAACGCCGTGGATAATACTAATGATGATATTTTAGCATGGAAAAAAAATGTATTACTGAATGTGATTTATTAGCGATTACAGAAACAGAGTACGATGATTCGTGTAATTACCAGAAGCACGTTTGTGATCAAGGGAAGAGTACGGAAGAGGATTAGGGCCAATTAAGGAAAAAGAATATATATATAATTCCTCACTCTTATATCAAATTCCGACATTATCAGATATTCCACTTCAAAGTCAGAATTCCGACTTATTCTCAGAATCCTGACAAAGTTAATTATTAGAGCTAAAATTAAGTATATTGACAACCTTGTTTTTTTCCCCCTTCCTTGGCCCTAATCGTCTTCCGTAGTGATCGAATGGCATGTAAATCTAAAATTTTACATGGACGATTCACTTGCTTTAACTCAGATTGATAATATGATTGTGTAGACTCTTATGAGTCATGATATTTTACATGCATTATGACAGGAATCGTGAAATATCATCGACAGTCGATTGTAGTCCACTGCAGGTGGGAAGGAAGCACGGCGAGTGACGACTTGACTTTAGCAATCAAAGAGCGCCCTCTGCTGTAAGATAATAAATATTCCGGCGTCCAATGTGACATGGTTTATACGTTTACAAATCGATTCCATACATATGTCACCAAGTGTTGTGTTTTAAGGCTACACATTATTCTGACAAAGAAATGAAGGACAGTAAATCGGAATGGTGTGTGGCTAAACCTTGGTCACTTCACATGAAGATAATTTGTCAAAACCACATTGACATTTAAAGGGCACTTAACAAAACCTTTTTTTAACGACTATAAATTAGTGTCGGGCATTATCTTTTTCTTAGTAACCTTTAAAAACCTAATAATATTACTATCGTATACAAAATTAAAAGGAGATTTAAAAAAACATACCCTGAAAAAAACATTTGAATCTGTTTTTTAACACTGCCAGACCCAGAGGTTAGCTTACAGGAATAGCACACCGCTACGCACACAGCACATACCCACAGTACATGCTGTACGTTTTAATGACCCAATGAAATACAGAGAGGCATCCCGGGGTTCCTTGAAAGGTGCCTCATAAATCTAAGCCATGATCACTTATCTAATTGTTATGAAATATAATCTCCATCGAACGGTATTAAAAAAGTGTTCACCTTCTTAAAGAGGCCTGCTCGCAGTCTGTTGGCCTGTGACACTGCTCTCTTCTCCTCCTCCTGCTTTTTCCTTTCCACCTCTGGCAGCTTGTTGTACATCCTGCACACACGCCATTAGGGAATAGTGCGACACGGGGACTTATCTGGAAAACGGGTCTTATGCACAAGACTCCCCTTTCATTCCTTTAAATGCCGCTGGCGGCGTGTTCCTAGATCCTAGCAGTTTGATAGTGTCACCTTTGAAAAACTTACAATGGCTTGCCAGCATCTGATTGGAGGAGAGTGGAGTCGAGATGTGTTTGTGTGTGTGTGTGTGTGGGGGGGGGGGGGGGGGGGGGGTTGCAGATAACCAACATAAAAATGAGCAGATAAGGCACATGGAGGGCTGTTCATAGCTCCTGTCATGGCGTCCAGACATCTAACATGTGTGTGTGTGTGTGTGGGTGTGTGTGTGTGTGTGGGTGTGTGTGTGTGGGTGAGAGCGTGTGTGCAAATGTGTACGGCATATTGTGGCTAATATGCACAAGGTGATGAATAGTTACTTAATGCCGCAGAATATCTTTTAAGTTGGAAAGCCCAATTGAGTTCACATTTTAAAGATTCATATATATTTTTAAAACGTTAATTTATTCATGCTGAAGTTACATCTGCTTGACTAATAGCGAAAATCCATGAGCAATTGAATTGAAAGGTTTGCAGTTGCCTATAGGTGCCAAATGATGGCAGCAAAGCACTACTTTCCTATTAGACAAGGCTATGGCCTGACTAATTTATTATTTGTATTACTCTAAAGTTGATATAAACTTGGTCAGAGTTACTCCGTTACTCATTTGGATCGTGATGTGTCAGGAAATAAGCAAACAAGGTTTTATTCTGATTCAACAGAAAGATAATCAGGCTGCTTTCAAGGAAGACTACAGAAATTGGAGAATATTTACTCTTGAAAGTCTGAAATTTGAGGATTCAGACAATTTTAAACCAAACAAAGTTTGGAGAAAAAAAAAAATCCTTTCAAAATACAAATGAATTGGAGTTTGCCCACCTGTAAAATTGTAAGTAAATGACATCATCCTGTGTTGTTTGCCGTGAGGAATAGAACTCACCTTCTTGATCGCTGCTGCATTTCTCTGCCCGAAATTGACCTCTCTCTTGGCTTGAAAAGGTTATCTAGGACACACACACACACACACACACACACACACACACACACACACACACACACACACACACACACACACACACACACACAAGCTCTGAATCTTCCAATGTGTGAATAAAATGACAACAAAAGTATAAAAAAAGGAAAAATCTTAAATAGAAAATGTTTTTCAAAAATAAGGAAGTAATGATTTTATTGCGCTCTCAAAAATAAAATAAAGAAACAAACACAGAAACAAACCAAAAAACGTTTTTTTGTCGTGAAACATTGAAAAAAAAATCCAATGAGAAAATTGGATTTTAGAACAACAATCTGAACAAAAAGTCAAACCTTACAGAAGCTAAAAATAATATTAAACAACTGGAATAGTGTGGTTGCACAAGTGTGCACACCCTCTTCTACAACTGCGGGTAGTTGTATTCGGAACGAGGCAATCACAATTCAAACTCATCTTTCATGGGAGTCAACTCATTCTAAAAAAATAAAAATAAAGTACAGAGGTTCTAGTTGGATTTTTTGGAGCTCACGTATCGGTGTACCTAATAAAGTGTCCAGTTAGTTTGCACGACTGGCCCGCGTTTAAATCGAGCTGCAACGCTGCACAACTGCCAGTAGAGGGCAAAGTTGGACAAATGCCATTTGAGGAAGCCCGCCCTCATATAACAAACTACCACTATAAGTCTCCGAACTCATTGAGCTTTGAAGTCGAAATGAACTCGTCCACAGATTTAACCGTAATAAATTCCCCTCCAGTGGCTTCTAACTGCTTTCTTATAAAGTTTTCACAAGAGGTCCCAACCCCTTAAAGTGTGTTATCAGTGTGTAACAAATGTTTAAAAAAAAAAGTGTAATAAAAGGAGAAATGAACGTAGGCCCGGATGTCCTTGGTCAACACTCACCGCTTAGCGGATCCGGCGTGGTGCACCTCCTCATTCGCATGTTTCCGTCTAGCGCCGGGCTGGCGCTCCTCCTCTTCACTGTCCTCCTCCCCCTTCTCCTCCTCTGTTCCATCATCCTCACTCGAGCCCGAGATCGGCTGATGAAGTCTGGCCTGAAGAGCTCCAGAGCCTCCTGGGACGGGGTCGGGGTGTGAGAGGAGAAGATCCTGAGAGAGCCGCTTGCTTATTGATGGGAAAAAGTTCAGCGACTCTTGGACACTAATCCTGTACGAAGATGGCGTTAAAAAAAACAAAAAAACGCTGGGTTCAAGCTGCTCAGAACATAATCTATTCCTTAACGTTGATAAATCCGTTCTGCGGCCTTGTAATAGGGAGGTTGACGTTATGCTCTGCTTTGGAGGGGGATGAGGGGCAACGGGAGCGGATTGCAAATCCTCAAGGAATCTTCCTGGATTCAGCCACGGAAGCACGTCCGAAGATGATGAAAGAGGGAAAACGATAAGAACATTTGAAATCAGGAGAAATTCCGATATTAGAGGTGCAACTAATTGATTTTTAATTAGTATGGCGACAGCAGCACAAAGTCCATTGAATTGAAGCCTAGAACCCCGCCAAAACAAACAAAAACAAAAAAAATTAAAAGGTATTTTGCTCTGAGGCTGGACTGGATTAATGAAATCCCCATTCACTTCAATGGGGAAAGGTTATTTGAGATGAGAATGTTGTGTGCGGGGTCACGGAACAAAATCAACTTGCATCTTACGGCACTGTTGTACAGAAGCGTGGAACCGCCTCTGGGGAGTAAATATATTTGACTGACAAATACATCCCAACATATTTGGAAATACGACTGCAGTACTTCCAAGACTGCGAAACATCCTACTTTGAGACAGAGGGACTCGGGTGAGGCTTCCAGAATGTTTGTCTTCGAGTAGAAACGACAATAATCCATCTCGTGACCCGTTGGCGACCTCGCAGGACGTTCTTGGGTTTCTATTGTCCTTTCGTGAATTGCTGAGGGAGAAGAAAACAATTACAATTGGGTGAATGAGATTATTGAATTATGGTCAAATGGCCGCACCGCAATAAATATTTCCACCGTGTTCTGGAGTTCCATGGGAGCTTTATGATGCGTATAAACGAGAAGAAACAGATGAAGAAGTAGATGAAGAAGAAGACGAAGAAGAAGAAGAAGCCATCTCGAAAATGACCACCAGCAGCGGCTCATAAAGTGAAAAAGAGCCGTCGGCAACGTGAGTGTGGCCGATGAATTATGCAAAAGATGACAGTGCATCTATCCTGCTTCTGTAATTTCCGTTCATGCTGCTTTTATGGAACATCTCCACTGAATTCACATTCAGGACCCAGACGCCGAAGGGGGCTACATTGCTTTCTGGAGTTGCCCCCCCCCCGCTGTGACATCTGCACAAAGTCATGCCGCAAAATGTGGAGCGATGCATTTGGAAGTGTCAACGCGGGAGAATGCGGCTATAAATAATGACAGAGATGATGGCTTGGTGCCGTGAACTGTCACCGGCGGTGGTGGACACCTTAAATCCACGCAGCGTCTCACCAGAATATCTTGACATTTTTCTGTCAAAGACCCAAAGGAAGATGAATTCTGAGATTTCGTTTGAAGATATTTGCGGAGAACATACGCCAAGATTGAGAACTATGTGTCACTGAATTATAACGATAGTAGCGTTAAACTGCATTTTACCATTTGACTTTTCATTATTTTTTGGGGGGTGTGGTTAAAATGGAGAAATAGGACGCACTTTGGGGTCAGGTATGAGTTGCCGCTCCTCCATTACATAAAAATCTGACCGCCTTTGCAACGGTGACGCCTTTCCTAAGGACCGTCTGTTGGCACGACCGCTTGAGAGCGCCTCGTTGTCTGCTGTGAGAGTGCGCACGTCACACAAAGAAAGATGGAAGAGTGAGGAGACTGTCAGCGTTTTGCTGGGGTGGCCGATTTAGAGTGCCTCGTTGTCAGCAAGAGCAGAAGAAAAAGGAAAGCAAAAAAATAAAATAAAAATATGACAGCCAGTATGTGGATTGGTTCTTATGGCTGAGGTGGATGCTTTAGAGAGCCTTGTCGTTGGCCCTGAGTGCAGGCATGCCGCAGAGAGAATGAAGAAGAGTGACGTAAAACAAACAACAATAAAAAAGTCGAATGGAACAGCCAGCAAGAGGACATTTGCTGGGGTGGCCAATTTAGAGTGCCTCGTTGTCAGCAAGAGTAGAAGAAAAAGGAACGCAAAAAAATAAATAAAATATGACAGCCAGTATGTGGATTGGTTCTTATGGCTGAGGTGGATCCTTTAGAGAGCGTCGTCGTTGGCCCTGAGTGCAGGCATGCCACAGAGAGAATGAGGAAGAGTGACGTAAAACAAACAACAATAAAAAAGTCGAATGGAACAGAACAGCAAGAGGACATTTGCTGGGGTGGCCAATTTAGAGTGCCTCGTTGTCGCAGTTTGGAAAAAGCCCCATGACAATCTCGAGTGACACAGTTTCGCCCTGCCTGGTGGAAATTCATTTCCCAAAATCAGTTTCACTCAGCAACATGACATTTGGTAGGCAAATCTATCATGAGTGAAGAAATCAAATGTGATTGGCAACGTGTGTGGCTTGATTAACTTTGGGTTTTGCTTGAAACGTGAAGCGTTAGACATGAGACTCACATGTCACTTCTCCATGCTGAACCCATTCGTGCTGCTCGCCGCCCAACACGGCCACCCCGGGACCTCGGGAACCTTCTTTCATGGAGGCTGCGCAGATCTGAACAAACGCGGTAGACTTATAGCGAGCGTTTTGCCCCTCTCCTCTCCTGTCCGGTGCCACCAGGGAGGCTGAAAATAGCTTGTCCAGAAACACAACGGAGCTGGTGCACCTCGGAGGCACCTCTCGGCGAACGCAGGTGCGGTAGGAGACCGGCGGAGACGTCGGAATGATTGAGCCATCTATCACCACGCGCAGTCCGCTATCACCCTCCGCAATCCGAATCGTCCTATTCCCCGCCGCGCCGCTCGCCGCCAATCCATCAGCTGCTGAGTGGGCTTGTCTGCCCTCATTAGGCCTCATGATTGCAGAATCCCGTTGGCACACATCCCGTCGGGCCGTTGCGGAATCTCATGGCCTGAGTGATTCCAGCTCTGGAAGAATCTGTCATGTACTGGACTGGATCGGATCCGTAGCAGAATCTTTCCGGAATCTCTGATTTTGACTAAAATCCCAAAGAAAGTAATGGACAGGAATCAGATTTTGGGTCAAGCTGTTGCTATTATGTACACTTTATGAATTGCACAGGCATGATTTTGTTCCAAATTGTGCCAAAAATAGCATGACTAGCGCCCGAGTAAAAAAATAGCCAGAGATATAAATAGGTCGATACAACATGCGGCTTTTGATCCGTGCGGCTACGGCGATGCTAAGCTAACATCCATGCGTTCCATTAGCGTCCATGGGACAGTTGCCCATGCGAACACGGCTGCCACATGAATGCACTTTTTTTTAGCCTGCTCTAGTCTACTGTCCAGAAAGATTTCGCAGGGGCCCTTTGAGTGGACTGGACGCTGTTTTTCGTGGGTCGAATCTGGATTCCGTTGATTTGGGGTCCGTTAAATCAAGGTTCCACTGCGTATTGTCGACATTTTTTAACCGTTATCCGAGTGAAAAAAAAAAAGTTATTAATGCATCTAGCAGCAAGGAGCAAGTTTCTCCTATGGGAGACCAAATAAAAAGTCAAATCAATCAAATATCAAATCAAATTAACTGCCATGAAGAGTAAAAAACATTAATTGTGTTCTCACCCTTTGAAGCTTTTTTTTTTCTTCTAATATCTTCTAGTCATCGCTTATTGGTGCCATGTTGTTTAGGGACAATTTCGCGTCTTAACTTCTTTGTCATCGTTGGTATCCTTCTGTGGTTCCATCGCTGCAAAAAAATGAAAAAGAATAAAAATAAAACACAGTCAATGATAATTGAAACACACATCTGATATCATTTAAGAGGCATCGTCATCATCCGCCACGACTTGCTTGCTGATCTTGTCCCCGTTGCCCTGGCAACGTGGTTTGAAATAAACACGTGTACCAATATGACAGCTGCAAGAAAAAAAAAAAAAAAAAAAAAAAGAACACACTCGACTCTTCTCCTCCAGCTGCGAGAAGTCAAAACCTTCCTCTCCACATTTGATTTATTTCGGCGTGAGCTGCTTTTGACAACGCACGGATGCCTCACTTTTTTTTTCTTCTGCGCTTGAAGGTTGTCTGATATGCTTCCTCTTTTGAACATAAAACATCAACTTCTTAATCCTATACTGATATCTGCTGGCTCTCTAAAGCTCAAAGGAACTTTGGGGGGATCCCTCCAATCCTTGTTCTGTTAATTCTCTAGCAGCAGTGGCAGACATAGATGAAAAAAAAAAAAAAGAAAGGACACACGACAACTCAATGTGCTTCACACAAGCCAAACAACGACATTCAGAAGTAAAGCGGAGCAAACAAAAGTAGCTTAATAAAAGAAAATACAATGACTACATTTCAACACATGAGAAGAAGACTTTCAAACACTTCAAACCATTTCAAAGTAAAAGAAAGAAAAGTAGATGATTAAAATACGAAAATATTATACTGTGGAATTGACTTAATCCAAGTTAGGGGTAAAAATGATTAGCTATGCTAATAGCATAACGCTGAGTGGGATTGGTTTACATTTTTTGGGGGGGTTTGCTTTGATTTGCACATGCAATTAAAAACAAAAACTCCACTCTAGTTTTGCTTTTGGGATCTTGCAATTCTTTTTTTTTTTGTTTTTGATGCTTCTGTTTTGCAGTATGTAAAGTTGTCCGCAAGTAAGCGCTTAGCATTTTTCTCATTTCTGGAGGTGGAGATGTCTCGCTTTCTGTCTGATTGGTTGATTTTCCTCTGGCACGGTGGTTTGAAATTTCGAGGTACAAAACGGGGCCAGAATGGGCTGATTTATTTGAATTTTTTTTTTTATTATTATTGCAAACTTCTGCTTTAATTGCAGCCCGGAAAATATAGTTTTTAGCTCACTCTAGTTCACGGTTGCTCAGTTGGGTGTATTTCCATTATTTTTCTCAGGACTACTCTATAGCGGTATGTTGTAAAGCTACAGTACCTTTAGGAGAAAAACAGCCTTCAGTAACTTTCCAGGTCATTTGACCTTGCAGGTAATGATGTGAGTAGATGTTTACTTCACCGACGTGAGCTGTCGATCGGCTTCCAGCTGTAGAAAGCTAACTCGTTTCTTCTATCCCTGCTGCGAATACACAAGATGAAAGAATGCGGCGGGCCTCCAGAGTGAAAACAATCACACTCACCATGTTCATCACATGTGAAAATAGCACTTGATTATCACATTCTCCACTTCATGCTTTTATCCCAACCCGCAGCTGAGATTCGTTCTTCCTTCTGGCAGGCAGACTTGACGCGAGAACAGCTCGACTCGCAGCACACGGTGTGACTCCCTGGCATGTGCTTCTTGTGCCGCGCACATTCCCGATTCGTCCCTAACACTGAACAATGGAACCTCGGGAGTGTTAAGGCCAATTGTAACATGGAGGATAGAGCTTATATGGGTGTTTTTTTTGTGTTTTTTTTTAACCATGTTCTGATACAGAACTCAAGATTTGACTATTATGAAATGTTTTTTTTGGTTTTTTTTGTCATGTGAAATATAAAAGTAAGTCCATTTGAAATGTTGTTCTCAGGCCAAAGCGATGTACAAATATTGTTTCGGTGCCGTCTTGGTGCCAAGGAATTACTGTATGTTTAAGTGAGAGGAAGAGCTTAATTCGGGGGTCGGCAACACGCGGCTCCAGACCCGCATGTGGCTCTTTAGCGACATCTAGTGGCTCCCTAGAGCTTTATAAAAAATATTTGAAAATGGAAAAAGATTTTGATAGTAGGCTAATACAGCTCAAATAGATATTGATACATGTTGCAGCTCCGAAAAAGGAGAGCTGTGGTGTTGGTTTTTTAAAAAACGTACACTTTATTTATGCTTTTAACAGTCTCGACAAACACAGACACGTCTGCTTCCGACTCCGTGCCTTCTCTCTTCTCGTTCGACTCGAGAGGCGTTCAAAGACAGCCTCCGAAAAACGGAAATCCATGATCACTTCACTGACACTAAGAAAAGCGAAAATAATGCACCAAACCAAAAAATAAAGCGATGAAATCACAAAATAAATTCTATGGGGGCATTTGTGAACACACAAGAAAGGAATGAATAACATAAACAATTCCGTGTGTTTCCTTCATTGTAAGTTTAATAGAAGGCTTTTATTTTTTTTGTGGCTCCAGACATACTTGTTTTTTTTGTCCTATATGGCTCTTTCAACATTTTGGGTTGCTGACCCCTGGCTTAATTTATTCAGGTCAAAGCATTGTTTCTTAAACAACAACAACAACAACAACAACCAAACATTGCCACCATCTTGTGACATTTATAGAAAAATACAAATCTTTTTTGGCCGGCATCAATTACTTTTTAAAATTAATTTTGCTACTTGGGGCACGCCATATTTGATATTAAACAACAACCTTGGGTGCATGTGCTGTGGAGCCATCGTACCTTTTCAAGTGTCAAGATGCCAGCCGTTGTCCTTTTCTTTTGAAACTCGCCGTCATTGGACAGCGTTAAATCCGAACACCCTCAGTCAAGATAACAGAATGAATGACCTCGGTCATCAGATGGTATCTGGCTCTCTGTTGAAACTGAGGGTGGGGGCGGGGGGGGAGACAAAAGCTCGTCTCTCTGTGGGTGTGAAACACTAATAGTGAAACGTGAACCGTTGAGAATCTTAATAAATCCTTGACCCAAATTTTAGGTCAAGCTAGCTTTTTTTCTGTGGATGCTTGAGGAGTTAACACCTGCTGAAAGGCAGCAGCAGCAGCATATGAGGCTCACGTAGCACAGCGGGTGACTGACTCTCAGGTTGCCGTCTTGGCAAAAGGGCTTCCTATTGCACACCTGAATATTAATGAGTTACTGGGAGGATATAGAATAGCACGCTGTGGTACAAGCAGCGATGACATATTCCGAACAGACAATAAAGAATTAAACAGTTTTTGCCTATTTTTTTTTTTTTGTGCTTCAATTCACTGGACATTGTGCTGCTACTTATGGTGTGCAGGCTTTGGCCATGTGGGGGCAGCATAATACAGCCATCAAGAGACACACAAAGAAGAACTACTAGTGGCCATCATTCGCTAAATTTGAACATATTTTCGCCAAATGTCCAAAATTGATTCTTGGTGTTAAGCTAAAATTATTGTTGTTTTGTTTAGCAAATTAATTATCTTTATGGATGATTGACAGCATTTTTGACTGAGATGGTGAATATTTAAAAATATCAAACCTGGTACATGTCAGCATGTAAAGTAGATTTCGCACTCGTGACCGGACGTCCTGTTTTTCAGGGAAACATGCCAAGTTGTGTTATTGTACTAAACCTACACAAATCCTGATTCAGAAAACATCATTACATCATGAACTGTGCGAATACAGTTTTAACCCCCACGGTGGAAATCAAACCAACTGATGAAGAATCTTACTTGTAGTCTGAATTAGCCTTCGTGTTTAAACGTGACTTTGGCTCACCACGCCTTTGTAGATTTCCTATAGCTTCTTTCTGTGCTGCTTCGCTGCCACACCACTTAACAAACCATCTGTGGATGGATTGATGATCTCGGGCCAACAAATAAAGACCGTCAGCTCGGAGGCAGAAAACTGGAATGGAGACAATGTTGTGGCTTGCGTTCTCTCTGGCAAAATATTGATTAGGGCCACTGTGTCGAGCCACCACTGGAACGATCATTAGCACAATAGATATCGTTTGTGTCAAGCTGCACTGCATTGTGCTGCTTTGGGACCCCAAAAAAATGCGCCTGGAATGGTGCAGTAGCAGACACCCTTTGAGAAAAATGAATAGTTGTCTTCATGAAGTTGCCATGATGCTTATGTATTCCGTTGCTTAAAAATACTAAAAAGTTTAATTAAGGTGAGGGTGTCATTTGTACAAATACAAATACGTTGGGGTGGGTCAAATATTTATCAGTGTTGCATTACTGATGGAAGCGCTGTCTCTGAAACTTAACAGATGTCGCTCATCTGTCTATTGTCTAGCTACCTAGCTAGCTAGCGAGATAGATAGCTAGCTCGCTAGCTAGCGAGATAGACAGGTAGCTAGCTAGCTAGCCTGCTAGTAGTTAGATAGATAGATAGATAGATAGATAGATAGATAGATAGATAGATAGATAGATAGAGCAGAGTTGATCAAGATTGTTGGGGTGAGTTCAGTGGTCAGGAGGCGACTTCGTGGCTGAGTAAATGAAAATCTCTGTGACATTGACGAACCCGCCTTGAGGACCACCATGGCCCCGTGTGTGAGATAAACGATTATCTCACACAGCGGCCACTCTGCGATGATGATGGAGCGAGAGCCGGGGTGACAGCGAGACTCAGCGAGCCTGACACCCCGATGGCCCCGTTGTGATCGATGGCTTCTTGGTGGCAGCTCTGTCTTAACTGTAAGTGCATCTTTGATTGAGCACCTGTTTGTTATGCATTTGCTGACCTCTGCTATTTATTCCTGCTCGATGGCATTTTCATATGAAACCAATTAGTGGGGCACAAACCATTTAAATAGGATACATGATAGGTAAATTGAAGTAGGGTGAACCCGCATTCCACACCGGGGAGGGGGGGGTTTGTTCCCCATCCTTGTTCAAAAGGCGAAAAGCCACGATATAGAAAGATCATAAAGGATTGAAAAACGTTTTAAACACAGTTTAACATACTCATAAAACCCACTGTAAATATATTTTAACCCACAAAAATTGCAAGCATAAAAATGTATTGAGTTTCTGCATGTGCCTGTTAGAGGCGGGGCCTGTTGGGGTGGCGTGTGATGTCGGTGAGTCTGCGGACCCTATTTTCTGGAATGACGAGAATCTTGCATGATGTGTGGCGGATCTGAGAGAAGGGAGGGCTGCGTCACTGTGGGTGCGGTCACAGCTGACCTCAATCATGAACAATTAAATAGTAGATCCTTTAGGGGATTGAACATACATGATTTTGGAATATGGGTGGAAGGATCTAGATAAAGAAACAAAGAGATTCGAACCTCTGAACTGTGGAGCAGACGTGCTAACCACTAGTCCAACCGACTACCACTTATTCTCCACAGTTCCAAATGCTTATTTACAATAGAAACGCATGCTAACTCGCGATGGTCAATCCGCACGGTCGTTCGTGTTAAAAGTGTGGCCAACCGTGACAGTTCTCTGGCTCAGCGGATGAAACGGGCGAGAAAGCCTTGGCAGCCAGTTCAATACGGCGAAAATCTGCAGCCCACATGTTAGGAGAGCGCGGCGGCCAACGTAGCCGAACGACGGGCCTGGCCAGCCACCTGAAATCAATTAGAGACAGCCGGATTAAGCAAACGCTCTTTTAAAATAAAATAAAACAAGAATGAGCGGGCATATAAAAAGAGATCCATGCATGTTGTGTAGAGTGCGTAAGCGCATTACCTGCTCCAGTCGTTTACATTCGAGCAGGATTTGCAGACTGTGAAGGGCTCGGAGGAGATTGCGCTGCTCTGCTGGCTTTCATCAAACATGGGACTTCACAAGCCAAGTCATTGGAAACAACATTCAGTCCAACTGCATTTCAACCATGTCGTTGTAGCAAACTTTGTTTCTCATATTTTGGTCACCTTAACCCTTTCATGCACCCTGTAACCTGATAACATGATAATCTGTCCACCATGGTGACCGCTGTAATCGGAAGGATTAAACACATGGGAAGAAATATTTGGAACTGCTCTTGTTATGATGAAGTGCAGTTCTACGCAAGCTATAATAAGAATAATTAATGCAAAACGGTGTGTGTTAAAAATCAGATTACGGAAAAATAAACTCGTACATTTTGTGGAATGTTTTGAAAAGGTTGATAAAAGATTCAAGATGGAATTTCATGAGAATGACATTATTTTTGAGAATTTTTAGAAATAGATTTTTTAAATTAATTAGTAATTTCATGAGAATGAAGTTGGATATTTTTGAGTTTTATCATTGATTTTTGAGATAGCTGCCAATTTTCAAGATATTTTGAGCACATTTTTAAAATGAGGTCATATTGAAAAACATATGACTTTAATCTGAAAAGGATTACTTTTTTGCCTACCCAAATTTTTACACCAAATTTGTATTTTTTTTTTTTCGTGTGTGTGTGTGTGTGTGGTCTCTTTCAATTGAGGACAGAACATAAAAGTGGATAATTTAATATAGCATTAAAATAAAATAAAAAGTACCCGTGTCAGGTCATGGTTGTTTTCTCAACAGCAAAACATAATTTATGAATTTTAAAAAATGGAAAACACGTTTTTTTTTCATCAACGACCACAATTTAATGAGTTTCATTCCAAGAGCTAGACACTGGTAAAATTTGCAGCTACAGACATACGATGTATGTTTTTTTTGGAACGAGGGAGGAAAAACCAAGTGGATGAAACGTTCCGACTTGGGGTAAAAAAAAAACAAACATCTGCTTTAGATTGACAGAAAGCCATTGAGGTTGCTTCAAAAGCGCAACTACATTGTGCAGAGAGCTATTTCGAGTCCGCTCATTTCCCTGTCGCTATTGTTTCAGATTGTTTTAATGCCTAGCAGACAGTAAACACCTCTCATTCCATGATGCAGGTGTACGCATTGTGTTGCTCCCATCAAAACCGACGCACTCATTTCATCTCAAGGTTACTTTCCCAACCAAATGCGGCGGACTCGGCGTGCATACGGAATGACGGAGGCCGTGTCAGATCTGGCTTACGTCTCATTTGTTGTGGAAATCAAGTCGCCCAGGCGGCGGACAGACAATGTGCCTCCTTCCGCCACTTGTGCGGGCCAAATGATTATTTACTGCCTGCTGTCACACGCGGCTCCAATGAATCCATCCTTGCGTCGGGCCGAGGCGGGTAAAACCGGCGTCCTCTACGAAGCCGTTTATGCAGGCGCGCGCCACGGCCATGCCCCCCGTTGTCATCTCCGAAATGGATGCAATTACAAGTTGGAGCAGATGTTGTCTGCGAAAAGAAGTTGGATAGTTTAACATCTATGAATGGCCAAGTTTCCTCTTCTCGACATATTCGCGGTGTATTTTTATGACTGAAATCAACTCAAATGCTAATACTGCAATCTGTTCCAGCTTCCCAAACAGCCACGAGCATTTTGTTGTTGTTTCTTCTTTAATAAAGAGAAAGCTGAGTTAGTTTAGGGCTTGTGACTCTTTTCATTTGGTATTTGGGTGTTTGACTGTTTGTCCCGTTCAAGTGAGTACTTTGAAGCTCTTCAATTCACTTCAACATAGTTTTCACCAAGCTGCAAAATGTCCGCAACCCACGCCGTAAAGAACTTTGGACACCATTGACCATTAGTGCTGTCTAAATGGCAGCAAATGACTAGTTTTGTCTAGATATGAAACTCCACAACAAACCCGAACATAGTTCATTGGCACCAAGATGCCACAAGATGGTAACAAAGCACAACATTTGTCCAAAATGAAGCTCCTCAACTCACTTGAACATTGTTCCTTGGCCCTGAGATAACACAAGATGGCGGCAAATCCTCACTTTTTTTCTATATGAAGCGCCTCAACTCACTTCAACATGGTTCATTTGCACCAAGATGGCAGCAAATCACGACCTATGTCTATAGGAAATTCCTCGACTCAATACACCACATTTTTCCTGGGCACCAAGATGGCACAAGATGGTGGAAAACCTCTTACCGTTGTCTTTGTGAAGCTCCTCAACTCAGCTCAACATAGTTCCTCGGCGACGAGGTGTTACAAAATGCTCGCAGAGCAGTACCTCTATGTAAATGAAGCTCCTCAACACACTTCAGGATTGTTCCTTTGGCATAAGACTTTTATTTTGGAGGGAAGCTGGAACAGTCTAATGGCATTCATTGGGGGGCGCACCACTGAAAGGGGGGCGCACCACTGAAGAGTGAATTGTAGGCTAGGTTGAACTGAGCGGAGAAGCTTCATTTTATCAAGCCAAGGCTTTGTCTAGTTTAAATAAGACTCGATTCTCACCATCTTGTGGCATTTATAGGCTATTCTAAAAACATTTTGGTGGGCGGCAATTTTTGTATCCACCGGGTTGTGATCCAGAGAGCTTTGATTGCCAGCGGACGTGATATTTAGTGATTTGGTTATTTAAGATGCAGGCACAAATCCTCACGCCGCCACTCATCATTGGACACTTTTGGCTCAGTGGCTTGCAGCCAATTTGTGTGCGCGTTTGCACGCGTGTCAAGTCAAGCTACCAGAGATCGCCGACAAGCGCGATCGGCGCCGTTCGTCATCCAAAGCGTTTAGTCTTTTTTTTTTTTTCTTCCCCTGTGGACACCCGCCATATGTTTGTCACATGGTGTGGCGGCGACAAGATGGCGCACTGGTCCTATTTGTTGTCACGCCGCCGGCACGTCGCGTCCAACCCGTCGACGGATCGCCTGTCACGCTTTGTTACGCCGCCCGTCGTTCATCGGCCTCTCACCGGTCACATGGCAAAGACGCCGTGACGCTTAACTAGACACCCCGCCTGCAACCCTCCTCCTGGGTACGTGCTGGATAAAATATACGTTGAATAATTCAGCCAGGTTATTAGCTTTCAATGAATGTTTGCTTGCCCGCGAGCCCTAAATGAGTTTCAAGAGTTTCTGTTTAAAAGCTTTCCATTATTGATTGGAGTACACAAGTAGAAAAACATGGATGGGGCGTATTAGCGCTGGCGCTTTATGTTTTATTCAGTCAAAAACAAGAGGGCGGCTAACCTGCAAGATGTTATTCAACGTGTTTTTCTTGTTATTTATATATAGTCGCAATCTGGCTTTTTTTTTTAAAAACAAAACCTAAATGTGTTTCAAGAGTCATTGTGTCCCCGTGTGTGTGTGTGTGTGTGTGCACCATTTGTAATGACCTGCGAACATGGCCTGCCTACGTTACTCAACAGATGTACACTGCTAAGCCCATTTGGACGCATTTGCTAACCAAAACAGAAGCTGGGAAACAGTGCTCTTCCTGTCACGTTGATAGAATATTTATCACAGTATTTCTTCTAATTATGGCCTCAACTGAATGCCTTGCCTCAATTCATCACAAGGCAGCGTGCCGACAATACAGTTGTGCCTTTAGATTTGAGTCAAATTTGTTCCTTGACCACAAAACATTTTCCAAATAATTTTCCCCTATTGAAATGAATGGAAATGCCATTAATCCGTTCCAAAATTCATCCCAAATCTTTTTTTTGAGTTGAAATATCCCTCTATGATTTTGCACTTTATTAAAAGATACAGCAATGACATCATTAGCATCAGCTTCCTATTTACTTATTTATATTTTTGCTTAAATTCAGTGCATATTGTGCTGCTTCGGGTGGCAGTATAATTGCCATACGTCTTACAGATACTGTACATGTAAGTGGTCAAAACACCTCCGTTAATGTCAGTAAATAATTTTTTTAGAGGATAAAGAATATACGCCTGCGAATCTGTCGACGTGTGTTGCACCACAATTTCCTTCCTCTGACGTTTCTAATTATAAATCTCAAACGGGTGAACCTGACACACAATATATCACAAGCGTTAAGAGGAGTACAATTCTTGCTTTCTGCCTTGTTAATTCTTACTTTTCCACAGGCATTTCTCCTTTTAAATGAGTTTTTTTTTTTTTTTTTTAATGTGTGTGTGGTCGCTGATTGATTAAACATTCATCCCACGCCATGCAGGTCATTTGGGACGGCTGATGAAGTTACTGATTGCGGCCCACATAAAAATCCCTCTCACACTCCGAAATCCCGCAGCAGGTCATTTTGTTCTTATTATCCTCCCGATGAGCCTTCTCCAACATGATCTGGCGCGTGTGTGCGCGGTGAGTAATCTGCTATGTTTGATGGAGTCCCGCAAAGTAGGCGAGCCTCTTCATGAGGTGATAATGAGCAGCGCTGTCCTCGCGCATGCAAATGGTTGACTTTGTGCCACCCGTGTTTACCCGTTTTCATCTTTAAAATCCACATCCCGCTACTCAATTTGTCACATTGTCGCCGAGTTGGACGAGCGCAACCGGAGTGGAACATCTTACAATTGGAATTTGATCACGACGTGATGGATGATGTCACAAGAGAACTCAGTGAAAGATAATGGATAAATTCCCAATTTACAGCAGCAAAATTATGAAAGCGTGAAGTCGAAGAACAAAAAGGCGAAATTCACGGAGTTTTAGAATGCTAGCAAGATTTGAAATGGAGCTAATTTCACTAGTGACTTAGTCAAACCTCGGTTTTTGAACGTCTCGGTTCTCGACCAATTTGGTTTTCGACCAAATATTTTGAGTTTTTTATGCCTCGGATGACGAACAAATTTCGGTTCTCGAACAAACTGATCGCACTTGAATGCACCATTTGACTCCTTTCGCCTTCCTTACACGAGGAAGTGACGCTTCCTTGGGTAGACGAGGAAGTGACGCTTCCTCGGGTAGCGTTCCATTGTGAGCAGACGTGTTCAGTAAACATTTTTATTTTAAAAAGAGCGTGGTTTCAGTTTTCGAACAATTTCAGTTTTTGAATAGCCTTCTGGAACGGATTATGGACGAAAACCGAGGTTTGACTGTATTCGTAGTGGAGTGTTAGTGTTACTATAAAATGAAATGTTGCCGGTTCAAAGTTTTATTTTTTTTAGACTGTTCTGTCGATTCAAAATCAAAATGGATTAACTTACCTGATGAGCAGAATTTGGGAAAGTCACGACTCGAGCCACTCTAATCTTGTCCAGGTGTGCCTCATTGTCTCATCATTTTGGTTGTGCTGTGGTAGACTATAAATCCATTAAAAAAAAAAACATATGGGGACCCAGATTCTTTTATTTTGTGCAGCCACTTGATGAAATAAAATTGAGTAAATTCATCACACCATTTTTTTTCCCAGTATCATTTTCTGTCTGTAAAAGTTCATGACCCCAGTGTAGCTGAAAAAAAAAAAATCAACTCTTACAAACACAGAAACCAACGAATGACTGATACTGTTGGGGAAGGACCCAGCAAAAAGTTCCGGTTTCATGAAATTAGCAATAATTGTCCCAAATGAGAAAAATTTCCAACTGCGACGCCTCAATTTGGCTCGACAGAAAATGAGATTTTCCATTTGTTTACAAGCGAGGATGAGACAGCAAGCGCGCGGAGCTAAACATGGTGAATTATGAACTGTGGAAATAAATAGATTAGGGGGAACGCTGCGGGAATCAAATGACGTGAGGAAAAGAGAGAGCGAGGGAAGGCAAGCGGCGCAGAAATAAAAGAGAAGGAAATCTGCTGAGTCTCAAGAATAATGACAGAGACACGGGCACACCGCAGGGGGTGCGATAAAGACAGAAGGATAATAGATGCACGCGGTTCGGTCACTCTGATGAGCTGGACTCCCAGCCGCTACGATTCTACGACAGAAATGACGGATATTCACGTGTCACTCGGTGCTCCCTGAGTGCCGTTCATGCTCCGCACCTCTGCAGCACAAAAGAAGCCACGGGGGAAGGGTGGATGACTGAGGCTGTGTCGTTGAAAAGTATTTAATTGAGATGTTGAAAGAGAAGAAATGAAATCACAATGTTGCTCCCACTGCACAGTTTGACGGGTTACATCAAGTTGGTAAAATGGCACGATGTAATGACAAGGCGAGATCAAATAAATACTTTGGCGCTATTGTTTGCCTTTTTTGTTGCCAAGGAACTATGTTGAAGTGAGTTGAGGGGGCTCCTTGTAGACAAACAGAGAGCTTTGCCACCATCTTTGGGCACTGTGTTGATCAGGAACTATACTAGAGTGAGTTGAGGAGCTTCATTAAGATAAGATTAGTGCTTTGCCACCATTCTGTGGCATTTTGTCGCCAAGGAACCGTGCTGCAGTGAGTTGAAAACAAAAAAAACTATGAGGAATTCAATTAAGACAAAAGTAGTGCTTTGCCCCCATCTTGTTACATTTTGGTGCCGAGAAACCATATTGAAGTTGAAAAGCTTCATTTATGGCAGAGCTTTGCTACCATATCGCAGCATTTTAATGGCAAGCAACTATGTAGAGTGAGTTGAAAAGCTTCATTTAGACAAAAGTAGAGCTTTGCTACCACGTTGCATGTTGGTGCCCACAAACTATGTGAAACTAAATTGAGGAGCTTCACTTAGACTTCGAGATTATAAAGCAGTGCTTTGCCACTGTCTCGTGGCATTTTGGTGTTGAGAAACAATGTTGAGGCGAGTTGATGAGCTTCATTGAGACAAAAGTAGAGCTTTGTCACCCTCTTGGGGTATTTTGGTGCCACGGAACTACATTGAAGTGCGATGAGGAGCTTCATTGAGACATAATTAGTGCTTTGCTACAATCTTGCAGTATTTTGGTACCCGGGAACTATGTTGAAGTGAGTTGAGGGGCTTCACTCGGACAAAAGTAGTACCTGGTTTTACTCTACCAACATTGTGACAGCATTCTCTTTCAGTACAACGGCCACATTGGGTACATATAAAAAAAAATATTTTCTTGGCTACAATTCTGCTTTGGAGATTGTTAGTTTGAGCGACTGAACGGCAACTAGAAATGTAAAGTAGTAAAGATGATCGCAATGTATTCCTCTTGGCATCCTCCAGTTTTTTATATACGAGAGAAACCTGCAGGTGACATTGAAAGAGAATATTGTGACATCCATGAAAAAAAAAAAAACTTTCTAAGCTTGAGCCCAAGAGTGAACAAATTGATTGCTACCCACTGCTGCCTCCGGAGGGAGAAAAGTGGCATTGCAGTACAAGTTCATCATGCGATAAACGATCATCACAACATCAAGAAGGCCTTTCAAAAACAGCCTTTACTTCCCACCGGGACTTCCAAAGCGTCACATCATCCCCCCCCCCCCAAAAAAAATACAAATACAGTATGTATGCATGTGTTGTTAAAAACGTGAGCTCATCCAGAAAATACCGTTTTTAAAAAATGAAGGAGAGACTCACTCATGCCATTTTTTTTCCCCTCTGCCAAAATGTCATTATCTTTGCTATAAATACGTTAATTATAATTGAGAATATTGGCTGTGGCTTGTATTTACTTGGTGTATTTTCTGCAGGGTGTTTTTTTTTTTTTTTTTTTCTTCCCCCGGCTGGTTCATGCGCGACTATTTTTATAACCCTGACTTGATCACCTCAAATCCACCTGCCTACATCTGAAGCATAAAACTACAAAATTCAAGCACCTTTCCCCATCATGTCGCTGCTCAGTCGAGCCTGCAGAAGATACTTTACGGTGCAGTAAACACAGCCGGTGCACAAAAAAACCCCCCAAAACATTCATACATTCTGAACTCCGTGTAACCATCCATTAAGGTGGTGGTGGTGGTGGTGGCGGTGGGGGGGGGGGGAATAAACGTGATGTCTGGTCTAAGGCGATGTCGGTTGGTTGTTTGCACGGAGAGCTGAATTCAAAGGAGTGACAGAAGACGAAAAAGCGGCGGGCGGGCGGGCGAGCCCTCGGCCGAGCGGGAAGCACCGCGCTGAACGTCAGTCCTTGACACGTGTCCCTGGTAAATAGTCAATTGTTGTGCTTTGCCGGAGGTGCTGTCCATTCAACGCTTACACCTTCACCAATCAAAGGCCCCCCCCCCCCCTAACCCCCTTCCCCACTTCACGTGGCGCCTCCTCTTGTTGCCAAGCGGTCTGCTGTCAAGGCGGAAAAGAAGAAAAACACGTTTGGTGTCAGAGCGTGAATTCAAAGTACGCAGGTTGTATTTATTTCATCAAATACAGTATTTTGAGGAGTCTCCTTCACGGCGACGGAATACCTGTCGCCTCAAAAAAGGAAGAATATTAAATAAGAAACAATCAAAATGAGTCTCGATATCGAAATTAGCCTCGCTGTGTGTTTTGATCCGGAGTAGCCCCTCTGTAGCATCGTGAAAATTCCCGGTGGGCTGCCAGATCCTTAGAAGTGATATCAGTACTCAGTATCGGTCTGAAAAAAAGTGATATCGGTACTCGGTATCGGTCAATAAAAAGTGATATCGGTACTCGGTATCGGTCTGGAAAAAAGTGATATCGAACGCCCTTTAAAAAAAAATTTTTTTTACACTTGTATGACAGCTAAGAGGTGCCAAGGAAAAGAAAAATTGGACTCTGACGCATATTGAAATAGAATTTTCGGATGGAAGAATTGGATTTTCAATTCAAACAAATTCGACCAACGTCTGCCATTTAACCACAGCAAAGGAATATTTGTGCAAAAAATGTATTGCGAGGCTCACCTCGATTTGCAGGTGTTCATCCGTCCTCTCCAGCTAACGAGCCAGAAAAAGGTTTGGCATAGTATGAAAGATATATTTATTTTTGTGTGTGTTTTGTTTTCTCCCCGCTGACTTGACGTGCAGTCTCAGCTCAGAACCCCGCAAAAAATCGTATCCATCCTCTTGGCTTGATTCCTCCTCCGGAATATCCGTTTATCCGTTTTGAGACGAGCACGGGATATTAGGGCGCCCGATAAAAGGCCGTTTCCAAAAGCATTCATGTTCCATTCAAAGGAACCACAGTTTCCAGCGGGCGTGCTTCTTAGAGTCAGACTTGGACTTGCGTTTGGGAGTGGATGTGAAGACTTCGTTGGAGTAAGGCAGGGCGGGACATTGTTGGCTGTCCTGGGGGCAAAGTCTCTTCATCAGCGGTTGCAGCTTGTCCTCCTGCAGCTTAAAGTCCAACTCCACGCTGCAACGAAAGCAGAGCGGGAAAGGGATTAGACCAAGTCTTTCTAGCACGCGCTCTGACTGGTTACGGTTTCACTGTCACAAAAATGAGAACGTGACATTGGCACCATTTTTTTCGGATGCCAGAAGAGTGATTGTCGACCGCTGACCGGAATTGAGATGATGACAAAAGCTTGTTGTGTTTGCGGCGCCAAACATACCCTACAAGATTTTGATTTTTTTTTTTTAATAGCGTCATAAAAATCGTAAAATTAAAATACCGTATTGGCTCGAATATAAGAAGGCCCTGATTATAAGACGACCCCCTCTTTTTCAAGACTCAAGTTTGAAAAAGATATATTGGAGAGAAAAAGCGTGTTATTTTGCCTCATTCAAATCTAAAGTGCAATCACATTTGAAAATGAATGGCTTCTGGTTTTTGAAATCTAAATTACATCATAACTTCTCCTCAGCTGCCGGTTAACCTGGCCGATCTTCGACCCACTTTTCTCCAGATTTTCGCTACGTTTCTCCATTTTCTGTTATCTCTTCTATTATTTTCTTCTCTTTTCCTTCTTACCGCTATTTTTTATTTTTCTTCTTCGTGCTACCGCTATGTTTATTTTTATTCGTCGCGGCAGGTGTTCACTTTGGCCTGGGGAGTCAAGTTCAGCATTCGCGTCGTTGATACTGCCGCCATCTCGCGTCGTGAATGGGTATAATATCTAAACCCCGAATATAAGACGACCCCCACTTTTTCGGTCTTATTTCAATGCAAAAAACACCGTCTTATATTAGGCCCAACACGGTACATTATTCCAGTCAGTGGAACCTGAAATGTTTGATCATTTATTCGTAATTTTTACAAAAACCGAATTGCTAGCCTGCTGCGACTGCATTGCTCTATACCCGAGTGTCAAAAGAGAACATCGGTGGCCGCTATAAGCTAATTTAAGGTTGTCGCTCACTTGTTGTTCGGCAGAATTCATGGCATAATAAATAGTGAGTATGCTGATTCCTTAGCTCGACTCCAGTGGGCCTTGGGCAGAAACTATTTGCTCGTTAGGGTTTCTGGCGTGTTCATTCGTTGTTAGATAGAATTTGTGGCCTAAGACACACTGGCTCTGCTACTTGCTTGGCTCTAGTGCACAATACAGCAGATAAAAGACAGGGAGACACAGCATGAACACACTTAGAGGAAGTGAGTGAGCTATAGCTAGTTAGCATTGTTGATGTGGTCACTTGTAGAATTTGTGGCCACTCGCTATGCCGTTTTCTTGGCTCAACTGCCCCATACAGCAGAGAAAAGACAATCAGAGTTGACATTAAAAACATTCGGAAGCAATGTAGCCTTTAGCTAGTTCGTGGACCTGATCACTTTTTGCTAGGCACCATTTTTGGCATTAGCCAAAAACACAAGACAATGAGCAGGGAACATAGTCCGAGAGGCACAAACTATTGCCTTTTACCTGATGTTAAATCGCAACTTCAGTATTATCCAATACACTATAAGGCACTAGAAGTATTTTTCTAGTCTTAATAGGATGTCAAAAGATCTGCCTCGTCTTCCAGCATTTCCAAACGTTGACGACTTGTCTTTTGTGCGGCTGTCACACGCATCACTTTGTGTTTCCTGGCTTGTTCTTTATGTTAATCAGTCACTGATCCAGATGGAAGCTGGGAGGGAAGCGTATATCTCTTGTGACACACAATCCCTGAAATTGCTCCAGTCGGCATTTCACACGCATGCAGTCAAAGGGCTTCCCCCCCGACTAGATTATATTTCCATTTTTTAAAAAGAGCCTTCACGGGTCTTTGCGTGCGTGCGGGTGGCTTTCCCCGACCTAGGACCGTCCACATCCGTCAGTCTAATCCCGGGCTGGTCATTGTGTGACATTTTTGTAGCAGCACCCGACTTGAACTCTCTGACCGATTAAATCTGTCCCGGCCCGAGAGAAGTGTGCATCTTAATTCCAACCAAACGCAAGCAGGCAGAGGCCAAGCAGGCCGTGATTAACTGCGCTTATTCCAGCGTGGAATAAATCCATCATTAGACCGCATTTTCTTTTGCCGTATTGCTATTGATCTGCTATGTTGTGTTAATGTATTCACTCCATGACCATGCACTATATTCCAAGACGGTCATAGCAGGAATATGAAATCAAGATCGTCGGGCAATTTGCTCGCTAACATGACTGCCTTCTAAACCTTAGAAAGAAAAAAACTTTTGGGGTTTTTTAGGGGCCATGCGCATTCGTTGACAACCCTGAACACAACATTAAAAAGGCTAACTGGATTTAAGAAGAGACGCAGCCAAAAGAGGTGACATCGAGGTTGACCTTGTTGGCAGGCCGATACTCGCTTGAGCTTTACCCCCAGGGCCTGATGGGCTAACTACTGTGATTTGCAGCGCAATTAGCCCGCTGACGGATACGCAACAATCGCAGTGACATAATGAATCCTGGGGACTCGTCTCAGCTTGCCGATAAGTGTCAGTTAAGAACAGAAGGCTAATAGAATCATAACGGATCGCTGGGTAGTACTTTGGTAGACTGGAACTTTCCTCCAGCTTTTAGTATCTGATGAACCCCCGCGATCATTAAGATGTTTATGATAATTATCAATGATGTTTAATTTATCAGCAATAATGATACACGCTTAACTCAGCATGTTAGCCAGATACTAGCGCTGAAGCTATGCGCTGTGAATACTTAAGTGTTTGACCAATGGGGGAAATTAATGTATTCATTAACTTGCAGGGAAAAAAAAGAAGATCTTTCCAAATGTTCTGAACACTACTTTTCATGTGAGTGTTCCATGCTGATGTCAGCGAGTCCGATCAAAGTGTTTGTGAAGTTAAATCTAGCAGGAAGTGTGTCACAAAACAGAGAAAGGATGACCGACATTGTTTAATTTAGAAGTAGGAGCAATGACGTAATATACATACACACATGTATGGAACAAAAATATACACACACACACACTACTTAATATACTACTACTACTACTACAAATAGCGTGCAAATAGTTTGTCAAGTTAGTCAAATACAAACTTGGTGTCCTAGTGTAAACACATTATTTTGGCGTCATTGTTGCTGTTGGTATTTTCAAGAAGGACTGTTCAGATGTTGACATTTCTTTTGTACTTTCTGCGTTTACATAAATAAATTTTCTGTGAGCCTGGAAAGATCAGTCAGAATGCTCTAAACTGGCAAATTCTCTCTCTCTCTCTCTTTTTTTTTCTTTTTAATGGCCGGCATTGAAAGAGTTAACAGTAGGACGACAGCTGGACCATCAGTCCTGCTTCTTTTTTTTTTTTCTTTATGTACAATGTCTTTTCCTATCACTGTGTGAACAGGCAACACGTCAGTATGGAGCACCAAATAGCCCCAGTAATTATTAAGCAATTAATTACTTGGCTGATCACGGCAGTTAGTGGATACCGTGGACAAATGCCCGGGCAGAAGACGCTGTTTACGGCAGGTGGTTTAAGGGGGAGGGGGGGGAGGTGTTTGAGCAAATGTAGCCAGTAACTACAGGAAGAGCACCTTCACACAGCAGCTGGAGACACAGGAGCTTTTCTAGAGCGCTCAAAACGGGAGATTCATCATTTGTGTACAGCCAAACCTCGGTTTTCGTCCATAATCCGTTCCAGAAGGCTGTTCGAAAACCGAAATTGTTCAAAAACCGAAACCACGCTCTTTTTAAAATAAAAATGTTTACTGAACACGTCTACTCATAATGGAAAGCAACACGGGGAAGCGTCACTTCCTCGTCTACCCGAGGAAGCGTCACTTCCTCGTGTAAGGAAGGCGAGAGGAGTCAAATGGTGCATTCAAGTGTGCTCAGTTTGTTCGACTCAACATTTTTGGTCGAAAACCGAATTGGACGAGAACAGAGACGTTCAAAAACTGAGGTTTGACTGTATATAGGCGGCCAACTGTATTGCACTTAACACTTTTCATTATTGTTTTATTTTATTTTTTTAAATCAAAATATGTCTTTTTTCCTGCTTCTGTGACATTCATCGTCAAGTCATATCTCCACCACTGACTTTCCCTTTGGTCATTTCACACTTGAAAAGTCCTTGGTTGAGGCCCAACAGTGTCATAGTAAGCCGAGGATACAATCGCCAGAGTTGACGCTGTTTCCTCTCATGACAGTTTGAAGCGTGAAAAGAAAACAAACAAACAAACAAAAAAAAAATCTAAAATTCCCCACAGGCTATGTAAATGCTATGCAGAAAATCTGCCTTTGTCATGTAAATCGCAAGCCGACGGCATCTATTACATGCTCTGCGCTTCACAAACACACAAGCAAAAGCCAATCTCATTAATGAGAACAAAACAGGATGCACAAATCTTAACAATTGTTCGCCAGAACAGCCTCTGCTCCGCCGCCTCAGCGTGGGACGCCGGCGCTAATGAGCTCTGCACTCTCATCACACTACACCGCGGCTACATTTCATATCACTCGACTGTTTTTCAAACTTATTGTCTGTTCCCAATTGAGAACTCTACTTTTATGCAAATGCTGTTTTGTTTGTTTTTTGTTTTTTTTTGCTTGCTTGCTTGTTTTTGCATATAGTTCAACAGCATGATTGCAGACGATCCCTGTAATGATGTAATCAAGCATGTTGTGGCGGACCCAGTGGCAGGCCACTCGTAAAGTGCAACGGCGCTCTTACAGCGCTGCCGTAAATGTGCTTTAAGAAGAAGTGGGCCAGAACGCCTCCCCTTTGCTAACGTGATTGTGCTCTCAATGTACAACATGCACAGAAACTTACAGCGGCGTGCACGTAGGACAGCGTTCTTCGCGATCGAATGGCAAAGATCCCCAAATAATTATTCCAATGGCCTAGAAAGTATATGCATTGTTTTAAACTCAAGTACTGTATCCGATAATCTTAAATTACTTTAAGAACATTTTAAAATTTTACAACAGTCTTAAATAATAAATTACTTGTCAAGACACACACACACCAACAAATTTACATGAAGTGTGAGGACGCTGGTGTGCATTACTACTTTCCTATTTATTATGTTTATTGTTTTTCAGTCAGGAAGACATAGTCTCATTTAAAAAACACACACATAGTTGTGGAAAAATAAGCGATCACTGTAAAATGATCCGTTTTTCTTATTTGGAGTAAAAAAAAAATGTGTCTGTTCATTAGCGCAAATGCTAACTAGCCAAAGCCAACAGTGGCGATAAAATAAAGCAGATGAAATGTGTTTTACTGTTTCACATCCGCACAACAAGTTGGTTAGTGGGCACCCCAAAACGAGCAAAAGTTACATCAAGTAACCCGGAAACGCAAAATGAAGCCAACTGACATGACGACCGTGCGCTTGTTAGCGTGGCATTAGCATGATGGTCGAGTGCTCGCTCCCGTTTTTACAATTACAGTATGTTGAAAGATTCTTATCCAATCATACTGCTTGGTTGGAACTAACTGTTGCATAATCTGCGGTTAGTAACGTGAACATGAAGAACACCGGATGCTTCGAGTCTCCACAACTCCAATGGAAAAAGAAAATGCCGTGCGGCAAAAACGAGTTTCTGCTCTCCTCCACTGTATTGACAGAAGCATCAGACAAATAACAGAAGTGTCTCAATATCAGGCCAGGGAAGTGAAAAATGTCTACCAAATGACCTTTTCTTTCATTTCTCTCCCGGTTCGATGTAAAAATTACAGCGCACGGTTATTTCCCTGATTCATCATCCGCATGTTGAGCCTTTTTCTCCCGTCTTTTGTTTTGCCAAATATGCACCCCATTTGTTGCGGTGATTTATGAGAGTCGGCGGCATTCGGTAGGATGGGGTGCAGGGGGCGGGGTGTCAGGCAGGCGAGAGCTGAGGTCTGGATAGGAAGCAGTGACTCTGATTGAGCACCTCAGCTCGGCAGCTGCCGGATTCCTGATTTTATCGGACGTACACTCCAGAAGTTGTAGTGCTCTGAAATTAAAGGGATACATCTCAGGGGATTCTAATCTATGGCATGGCTGCAACATGCCTGCCGAGCCGACTTTGAGCAATAATTGATTTCCCCTCGTGACCCCCCACTCCCGCCTGGCCACCGCCGGCTGTTTCAAATGTACGTCAGTCACACTTTGTCTTCGCCGCCTGCCACCCGGTCAACCGCTTAGCTTGCAAGTCCGTGTCGGAGTTGTAACGGAAGATCCTGCGTTTACAATACTTATGCGATTTTTTTTTTTTTGCCTTCCAAACAGAACGCGGAAAAGCAGGACGTTGCGCAACATAGCATCCAATCCACCCATTTTCTACCACTTATCCTGAATTCATTCAGTACCAGAACAATTCTGGACCTTGTCTGAAAAGACGTTTAAAAACGTCTTTGGGAGTGAATGAGTCATTGAAATCACAGTGGACTGTGGGCAAAAGACAAACTGTAGGTCTCTGGTTTTTGGACGATACATTTCAAATTTGTGGCACTGTCATGACCCTGTTATCCGTCTGTTTTTTTTTAATTGCAATTGCCCGGTAGTGTGGTCAGCCAGATTTTTAAGTGGAGGATAAACAGGAGAGAGACGCCGGACTATTGCCAACTCGCCAGCACTCCCCGATGTCCTGTTTTGGCTCATTGTGTGCTACTTTGCTTTACCGTATTGGCCCGAATATATGAGGGTGTTTTTTTTGCAATGAAATAAGACTGAAAAAGTGGGGGTCGTCTTATATTCGGGGTCTAGACATTTTACCCATTCACGATGCTAGATGGCGCCAGATATCATTGAAGCGAATGCTGAACTTGACTCCACAGGCCAAAGTGAATAAAAATAAAAATAAAAATAGCGGTAGCACGAAGAAGAAAAATAAAAAAATAGCGGTAAGAAAGAAAAGAGAAGAATAGAAGAGATAACAGAAAATGGAGAAACGTAGCGACAATCTGGAGAAAAGTGGGTCCAAGATCGGCCAGGTTAACCGTCAGCTGAGGCGAAGTTATGATGTCATTTACATTTCAAAAACCAGAAGCCATTCATTTACGAATGTGATTGCACTTTAGATTTGAATGAGGTAAAATAACACCCTTTCTCTCTCAAACATATTGTTATAATCATTTGTTTCAGATGTACTGTAATTATTTTCTGTATAAAAATTAATTTGGTGTTCAAAAAGTCTTTTTTCAAACTTGAGTCTTGAAAAAGAGATGGTCGTCTTATAATCAGGGCCGTCTTATATTGGGGCCAATACGGTATATCACTTGTATGCTGCCGTTTTCTTCCCCTTCTTGGCGGTTGCTCATATAAGTAGAGCTTCCATTCCTCTTGGTCCCGTTGCTGTTTCTAAGCTTGTGTACTTTAGATTTGGTTTCTTACATCTTACTTGTATGGTATAGACTCAGTCCTTATTTTATCCGTCATCTTCTGCTGGAGCTTAACCTTATGCTACCTGGACATAAAGAGACTTTAAGAAGATTTGATTCACATTCACGCCTATGAACAGCGGCTGCGTCCCACGACGCTATCAGCGTCGTCCTGTCATCTGACAATTTATACGTGGCAACACCAGTCTGGTGTGACGTATAAAAGAAAAAAAAAAAACGCTTTCAACAGAACAAGGTAGGAGAAGTAAGTGTCGCCTTGTCAAACGTCACACCTCTGTTCTGCCTTTCTGACATTCCCGGCTTTCGCGGCGCATTCCCGGTGAAGTCGGAGGTGTAACAATAGAGCAGGGATTTCATTCTTCCGTGCCTTTCAAAAAGAAGGCGCCAAAGCGGGACATTGCTCTGTCCCAAGTACAGTATGTGTACATGCGGGCGTCGCGACCCAGGGGGATGAGGTAATTAGATCGATGTGGTGTCAGCGAGACCGTGATAATTGCTTTCAACACAAAGTGGGCCCGAACAGTGAGTCAGCTTAGTATTCCCCCCGACACGCTGGCCGTGTTTTGCCTATGAATCGATCCCAGAAGGCGAGAAATGTGCTGGTCCCGCTTCAATAGGCTCATTCGACATTGGCAACTTACGTCAGTGCTTCTCAAACTTTGTGAGTCCAGGGACCCCTAGTGAAGGGGTGAATTTTTCCAAGAACCCACTGGAAATGCCATTATAAACATCCAGCCATCCATTTTTCTGATCCGCTTTATCCTCACAAAGGTCGCGGGGGGTGCCGGAGCCTACCCTAGCTGTCTTCGGGCAGTAGGCGGCGGGCACTCTGAACCGGTTGCCAGTCAATCGCAGGGCACACAGAGACGAACAACCATCCATGCTCACATTCACATAGAGGGACAATTTAGAGTGTTCCATTAGCCTGCCACACATGTTTTTGGAATGTGGGAAGAAACTGGAGTACCCAGAGAAAACCCACGCAAGCACGGGGACAACATGCAAACGCCACACAGGAAGGCCGGAGCTGGAATCGAACCCAGTACCTCTGCACTGTGAGGTCGATACGTTAACCACTAGACACCGGGCTGCCCTAATCACGTTACAGTCAAACCTCGGTTTTCGTCCATAATCCCTTCCAGAAGGCTGTTCGAAAACCGAAATTGTCGGAAAACCGTGACAACGCTCTTTTTAAAATAAAAATGTTGACTGAACACGTCTGCTCACAATGGAAAGCAACACGAGGAAGCGTCACTTCCTCGTGTAAGGAAGGCGAGAGGAGTCAAATGGTGCATTCAAGTGCGCTCAGTTTGTTCGAGAACCGAAATTTGTTCGTCATTCGAGGCATAAAAAAAATTGAAATTTTTGGTCGAAAACCGAATTGGACGAGAACAGAGACGTTCAAAAACCGAGGTTTGACTGCATTTGGAATTGAATTTGAAAAGTATCTTTAAAGTTACAGTGGATGTGCCCTGCTACCACTAACAACATGGCTGGGAACGGAAGACAAACACCGTGAGCGGAAACGTTTTCACTTTGTGCTCCACATCACGAGAGAGTAACGATCAGAATAGCTAACTAGCAAGGCTAATTGCAACATTTTTCCGCAGCCCGCTTATTTTCATACTCTCGGACCTGCGCAGACATACGAATGCTGCGTTGTCTTGTCGGTCGGGCATTTCGTTGCTCCACAGAGCGTTATAGCCCGACGACAGAAGTGGACCAGTGAGTCAACTCTTCGACTAGTCGACTAATTGGTTTAACGCTTTGTGGGGATACATTTTTTTTTTTAGATCATGAATTCCAGTTTGCCTGACATACAGACGTCGAGCAAGTAAAAAGTCTCGGTCGTAGCGGTTAATGCGCAAGTGGCTAATGTTGCCGCCCCAACCTTTACGATGGCTGTGATCCGACCAGCTAAAGCGGAAAATTGCATAGTCATCCCTCCATTCCGCTCCGGTGATTATTATAGAAAACGGCAAAGGGTGTAAAAAGCGGCTAAAGTAGTTTTACTGAGCTTTTAGAATACAGGGCATCCAGGATATTCGTTGAATCAAGGGAAAAGATGAAAAGCGACCCTTTGCTTCAATGGGCCCCATCAGCATCAGTCAGCCTTGAAAGGTTTGCGCTGAAGAGCGCTAAACTGTTTGGAGATTTCAAAGTGTCTCATCATGTTTTGGCAGAGATGGAGAGAGTGGCGGCAGATGGTCCGACTTGCCGGCTCTGTTCAATGACTCTTAAAAAAAAAAAATGAAAAAAAAACAGTTGGACCAGCTGAAATAGACAACTATTTGATGATACACGCCGCATATGAAATGATGATTTCCCACTTGATTAGCATTTGGCTAATGCAGCGCGCCTTCATTGTGTTTTTAATCGCCACTGGACATCTTGTGCTTTAGTGGCAGTGGGCGCCATTTGTTCCCTCGCTCAATTAAGTTGCTTCGGAGTTTGCACTCAGAGATTCTCCTCATTCCCCGGCGCTCCTGTAAACCGCTCACAGTGGCGCGGTCGAATGAAGACGCGAAAGCACCCAAAAGGCTCGTATGTACTCTTATTGATGTTTTACAAAGAGTCTTGCGGATGCCAAATGAATTTGGGTCCGACACCAGCCGTTGCTGCATTTTTCAGTGGCAACCCTGAGCGGGAAAGAAAGGTGCTAGCAAACATTAGCTTTGTACATTTTGGTAATTGTTTCTGGTTTTGCATCAAAGGTCGTCGCCAGAGGAATCAACAAAAAGTGGGAGAGCTACAAAACACAACATTAAAATTTCATCTTTGCCACAAAAAAAACCCCCACAAAAAAACCCCAACATTGTTTTCTTTTTTGGGGTTCCATTGCTGGCTGTTGAAAATATTACAAGCTCATCATTTCAAAATGGGACTTCACATTTTAGACGACTGTAATATTGCTGTTTTTTTTCCAGATTGTCTTTTTTATCTGGGCCCATATGGGTTTGATTTATTCGTGATCGTGACTGTCACCCCAAAAAAAAAAAAAAATAGAACACAGTTGGCCAAGACAAATTTCCCAAAAGGGAAATTCAAATATTGTACGTTCGGCCCTATCCTAACAATAACAATTACCCAAATATAAGTGTTGTCACCTCAAAAACACTTTCTAACCATCACCATAATGACCGCCAGAAATAATGCGCCATAGTCTAGTCGACCGAAATGTTCATCAAAAAGCAAGCCAGAGGATTCATTCATTAAAAGTTCAAAATGATTGTACGCCAACGTAAGATTTCGCGCTTAATACCTAAATAAACAGTTTCAAAAGATGAACCGCGGATGTCTCGTACTTAAAAGTAAAATATAACTGAACCCCGCTTAACAAATGCAGTGAGCCGGATGAAAAAGTTCCAATGCACGGTTGGAACATTGAATTCTGTGACTCATTTGCATGATACTAGAGAAAGGCCGCAGAGGACTTTTTAAAATCACCGCCCGAGTATATTTTTCTTACAAATGAGACTGCACCACTTGTAGTCCAAAAAGTCGTGATGTAAAAACAGGGATGCTTTGCATTGTCGCCGATGTCTCGCATATGAAGAGGCCTTTTTTTTTTCCTCCCCTGATCCGAATCCCTCATACTGCATATAGTCGTTTCTCGTATTTTGCGAACCATCTCAAATGATCACAGCACCTTTCATTATATTTTCAAAATGTCCAACTCCAACCCCAACAATAAACGTATGAATGCCTCTCGGTCCCAGTTAATTAAATCCGCCGTATGTCAAAGGCTGTCCTCCTGAATGTGATATGAAATACGAAATATTCATCTCTGTATTTGAGCTGTGATTTTTTTTTTCCCCTCTCTCTCTCTTTTGTGTTCCAAATAAACCCCAATCTAGGTCAGCGAGAAATGCTGCATTTGTCGAGAGGGAGAGAGAGAGAGCAATTTGGGGAGGGCGGGCAGGGTGGGAGGGGGGTGTTCCTCGATTAAAATATCTTTTCACAGGTACAGAATGTGTCCAATCATGTAACACAAAGCCCAAATAGTTAAGATGTTTTAGTTTTTTTTGTTGGGTTTGTTTTGTGTGTGTGTAAATTTTAAATGAAATAAAAACCCGTGCCTTGAGTCAGGACCTCCCTTCCCACACATTTTTCTGATTTCGTTTGAAGGGATTTTTTCCCGAGAACGCTGACGTCCAAGCACAGCATAGCAGCAGTGCATCCCATCTGCAATATAGGAAATTTTGCAATATGGAGACCATGTTTTAAAAAAACCCCCATTAATTTCATAGTTAGGAAAAAAAAACGGGCGGCCCGGTAGCCCAGTGGTTAGCACGTCGGCTTCACAGTGCAGAGGTACCGGGTTCGATCCCAGCTCCGGCCTCCCTGTGTGGAGTTTGCATGTTCTCCCCGGGCTTGCGTGGGTTTTCTCCGGGTGCTCTGGTTTCCTCCCACATTCCAAAAACATGCATGGCAGGCTCGTTGGGCACTCTAAATTGTCCCTAGGTATGAGTGTGAGCGTGGATGGTTGTTCGTCTCTGTGTGCCCTGCGATTGGCTGGCAACCAATTCAGGGTGTCCCCCGCCTACTGCCCGAAGACTGCTGGGATAGGCTCCAGCACCCCCCGCGACCCTAGTGAGGATGAAGCGGTTCGGAAAATGGATGGATGGATGGAAAAAAAAACGCAAATTGCAGCAGGGAGCACAAAAATTATGACGTATTTCCCATCGAATGGACATGACATGTGGAGTCCCTCAAGGATCAGTCCTTGGACCCTGTTTGTTCAACCTGATGCGACCCTTGGGTGAAATTCTTCAGAATGCCAATGTTGGTTATGGTTACCATGGCTGGTGTTCATCTATCTGTGTCAGTGTCATACAGTGACCGGGAGAACAATAGCGATGTAACAATAACGGCAATATCGCAATAATAAAACACTGAAATGGAAACCCGAGTTCCCTTTATTCCCATTCCATTGTCCAGCTCATTTCGACATTTCCTCATGATGACGTTGTGTGTCGGTAACCGACCATTGCAGTTCCAGTCCCCGGTATGTTGCTTCTATTTCATTTAAATATTGATTCTCCTCTAAACTATTGGTGTCTCTGCGGCAACTTTGGCTGCGAGGATCCCTTGCATACTAAGCTGAATCATCAGCGTGCAAAAACAGAACTAAATGCAGAATTAATGACACGCACCTGCAGTGTAGCTACCCACCTGTAAATGATGCATGCGCTGTTTCGACAAGTGTCACAGTTCGCCGTGTCTTGTCCTGTTCGGTAGGTGAGCCTGCAGAAGAAGACGAATGGGGAAAAAAGAAAGATAAATGGCATTAATAGCTGCGGGCTACAGGCTACCAGCCAAATTTGTTCAGGTTGTTTCGATAATCTGAGCTGTTTATTCCTATCAGAGGGAGCTCGGATTTCCTTCATCAAGTGTGGAGACTTTACATGATGAAATTACCTGTGGTGCTCCGTAACATTGTTTGATAATGAGTGGCCTTTACATCCCTGGCGACACACGGGGATGTAATTCAGTGCAACATAAGTCACGTGTATTAGAGAGTTTGTATTGTTTGTTTGTTTTTTTTCCCAATTTTTTGATTGCCAGTCCAAAACTACATCAAAAAGAAAAAAAGAAAAAGTGGCAGATTAATTTATTAGTCTTCCTTTTTTGCTGTCTTTCAAAATGTGATCCACATCCCACTAAGAGAACATGAACTCCATCCAAGGTTGTTCTAATGATCGAAAATATCTGAAAAATAAATGGTGAAAGGCCATTTTTGTTGACGATATAAAAAAAAAAAGAAAATGCTCAAAAAGGGAAAAATCCCAAAACCTGACATTTATAAAACTTCTCACAAAAAGCAAGTCACTGGTATTTATTGCGAGACTGATCGTGGTCCACGCTAACGTAGTTTTGCGAACGATTGTTCCCAAACTTCCTAAAAACGACCACTTTAAGAGAAAATCTCTATTTCCACCGCTGATTGAAAACGTAACGTTCAAATTATTCTGTGGAGCACGATGACAGGTGAGACCCGGATAAAGAGAAAGCGGCGTGACCCCCCCCCATTTACCCCGGACACAAGCTTGTTACTAAAATAAAACCAAACTTCACTTAAATAGACAGATTCGGCACATGACTGGGCACCCGTTTCGAGCCGTTATTCAACCCAATTTGCCGGACATGCGAAATAATCGGCGTGATAAATTCTCGCTTCTTTGCGGGGTAACGTCTCCCCGGGGGTCCGCTTGCAGTCGCGTGCGAGAGCATTTGACAATCCTCCTGACAGTTGTACTGCGCCGCATTAAGCCACCTAAAACACGAGTGTTATGCTTTGTGAACTTGTCTGTTTTCTCCCCCTCCTGCCCGCCGGAGTCGCGGGGAGGGGAGGGGGGGGGGGTCGTGCCTCGCGAGCGCCCGTAATTGCCTCCTGTCACGGTCTCCCTTCGGCCCTGACAGATGAAATGCGGCGGGGTCCAACCTCGACGAGAGGTGACCTCCACGACGGAGCGCGAGAGGGACCGAGTGCAGCTGCTGATCGGCGCTCAAAGTCAGAGGGTTCATCCGTCCCGGCTCGGCCTGCTCAGCAAAAGAGGTGACGGTAAACTCACCGATCGCGATACTTGAAGTCCACTTGTTATCTACTACGTCGTAATTGAAGGGGATTTTCGTCACGTGATCGAAACTCGCTGGCCTGAATTTATAAATCGCCGTGTGCAAATACGAAATTAATTGGTTCGGGAAGAAATTTCTTAACGTTTTTCTTAAGTAGAGACGCGCTTTCCACGTAAATTCCCATCATCTGTTCCGAGGCCCCCCAAAAATCAGGCATAAATGTTTTCTAAAGCATAAAACTGCATCAAAATATGTAGCATGCTACAATGCTACATGTTAGACCGTTCCACAATAAATGAGAGTTGTGTATAATGGAAAAAACAAAGAATAGAGTAAAGAATCGAAATAACGCTCATTTACCTTTTTAACTGCGTCCTCATGGGTCTTTGCCTTTTTTAGTTCAAGTTCTCTCTCACGCCGAAGAGTGAATGAAGAGGACGCTGCATAGACACGTATCTGTTTATCTATCTACACTCGTAGACACATAAAGTAGAGATTCATCTTAGCCAATGGGATGCTAGGATGATGCTAGGTAATAGCCAATGACAGAGCAGCTATAACTATGTTGCGTTCAGGAAACTCGGAGCTGTGACTAGCAGCCCATACTGTATTTTTACCTTTCGAATCTTGACATTTCTTTCGTAACAAGAAGCAATATTTTCCTCTTGAGGCGTTTTGTAACTTGAACATTTCGTGGCGAATATGTCCGACGGCGCGGCTCCTCAGTCTGACTTGTGGTACAGAGCAAGAGAGAGAGAGAGGAAAACGGGTAGGGGTGGCGGTGCAAATAGAAAAGCTTCTCCTCTGAAAGTCATTCTTTAAGCTGACTGCTGGCGGAATTCCAATGTTGTGTTGTTTGCTCACGTCAGCTGTCCTGGGAGATGTCCTGCCCTCTCGTCTGTTTCACTGTCCACACGCTAACAAAAAGCATTCCACCGCGAACCTCTGCGTCTGCCGGCGGAGGTGATGTGGCGAAAGCCTCACAGCAAGTGCGAACACACATTTTGGATTTGATTATGATGATGTGGTGGTTGGTGTGCAGCTCTGGCATCCAAGGCCTTCCTTGCAGGCAGCAAATGCTCTCAGAAGCACAGAATCTACATTTGGAAGTTGACACGAAATGGAAATGATTTTATTTTGGCCTCATTTCATCGCATGCGTCATCTGTGGGTCATTTTTTTTTTATTCATTTATTTATTTTTGTCCAATCAGATTTCAGCATCAATGCGTTGTCATGCACATATGTGGTCGAATGCTTTCAGAAGCTGAAGTGCACCTATCGTTTTCCAACCAATCACCCCCCCCCCCCCCCCCCGTCCGCCCAAACATACAAATACATAATTTTATGCATTCCATTTTATGCATTCCTCCAACACAACAACTGACTAACACTTTGAAGTCCTGCCAAAATCTGTTTCCATTTCCCCGGCCACCATGATTAATGCAGCAAAACTTTTTTTTTTTGGGGGTAGAAATTCCTCCTCCATTCTCAGGTTGCATCACTTGAAGATTGATCAAACTTGCTTTCATCGTGTAACATTTGGGAGAGAGAATAATTAGTTCTGCTACCTTCTGGCAGGATAGCACTCGCGCGTCCGACCTCTAATAAGCCACGCGCGGCGTAATAAGATAAAACTGCATTTTCATCTTCACTTGTCATGATTTTTGCGGTAAAGCTGGCGAGTTGGAAGGTTGCCTTTCCTCACGTGTCACTGAGTCAAGAGTGACATGCAGTAGATGGATGTAACAGAGAATCAGGTAATTTTTCAAAATAAAACATCTCACAGATTCCGAATTGAATAAAAACGGAAGTAATCTAGGTTATTTATTCTTTCTGTATGGCCCGGTACCAAATGACCTATGTACCGGTCCGTGGCCCGGGGGCTTGGGGACCACTGGGTTTGGAACCCCGAGTCAAGTTTGGAAAAGAGTCAGCTGGCATATTGAGTTGAGTGCGTATATTTCGCCCCTCGAACGCAACTGTGGAAAAGTCATTGTTATTCCTTTCAGCCGAGTGGGATATTTGTTCATTGCCTGGCGTAAATTGCCGATATCAAGCAGAATCGTGTCGCCTAAAGGGAATGAAACGAGTTCGGACTCCGTAGGATTCCTTCATCATAACCAAACACACTGTAGGTGTTGTGCAGTGGATCAAAAGCCTGTTCAAGCAATTTGTTGGCTTTTGTTTCTGGTGTTTTGGAAGACTGGTAACGGCCCGGATGGATTTTTTTTTGGGGGGGGGAGGGTCAACTCGTTGCTATTTGTGAGGCGGCACGGTGGTTAGCGCGTCTGCCTCACGGTGCAGAGGTGCAGGGTTCGAATCCAGACCGTGTCCTTCCTGTGTGGAGTTTGCATGTTCTCCCCATCAGTTTTTTGAAAAGCGGTGTTGTTGGCATCTGTTGAATGTAACTATTAAAGTAATGTAACTTAGTTCCCATGACAATTGAGTAATGAGTAACTGAACTAAATTACTTTTGAAGTCAAGTAAACTATCAAATAACCAAGTTACTTTATCAAGGTAACTGTGGCCACGCTGTTTGTAGCAAACCAAATCAGCTTTCTCCATTGAAATAAATGGAAATGCCGCTAATCCGTTGCACCATGTTTTTAGGTGGGGCATTCGCAAGTCAAGGCAACACTGGACTGTATTATCAACAAAGGCGGTATATTGGCGGATTTCCCCTTCCTCTTCTGAGGTGACTATTTTGAGGAATCTCAGGCAACAGTTTGTACTGCAATGAATTTAGGTGAATTTCCGTAGTGGACAGAGTGACACTGCTTGGTGTAAATTTTAGCTCCAAATAAAAATTCCTGTCAAACAGTTTTCAATGAATATGCCATTGATCCATCCGTTTATTCATCGAATGACACTCACCCCTCTCGCTGCGCTTCACCTTTCTCCAACTCCTGAATAACTCCGAGCAGGACTTGATGGTCTCCTGGCTGGAGTTGATGAGCGTCTCCATCGCCTGCAGCTGTGCTTTAATATCCTTGTCATCAGATAAGGGAATTATCTGCTGGCCGCCGCCCACGCCTAGAGCGGCTCCGGTATTTCCCGGGGGGAAGCCCGCGCCCGTCCCCGGCGTCTGCTGCAGTTTAGAGGACGCCGACGTGTGCCTCGTCCGACACGGTCCTTCCGACTGCGCCGAACATTTGGCGCTGTGAGGGAGCGTCTGTGACTGCTGCTCGCTCGGCTGCGCTCCCTTTTTTCTTTTGCAAGCCTTGGAGGGGCTCCCTAAAGACTCCACTCGGGTCAAAGAATTCCACGCGACCGGGCCGCGGCCCTTCGCGAAGTCCGAGGTAGCCAGCTGACGCTTGGAGGAGGCGCCGGCGTCACTTTCCTCTCGGCGTAATCCTTTGTGTTTGGTCCTTGTGCCGCAGTCCTGGTGCTCCGGTTCACTTTTGGACGAAGGGTTGCTCAGACGGGACCCTTGCGAGAAATGCGAGTCGGTACAAGAGGGTCCATCCACACAGTTGGCGTCGCAAATCAAATCCTCCATCTCGCTGCTGTCGTCGGTGTGATGGAGCAACGCTTTGGTCTGCCCCACAATCTTACCCTCGCACTTGGAAGTCACCTCGATGGGTTGCCCGTCCTCTCCGACGGCTTTTATGTCGCTCAAAAAGCCATTATTTTGTCCCCTGTAATCTTCCACCAGGGCGGCGTGTTTGAACGTGTGGCCCTTTTTCCTATCAAAGGGAAAAGTCTTGTATCGTTTGGTCAGGTCCGGCGATGTCTGCACGCCGGTGCTCCTGGTCACGTTTGGGATGGATCGTCTGGCGGGCATGGTCAAGTACTGTCGGTGGGTCACTTTACAGGAAATGGATCTGGTGTGCTTTCCTCGATACTCATTCTGCGCTTCGCAGATATCCTGAAATCGCACCTGCAAGGCCTTGTTTTTCTTCTTCACCTGCTGCTCGTCGAGGTTGTGCGCGAGGTCGGAATCGGAGTCATCGGAGTCTGACGCAACCATGCATTTGCCGTCTTCTTTGCTCACCATATTTCCTAAGAACGGAAGACATAAAATGCGAGTATATTCCAGGGGTACGGCGCGGTAAAATATTTTGATTTGGTAGCGCAGATGCTGCGAAGGCTCAACCCAGTCGAAAACTATAAATCACAGCGCCAATGACACACAGCCATCAATAATAAAAATCGCAAGGCGGACGGGTGAGGAAATGCCATGAATGCAAATGTATGTGAAAGTGCTTCATAGCAAACGTCCCAAATAATGTAGTTTTTTGGAGTCACGTTTTATTTGCGGTGGAATCAAGCCTCAGCTATTCACAGAAAAACTCGCCTATTCACACTTTTGTACTCTTCTCTGTAATAACAAAGACGCCACAAGATGGCACCACCACTAATGGGCAAGTAGTACAGTCCAACCTGGTTACAAGGCACCTCGACGGACATCGCAAATCTTTCATGACCTATTTGCTGAAAAACAATCGTAAGATCGGGATAAATCCCTGCTAAATAGAAAAGTAGTGCTTTGGTCCCAATCCTGCTGCCAAGGAACTATGTCAAAGTCAGCGGAGGATTGTCTTTTCAACAGGCCATAGCACTGTCTAATAGGAAAGTAGTACTGGGGCACCATCTTGTGGCATTTATAGGCAATTCCGTGATCCGTTCTTTTTTTTTTTTTTTTGCTCCTTGGTCTCGATTGTAATTGGTGTCAAAATGAAGGCGGCCGCCGCATCTTGTCCATTCTAAAAATAAAGAATTGTGGAAAACATTCTATTCTTAAGTGGGTTACCAAAATAAATGGGATTTCATTCATAAACAAAGACTAACGCCAGAGATTAAAAATCCACTTCAAATATCGGGTCAGAAAGTACAATCATGAGTTTTTAACCCTTTCAGGGGACAGCGGTTACTACAGTGGACAGTTGTAACTTTGTCGGTGCCTCGTCAGCCATAAACCTCACCGCAAGTCACCGGTGCATTCCCGCTATCAACAGGGCTGAGTAGATATTACAGATCGCAATCTATGACTATTCAAATGTGGGGTTGTTTTTTTTTCCGCAGAACAATTTCATAAATGGAATCGCCGTTTTGTGCCCGCTGCGTTGTTTCTCTTCCCTCCAGTATTCGTACCCACCAAGCTGTGAGCGTGAAATTTCGCACTATCTGGCATTGATCTTGGCGGCCGCCTGAGCTCTCTGAGTGCTCCGACGGTTCACATTCAACACGGTCCCTCTGTGTGCTTTGCTGCAAAGCAGTTTTATTGCCACTCCGCTCGACCTGCATGGGGACCCCCGCCCCCTCATCTTCCCCCCCATATAAATGTGGTACTGCCGCAATGGTAAAACACAAGCTCTCATTTTTTATTTAGTGGGTGTTTAGGGTTCAGTTAGTATAGGGGCGGAAGTCCTCTTACGTGACCAATCGGCGCATTAACATTTGTCCACACGGAGTAAAATATTGAGCTGTTGCGTTCGGGAAAACACTCCAACTAATGCGTTTCTGTGACAGCGCGAGTTCATGTTATTTATATCATATCTGCAGATACGCTTCTATTCTCTGTCATGCGCCACCGTAACCGTAAATTCTCTGTATTCGACACCCTTTTAACGGTCACCCCCCCTTGTCTACGCCAGAGGGGCCCATTACGTCGATCGCGATCGACCGGGAGATCGCGGACTGGTCCCAAGTCGATCGCGAGGGGTGTATAGGAGAAAAACAAACAAACAAGCAATTGTGTGTCTTTGTGCATGCTAGTAATGTATTTTTTTGCGTTAATGTGCACTGCACCCGAATTATCCTATGAGTCTCATTTTCACAAAAAGTATTAAAATAATCAAATAAAACAAAGCAGGTAAATCTTTAACCTACGGTGCCGCGTGAATTGCGTCACCGGAAATTGTTAGCGCTCAGCGGTCTGCAATTGCAGCTTGTGATCGGAGCTGTTGCGCTTTATCTTTTATTTATCGTTATTCTCATTCAGAGTTTGTTTTGTGTACAATTCACCGAGGGCACGGGCAATGAATAGGAATCTAGAGGGCCGAGGGAAGCGCTTTAAAACGGTACAAAAGTGCGTCGCATGTCAGGCTGTTGCTCATCATGGCGTGCGCGCGGTAACGGAAAATCGCGGGAGGTTGGTTGATCGAAAAGTCGATCGTCGCTCCAAAAAGTATGGGAAATGATCGCTACAGGCAATGTATGTCTGAGTAAAAAAATATTATGATAGCAGGGGAAAAGACCAAACGTCTACATGAGTAGTGCGCTCGTCTGGCCAGGGTCCACCTGTAGGCTCCGGAGTTCCTCAGGGCGACATCAGTGTCATCATGCAGTCTCAGCAGTATTGAGCAAAATGATGGAGCACCGTGCCAAATATAAACTCTGCGCTGGATGTTCGCAAATCTGTCCGGTCTGACCTTCAACTTGAAAAGGCTACGGAGCATATCGTGATCCTTTTTAATGCAGTCCAAGTAAATAATTTTATGCCTGAGTGGAAAGTAAACAAGCACGCACGCGATGACAGAATATCCGCAAACAGAATCAGAACCCATGTTTGCGCATCCATTTATTTCCTTTATGTAAACACGAGGAATGTTTGTGCTTTAATTCGTCGTTGTTAGAGATGTTTAATGAGGTACCCGTTCAAAGTCATCCGGTTGTGTCTTTGCGTTTGCATGTAATGAAGCTTAAAAGGCTTTGATCAAATTGACATTTGCAGTCCGACCGTGTGTTGCTTGTTCACGGTCGTCGCACGTGCGCGGTTCGGCCATGAATTATGAGCCTCCTCGGCGAACGTGAAGTCATACACGTTGAACTTTGAGGGAATTACATTCCGCACCACGTGGCCCCAAAAAAAGCAACGAGTTGAATTTATTGCCATGTAATCCGCACGCAGCTCCTTTGAGAATAATCAAGTCAATCATTATGAAAGTAAACATGTTCAGGATTTTGGTGTGGCGGTGACTTTTAAACTGGACAGTATGTTTAACTGGTACAGTATTGACGCTGCATTCTCTGGAGGTTGTTATTTGTATTTATTTTTTGGGAGCTGTCGTGATTTTACATGCGTGAAATTGACAAACGGCATCCATTCAGTTTCTGCACCGTTTGCCCTCACTAAGCTCATAGCGACTGGGGCCTAACCCAGCTGACTTTGGGACGGAGGCGGCTTATACTGTTACCGTATCAAACCAATCGCAGGGAGCAACACGGCATATTTGCAAGTTTCACAGCTTTGTTAGATCAATTAGACACTAACGAAAGGGTGTCGACACTGGGCAAAGGCTGCTGAAACAAGTGTAAAAATAGACCACTATTGATGTGTTGTTCATCTGTGGTTTTTATCTGTGGAAAAAAAACAACAACAAAAAAACCCAAGGGATCAGTAAAGTGAAAACGTGATCTAAAATTTGACACATCAGATGGAAGAGTGATATTACTAAACATGCCACATTTGAATGATTAAAAATGGAAAAATGCTACTTTGCTAGCATCATCTAGGAATATATCCCACAATGCTGTGACGAGAGGTGCTAGCTACCAGCTAGCTTACAAGCTAACGGGCTTCCCTCGGCATGGAGATGGGCAGCGAGCTTGTTTGTGATGTCACTATCTCGCTTCGTCTTTTAAATAATGACAGCAAGCAAGTTTTGAGAATTGTGGCATGCCGGAAAGCTGCATTTAGCGAGTGAAGATATAGCTAGCAAGCTAAATGGAAATTGTCGCGGTAGAAATGGGCCAAGTGAAAAATACTCGTAACTCACAACTGTGCTGGATAACCACTGATACCAATGAAGGCATTATAATTCTTATACAGTGGGGCAGCGGATGCCCAAGTGCGTCACTCGGCACTACATTAGCCAGCCATGGTCAATAATAAATAAGGACAAAATAAAATGGTGAAAAAAATGGTTAACGCAAATGGCCTCTATTTTTACACTACACTTGATATTTGCCATCAAGACTGGTGTAAATCCTCAGGGAGGATGCTGGTAATTTTCGCAGAAGAGTGCAGGCTGGCGGATCTCCAAGATGGAGGGCTGCGCTGCTGTGGGAGTGGCCAGGTCAACTGGGTTCTCAAGTCATAGCACATATTTTCAGCAGTTACCTTCCAACATGGGCGGCTTGGTGTTCCAGTGGTCAGCGCATCGACCTCACAGTGCAGAGGTCATGGGTTCGATCCCCGCTCCATCCTCCCTATGTGGAGTTTGCATGTTTTTCCCGTGCTTGCGTGGGTTTTCTCTAGGTACTCCGGTTTCCTCCCAAATTCCAAAAAAAGGCTGATTGAACACTCGAAATTGTTCCGAGGATTGTGTGCGCGGATCGTTGTTCGTCTCTGTGTGCCCTGCAATTGGCTGGCAACCGGTTCAGGGTGTCCCCCCCTGCTTACTGCCCGAAGACAGCTGGGATAGGCTCCACCATGCCCCACGACCCTTGTGAGGATAAAATGAATCGGAAAATGGATGGATGGATCTTCCAACATGTGTAATGCATTTATCAACAAATGTCTGAATTTACTTTGTCTTCAATGCCTTTGTAGGCAAGGCAGCTATTTATATCGCACCGTTTCATACACAAGGTCACACATTGTCATTTCACATATTTTATAAGCATTTTTCAAACAAAAGAGCCCTTCTTGGGTTGATATTCCATGATCATTTCTTGAACCGTTGAGCAATTTATAAACCAGTAGCAGAATTTTGAAATGGATTCTCCAATTGACCGGCAGCCAGTGTAAAGGAGACGATCCAATGAACTTTTACGCACTGACAGAAGGCAAACGCCCCCCCCCCCCCCCAAAATAACATTTCCTGCAGCGCATATGCAGAGTGAACTGCTAAAAAAAAAAACGTCTGTTGATATTTGCTCGAGTTTATCTGATTGCTACTGTGCCCCGTTGTCACCCTTCTGAATAAGAGCACTTTCATCTTAAGTGTCAGTCCTCAGGGGGGGGGGGGGGGGTCCGCTGCCTCGCGTTTCACCTTGCGAGACGGTCAACGGTGACCCAGCCTCCATTCAAACTGCGCTGGACAGGGAGTATATTTCGAGCCGACCGTGTTTCATCTCGCGGGGCCGTAAGTCACCGCAATGGATTCGGTGCCCGGTGAGGATCATACCGCAGTGCTACTTGCTCATCCTGATTATGCACAAACAATATACTTTGCTGTCTCGTGAATTTACACAGTCTTGCTTTGAGAGCAGGAGCAGCTGGATTTTTTATTTTATTTTTTTTTTCCGGGGCTGCTCGGCATTTGTTCCAAAGCATTGCCTGACATGCACTTTGATTTCAGAGTAGGTTGCTTGTCAGAAGCAATTGCGGATGTACTGTTCTGTAGAATTCCACATGGGAGTCGACTGTTTTACTACCCCCCCCCCTCCCAAAAAAAAAAAAGGCCAATCTCACACCACTTAAGAGGTAATCAGAACATTCGCTGTGAGCACAAAAAGTGTCTCATGTAGCCATAAAAAACATGTAAAGCAGCCAAGTGGTAATCACACAAAAGGAGTTGGGGGTGGGGTGGGGGGGGGGGGGATCTCTTCCTAACACGCTTAAGTACGAGATAAATCGCGAATCTCCTTTCTCCTCCTACTCCGCGTCTTGCTCCTCCTCCTTCTCAGGGGGGGGCCAGCCACATCTCCGCTAATGACCCGAGGTCCTTCCCCTCGATTTGGCCGCAGCTATCCAAAGGATTATGAATAATGCATTGACTCCAAAATTGCAAAAGTAATCCTCTGAAATCTCCTTATGTGCGCTGGCGGAGCGCGTCGTCTGTTCCAATTGCCCCTCGCTCCTTCGTGCTCAAAATGTGACGCGGGTTTAAAAATATACACCTTGCTCGATGGCGCAGCGATTGATTTATTATGACCGCGATGTTGTTCCGGGAAGGAATTCCGACGGGGGGTGCGTTGCTATTTTCTATGCAATAGGAGTTGGGGGAAGAAAAAAAACAAAACAAAAAAACTGCTGATTCACCTTTTAGGGCCAGCGGAGAGAATGAGGCGGCTTAGCTTGTATCATCTTACGTCGTCGTCCGCCTACATGGATATTTACGTCGGATAACCCGGTCTAGCCTCATCTCATGACTTTTTAAGAGAGCATTTCGACCTACACTGGGACTTGCCACTGGACACGCTCGGGTGTTCTGTATTCGTGATCTTGCAGGTTAAGCCTGCAAGTCGTGCTTTGTGCGCTGCATGCAGTGCAGTCATTGTGCATGCAGAGGGGTTCCTCGCATATATTTCAGAGTGTGACATTGCACCAACGACGTCTTCACAAGTGCACCGTAAAGGACGAGCTCCAACGCTCCGGAAGGTGTTGAATGCAATGTGTTTTTTTTCATCATCATCATTTCAACAGATTGTGTGCAAATGTGAAGATTTTTATCTCTTATCCTGTGGCTTGAAATGTGTTAGGTGTGATTTTTTTTTTTTTATCCTCCCTCTGCCTAGATTCTAGTTGACTATAGTAAATATTAACCCTTTTTAGGCACAGAGGTTACTACAGTGGACAGCTTATCATGTTATCAGGTTACAGGGTGCGTGAAAGGGTTAAATTTGTCCTGTATTTATAACTGACCAGGAATCCACCTCAAGTTTATGCTGTTGTCGGATGTAAATAGTCTATATAATAAATGTTTGAAATGAAGGGGCATAAATCTTTAAAAAAAAAAAACTACGATTGAGAAAACGTGTTGTTTATTTATGGGGTAATTATTCAGGAGAGATGGCAAGGTGTGAATCCGCTCGTTGAGTTTAAAAATATACCACGTCTAAAACGTATAAAATGAGAAACGTCACCGAATGTATTATTCCAGGATCTTTAGGTTTCGTTGCGCGATAACATTAACTTTAATGTCTTTGCGTTTTCCCTGTTCGTTGTTTTTCATAACGTGTCCCCTGAATAACGTGTCTGGTTTTCGACCAAAAATTTTTAGTTTTTTATGCCTCGGATGATGAAAAAATGTTGGTTCTCGAACAAACTGAGCGCACTTGAATGCACCATTTGACTCCTCTCGCCTTCCATACACGAGGAAGTGATGCTTCCTGGGGTTGACGAGGAAGTGACGCTTCCTCGTGTTGCTTTCCATTGTGAGCAGACATGTTCAGTAAACATTTTTATTTTAAAAAGAGCGTGGTTTCGGTTTTCGAACAGCCTTCTGGAACGGATTATGGACAAAAACCGAGGTTTGACTGTATATGGATAACCGACTAGTGCATTAATCAACGCATTTGAGGAGCATCTGGTTGTGTTGAGCAGCGTTTCCCCAAATTTACTGAGCCAGAGCACTCGTTTCCCGTGAGGAAAATCTCACAGCACAACGTCCAAGAAAGATGTTCATAGAAGGTATGAATAATGAAATAACTTCTGATCTGATCTCACCGTACTCACAAATTGATTTAATGTGAAATCTGTGGCCTGTTCAGGCGAAGTTATCGTCTCTGTTTTGTGAATGGCAACAGGTGGACTCAGATTGTCGCTTGAGTGTACCTGCTGCCATCTAATGAAGGAGCATTTCATTGTTCTGCCTGCCACTACACATTGCTGGCATAAATAGATGGAAAAAGATCGATAGTTGATTGAGAAAGAATCACTTTTAGGAAGCATGAAGTGAAATTTGCGCCGTACGGTCGGGAAAATACGTTTTTTGCAGATCTGGCAGGAGAATACAGTACAGTATTACTCTTCTTTGTCTTTTCTGGTGTTCTGTGGCACCACGCTGCCCCTCACAGGTTAGTCTTGGTAGTTCGGCAGACATCTGGTTTGGCGGAAAGACTTGGGGCGGGGATATGATTTTGTGTTTCCTAGTTTTTGTGATCTCGAGAACATCACAAGCAAACTTTAAATATCGGTTCAGATATTACAAAACGCTTTGTGCCTAGCCCGCTTTAAATGGACCTCGCGTCAGCAAATCACACGAGCCGCCGGCATTAAAGGAAGCACGGCTGCTCAAAAGAGACATCCAACTTCGTCTAAAGCGGAAAGACTCTTGCGCTGTCCACATGTTTTATTTAGCCAAGTCTTGACAGGACGTACACCTATTGATCGGCGGTACCGATCAGCTTTTTGTGACCAAAGGACTTTGATATTTGTTTGACAAGAAGGAGCCGTGGGAGAAGATGTAGAAGTCACTCCTACGTTAGCTTCTTAGCTTCTATGCTAGCTGCCGACTGGCTAGCGGCCATCTGCGTTTCACTTGTGATCAATAGGCACGGCGGTTGATGTTTGCGTTGTATATCACGCAAGTGGTAGGTTTGACCGTTAAAATATGTCGATGGCTTTTTATCGCATTTTATCATCTGTCGTGAACATTTAGCGCGCGTTTAAAAAGTGTTTGATTGTTTCCAATGTATTATGAAATGAATGAAGGCTTCGCGCTTGAGCGACACTTAATCACGTTAAATTGTTCCAACGTTGCCTCGACGGTAAATAAAAGTTTTTATGATGGTGACAGTTGGGACTCTCTCACGAATGAGTCCAAATAAGGTTTCATTAAGGAAATGTCGTTTTGAAAAGTCAACCGGTGGGGGAGGTCGGCCGGTGTGACACAAGGAGATTGCGTTCGATCGCTGTGAAAGTTGGCGCTCTCACGTTGTTTTGGACGATTGATCAAAGTCTGACGATAGTCAGCCTTTGGAATCCACAACATCCGTTTGTCAAATTAAAGTCAGGCAGGGCGAGTTCGTGAGGACACATTTGGGGATTAAACCCAATTTTGCGGATGCCTTTTAATGTTTGTCGTGTCTCTCACACCCACACGCTTTTGCCTCACCCTGATGAATCCGTCGAGCCGGTAAGGTTGGGCTGCGAGCACGCAACCTGATGATGGAGTGCGATGCGTATCTGGATTTATGTAACAAGTGAAAAAGAAACTGCTGAGGTCGGCAAGTGCTTTGCCCTGAGTAATTCCCATCATTCCAGGTAAGCTATGACGTAGGCGAGACCGGTCGAAAGCGTGACCGTATACGTGACGCGGTACCCTTGAGCAACCCGGATTATCGCTCGTAATATTCCCGAAACCAAGGCGCTTTATGTCCCGCCTTGAGGACCGCATCATGCGTTCCGTATAAATGTGTCGCGAAGCTTGTAAAAGCGGCCGTCTTCCCTCGTGAAGGACGGGCCTTCCTGTGGTCGATTATCCGAGGCGACTCATGAACCCTCATCCGTATTTTCTGTCCTCCCGCAGGTACGGCATACTTGAGGATGTCGTGCGATTTAAAGCCGCAGGTGTAAGTCAACCACATTGCGTGTGACCGAACTGTCAATCAGTAAGGGAGAGGACATTTGCACCGATTCTGGAGGCAGAAATGCCCCCCCCCCCTCCCAATCTCGCAGGCAGAGACCACCCGTTCACACGCAACGCCGGCGGAGGGGTGGGAGGGGGGGGCGGTATTTTATGAGAATGTATTGCTCAGTTATGACAGCCGCATAAGTTGTCCGCTCGGATTGAAATATGTGCAACTGGGGAAGGGGGGGGGGGGGGGTCGGGTCGAGAGGGAGGATTGACAACTCTTACCTTGAGACACAGATCAGAGGTGCAAAGGACAAGCGAGCGCCTCTCCCCCGTGTCCATCCGCGCGTTCGTCGGGCGCCGCGCTTGCGTCCAGCCGGAAAGGCAGCCGGTGCGGTGACAGCTGGAATAGTTGTGGCACATCCGGCAGGAATGTTTCGGTTAGGAGAGCGCATTTAAAACAGAGCAGAAAATAACCTCTGCTATCTCTCGGACTTTCTCCTTCGCATCTCCGCGACTGACAGACACTCTTGCTCCGGCACTCACCGGTTACGGGCGCTCACGGCGGAGATCTCCATCTCGGGGTGCTGCTGCTGCTGATGATGATGCTGATGCTGCCGCTGCTGCAATTCCTGTGCATTCATGACTGAGTGCGAGTGTGTATGTGCGAGGGAGGAAGGTAGGGAGAGGGTGGGCTGGCGGGTGGGGAGGAGGAGGAGGAGGAGGAGGAATGAGGAGGAGTGGAGGGAGATGGCATGAAAGCTGCTGGGGAGAGTCCGCTCGGCGGTCCGCATCGCTGGTTGAAGACCCCCTTAACTTGTCCTCCACAGACTGGATGATTTGACACTGAGCTGTTATGTAATCCGAATGGGGCTTGGGAAAGCAGAGGAGGGAAGGGGGTGGGGGGGGGGGGGCGGAAGAGGGTTTTTGGGGAGGTGGGGCGGGGGGTGGTGTTGGGAAAAAAAAAAAAAAAAAAAAGAGAATGCATTGTGCTTTTAATTGGATGTCTCCCGCTCAGCCACTTCCAACAGCACCGCCGCCGCCGCCACCTCCGCCCGTCTATACATCTGACACTTTGTTTACGAGAGCTATTGAAGGGGGCCGAATCGAGCCGGGGTGCCGCGCAAAGCCGGGGCGGGGGCGGGTCGCAAAAGAGGAAGAGTTCCAGCGCAGCGCCGGTCTTAATGAGACTCACGCAGACACGAGTGGGAGAATGAAATAACGTGAGAAAGTAATAGAGACAGTGAGTCAAGGCGAGAGAGAGAGAGAGAAAAGCACTCGTGCTCGGCTAGCTGGCCGATATTGATTCGGCGGCCACCTGATATTTATTAGGCGGCCTCTAAATTCATTGGCTCTCTCTCTCTCTGTGGCCTAATAACGTCGACAATCCTGTCAATAAAGGCGACGGGTAAACACATGAAGGACTCAGTCGGCATCAATTATAAATCTGTAGCATGCACGTTAGAAGCAAGAAAAGCCAAGAATCGGATTGGGTGATTTCATTTGAAGGCATTTTTCTTGGCCGGTGTTAGCGGAGCAAACACTGCGTTTTGTTACCGTAAACGCTCTTTGTAACCACTGCTTGGAACTTTTTTTTTGTTTTTGTGAATAGCTTGCTATTATTGATACATAACGCTGAGTCTAATTCCAATAACCGCCCTCCCACACATGAAGTTTCTTTCCATCTATGACAGGGGTCGGCAACCCAAAATGTTGAAAGAGCCATATAGGACACAAAAAAACCCAAATATGTCTGGTGCCGCCAAAAAATAAAAGCCTTCTATAAAACTTACAATGAAGGAAACACATGCTGTATGTATGTAGGAGACTGAACTGTCGCGGAATTGTTTATGTTATTTATTTTGTGTTTTTTTGTAATTTCCTCGCTTGATTTTTTGTTTCGGTTTGGTGCATTATTTTCGCTTTTCTTAGTGTCAGTGAAGTGATCGTTAATTTCCGTTTTTCGGAGGCTGTCTTTGAACGCCTCTCGAGTCGAACGGGAAGAGAGAAGGCACGGAGTCGGAAGCAGACGTGTCTGTGTTTGTCGAGACTGTTAAAAGCATAAATAAAGTGTACGTTTTTTAAAAAAAACAACACCACAGCTCTCCTTTTTCGGAGCTGCAACATGTATCAATATTTATTTGAGCTGTATTAGCCTACTATCAAAATCTTTTTCCATTTTCATAAATTTTTATGAAGCTCCAGGGAGCCACTAGATGTCGCTAAAGAGCCGCATGCGGCTCTGGAGCCGCGTGTTGCCGACCCCCGATCTATGACATGATCAGCTGGGCTGGGTCAAGATCCAGAGCCACTTTCAAGCGACAGACCCCAACCCACTGGACTTCATAGTCGGGGGAAAAGCCATCATGCAGAAACTGCTCCGAGTGCGCCGGTCCTGCGGCCAAAATCATTTTGTGAAATCAAAGCCCAAAGGTAAGCAGAGCTGCATGAAGTTAAGATTGGAGTCATCAACGTGTATTTAATTGCTTGGCGAAGTTGTCGATGGTGTGGCGTTGGGAATATTTGAGTTTGGTAGCGCGTCCATGTGCCATACTGTCCCCCGAAGCGTACTGCGGGAAGTGCTGCCTCCGCAAGTACAATGCTTTTTAATTATCTTTATGGGAGTGTGCTTTTTTTTCCTCAGCCAGAGCTTCGGTTCCGCAAGTAAAAGGCCAGTGTAGTCACCAGGCTCAGGCAACTTCCCCTTGGTCGTCATGACAGCCGTCCGAACTCGCTGCTTGTATGAGACCCCTTGAGATGGGTTCATTTTGATATGCGTCAGGTCATTAAAACACTTGTAATCCACACACAACCTTCGCCGCGCAAGCTAATGCGAGCGGCTAGCCATTTTTATTAGACGGCCTGATTTTTGTGTATTTTCTTTTTTTAATTATTTTTTAATTATTCCTCCTTTTTACCACGTCCATGTACACTCACTCGACAATTTTGACAGTTGTGGACGGAGCCGTAATGTGTGGGGATGTCTGTAAGCCGTCTCATTAGTACTTTATACACTTGCTCGACTCTTGTAGCCGCGTGAAAGCACACGGCGTTATGGGATTTTACGAGAAAGAAAAATAAGACTTTGTGGCGTAGTTCTCGCGGCACCTCAAACTGTAAAGGCAATTTTTATTGCCCTCCTATTCTACTGTGCAACTTCTATGAAGCGTGACTGTAAAAGAAACAATTTCATTCATTAGAAAATTTCAAAGGTGAGAATTTTGTGGGATCTTTTTACTGAAGCTTACTGCTATAAACTCCACTCAAGACTAGCCGGCTTCTTTTTTTTTTTGGGGTGGGGGGCTCATTTCAGAAAAAGGATGATAAATGAGTCCTTCTCTGACTAAAGGGTGAGTGACATGACGATGAAAGTTGGATCATTATTTCCTCATGTTACCTGCCTTAACGCAAACGAAGAGAAAGGCTTTTTCCAAGTGAGTTTTCTTTGACGAGGTCAATCGGGGGGAAGCGTTGGGTCATTGCTGGGATCTGCTGACTGTTGTCGTATTGATTTACTTGTCTGTTCTCGGCCCGGCATGTTCTTAAACCTGACGACAAGCTTCTGGGCCCAAAGACGCCCCACGCATGCTGATCAAACAAACAATTTTCCTCGTGTGGCAGACTCCTTACCCGCAGGGCAATTCAAGCATACGTAGGGGTGCATTTTTTTTTTCATTCGGCCAGTCTTTGCACACTCTACGTCACGTGACAGCTCCAAATGACCGAGACATGTTACGCCAAACTCGCAAAAAATTAGTCTAGTTATCTTGCGCATCTCTGTTAGAACTTGCATCCGGATGATGCTTATTTCAAAATAAAGTTAATTTAAAAAAAAATGTGGGTAGTGCAAAATGCTTTCTCGGCGGCCCGGTGGTCCAGCGGTTAGCGCATCGACCTCACAGTGCAGAGGAACCTGGTTTGGGTTCGATTCCAGCTCCGGCCTTCCTGTGTGGAGTTTGCATGTTCTCCCCGTGCCTGCGTGGGTTTTCTCCGGGTACTCCGTTTTTCTCCCAAATTCCAAAAACCTGCATGGCAGGCTGATTCAACACTCAAAATTATGCCTAGGTGTGAGTGTGAGCGCGGATGGTTGTTCGTCTCTGTGTGCCCTGCAATTGGGTGGAAACCGGGTGTTGTCCCCCGCCTACTGCCCGAAAACAGCTCGGATAGGCTCCGGCATGCCCGCGACCCTTGTGAGGATAAAGCCGATCGGAAAATGGATGGATGGATGGATGGAAAATGCTTTCTCGCTTATCTTAGCTCATGGCATGCTTATTCTCTTCTCAGACAGGACACGACCCCTTGACCATATAAAGGAAGAAAACTAGTCGTCTTCACTTTTTAGTTGCGCCCTCTGGTGGAGGAGATCATTGCAACGTGACAACTTAACCGGTGTGACAACCAGCCCTGGCCGGTTTCCCTACGACTTCCTGGAACAGATTTTAGAATTGCGTTTTTGAATGTAGGTCAGCAGAGAAAGCCTTCCTTGCTCTGACAGCCAACCACTGTCGCTCATCCTGTTCGGGGTCGCGGAGCGTTGGAGCCCATCCCAGCAGACTTGGGGCGAAAGGCAGACTTCACCCTAGACTGCTGGGCTGATATTGAGACAAACACCCGTTCAGACCGTCAGTAAGCCGAAGTCGGGCATGTCAGTGATCTCGCCGTGCGTAATGAGCGGTGCAACGCGGTTGACAACCGGGTAGAGCTTCACCCCCCTCAACCGATTCGCTTCATCCCCTTTCTTCAAGTGCTGTGATTGACTTGCCACAGGCTGGAATACATGAAAACGCTTCCTCATATTAATGCAAAAAAGATCCCCCAACCCTCCCCAAGTGCTCACTGATGAGTGTCAGTTTAACCATTCATTACGGGAAGGGAGCACTGGAGCCTCTGGGCCGTTGCACACGCGCGCGCACGCCGACTTTCAAGCATTTGAATGAAGACGTTCCATAAAAGATGGAAGGAGAGTCGCGGAAGTTCCCACATAAGCACCGTTCTATTTCTGACATCATTCCGCGCTTCCGCATGGGAATGCCTCGGTCTCAAAGGTGAGCCGCGCGAGTAAGTCAAATAAATCTCCCGCATTCACAGCTCATCCCCAGGTGAAAGGGAAATGCCTATATTAGCATCTGAAAAAGGCAAGCAGGCTTTCATACATTTTTTAAAAAAAATCTAAATTGTTTGTCGGTGTTTTCCGACTGTACGGGGGATCAGGACAAGAGTGATCACTGGAAATAGCAAACTTGAATAAACGGGACTTTTGTTTCTGTTCCTCAAACTCGCTGTACGTATCGAGGACCCTGTGGATCACAACAGAAAATGTTGCATTTTTTAGTGTGGGGGGGGGGGATTTCTGACTGACATAAGAAGGGGCAAACCATTCAATATAAGGTCCACTTGGTTTGGATCTATTTAGAGCAGTGGTTCTTAACCTTTTTAGAGTTACCGAACCCAACCAGTTAATATGCACATTCACAGAACCCTTCATGAGTGAAAAATAAATATACAGTCAAACCTCGGTTTTTGTCCATAATCCGTTCCAGAAGGCTGTTCGAAAACCGAAACCACGCTCTTTTTAAAATAAAAATGTTTACTGAACACGTCTACTCACAATGGAAAGCAACACGAGGAAGCGTCACTTCCTCGTGTAAGGAAGGCGAGAGGAGTCAAATGGTGCATTCAAGTGCGCTCAGTTTCTTCGAGAACCGAAATTTGTTTGTCATCCGAGGCATAAAAAACTCAAAATATTTGGTCGAAAACCGAATTGGTCGAGAACGAGACGTTCAAAAACCGAGGTTTGACTGTATATATTTTTTACAAATTCAAGATATTAAAAAAAAAAATGCATTTATTAAAAACAGATAAGTATACTTTTTTTTAATTGTACAACATCCTATCACGCCCTGCGATTGGCTGGCAACCGATTCAGGGTGTCCCCCGCCTACTGCCCGAAGACTGCTGGGATTCCAGCACCCCCCGCGATTGATGAACAACATCCTATCACGACAGTCACGCGTTGACTACTGAGCGAACTAAATTTCACACAGCACTGATTGGACAAGCAATGTCATGTGATCATCTGGAGCCAGCGACGGCCAAGGGGGCATGTCATAACTAATTAACATGTTGAGTCGCGTGTCTCTCCATGGCAGATGCTCCGTCGAACCCCTGAGACCGACTCACTGAACCCCTGGGGTTCGAACGAACCCAGGCTAAGAACCACTGATTTAGAGTATGTCGGAGTATCTAATGTTATGTCCAGGTGATCCTTCCCCCACGAGATAATATTCAATTTATATTCCTCTTTCGACAGGTTACTTCAAGTGTTAATGCAATAAAGTCTGCCCTATTAGACTCTTGGGGCAGTTTTACCCCAGTGAGAAACCATTAAAATCTGCCACAATCCTTCACTATTAACTGCCGTGGAAAAGTGGCTGTTAAAGCAAATGCTAATTTGTCAAAGATGTTACAATTAAACAGGGGACAAATAATCAAGTCACGTAACTTGTTACGTAACACAACACTTCCCTTTTTTGGCCGCGGACGAGTCCTAATCTCAGGGTGGCGATCTGGCAGCCCGCTCTCCATCCTCCACTGAAAACTGTCTCCTTAACTATGAGGAGTTTCTTGTGTAAACTTCAGTCTGATAATCGTGTTGATTTATGCACTGTGTACGCAGTCCTCGCGAGGACACGTTCCAGCCCGGCTAATCCGACACTGGGTGGCTTCTCCTTGGATCAACTGACGTGAGTGACGGGGAATGTGCTGAGCGCACGTTTTCATGTTCCAACGCAGTTTGGATTCAATTGGGGCAACGAGCTCGCAGTTACCGCGGCCTCGGAGAGCGTTGGCGCGGAAAAGAATGATGGAACTATTAGCGTACGAGCTGTCGAACGGTAGCCATGGCGCTCGTATTTATTTTTTTGCGTCGGAAATCGCACGGCCCGCTTGTTTTAATGCTGGCAGAGTTTGACAAAGACCAAGAGTTGTTATCAAAGGCGGCGAGGGAGGTGTGGGGGGTGGGGGGAGTGGTGCTCTGAGGAGGAATCCATTCAAATGTGAGGAATTCGACAAAGTGAAGAAAATAAGCGGTTGGATTTAATTGTTTTAAGGTTCTTCCCCTGCGGAGGAAGACAAAAGCGAGTAGCACCCTTAATGCTGAAAGAATGAGAATTAAAGCAAAGCAACTTTGGGTCAAGCGGTAGAAAATGGACAAATGGATGGATGGATATTACAGTGGTACCTCTACTTACGAAATTAATTGGTTCACTGTATCTGACTTTACTGCTGCGTTAGTGTGGTTTGGTTATTAATGTATAAATTTGGAATTGGCACAAATATGAATGACTCAGTGACACACAATTAGAGAATCACAAGTCCAATTTGAATTGCTCCAGATGAGATCACAAACGCAAATGTTACTTATTCCGGGTTTGTGTCCATCCAGTCGTAGAATTGTACCGTCACCTAACCAGCTCATTTACATTTGCTTGACTGACACACTTTACCCTTGTTATGACTCTCACTTAAAATTGCAATTTTTGTAATCATTGTGGTGTAAACACAATCGGAGTACGGGGGCCTCCACTTGTTCAAACTTTTTATCCCGAGAGGATCATCGCTGAGCCCAGTTAATCCTCATGTGCTTGTTTCCTTTCAAACACAACATCGAGCTCAGCGTTTGTTTGAATTGCTGCCCGTGCGATGAATCACAACAGGCATCCACTTATTCAGCTTATCAAAACAAAGACGCTCGACGGGAGCGGACGGCCTAATTAATCGCTCAAGATTTCTTCGAGAAGAGTTTTGCACGACGTCAGAGAAGGTAGATTTAATAATGATCACGTCTGCGTCTCGACGAATATGAGAAGTCTTCTTCCTGCGAGTCGCCAAATACATCCACGCGCTTTCCGCGTGCGTGAACACGCCATGTCTGTTCACCCGAATAAAACCACTGTTACTCATCCACTTTCCCCATCCGAGCTCATATTTCAGCGGTCGTGGCATCCGGCTGGTATGCAGTGGAGCAGACGAATGACTCGCCGGGACTTTAGGCGGCAAAGCCATGATGCGGCATCTTTTCGGATTGAAGTAGCAAAGAGATGCCGCGGCGTCTACAAGCTTGTCAGCCACAGGTTGACAATACGGAAATATGGAATGGAATTATAATGTCACTCAAACCAGAGTCTTCATCTTGTCTACTGGGATTTCAAAGAGTGGAATAAAAGTGCAAGCAAACACTTTTTGTCCGCGCTCCCGATATGCGTGGAATATCAAACGGAAACATCCATTCCTTGCCCATTAGTCTGGATGTCACATTAAGACCCCATAATGACTTTATTATTTCCCACTAAAGTGGGGTACACTCATAACAATCGTTAACATATTTTCCTGATTTTTAAAATGTAAGAAAACCCCTCACATGGTGAGGGGAGAAGAGTGTTCTTTCTTTGATTGCGGGCCCGTAGCGATTATCTGGCCAGGCACTTTCCCGGTTGGCCAGGCCAGTTATATGCGCTATCTTTTCCGAAATCAACAAATCACGTGCGTTCGCAACATTTTAATGAATTATCGCCTTTTTGTACAACGACTTCATTGTTACTGTGAGGCCATTGTGTTATATACAGCGCTGACTGCACTTTGTTGCTGAGAGAGTAATCGCAATAATTTTATATTGTGATATACTACACATTGTCTGTACAAAAAAAAAAAAAAAAAAAGCGCAGTAGCGACAGAGCGTTACTTGTAATGGCAACACAGCAAGGTGGGGCAGAGTGTTCCTGTGTGGCAAAAGTTAGCGTCAGTCCGTTATGTAGTTAAGTCGCGTGGATTTGTTTCAAACAAGAGCGCTATCAGGAAGTGCTGTGTTAGCTTACTAAACTAGCTACCTAAGAAGTTAAGTCGCATGAATTAGTTTCAAACAAGAGGTGCTATCAGGACGTGCCGTGTTAGCTCACTAAACTAGCTATCTAAGAAGTTAATTCGCGTGAATTAGTTTCAAACAAGAGCGCTATCAAGTGTTGTGTTAGCTAACTAAATTAGCTAACTAAACGTTGCTGGCTAAACAGCACTGGACAAATGTTGCTTTATTAAATGCCTTATCACTTGTTATGCGCACTTGTCTTTCGGCCACTTTGTGTCCTTTTTTTCCATTTTAACAAGTGATGTTCAGCAGCTCATGTCCATGTACTGAAGTACATACAATCCCACCTGAATCAAAAGCCGAAAGTCATGACACGTCGCCATGGGAACACCCATGATGTTTTTCCTTCGATGACTTGCAGTAAGTCAGGCGTGAAGACGTGCCGTAAACCAGGCGATGTTCAAGTGCACATTCGGGACTCTTTTTTTATCATTTCGTCAGTGATTCACAGACATGGCAATAAGCATTACTTGAATGGACTACTCTACAGGCTACAGACGTGCGTTACGCGTGATTTTATGTGCCTGCTACCGGGCTGGAAGCACTTCCATTAGCACCTTTGCCATTTCCCTCAACCTTTCAATTCCCTTTCTCTCCCAAGTTGTCTTCTCGCTATCTCACCGGGATCGTCCCTACCGCACAAGCACAAGAACGAACATGCAAACTCGTGCGGCCGAAGGTAATTCGCCGGCGTCTCACGTGAATCCCAGCGGATTGTATTGACGACTTCAGAAGCACCGGGCAAATCGTGTGTCTGAATTCATGCGCCCCTCGAGATGAAAATGCGGCTTGGCGTCGCTGAGGGAAGCGGCCAGATCTGTCGGCGGCCATTGTGGAAGTGCTTACTCATGCTCGGGCTCTACGCACACGCCGACACAGGCGGTACGTGTTGTCGGAACATTCTCCACAGCGCTCCGCACAGACCGGACACACGCGCGGATGTTTCTGAGTCGAATTCCCATTGACTGCTTGATAGAATCTCTTTATTTGCGGTATGTTTGTCACCGCGGAGCCCCAAGCTATTAGTTTGCCGTGCACACCCGCGCAAAGGCACCGACGCTGGTCTCTCAGCTGGTGCGACTCAGCATAAGCAACTGTTGTGAATGATTCAAGAGCATAGACGGAAAAAGATTCGGCCATCTTGCTTGAAGGCCATAATCGGCTGATTTAATCGGCTGGCCGATTAATCGTTCATGCCCTAGTTTTCATCAGCAACGTGACTCTGGAACACATTACTTCACTGAACATTATTTATGAATGTTTTTTTTTCTCTATTGGAATAAGAACAACTCATAAGTCAACCGGTGTTGGCAGTTTCGCCGTATTTCTCAAGATGGACGCCGTAGGCCGAGCTTAAGGTCCATCACCAATTCGATGGAGGTCATTACAGCTCTAAGTTACAGATCGTGGGCGCATTGTTTATTCCACTTTATGAGACCCTTATGTCATCTTTCCTCGGTTATACTCACAAACTATCTGTGTTTCATAAATGTTTGGGCACTTGATCAAGAGATGGGAACACGTTAAAAAAATAGATTTGCGGTTGGGTGGGAAATCAATTTGGACGAGCACCAGAGACATCGACGAAAAGTGCATTTGTGTAACAGTCACATGCTAAGTGTGTGTGAGGGTATTTTGTGTGTACAGGTACTGAGAGACGAGACAAATTAAATCAGTGAATTTGTATGCGGCAATTAACAAAGCATGCTTGAGCAAGCTTTGCACAGGCATCGTCCCACTGACCTAATGATGGGTAATTTAAGACATCATTGATTTCACAACGTATGATTTTTACAAGATATTTCACAAGCGCTGCACCCGGCACACCCCGAGGCATTCTTTAAAAGCAATCGCAGTTTTTGACAGTTAAATACCTGTCCCGCGATGAGGAGGCGATCATTACGCATGCAGATGAAGATGGATTGCTGCCGACCAGAAATGCTCTTACTTGGGAGAGGAGCGTCGAGGGGAACGTGGTTGCTAAGGAACAATGACGAGATGGTGCAGAGTGGTAGATATCTCGCACTGGCGAGGCCATTAAAACAGTCCTTAGTCATATGCAACCCCCCCCCCCCCCAAAAAAAAACCAACAAGCAAAAAAAACCACCAAAAACATCCATGATGACAAAGAGTCCTTTTATCTAAGTGCACAACTCGCAGAGTAAATGTGTAGAAGACATAATTTTTCAGATGAAGTCAAACACTCTTCGAGAACATCCAGTTCAGTATCACAGGGTATGTATGGGAATTAATTGATTGATATATTTAAAAAAAATATGTGGTAAGGTGCTTTTAATTAAAAGTAATTAATTCCAATTGACAATGGGCGCAAGGTGGATTTTGTACCTGATTTTTAACCTCGCACACATTAAGAAAACCCACCCAACAAATACACTGTGACTTTGGAAGGAGAGACTGTTTGACACTGAAAAGTACGCAACCTAAAAAAAAAAACCCAAAAATTAAAATACAACTTCGCGTTCCTACGCAAATATTGCTCGGAACGCTTTTTTTTTTTTTTTTAAATGAGCATTTATGTACTTCCAGGCCACATTGGTGACTGTAATCTCCATTGTGAGTTTCTTTGAAAAACGGCAGTCCGTTGAAGATGGATAGAGTCATGGAGGATGACTTGGAACTGTCGGTTTTAAATTTACTCGAAGGTAAATTAAAATAGGTATAAATACTCATTCAAAACATGCGCTTCACTCGCAAAGAAAGTGTTATCTAGTGATTTTTATGATTTTTTCCCCTTCCATGTCGCCTTTGTGGCTCCGTAGAAAACTAAGAAGTACTCAATTTAAAACATTGTATTCTCCGATCGACATTGTTTCTTCATAAAATATTGAATACGGACAAGGATGTTGACAGCTCCAGCTCCATTAAATCTTTATTAAAAAGTAACGACGAACGTTTATTTTGAAAGTGCCACCGTAGAAACAGGAAATAGTGATGTTGCCCAGTGCAAACGTTGTCTCTTGTTGTTGACCAAGAGCAAAACTATGCTGATGTCATGAGAGTTTTGCGGCAAGTTAAAACACATTCGCTGTGTCAATACTGTGAGTGTGTGTGTGAATTTTAAGCAAATCGGCATAATGTTGGCTAGCCGTTCGGGCTAATTAGCATTTGCGAATTAAGTGAACCGCCATTAGCCGCAAAAGCTAACGCGGCTTTACATTTGTTTTGAACCAGGACGACGGTACTCGAGGCAGTAAGGCTCGTGGATTCAAAAAAGTTTTAATTACGGCGCTTACCTTTGCTCTGTAATTTTGCCAACTCCTCAGTAAGAAAAGTAGCTATTGGCGGTCCCAGAAGTCGCCAAGTGACGTCTTCGCTCAATTTGGTCGCTCGACGTCACTAAATGACGCCATCACACACGTCATTGACCACGTGGCTGCTGCAATGGACACTGAAGGAGACGAATAACGTCGCGGGAGAGACGGAAGGTGAGTACAAAAGACGGACTAAATATATTTAGAATTACGAATGAACTTTCTTCCGTCGATTCTTATTTCCTTTATTGTCACAATTCCAACCCTCCTCCTTTGTCCGGGTTTGGGACAAGCAAAAGTGACCCACACTCAGGCACAACGGTTAAAAACTGCTGCTTTACATAAGCCGTGTCGGCTGCGTGAGCAGTGTGGCATCTATTTGAAGTGAAGCGCGCATTTGTTGTCGTGGAAAGACACCCGAAGAACTGCTTTTTGTTTGAGACAATTCAATATCTTTGCTGGCTGATGGAGCCCAATAAACTCGCCGCACTATTTCAAAAGATGTTTCCCTGTCTGCTTGACGTGGTTCATCTTCTTTTATATCTTTTATTTCGGTCACACTTTGGCGCTATCGGTCTTCACGGTGGCAGGTTTACTTGTTAAAATAATTCCCCAGAATTTCGAAACAAGAGTTACTTGCTTCGCTTGTGCCGCATTGTCAGTGAAAAGTAACCTTCTGTCTGGTCTCTGGAGAATTGCGCCCTGCTAATTGTTTCTTTCCGACATTTTTATCATGCAAGTTGCCCTCTTCTTCTCGCAAAATTACCGAGGCACAACATAGGAGCAGTGGTGCTTTGTTAATACCCCATCACCGGTAGTTCAAAGATTTTGTGAGTTGGAACAGTCTCTCACGTCTAATTAACTCCTTTTGAAATTGATAGAATCTACAAATGTTTTACCGTCCAACTTTTTGTTGCCGTCGTGATGATGCAACCACTTCCCGTGCTTGAATTGTACGCCGATGTCCTTGAATTAGCAACAAAAGCGGCTCGGCACAATAACGTATCATCGAGTCAAAGGGGTTTATGAGGTGGATCCTACAGTCAAAGTCAAATCCACAATTTGGAGTCCAACCAAAATTTCATGGGACAATCTGTCTGATAGAGACATTAACTGCACAAGCGTTTCGCTTTTTTTTTTTTTTTGCCGCTTTGTCTTTTTATTTTTTTTAAATTCCAGAACCAATAATGGCAGAGAAGAAACGAATTGTAACCGTTGAACCAGAAATTGGCGAATGTCGCTGCCCAGTAAAATATGAGCAATACAAATGTTAAATGCCGCTGACCAACGCTGGCTAAGTGGCGAGCACATCTGCCTCACAGTTTAGAAGTCTGGGGTTCCAATGGTTTCCATGCAACGATGAGATGCAAACAAAGAAGTAGACAACCATTAGATCAGTAATTGCAAACGTTATCTGACTGCATGATCAATAAAATAAACCAAAAAGGCCGCCACCTATGGCTCGGCTTTAATTGCATCCCGACCCAACCCTGGCTCCGGATGTTTGCTCGTTTTCTTTCAATGAGCTCCGTCCTATGGTGATCAGTAAGCAGGAAATTACATTAGACTGTCGACTGGCCCCTGACACTTGGTGGCAGGTCACTTTTTCCTCTCCCGCAATTGCCGGAGCGCCAAACACTTAAGCTATTAACCTTATTTTAGTTTGGACAACCTGGATGGATTACCCTCTTTCTGAAAATGGCTTCCCTTCCCTTCGTTGTATTTTTATTTTTTTTTTGAAAGTTATGGCTGTTTAGCCTTTCCTTTAATGGTCAACGTAGAACAGGAGACAGATTTAAAAGTCCCCCTCGAGCCGTCTCTTGGAGACAGGTATGTACTGAAACAGCCAAAGTGGACCAAATGGCTCTATTTGAGTGTAATTCAGTCAAAGCTAGCTGATGACTGCACTTGCAGTGAGTTGGCATATTGAGAAGAAAAGAAAAAAAAATTGACTTTGAAGTCTTAACTTGGGTTGTTTTCATTGTGAGGACTACTGGAACAAGCGCCGTTATTTGTAGCTGACACCAAATCTCTACACTTTGATAAATGCTCTCACCGGCAGAATTTATGGTAGTGGGCTATTTTTTTATTTTTTTCCTCACATAATACAGTACCTGAAAAATGAATCATTAGGGATGTTAGAAAAACGACCCCGAGCATTTAGACATTGATGGATGCGTGAATGCCAAATGTCGTGCTTTGTAATTGATATCAAGGTGTAAGAATCCAAGTCGTAAATCACTCTCGGAGGATCGCCGCGTCTCGCCCGTCGGCATTAATAACCAAAGCCGTTCGTGTCGTATTGATTTCAATTGGTTTTGCATATGCTTAAGCATTGATAAAGCTACGAGAGGAATTCAATTGTTTTGTTCCGTCATTCTTTATTTCCTTCCCTTTTCTTAATTGTTTAAAGGCTGCAAGGCAAAAGTGTGAATTTCACACTGAAAGCTGGGGGAATAGGGAAGGAACCACTTACTGCTCTTGAGAGTGTGGCGAGCCTATTTGGGAAAGCTATTTAGCGCAAATAAAAACAGATGCGGATTTAGTTTGAAGGTGGGCATCGGCTGTGTGATTATTTTTTTTGGATGACATTGAAAAGGCCCATGTGGTTTGGGACATCCAAAAGCCTGATTTTTCCCAAAATTTATAATAAATTCAAAAAGGATCAGCTGTCAAGCACATCTGTTTCCATGTCAAGTGTCGAAAAAGGGGCCATCTGCTCAGTCCTATTACCGTATTTTCCACACTAAAAGGCGCACTGGATTATGAGGCGTACCTTCAATGAATGGCCGAGTTTGTAATTATTTTCATGCATTGGGCGCACCGCAGTATAAGATGCAATCTACAATGCATCCACTAGATGGAGCTATGCTCAAGGAACGCCAACAGAACGATCAGATGTCGGTAAAACGTATTTAATAAAGCAGCGACACAGTTCACTGAACCAACAGCAAGTTGGAACATTGACTCGTTAACGTTGAACTCTCCTGGCGCCGCTCTATTTCCGTGTTCAACTGCGTAACCGATCGCCTTGATTAAGTTTGAATTCTGCGTTGTCAGCATGTCTCGAGCAAGTAGCCGTTTTGGGGGTCGAAATATTACCGTAATGACCATACACAAGGCACATCGGATTTTAAGGCGGGCTGTGAGATTTTCTGAAAATGGAAGGCTTTTAGGTGCGCCTTTTTGTGCGGAAAATACGGTACAGTGAATTCCAAAAACCTTCACGCTCATCCCGGTATTCCGTGAGACGTACTGTAACAGGACTTTTACTTCACATTTGAGTATTGATGGATGTTACTATGATGTGCTACTTTGTTGCAAAATGTGAACCAGACATTAATCACCACTTTTACATTTTATCCCGAGGCCCTGGTAAAAAGTGCCTTGTGCAAATGAAATCTGTAAAAAAAAATCTGTAAAATATCAATCAGTACAGAGACTTTGAAGCGAGACGACTGCCTAAGAAAAATAAAAAAGTTGGTGCTCCATTTTAGCGGAGCGTCTCTTTCACATTCAGTACGCTGGAATCTCATCGATGGAATCTCAGTTCTGCCAGCTCATAGTAAATCTTGGTCAACAAGTTACGTTTTACCGTCGATGCTGGACTCTTGGAATCAACTTTATTCTTGTCCTTCAATTTCAAGTTGGTTTTATTGATGTACAGCCAATTCACAACAGAAGTCATTGAGCAGGTCAAGACTCACACTCCTTATACAGCAGGTACCGTATTTTCCGCACTATAAGGCGCTTCGTAGCATAAGGCGCACCTTCAATGAATGGCCTATTTTAAAACTGTTTTCATATTTAGAGCGCACCGCATTATAAGGCTCATAGAACAGAAGCTACGATAGTGCCTACGGTTACATTATGCATCCACTAGATGGAGCTACGCTAAAAGGAATACAATACAATACAGCTATACAGTCAAACCTCGGTTTTCGTCCATAATCCGTTCCAGAAGGCTGTCTGAAACCCGAAATTGTTCGTAAACCGAAAACACGCTCTTTTTAAAATAAAAATGTTTACTGAACACGTCTGCTCACAATGGAAAGCAACACGAGGAAGCGTCACTTCCTCGTCTACCCGAGGAAGCGTCACTTCGTCGTGTAAGGAAGGCGAGAGGAGTCAAATGGTGCATTCAAGTGCGCTGGGTTTGTTCGAGAACCAAAATTTGTTCGTCATCCGAGGCATAAAAAACTCGAAATTTTTTTTGGTCGAACCGAACGTTCGAAGGTTTGGTTTATATATAAATTTCAGAACCGCTGCAGCTGTAACAAAGCACTACATCCAAGAAATCAGAATATTGATCCATATAGGAGGCCCATCGGATTATAAAGCGCACTGTCGGCGTTTTTTTGAAAATTGAATGCTTTTAGGCGCCTTATAGTGCGGAAAATACGGGATATAAGAAAACCGACTGAACCCCTTCCGAGCAAGAACTTGTCAAAGGAGGCAAGGAAACCTTGAAAAGAACCCGGGCTCTGTGGAGATGATCGTCGGCCTCGACGGATTGGTTTGAGATGAAGCGACAGAGTAGAGAGAAAAGAGGATAATGCGGGGGTTGAGCAGCCTGGGGTGGGACGGGAGAACAATGGGGTACAATGGCGTCAGCCCAGCATTAATAGTCCCGTGATGACAGAAACAAAAGCGCAACTAGTCCACTCCCAGCACCACCTCAGCACTGCTGATAACGAGCGGATGAATGTGAAGGCGCACCTCCAAATTCAATTAGCCAATGGTTGCTTTGTGCAACGTAATCGAGTGTTGTTCCATGCACAGATTAGCTAAATAGATTAGCTTCGGAAATGGCAGAAGTGGGAGTGGCTTCTGGGGGGGGCGCTATTTTGTTGCTCGTGATCTGTCCGCGCATCACAGGACGTCGGATGAGCTGTCGTTGCTCGTTGCATTCAATATTCTCTTTTAAGTGAGCCCAGAAATTCTGTCTTATTAAGTATTTCATTTTATTTTTTTTAATAGCTGCGTGACTTTTTGAATGGCGTCTTACTGTATTTGTGCACATACCCATGCGTTTTACGGCATATATTTCTCAGTTCCGGCCTTACTCAAGATGTCTGTAAATTCAGCAAATTGGGTAACCTGTCAATCAAACGCACGCAAAGCAATTCACATCCAATTCCGGAGAACGAATTGTGGAGCTTAGAGTGAAAAGCATATGCACGAAGGCTCTTTCTCTACGAACCAGCAAATGCAGGCAAACGAGGTAAAGTCATCTGAGGTGACTGCTGTTCCAACAAGCAAAACTTGGCAGGGCTTACCGTGAAAGTGGAAACTTCCTCTGTCCGTAATTTGCACAAAATTCATCCTCAATGTTACCGTAATAGCCATATCAACGCTCTTGACAATGATGCACCGTTTCCGTAATGAAAGACAAAGGATAATAATTCACAATTTGTGTTGAGTATGCGTCTGCAAAGGCTGTTTTTTCTTTATTTATTTTTTTATTGTTGTCTTTTTTTCAGGAGTCCTATTAGCATCTGATACATGGGAATTGTTTATAAGAGCAGCTCTGCGCTTTGTACAATACTAATTCACCTCAGCTACAACAACCATGTGTCCTGATTTCACATGCCGCCTGCGAGCCAAACCGTGTTTACCTCACCTAGCAATTGCAGCACCGAGGCGAGCCATCTTCACTCTGACTCCTGATGCGTTTACGGGGGAGAGGGCGGGAGTGAAGGGGGGGGGGGGGGGTTGAGGGGGGAGTCCGTACATTTTGGTGCATTACTGTCCACTGATTTAAAATGATCCTTGCAGCTTGTGGACGACTGGGTGTGAATACTGATTGGAGGGAGTATAGACCTTTGGATGAGGCTTCCTTATTACTTATTTACTTTTGTCAACATGCCCTTTATTACTTCCTGTCCTTTTTCTGAACCCGGCAACTTAAAGGCAGTCCTACGTTTGTACAAAAATACTCTGCAGTTATCGAGCTATAAATTAAATACATTTTATTTCGCATAATTTTAGTTTTATGGACTGCTGTTGAGACCGTGGACCAGAGACCCCTCGGTGGACGGGCTCTGAGCCAGATCCGGAACTGGATTGATCTGATTTTGAAAAATGCTTGTCATTTAACCACCATGACTTTTGGGGGTGAGGATAACTTGCAAATGCATATCTGGTACTTGCCGTTGAAAATATAAATTGGTAAAGACCAAGGCCAAGTCTTACTCTGTAGAACAACTTGAGGAGCCGTTCATTCAGAGCATCTTTGTGAGAGGCCAAGTCTTATTCTGTGGAACAACTTGAGAAGCCGTTCATTCAGAACATCTTTGTGAGTAAGTAAAAGGTAAGATGAACAGGTAACTTAGCATTCTTAGGCCAGATTGGTTTCCCTTTAAGCCTTTCCTGCACCAATAATGATAACCTGTAACCTAATAACATGATAAGCTGTCCACTGTAGTAACCGCTGTCCCTGAAATCGTTAGAACGTGGTAAAAATCACGGGGTACGTTTCAATTCTCTTGCGCCAAACGTTAAACCTTAAAATAACACTGAAATGGACAGTTGGGATGGTTTAACTTTTCAATATTTTTGGGGGTGTATCGAGCAAAAATGTTTCTCAAAGAAAATCGATAGGCAGGTTCAATCCTCACCTAAGAAAGACCTTATCCTACAATAGGAAACATGACTCGTCACAGGAATCTGATGGGGGAAATGTGACCGCTGAAACAATAGGGAACTTATAATTGACCCCTGCTGTACGCCATCATACATTTTAACTGTCATCTTTTCTCGAGGTAATACACAGGATTCATATCAAGTCATTTTCTCACAGGAGTATGGGAACAAATAACTCATGTCAATCAAGGTGGAGCTGACAGTCGGGGGTTGGGGGGGGGGGGGGGGGACAACATTGACTTTCAGTTCCATTTATTCTCCCTTCTTGTTCGGGCAGGTCTATCTTTCCAGAACAAGTATAGTATATTTGTTTCACAACGTGCAGTATGAGAAATGCAAATTGAGCATCGCCCATAATGTCCGACGATAAAGGCAAGAGGAACACCAAGACGCAAAAAATGTTTTGCATCATGTGATTACTCCCCTCAGCAGCCGAGATGGAATAGGAAACGATTCTCCTGCCATTACCAGACATTCTGCCCCGGGGCGTCAGGCCGAGACTGTTTGCTCACAGAAAGCCAAATGCTCTTCTTTGTTTTCTCCCCACGCATCGCAATTCAGCTGAAGAGCTCACAAAGGAGCAGCAAGTGCTTTGTTTTTTTTGTTGGTTTTTTTTTTCATTCTGAGCTCTGCTCCTCGTATTCCTCTCTCTGCGGAGCCTGTTAGAACCGTAGCTCCCTTTGCACTTTCACTCGGCTGTGATCTCTTTACCTGTCAGTGGCTCAATAAAACCCCTCTGCAGTATCTTCACGCCGCATCTGGATGGCTGCGGTTGGTCTCGTTGTGCGCCGCCGGTTAGTCCTCATGCTGTCGCTGATCCTCGCTCGCTCCCCTACCAACACACTGAAAGGACGTGATGTCACTCAGAGGAACGGCTCAACTTGCAAAAGGATTAGTTTCACGTCGTTCTTTCGGTGAATTTCGAGGAGGTCAGACGGGGGAAAATTGGACTACATTTAGATCTGTCCCGTTTATGGTGAAGTGGAATTGGCGGAGATCGTTTAAATTCAGGCCATAAATATTTAAGAAACGTAATGAGCGAAGGCACCGACAAAATAAATGTCCACATGGAAATGGACATTCCCTAATTTTCTCCTGGATGCCTATTTTTGGTTGTTACACGCGGTGCATTTAAGAACGTGTCGTAGTCGAGGGAGCAGAAGATTTTGATGCATAATTAATATCACGCTCGGGAGTTTCTGCACTGCACGGTTATCCACCGTTGTTGTCAATATTCAAGTTTTCACATGGTCATGCGAGACCTGGGAAAGGCTTTTTCTTTCTTTGACAACTACATTGCAGACATGGCCAACATGATTCTTTCTGTTTAAAAAATAAATAAAAATGACTTGCTATAAAGCAGGGGTACCCAAGTCCAGTCCTTGCAGGCCCCCATCCCGTCTGTTTTAGATGTTTCCCTCCTCCAGCAGAATTGATTCAAATGATCAGCTCATTAGCAAGCTTTGCAGAAGCCTGATCCTGATCCTGATCATTTGAGGAGGGAAACTCGTAAAACAGGCTGCAGTGGGCCTCTCAAGGAACGGACTTGGGCACCCCGGCCGGCTCAAAACGCCTTGCCTTGTTTTACAGACAAACATATGTATTTCCACTCACAGACACACCCAACCGATATTAAATCACCATTATCTCAGCTCAATTCACCGCTGCTATCACTCTCTATATCATTGCTCCAAAACGGTACCTTAACCCTTGTATTATGTTATGGGTCAATTTGACCCATTTCAGTTTTTTTGCATTGACCAAAGCACTATTTATCCTTTCTTTTTCTTCATGAAATTTATTGACTTTTCCTCATCCAGGGTCATGAATTGGTGTGTAAAATCTGGACACTCTGATGTGTAGTGGGATGTCTGTGCACAATTTGAAAACAAATATGATGTTGCGGGTCATTTTGACCCAGGCACTTTAAAATATTCAGATAGAACAGTCCGCTGTTCTTATTCTGCAGCCACTCGTCAGTCGTCATCCAAGCGGAGATTGAAGAGCAAAAGGGGTGAGCTGGCCAATTACCTTTTTTTTTTTTGTTGGATTCCATTTTAATTAATAAGAACGGAACAAAGCCACCCTGGAGCTGCCTCGTGTGTGACTATCTGGCCAAGGCAATGACATCCAAGTACGACTAGCCATCCAAGTAACAGCGCGTTGATCAATAAAACTCATATCGAGACTGACGGGGAAGGAAGGGGGCGCGTGTCGGAAGCGGGGAGGTGGGGGGTTTCCACTGCAGTGGTTACACGTTTTGGAAACTATCCGCTGAGAGTGTGCATCGATCAATCCCTTTAACAGCAATACCATTCTTCATCATCTTAGCAGTCAGGAAGCACCAAAAAACATGTTCCAGCCTGTTCCGTGCAACTTCTCCAACTAGTCTTGATCGAATTGATTTCAAATGACCTTTTTGTCCTTTGCCTGTTTTTCCAAGATAGCTACAAAAGACGCTTAAAAAAAAAAAAAAAAAAGAACCACACCAAAAAACATGATGTTAAAACCCAATGTATGTTATTCTCGAAATACTCCACATTTATTTTGGTTATTCTGCCCCCTGCTGTTATATTTGAGAGTTCGCATTGAGTGGCAGGAAATGTCGATTAAGTGATACGTCAGTTAGAGGAAAGAGACGAAAGCGAGAGGTGCATACGGCAACAGCATCGATTTCTTCTAATTACCGTATTTTACGCACTTTGTAAGGCACTGTGGAATATAAGGCGCACCTTTAACCACTGTTTTCATAGATAGGGTGCATCACATTATAAGGCGCATGGGATAGAAGCTATATTAATGGCTGAGGTTGCGTTATGCACTAGATGGCGCTACGCTAAAGGGAATACAATACAACTTTATTTATATAGTTCTTTCACAACCACTGCAGCTGTACCAAAGCGCTTGACAGAACATTTAAAATACTACGTCTAAGAAATCTGAATATTGATCCATATTCGAAGGCGCATCAGATTACAACGCGCCCCGTCGGCTTTTGGAGAAAATTAAATGTTTTTAGGCACGCCTTATAATGCGGACAATACGGTACTCTTAAATTCCTGATTAGAAGGCAAAACGGTATGTGGCCATGACTGGGTTTTACGTTGTTGAGATGCACGCAGGTATGTCGCACATTGCGTCATCGTATATTTTGTCACCGTTCACTGTAACGCTATCATCCGAACCCTCAGGTAAAACGCACACCAGTGCCAGAATACTAATCCGTAACGGTTGCCTCAGCCAAAGGATAGTGGCAGACATGGTTCAGCCAAAACAAAAAGAAAACACACATTTGCTCCCCCCCCCCAAAAAAAGAAAAAAAAGCTTGCAGTCATCTCGTAATCAACAGCCACATGCCAAGAAGAGAGAACACAAAAGTGTTGGCCGCCTCCCAACGTTCGCCTTTGTTGACTTTGTCACGTTCCTCTTCAGCTATCGCCATCTGGCCCACATGCCCCACGGTGGAAATGCAAACCAGAAAAAGGTTCACCATCAGAAGCTGAACCTTGGCCACATCACGAGCCGTAAATGAGCCTTGACCGTTGGATGATGACAACGTGAGCTCTTTTCCCCGCACCTGCCGCGAGTTCAAACAGACAAAGAGTTTGGAAGCGCCTCGCCGCCGACGTACAGTAGGCTAAAACCCACTTCGGTGTCTGTGGAGAGCTCCTGATAATTCTCTATAGTCTCTTCACCGCAGGCAGCATTACACGTTCTTTATTATTGTTTTTTTTTTTTATTACACAAAATATCCATAACAGCCACTTACAGGCTGACTCTCTTTGCCAGGGATGGCACGTTCAAAGATAAAACTAGCGTTAATCTCATGAATGGAAAAAAAAGCCTTTATTTGCCCAAGCCGATAACTGACAGCAGCATCGCGCAGAGGTATTAAAAACGGATTTTTTTTTTTTCTTTTTCCTTTCTCCCGAGAGACTGTAGTCTTGCCCGGAAATCCCCGTTATGCTTTATGAGAGGTTTATAATGCAATAGCTCATATAATGGGCTGATCCGTAGTGACTTATCCGAAATCCCGAACTCATCTTCTTTTATTGCTGGCCACTTTGTTCCCCGCCTCCCCGGTGTCGAGTGTCCTCAGGGTGCCGCCTGTCAATTTCTCCTCACGTTAGGACCTGCACGATTCAATGGTAACCCACATTTTAATTAAGCCAAAGATAAATATGTCGCCGTATCATGCCGACAATCTGTCCTCGGTGAGTTTTATTTCATTTTTTTTTTTCTTTCATCCTACATCTCTGAATTATAATTGTATGGATGACGCCATGACATGCCCGGCGATATGCTGACATACACGTCTGTGCGATTCGACTTTGACTGGCATTCATTAGCCTGAGATAAAGCCTATTCGATCTCATTACAGGCTGTAATTTCATGAACTAATAATTTTTGCATTCTATCTGCCTGATCCAATTACATTGTTCTTTGCATGACCGGTGTTTTACATTTTTCACCCTGGCGTATCCCTGACTCAACTTTTAAATGAGGCCACACGCAACTTAATGGTGATTCAGCAGCTACGTGTGGGATAATTACACACCCTCTACAATATTAATCCCATTTGTCAGGTTTTGCCCGAGTATTCGAGTGAAGGCAAATTCACTTGGGAAGTGTGGAACTTTTCGGACTGCATTCACACCAATTTGGGGATGTTTGACTCAATTCCACTTTTTATTTTGTTATTTTTTATGTAGTGCTTCATATTGCAAAAGAAAAATGTGACTTCTCATGTGAATGAAATGTATCCGTGAGGTCAAATTTACGCGGCTCAAACTTGACACAATTGTGGCAATTTCAAGATTTTTAATTCTGGAACTGTTTCCTTATTTGCTGTCTTTATTCGTTCCACCCCATCTTCTTCTCGTCACCAATTGTTTTCTGCTCATCTGACCTGAGAGTCCATACTAGTCGCATCGCATATTCTTCTGATTTGCAGTACCGTATTTTCCACACTAAAAGCCGCACTGGATTATGAGGCGTACCTTCAATCAATGGCCTATTTTGTTCATTTTTTTCATGCATTGGACACACCGCATTATAAGACGCAATCTACAATGCATCCACTAGATGGAGATATGCTTAAGGAAACGCCAACTGAACGATCAGATGTCAATAAAACGTATTTAATAAAGCAGCGACACAGTTCACTTAACCAACGAGTTATAACATTGACTCGTTAACGTTGAACTCTCTTGCCGCTTCTCTATTTCCGTGTTCGACTGCGTAACCGATCGCCTTAACATTGAACCCTGCGTTGTCAGGATGTCTCGAGCAAGTAGCCATTTTGGGGTCGATATATTACTGTAATGACCATAAACAAGGCGCATCGGATTTGAAGGCGCGCTGTGAGCTTTTAAGAAAATGGAAGGCTTTTAGGTGCGCCTTTTAGTGTGGAAAATCCGGTATATCCACATACGAAAGAGGGCTGGATCAGATTTGAAAAATCGCAATTGAACTGTTCGTATTGCACTGAAAAACTTGGATACGTGCCACCTATAAGCAAAAATATATATTTTTTTCAAGATTTTTTTGTTATTGACACAAAGGTGACTTTGATTATTCCCTGATGCCATTGACAGCATTTTTAACCTCTCGCTCATTCCGCACGATGTCCTCGGTTGCCACCCCCACGATCGTCCTCATTTGTACACCTTTTTTGACACGCAGCCATAAGTCGGACGTTGTAAAACACCAATTCACGGACCACAGCTGCAAGGTCGCTACCCTAACATAAGACAATATAAATAAATATTAAAAAAATAAATTTACGGGCGGAAACAATGCTTTGCCATTATCTATTTTCAACAAACGCACAGTTGTGTTTGTTGGAGGAGTGGAAGGAAGGAAAGGGCTCATTGTAATTGGGCGACATTAAATTTGACCATAAAGAGATTATTGATTATTGATCCTCTACACAAACACTTCACTTAATATTTTGTCTTTCTTTTTTATGGCGGGGCATTTGGTGAATTTTTACTCGTAGTTGTGCAACAAAGCGCTACTTGGGGGGGGGGGGGGGGGGGCTTCACTGAGCCGAGTAGTTATTTAGTGGACACTTTGTATTGATTGCCTTTTGAGCTGCAGTCGATTGCTTCCTCGGGTCCGTCGTTTCATACGTTTGGTCTTGGCGTTGACCTCGGCGGCCATCGAAAAACCAATATCTTCATATATGCAATGCGGAGTGCAAGCAAAGTCGATTTCATGTGTTTTTGCGGGCCGTTGGTTGCATCTTGTTGTCGAAGGGACGTGAAGAAGGAGACTGAGTGATCAAGCGTTGCACTGTGAACCCTGTTTCACATATCTCACACTGAGGTACCCTTGAGCAAGGCATTCAGACACACGATTGCTTTTTCGACGTCCCTTTTTCCACTTTTCCGGCCAGCCCTTTCATTGCACTAATGAGTGCGCTAATCCGATAGCACAACGCGTTCGGCAGCTCCTGCTCATGATGTCATGTTTGTTTATTCAGAAGTCAATTGTCAATTGTTAACTGTTCACTTGACAGTTCTCAGACTAAAATATGCAGACGAGTATGATTGCTCCCGATGCTTCATGAAACTCTGACACACTTGTGATTTGTTGACATTCATATTCTGGTTTTGAAATTGGCAAATTCACACTCCCTTGGAGTCCCCTGTTGTCAACTATCTGCAGTGTTCCAAAGGAAAAAAAAAAAAAAAAAGAAAAAGGAATGGAATTGAACAATAAAAGTCTATTTGAAAGTGATTACATCAACCTGAATGCTCCGCCGTGAGCCGTAGGCAACTTTCACTGAATATACATGGGACAACTGAGCCCTTTTAAAACGTATTTAATCCGACAAAATCCACAGAATAAAAGACACACTGGGGAAGATTCCGATTTAAATGTAACGCCGGACCTGCTTAATCCATCTCCCCCCCCCCCCCCCCCTGTACGAATATTAAGGGAATCTCCTTATTTTCTTTTCAGTGTTTATGAATCGTCTTGTCCACTTAAGGAATAGGTCACTTGCAAAGATGCTTGTTTCCATCCGTGGACTTCTCACTCGAGACTACTCGTGATGGAGACGCTTGTGAGTATATAAATCGCAAAAGGTCAAAGCCTCCTCTTCTCCAGCCCTGCAATTAGAGCAACTCCTGAACTCTTAAGTCTCCTGAGAACCAGAAATGTTGTGTCTCGAAAGCCCCCCCCTCCCCCCGCCCACCCCCTCCATCCTATTTACCACCCGTCGCCTTGGCATACAGAACCTGAGTAGGCGACGGATACAGTGGGATGCAATTCCTTTTCGGATCTACGTTCAGCACTGGAACGTGATGCTGTGACATACGCAGTCCGATTCTGCTTTTTACAAAATGGGCCAGCCGGGTGAATCGCTGCATCCACCTGATAGTCGCCCGAGCTTAAAGTCGACAGGTTTTTAAGAAAAACAAACATCCCCGGCATACTAGTCATGGGCCAACAGCTATGATGTCATAAAAAAATTGAAAGGGAATGCTAAACAAAATACCTTTTTGAGCCACAGCCGAGGTTATGACGCTCACTTGTTATGTTCTCTGGCAGCTCGTTCTACATGGATGAGAGTAAGGGGTGAAAAAAAAAAATGCTCTGAGAGAATCAGTACACCAGCGCTGTAATAATACTTACGTATGTGTACAACATAAATAAGCACCGGCGCCTTTCTCCAAGCAATATTACAGCTCGAAAACAAATTCCACCGGGTGCCCATTTAAAAGATAATATGTGCTTTTATTTAAAAGACGCCGAGCAAGTTGTGACACCGTAGACCAATCAGTGAAAGGTTTCACTCATTCATCCCCTCTGCAAAATAAATAAAATTTTTGCAACTGACACAATAAGTCATCAAAGCCCGATTGTTCAAAATTCACTCATGATGCAGCAAAAAAAATAATTTTTCAAGGTGACTTGTGGGCTTCCCGGTGGTCCAGTGGTTAGCGTGTCAACCTCACAGTGCAGAGGTCGTGGGTTCAATTCTCCCCGGGCCTGCGTGGGTTTTCTCCGGGTACTCCGGTTTCCTCCCACATTCCAAAAACATGCATGGCGGGCTGATTGACGTCTGTGTGGCTTCAATTGGCTGGCAACCAGTTCAGGATGTCCCCCGCCTACTGCTCAAAGACGGCTGGGATAGGCTCCAGCACCCCCCCCGCAACCCTTGTGAGGATAAGCGGATTGGAAAATGGATGCATTGGATGGAGGTGACTTGTTACATCATCACAGTTTGATCACAGCAGGGTGGAATGCAGCGCTTCATGATAAGACACCGCCGACGGATTAAAAAAAAAAAAAAAAATCTACATTTGTCTTATTAAAATTGAAGATAGCTGGCTTTCAAAGGTGTGCTCTGAAAACAAATCAAAATGATGGCAGCAGTCGTAAGCCAGCCAATGTATTAACGGCGCATAGGACCTTCCGTTCTCTTTAGGCAATTGATTTATTCAAGGCATTGGAAAGGGGAGCAAAACACTATTTCATCGGGCTTGATTAAAACTCAATAGACAGATAGAGCCTTTTGCTCGTTTGCATATTCATCCCGATTCCACGTTGAGAGAATAATTACGCATTGATTATCCATGTCCGCCGCCAAGGGCCAATTGTTAACGGTGAGAGAGAGAGAGCGGGGGGTTGGGAGTGGAGAATCTCTCGAAGCCCGCCGGAGTTTGCAGACCCTGAAAGCCAACGATGTCCTTATCATGGTTCCGTGTGAAACATTCGGAAGATGGTCATTATTTGGTGGGGAATATTCCGTAAGGATTAATTTGTGTTTAAAGTGACTTGTTGTTTTTTTTTCTAATTTTTCTAATTTTAAATAAAATCGAAACGATATAACATAACTGGATATAGCTATGAGCCCAAAATCTCACCTGCTTTTAACATGGCCCCGTTGCTGACAGAAACACACTTTTTAACCATATCCTAATTTGCAGTTGTTGACGTGTTGTTCAGACGAAACTGTGTTGTCGCTAACTCCATGCACCTGTGTGTCTGTTTTAAAGTTTAAGCGGGTCCCCGAGTAATTCGAGCACCTCGCTTCCAAAAAAATGGGAGGAGTCAAATGGTGCATTCAAGTGCGCTCAGTTTGTTCGAGAACCGAAATTTGTTCGTCATCCGAGGCATAAAAAAACTCAAAATTTTTGGTCGAAAACCAAATTGGTCGAGAATCGAGACGTTCGAAAACCGAGGTTTCTAAATCCAAACCACGCCCCTATCAGACGCTGCCTTCTGGTCCAATCGGATTTGTTCCTCACCTGACCGTCTTGAATCTTTCTAAAATGGAATTCTGTATTCTAAACGCTACCAATGCCCGTTTGCATAGTCCCGGAGTTTGCCGATGGACGAACATACCAGAACGTTTATTTCGTCAGCTCTTTCAGGCGGACACGATTTGCCACAGAGCCTGACGATGCTTGACAGTGGCCTTAGTGCCGCTTGTGGCGCCGGCAGCCCTATTAGACCTCTGTGCATATTGCATCGTTTTTCAACCAGATAAACTGCGGTTTTAGATCACGACGCCGGACAGCTTGGCAGATTTAAAGATCAGGACCTTGCAGCATGTTTGGAGCACATAAAAAAAACAAAAGAAAATGGGGAGGGGAAGCTATTGTGAAAATGCTTCCAGACAACTCATTGGAATCGAAAGGAAAACAAATGAATTAGTGACATGCAGTGGGAATAAAATGTGTTGTGGGAGGGGGTGGGGATCTTCAGCGTGGATAAATAAAGCTGCATTTCAAAGTTTTAATACGCCTCGGTTTGCATTTCGCCATCTGGTAGTTGGCTTGAGTGACACGCGGCGACGTGGGGAATTGCGCTGGCGTGTGCGAGGCGAACTCCTGACATTGGTCACACTTCAGGCAGTAGCAATTAAAAAAAATAAAATGTTTATCACTGTATTTGGAGGCGTCGGCAATGAGCCGCGGAGTTTTAATCAGACGTGGGCAGAGATAGACTAAAACCATGCCGGGTGAACAATGTTAGCCACAGCTTCTTTTTATTTATTTATTTTTTTTTACTATTAACTTTATGACCCGCTGCGCCAAGCTGAATGATTAAAAGGCATATTAGGAATTGTTGAGGCAATCCCAACTCTCTTATTGAGGGAGTCTATCAAAAAAAAAAAAAGTGTCACTTTATGACGGTATACTGTGGAAATGCGACAGTTGGTGCTTTTCAGGTCAAAGGAGCACAAATGAAACCTGCGCAGATAGCGTGATTGGAACTTGATTTGCCGCTAGTCGTTTGGAGCTCTGTGTCAACACGTTTCAAATGAGTTCAGGAGTTTGAGGACTTATTTGAAGGAAAAAAAAAAACCAAATCGATTTTAAATTATTCTTTTCGGCATTGAAACGGTCAACGTTTTAACCAAATTTTCCAGCCAAATTTTCCAGGATTTTCATGTTCGACCGCATTTTCCGCACTATAAGGCGCTCATATAAAGCATTCCGTTTTCTCAAAAGCCGCCTTATAATGCCTTATATGTGGATCAATATTCTTGCTCAGTCGTAGTACAGTCAAACCTCGGTTTTCGGCGAGAGGAGTCAAATGGTGCATTCAAGTGCGCTCAGTTTGTTCGAGAACCGAAATTTGTTCGTCATCCGAGGCATAAAAAACTCGAAATTTTTGGTCGAAAACCGAATTGGGTGAGAACCAAGACGTTCGAAAACCGAGGTTTGACTGTATTTTAAATGTTCTGTAAAGCGCTTTATTACAGCTGCAGCGGTTGCGATAGCGCTGTACAAATAAAGCGGTATTATATTGTATTCCCCTTAGTGTAGCTCCATCTAGTGGATGCGTAACGCAACAGCAGCCACTATTGCAGCTTCTACTCTATGCGCCTTATAATGCGGTGCGCCCTATATATGAAACCGATTTTAAAACAGGCCATTTGTTGAAGGTGCGCCTTATTCTCCGTATTTTCCACGCTTGAAGGTGCTACGCCTTATAGTGTGGAAAATACGGTACTTAAAAGCTGCAGTCCAATTCGTTTTTTAAAGAACACATCGCCCTGCAATGGAAGTTCCGGTCACTAAGTAAATATCTTGTCAGTTGCCATTTTCAGCTCTTTTTTTTTTCCCAATTATCCCATTTGCCCGACCGAGCCGGAGCCTGACTGATTGCCAACGCGAGATGGTCAAAGGTCATACCTGAGTGCAACAGTCATCTTGTTTACTGTTATTTCCCCTTCAATTGTCTTTTTTTTTCCTTTTTTTGGTCAGTGTGTGTCTGCACCGTCCTGATTATTACTTCCATCTGTCTCATCAGTTTTCAGTCCTCGTCAGCACTTTTCCATCAATCCTCCCACCTGTGTTGTATCATTGAAATCAGACCGAGCGCTTCATTCCGGTTTCTGCTCAGTCTTGTCTGATCCTTGTCGTTGTACCCGACGTGCTCACTTTTTACTGATGGCTTTTCGACTCCTGTTTCGTGCTGCTTTTGTTTTTTTTTCCTGGCAACCGCAGCCGCCAATGTTTCTTTAGACCACGCGGCTCCAGAGCCACATGCGGCAACACGTGGCTCCAGGAGCCACATGCGAAAATTAAATTTTTATAATTATAACTATATACTTTATTTAAGCTTTTCATCTAGCGACGATCTAGTGGCTCAAAGACCCTGGATATATAACTGACATAATGAACCAAAACAAAAAATCAAGCGAGGAAATGACAAAATAAATTCTATTGGGGTGTTTGTGAACACACAACAAAGGAATGAATAACAAACAATGATGAGACAGTCCAGTCTCCTACATACATACAGCATGTTGTTTCCTTCATTGTAAGTTTTATAGAAAGCTTTTGTTTTTTTTGCGGCTCCAGACATATTTGTTTTTTGTTTTTTTTTGTCCTATATGGCTCTTTCAACATTTTGGGTTGCCGACCCCTGCTTTAGACGGTAAACTGGCAAGGGCTGCTAAGGTGCAGAAGCAAGGACTTCTTTTTCTGAGTTTTGGGTCCATTGACTCTTGTACGACCATTTATTTGGTCAAACTCAATTGTTTTTCTTTTTACGTGCAGTCAGTCGATTGCTTCAAGGCTCTTTTGAGATAGCTACTTTGATCATGCTGTCTTTTGCATCGCTTTTCGCATGCGCGCCCGTGTTGGCAGTGCCACCTGCTTTTGACTTCATGCCCTGCCTATCGTCGTCCTTATTTTTATTTAATTTTTTTTTGCCACTAGTCTTTTCTCACAAGTCCCATATTCTTTATTACTTTTGCACTTTGCCACCATTCTCCCCTCCAGGTGCATCTCCGTCTTCCTCTTCTCAGTCCCTTTGGACTGTGTGATCCCAATCATCCACCCGCAGACATCTCTCACTTGAGCTTTAGGCGCCCCGTCCATTTTTGGAGAAAATGTAAGACTTGGATGTGCGTGGTATGGTCGTGAAAATACGGTGATTTAGAATTGGCCAGATGCTCAAAATTTCAGCTTTTCCGGAGTAAAAGTTATCCAGTTTCTTTCTGCAGGTCCTCCATGAAAGCAGACAGATTACACTGGTCAAATTTTTTTTTAAATAATTATATCTTTTTAAAATAACGATAATGATAAAATGGATCATTAGTCATATTTATGAGTTACGGGTTAAGTTCGGCAATAGGTGGAGTTGGTGCACATGGTAAAATATTGCGCAAGCTTTTATAGGACAAAAAAAATAAATATTTTTTTTAATAAAGGCTTGGAAATTTTAACCTTTTTAAAAAAAATTCTGATCCATCAATTGATCGATTAACAAAATAATAGTTAGTTGCCGCCCTCATTCTCATCGCATATTTTTTTTTTTAGAGAAAATCCAAACAAATATGCCAGCCTTTGTTATGCTTTCCTCACAAAATCGCCATTTTATTCAGAATCGGAGCCGGCGCCATCGACACCTTGTAAACTTTCTCCCGGGAGCATCGGGCTTGAAACTTCTAAGTGAGCCCTTTTAAGAGGGTATAAACGTCTGTAAGGCTTTCGAGGAGCCGTGATGTATAAATGGCCCTCAAAGTTGGTCACAGCGCCAGGTAGCAAGAGGCGGGGGGGGGGGGCCTGGGTCAAGTCATGCATTGGCGGGATGTCCTCCATCTTCTTTACCTACTTTTTTAACCTTATTGCGTCGCTCTTTGGCTCCGTTTTTCATTTTGGACAGTGGATGCGCACGTTGGCTTTTGTCATGATTTATGGATGAGGTGTTGACACGGTGGGTCACAGCGTTCACATTTCCTTCAGCGGGACATTTTATTTTTTTTTTTGTCTGCAAGGGGGCGCGGGGCAAACGGGGACAAACGGCTCTATTAGCCAGCCCGGTTTATAAATCAACCGCATCCGTGTTTGTGCATAAGATAGCAAACTGTGTACACAGGCTAACAAAAAGGTTTGCGCCACGGAGTGAGATGCGATTAAATGCGGCACAACCCGCTAGCCACAAACCTTCCCTTCTGCCATATTTAATTCATGCGGGCTCTCCAAACCGTGCCACGCAAACAACCGGACCTGCATGTGTCGCAATTCAAGCTCTTTCATCCCCAGATGTTGCCATACGTACGCCCATCAAACGTTTGTGCCTTTTTCCACATCGTTCAATCCATTGCGCGTTAAACTCAACATCAATCCCCTCGCGCGGTACCACCGAAGCTTTTTTGTTCGGGCTCGTCACAAAAAGTTGAAGAGTACGGCTCCAAGGATCCAGCGCGTTACTTTCATCTCGTCCAACTGCACGTGTAATGGGATTCGGCCATTCCCTGACAAGCCGGCTGATGGATGGAAGTGATTTTTACGTCCGTTTTTGCGCCGCACCCGAGACGGTCCCCACTTCCTAATTGGAAAGAGAGCAGACGACGAGAGACGAACGCCCCCCTCCCTTCTCCACCTCCCACTTCCCAGTCGTTTGCCTAATCTCGTTTTATCCCCCCCCCCCCCCCCCACCCCCCAGGTCAACGGCCACGGGGCACAGGCGAGGAGCGCGATGGAAATAAACTTACATGGGCGTCGTACTTTATCAGGGACAGATGTTTCGTCCCCTCCCGCTGGAGTGACAGCAGATCTTTCTCCAGCTCCCTCAAGTGAGGAAGCAGCCTTTGGTCATCATTAATAACGGCCGAGTTTAGACTTGCTCGCGGTCCTTTGGCTCGCACCTTCTTCTCTTGAAGAAACTGAAGTCTGGGGGGGACCAAAAAAAAAAAAGTGGTTTATGGTTTGTACTGTATGTGTGCATTGGGAGCCATGCTGTTGCTTTACGAGTTTGTGTGTGGGCAGCGGAAACTCGGACAGTGATGCAGCAGAAGCTGATTGACCCGGGCGCCTCGCGTCATGCCGCGCCGCCAACAACAAAAGTGCCCATTCTCTTTGTAACATCAGTCAAAAGATGAATCCCTCTCGATGGCCGACTCAAAATTGAATTCCTCCTCCCTTTTGTACTGGGGGGGGGGGGGGGGGGGGCGTAAAAAAAAAAAAAAAAAAAAGTGATAGCACATTTTATCAAGGCCTTTTCAATACGTTTTAAATTGTACTTGTCAGCTGCCTGGTGCAAGAGAATGATGTCGATCTGGACTTGGGTGGCGCAGAGATGTGAGATAGAGTCCGGTGTGGTGATAGGAAAAGAGGAAAAAAAGGAAAAAAAAAGAGATGGATGATATGGGGATTATGTCGAGCCCCAGACAACTCAAACATTTGGAGGAGAAAACTTGAATGAACTGAACTTACAGTTTGTATTATCGCCACTTTGAGGAGAAAAAACACGTCATTGTCTCCTCACAGGGAAAAAAAATAGTGAGGGTTTTTCTTATATACACACCCGGACTTTGGCTGAAGTACCTTTAACCATTGCCGTTAGGCTGTTTTTAACGCCATGACAATTATGATACCACTTCTTTTTGATTATCCGGCAACACGCAGTAAATATCATTTTCTTCCAGATACTCAACTCGCCACTTTAAGGTGGTGAATCGAATGCGCTGGATCACAATCGCGCCTTGTCAAAGAAAAATAATCCTTCCCTTTTGATTGTCAGCGAGGTATTCACCGAACGACACGAGTTCCATTGTGATACCCGCGCCGCGTCCTTTCTCTCGCGTTGCGACAGTAACTTGGCACCACAACAGTTGTCATATTGTGAAAATAACACCCGTTGTGTTGGATCTCTTCCAAATTTGCGCCGCTCATTAATCACCGCACCGCACCGCAATGAAGTGTTGGCGATGCCAAGCATCGTTTCGTTTCCCGCGCGACGCCGCTCGCACTTGACCTCGCAAGCGGCCAAAGAACGAAAAAACGCCGCTCGCTCGCTCGCGCCCAGTGCCGTTGCTCAAATATGCAAAGTGTGCGCGTCCCGAATGAAAGATCACGTCTCGCTTGGACGAAAGAAAAGCTGTCATTCCTAAGAGGATGTGCCAATCGGAAAGGTCAGCACTGCCTGTCGCGAACAAACGGCGGCCGCTAATGGTTTTCTGCTGCCAGGCGTCCGCAGACACAAAAGAACAGGTGCCCGTCTGAATCTTGATGATTCCCCCTCTTAGTGAAATCATTAACGTGCAATCCGGCTCAATTAAACGGCGAGATGGAAACGATTGCCCAGCTGCAAGCAGAAAGTCACACGGCGTGCCGTCGACATCGCGACAAGAAGGCGACTTTGTAAATACTGCTGCCCAACAACTTCACCCACCGCGTTCCGCCGCCGCCCGCACGGGCCCAAGCGCGGCTGACATTTATTACGCCGGAGCGAGAGCTCGGGAGCTGTTTACAGACCCAGTGCAGTCGCACCTCAAGGTCGCGTGCGGTGCGGCGGGTGAGGAGGATTACGGCACCTAATGGACAGCGCTTGACACTAATGAAGAGCGGCGATGAGACGGCAGGCCGACAGATGAGCCGGGCCCCGCGTCACCCGCGCCACATGGAGAGTTTCGACAGCTGGCGAAGTCAACCCGCGTTTGGCGTTCTGCGATAAACGCGTCGCCGGTGCAAGCTGTACAGAGGCAAACCGTCGTTCGTATCGTAAAAGAATATTTCGCATTACAGGGTACCGTATTTTCCGCACTAAAAGGCGCACTGGATTATGAGGCGCACCTTCAATGAATGGCCTATTTTTTTTTTTTTCATATATTGGACGCACTAGATTATTAGGCGCAATCTACAATGCGTCCATTAGATGGAGCTAAGCTCCTTCCATTCGACTCGAGAGGCGTTCATGACCGCCTCCGAAAAACGTAAATTAACAATTACAGTCAAACCTCGGTTTTCGAACATCTCGGTTCTCGACCAATTCGGTTTTCGACCAAAAATTTTGAGTTTTTTATGCCTCGGATGACGAACAAATTTCGGTTCTCGAACAAACTGAGCGCTCTTGAATGCACCACTTGACTCCTCTTGCCTTCCTTACACGAGGAAGTGACGCTTCCTCGGGTAGACGAGGAAGTGACGCTTCCTCGTGTTGCTTTCCATTGTGAGCAGACGTGTTCAGTAAACATTTTTATTTTAAAAAGAGCGTGGTTTCGGTTTTCGAACAATTTCGGTTTTCGAACAGCCTTCTGGAAGGGATTATGGACGAAAACCGAGGTTTGACGTCACTTCCTCGTGAAAGGAAGGCGAGAGGAGTCAAATGGTGCATTCATGTGCGCTCAGTTTGTTCGAGAACCGAAATTTGTTCGTCATCCGAGGCATAAAAAACTCAAAATTTTTGGTTGAAAACCGAATTGGTCAAGAACCGAAACGTTCGAAAACCGAGGTTTGACTGTATATGATATTTGCTCCATGTACAGCACTTTGTATACAGCGGTGTTTGTTTTAAAGTGCTCTAGAAATAGAGCATACTCAATAAAGTTGAGTTACTCAAATAGATTTTCAGTCACCAGTTCACGTCAAATTACGCAAAATGGTGGCAAACCGAAACTACACTTGTCATAAATTGTGTTTTGTTGAGGAATGAGTGTCAATTTTGGTCTCTCCCATGTTTTTCAAATTTCGTCTCGCAGCATGTCTCTCCTTCAGTAAATCAAAGCCCACGCAGTCGTGCTTTGTTGATTTTGTTGCGGGCGAGCCCCCATCAATCACCGTGGCATGAACTCGAATGTCGACGGTGAGCGAGCCAGGTCGTCTCTCCCGTGTCGTCCAATGTCGGTGATGAAAATTCCCAAAGGCATTCTCCGGCAAGAAGCCGCTGTAGCTGCAAAAAAAAGGCGGGGTGGGGGCTGGGGGGTGACCCAACTGCACTTTTTCTTCCATTTTCACTTGCCGCAGCTGTAATGGCCAGGTGGCCCATTTCGATGGTGAATGGCGCACTCGCGTGTGAGAAAGCTTCCCGATTACACATCGAAAGAAAAATAAATCACATAAGACTTTCTTTGTATTCCGCACGGCAACCGGAGATCATGAATTGTTTTGGTGACCAAGGCCCCAATGATACTCAATCATTTTCTTATCAAGGCTTTCCCGGCCGAATCCGGCTAAAGGGATGACCCACTGAAAGAGGGAGAAATGAAGGACGGGCGCCTTCTCACACTGGTGCTTTATTCTGCCCCGAAATCCCCTTCCTGATACCCACTCGGTGAAGGTTAACGGGGGATGAAGCATTTTGTCATAAAGAAGCTCGCAGCGGCCTCTCTTCTCGTGGTCTGGCCTGAGAGGCAGCAGGCGGGACACAAAGAGCAAATTTATGCCGCCGCCTACAGCCACCACTGAACAACGTTGTCACGCTGGCCTATTGGAGGACAACGCGCCTGCCCCTGGTGCCAAGCTGCTGCAGGTACAAGGACCCGACCCGATACGCAGACCGTCAGAAAAGGAACAATTTCGATGTTAAACCACAAAAGTGGTTGAGGTCACACTGTGTTGGGGGGGGGGGGGCGGGAAGGGGATTCTTACGTGGCTCCACGAAGGAAATGTTGGACCTTTTTTGAACAGCACTCTGCCCTGCGAACATAAATATTACATTCTTTCATTTTGGGGATGTTTGTGCTGTCAGAAGAGGAAAATTGGTGTTATTGCAAGACGGCGGCGTCTCTGTCATGGTCTCTCAGTACAATATGGCCAAAGCTTTAATTAAAAAAAAGTGCGCTGCCACAGTGAGCTGAAAAATGAACTGGGTGAGTACTTTTTCCGCTTTCATTACCTGCAGGTCAACTTCTTTTTGCGCTAGTATAGTCATGGAGTGCCATTCTTGTCGATGAATTTGTGCAAAAGTCATATTGTGCCGGTGTCAATCACTGACCTTTGGCAGTAGCAAACTTTGAAAATGGTTGAAAAACACTAGTAGGCCGTATGTATAAAGTAAAATAGAATAAACATTTTACTTTGGTGTCTGTTTTGCTAACTATTGATTAAAGCGCGACGACTCGGTGTGACGACCACAAATGGTATGCGGGCTCCCTCTAGTGGTAAGTGAAGAATAATACAATACAATTTGGAGCATTTCAAACAATGCAATTACATTAGAACGTAAGATGGTAGCTCTGCATACAGCCTGGTAAGCCTTTGAAAAATGTTCAAACCAGTACAGCACCCTTTTTTTTGTCCCCCATGGGCAGTGCCTTTTTTTAAATCACTATTTTTGCAATCCGTGTTTATGGACATTTCAGTTTACTTGCATTTGATATTGAACTTTTTTTTTCTTAATCTCAGTACAACGTGTATTTCAACTCGTGTGTAGGACATGTTTGATTGAATCATTAAATTAATCGAATTGAGACGAAGAATAAACTATGGGTGCTCGCCTACTTTCACGTTATTTTATGTGAAGAGCGACAGTGGCCTCTTCTGGTAGCAACCGTGCACTGCAAGACGTGTTTTTCATGTGTCGGGTACCATTTTGTTCGATTATTGTGTGTGCTTTCAATAATTTTATTTCATTTGGGACACGTTTCATGATAAGAATTTTTAAAAGTATCTGCAGTAGCCTTACGGAAGTCTGGGATCATCACCGGAAGTGATGACGTAATTTATTTGAACGACACTTGAAGGTGATATAAGTTAACAGGTCGTTCAGTGTTTCACACTCAAATCTTACGGGGGCATTTATGCGTGTAAATACTTTGTTGGGCCACTTGATCGTAACTTTTTGGGCACCAGTTTAGTGGCTCTCATCAGAGATAGCATCACCTCATTGACTCGACGTTCACTTCCAGGAGAGGTCAGCAAAAAAAAAAACGGCGGTCGTTCCCACTGAATGATTTGTTTCCTCAGCCCGGCAAAAAATCAATAAATGACACGGAAGTTTGTGGAGGAAGATTTCCGCGTCGATATTTTCCAAGCAATAAACACCACCATGTAGTACTTCCATCTTAATGCTATTCAACGGCTTCCCGGGGCCACGTCAGATGTGAGACGGGGGCCTGCATATTGACAACCGCTTTCAAGTTTTCCCACCGGAACTCGCATATTTGACCGAATATATTGATGTACCGTTAACTCATGCATACATTTAAAAAAAAATAAAGTCGTGTCTGGTGTAAAAGTGCACCCAGTTCGACTGACAGATGTCTCAAATGTATTGTCCAAGCATGCCTTCAGATGTCCTTAGTGGTTTTGGGTTACAGGACTATAAAAGTGCACTAAATCATACCGAGGATGGTTTTTCGTATTTTCACCAAGTCATTTGGCTAAATGAGTAAATTCACTTTTATTAGTTCTTTTTTTTTTATCGGTGTCCAGTGTATTTGTTGACCAACTTTTTTTTTCCTTTCTTTTCCAATTTGTAAAAGCATGTCAAGGCTCATAATAAGCGCTTTTCACATCGCAGTTTGCAAGTTCAAACTTGAAATTTCGCGGCTCATCTAAATACACACACACAAAACAGTTTTGTCATGTGAACCATTTGCCTTTTTGAAGGCAAAGAAATGGACTTTTCTCTCAAACAAGCGACTCGAGCATGCCTTTCACCAACTGGAGACAAAAGTGTATTGCTTCCATTCTCACAAATGAGCAGCACGTGAAGGCCCGTCCGTCAAAGCATCTCCGGGGATAAAACTCCCAAGTTTGGCGATGTCCATTTTCTCCAGACTTGATCTGTCATCAGATCCCCTTCAGGATTTATGTAAACGGACTCAACAGAAGAACTGGTATGTATTTATTCGCCCGTGCCCCCAGACAAAAATCCGGATGCTGCCATTGGCTTCGACATCGCCAATGCATCGTTCTGTAATCTGATAATTGGATGGAGTCAGCGGGGCGTAGAACACACAGCACTTGTCTAACATAATAATTGTGTTGCTCATGGTGGCGTGGCGATATAAAAAAAAAACGGATGGCTCGAGTAGAAAAAAAAAATGGCTGTCATCTGCCTAAAAATGTTGACATTTCAGCCTACAAGAAGTGATTCGATTCTACACAAAATGTGTTGTTTTATTGTGTGAGGAGGGAAATGACCATGGCGGTGTGTAAAAAGCAAAATGGACTTAATGAGATGCACGACATTAAAAAAAAAAAAAGATAATAGTTGAACTAGCATGTTGCAATGATGCTGTTGTGAGCCAGTCGGCGTGTCCTCCTCGACCCGGATGCTGGTGTATGAAGATGGCTATGGGGGCGAGGGGGGGGGGGGGGGTGAGGGGGCTCCTCTCGGCTCCACGCAGGCTGCCATCACGCGGCTAAGCTCGGGCGGCAGGCGCATCCCAACACTCAGACCCGACGCAAATATGAACCGTTGCACGTTTTGACACCACTCGTCATCGTTTTACCCGTTTGTTGTCCCCCCCCCAAAGCCAGAATCAGAAGCCATCCTCTGCAAGCCGGACGGGAGGCGAGGTCATGTTGCACGGTAAGATGCGGAGAACGGCGGCGCTGCAAAACAAGCGAGCTGTGATGTGTTTTTTTTTTTTCATTTCTTCCCCCCACCCCACCCCACCTCCCCTTTTTGCATGTTCGCGTCCCCCACCCATCGGTCCACGTTGCACCGCTAAAGCACCCCGGCGTCAAGGTGGGCATCGCCGCGGATGTTGTCATCCACGCTGCCGTTCCTTCAGATGTCGTCGTGGAGGGAAATAGGTTAGTGGAGCAAATCGGAGCGATCGCCGTCAATGTTGGAAAATAAACTCAATCAATATCTTATGAAGGGGGGCGTTTTCTGGGTATGTGCAGGAGGACGCGCACTGGTCTAGACAGGAATGGAAAAGGGAGGGGGTGGGGGTGGGGGGGAGTGTTACCCGTAGTAAAGCGTGCACGCGAGTGAGGCCTGCAGGCTGCAATCATAACAATGTGAAGGAGGTGGGGGGCTAAAAAAAACAACTTAATTTGGGGTTTTTACATGCCTTTATTTGACTGACCACCAGATTCCCCATTTCGGCAACAAAAGAAAAACACGTCCAGAGATCAGGCTCGATTTGGAGAAAAGCGTTCATTTCACAAGGTGGTTAAAATTGTGGTGTCGACTGCTGCTGTGGGAAAAGCATCACCAAATGAATGCATCAACTGACCAGACAGTTAATGCATGTAGTAGATATACTCATTAACCCCGGAGAACCCGAGAACCATTTTCTTCTTTGGAAAATGCTGAATTTTTCATGAAATGACTGCTATATGTTCACTGAACACCAAAATATATGTTTTTTCAAATATTTAATGCTTTAATCCTAATGTAAGATTAGGGCCAAATTTGACCCTTTGGGATTTAAGGGTAGCATTTGAGCAGCAGAATATATAGGGGCCAAATTTGACCCCCGTGGGTTCTCCAGGGTTTTAAAGTAATGGTAATTTCATTAATTTTGCCCCAAAATAATAAAAAAACGATCTATAATAAAAAAAAATTGATCTATAACGTCAGTCTTTGACTCAGTGGCGGCAGTCATAACCGTGGCCGGATGGGGAGGATGATCGTTCATGAATTCATAAATTGTCCCTAACCTCATTCACAACAAACCGTGTAACCTTCATTTCCTGTCCCTTGATGAGACGGCCTATATTAGAAAACCAAGTCAGATCGCACATCTCAACCCTCCCCGCGTTGGCCCACTTCCTGACAGGCTTTGGGAATATACGTGAGCTGATGTTGGACGCACGAAAACATCGGAAGACTCATTCATCGTGACACTCTCCGATTATCGGAAGGGCGGACAGGAAATGAGGTTGATTATGGCAAAATACATCCATGCTAATCTGATGTGTACTGGAAGTGGCTTAGCAGTTTTAGGTTACCTTACAGTCCGGTGTGAACAGATTTACCCTCAAAAGGATGCGTCATGAGGTACGCCTCTTCAATCTAATGTGATCCATGAGCTGTATCAAAATCTTGACAAAGATCCGAACGCATTTCGCTCCACGGGAGGCAACATTGTTGGCGAGAACATTTTTCGGCTCCTTTCGGTCGTATGCAAAAGAATCACTACAAAAGTACAGTTCTGTTGTATTTAACTTTTAAGTTGCATTTCAGGACTGATTTGTTAAACATATTTAGTTAACTATTAACTAAATTTTTTTTTTTTATGGAATCATTATTGAAGTACAGTCAAACCTCGGTTTTCGAACGTCTCAGTTCTCGTCCAATTCGGTTTTCGACCCAAAATTTCGATTTTTTTATGCCTCGGATGACGAACACATTTCGGTTCTCGAACAAACTGAGCGCACTTGAATGCACCATTTGACTCCTCTCGCCTTCCTTACACGCGGAAGTGACGCTTCCTCGTGTTGCTTCCCCATTGTGAGCAGACGTGTTCAGTCAACATTTTTATTTTAAAAAGAGCGTGGTTTCGGTTTTCGAACAATTTCGGTTTTCGAACAGCCTTCTGGAACAGATTATGGACGAAAACGGAGGTTTGACTGTATTTTCTCTGCTTTCAATGAACATTTGGGCCTGCTACCCGACCGGATTCTAATGTCCGTCATTGATGTAAAAAAGTTGACCAATTTCGAGAGATTATAACCATGGGGCCCCGAAGCGATAAGATGACTGCCCTCATCCTTGTTCACGGAGGCGTGAAAATAACCTTTCTCAGTTATCCCTCTGCGGCAGTTGCTCCTCTCGAAGGAAGGGTGACATACTCACCGGACCAGCCTGGTTTTGTTTACGCATGAAGACTCAATTATGCCTGTTTTTTTTTTTTTAAAGGGATTTTTTTTTTCCCATTCATGACATGCTGTTCAAAATAGCCTCGGTGAAAGGTTTGCCACAATTTCTCTTTCAGTTTTGCTACCCCGGTGTTGTAGCGCTTTGGTTCAACCCTTTGCGACGCACGATATTTTCTTGGCATCCACGTTGCACACGATTGCAGAAAAGCACCATTTTTTTTTTTGTCTAAACAAAGCTCCCCAACTCACTTCAACGTAGTTCCTTGGGACAAGGATGCCACAAGATGATGTCAAATTAATCATTTTACCGCTTGACTGTGCAGCACATGTTTTGTCCCTGCTGGCTGGTAGATTAGGCACACACTTAAATTGGGGACTTGCGCTAGGCTGTTGTGTCGTTGTGACCTTTTTCCAGGTTCCAGGGCCGCATCTACGATCTTTTTGGCATCCTTTAATTAGCTGAACTGAGAACATACAGTCTTGAGTTAGTTATTGTTAGCATAATATAACGAGCATTCCAGATACAGTCAAACCTCAGTTTTCGAACGTTTCTGTTCTCGGACCAAATCGTTTTTCTACCAAAAATTTGGAGCTTTTTATGCCTCAGATGACGACCGAAATTCGGTTCTCGAACAAACTGAGCGCACTTGAATGCGCCGTTTGACTCCTCTCGCCTTCCTTAGACGAGGAAGTGACGCTTCCTCGGGTAGACGAGGAAGTGACGCTTCCTCATGTAGCGTTCCATTACTGAGCAGACGTGTTCAATAAAGATTTATTTTTAAAAAGAGTGTAGTTTCGGTTTTCGAACAAATCGGTTTTCGAACAGCCTTCTGGAACGGATTATGGTCGAAAACCGACGTTTGACTTTAAAAAGACTGACTGGAAGTTATTGAAGAACTTTTGAATTGGTGCCATGACCCGGATTAAACAGATCAACTGAGATTGTCTTCAGTGGTTTTATCAGCTGGTGGATGAAATAGATGCAGAAAAATGTCCCGACGTTTATTTATTTATTTATTTTTTAAAGTGTCACTGAACCACTTTGCAGAAAACGAACAGTTATCCCGTCACAATGCCGCCCCCTCGGCCATCTTTGCTGCCTGTTTTTCCCATGAATTAATGATTGTGACGCCATCAAACTTTAATGAGCTGCATGTTTTGGACTCTTAGTCAGTGGGCCGAGCCGTACGGGGGAGGAAGTGGACGCATGCACGCCCGGCGCCCATTAACGCGAGCGAGTGTGCGGGCCTGGACGCAGAACAAGATACAAAGATGCGAGCCTCCCGCCGGACTTTTTGGGGAAGCGAGATATGAATAACTTAGAGCTTCTGCATTTTTTATTGCCATTATCATTCAGCCGAGGCGTTTCGTCATCCACGATAATACACACATTGCACATTTCCGTTGCGGGAACCTCAGCGCCAGCCTTCAAACGATCAGATGACCCGCTTTGTCCAGGATTCAAATCTTTTCGACGTCTTCTTAACCCTTTCGTGCCTGATAATATGGTCAACTGTCCACTTTAGTGACCTCTGACCCCATAAGGGTTAATCTCGCTTCATATTTTGTTCAAGGATCACCGCAAACGTCCCACTTTTCTGTGCACTTCATTTTGGATTGACGGAGTCGCGAAAAGGATTTGTATTTGCGAGCCAGGGCAAAGTTCACGTGAGCTTTGCGGCCGTAACATGATTGTGTTGCGACCTTCGTGTGTCACTCAGTCGTACGCTATGTATAATACATGCCCAAGGAGGACCGTAATATATCACAGCCGCACGACTGACCTGACTCATACAAATGCGCTCTTAAAAGGAGCCTCGCGCCAGATTTGATGGGTTCGCACTCTGTAAAAGCACAAATGTGCGTTTATTTAATTTTATTTTCTCTTTTGGCTTTGGAGGTGTGAACATGAAAAATATTGGACTCACGCATTGCGTGACATGTTCCCCAATTGATGGAACACTTTGTGAATAAAAAAAACTTTTGAGTGTGTTTGTGTGCTTGTGTGGCCACTTTCTCACGCTCAAAAGTAAGATCATACCTTTCACGGTCTTATTTCGATGTATTTATTTATTTTTTTAAATGAGGCAGGTATTGACATTAAAACCGCACACATTGAGTTTTATTAGTTTGGAAAATGATTGCAGTACATAAAGTATTTTTTTTTTTTTAAACTTGAGTTACTTCGACTGTTTTCATAGCCTTTCTTTACTGATTGGCTGGCACCGTCTTCAGGGTGTGTGGCGTCCATTTTGAGTGACCAAATCGGATTCCTTGCCCTACATTTGCCACGAAAAGCCGCAGTTTGCTCAGAACCCCCCAAAATTGCTCAACTCAGGGTTTTTTTTTGTTTGTTTTGGTGCGATTGATTGAAATCAGCGATATTCATTTTCCAGGTTCCCGCAAGCCCACGTGCCTTGATCCCAATCTGAAGTTCTGAGCCATCTCAACACCGCGGCCCGGCTCTTCCTCCGCAAACTGGAACCGCCGCCTCTGAAAGGATGTGAGCATTGCCCGAAAACACGGGAGAAAACGCAATAAGCCTTGGGAAAAGTTGGCTCGCTTGGCCGCGATGGACGCACGACTCCGCTGATAACCAGGACTGCGGCAGCTCTGTTTGGACATGTAAGTTGACGGAAACATACAGACACTATCGCGATCTTAGTTGGGGCCATTCGTCAAGTTTATTTTCCTGTGGTGAAGCTTCATCGGCTTTTCTCCCTTTTCCCTTTTTTTTTTTTTCCTCCTCGAACAAGGATGTCTTCCATATAGCCGCTTAAGTGTGAACCAACAATCAAGACATTGATCCCTTCACATCTCCCCCCGCTTGCTGCCACACTTCACTGGCATGTTTGTACTCCAGCTCCATCTTTTTCAGTTTTTCTTTTTTCTTTTTTATAAACACATCTTTGTTCTCCCTCGCCCTGGCGAAACGAGAAGAAGAATCTCTTTATGAAGAGGCAGCCACTTGTTTGTGAGAAGGTATTGATCGGTGCACAATGTGTGACGGCAGTGCTGCTCGACTCGAATCCATTTTGTGGATTCCTCTCAAAGGCGCTTTTGACTCGGGGAAAGTTAGGACCATGTTTCGGTTTTTAATTGGCCGACTCATCCACAAAGCGAATGCTTTGTTGCTTTGTTATGACGTGATCCCATGAATTTTCATCACGACTCGAACCTCGCATTGAGAAGGTGAACAATTTTAAAATCTGCAAAACAAAGGACAAAAGATAATGACGTTCAAACGTTCCACACCAAAAAAGCTGCAAAAAAATTGGCAGGTTTTTTTGTTGTTGTTGTTGTTTGCAAATTTTTCCTCTCATCTCATTTCTCTTAAACAAAATGCTGTTTATTAGCCAATTCATTTTATTCTGCCAAATGTCAGAATCACCCTTAAAAAAAAATCAATCTCGGTCAGACGCGGATAATAACTGTCTGTAATTTGTTTTATGTATCCAGTATGGTGTTTTGTTCACAGATAAAGATGGGCCCATTGCGCAATAATCTAATTGTAACATGCATTTCTTACATATTTTGATGCATTTTTATGCTTCATAAAACATTTATGTCTGAAATTTAGGGGGCTTGGAACGGATTAGGACATTAACATGGAAAACGCGTCTCTACTTACAAAATTTTCTAGTAAAGACATTTCTTCCCAAACCAATTAATTTCGTAAGTAGAGGTACCACTGTAATGAGAACCTACATCAGGATTTTTTTTTCTGTAGTGTTTTTATTAATCTTATCCATGAAAAAAATGGCAACACACATAAAGGTCCATTGATGCACAACTGTGACATTAAGATGAATGAATATCAGAAAAAACAAAATTTTCAGATGTCCCTGAAAGGGTTCAAATGTTTGCCGTGTCTGCAGATGACGACCTTGGCGTGAATTATTTTTCTGCGGCGGCACATAATGGCTTCTTAATGAAAGGGCATAACGTTGTATCCAGGTTTACGTTCTTCATAAGTCAAGAACGGTCGCCCTGCCACAGCATCTGGGCGCAGGTGTGATCAGACGCAATTTCACCTCAAGTACTTTCCTCCTAAGTAGTCCATAAAACCTTCCAGGCTCATTGCACCTTTTAGCCCCGGTAATCGGGGATTTGCGGAGGGATTTATTTTGTTTAACCTTCGGAGTGAAGCGACACATTGGCAGCGTAAAAATTCTGGCACGCTCAATTTTTCAGTTTCTAATTTGCACATTTTGCCGAGCGAATGTGAGCCATTCCGGCAGCTTTTCTTTGCGGCGCCTCCTTCGAAGGTGTCAACATCTTATTACTTTAGCAGGCAGCTTTCGGGAAATGGGGCGGGGGTGGAGGGGGGGATTTAAAGTATAGCTTACATGCCAATAGCAGGATCACTTAGCGCGAAAAAAAAAGAAGTCTACAATACAGATGATCTCTAATTTGTACTATTTTGCATCACGATTTACATTGAGGTGGTGGATGTCCAAACAAAACAAAACAAAACAAAAAAATGTTTTTCCATCTTGTAACGAGGCACAACATGCTTCAGGTTAAACGCGCTTTTTTCGCAGAGTAACCAAACCACACCTTTCATGCAAATTTTAAGCATGATTAAAGTTTAGTGACATTGATTTAAATCAATATTTAACTTTATTCATGATATTTAAATTCCACCGCATACATTAGAATAACGAGTAGCTTGTATCAGCATGTGTCTTATGTGTAAATGACATCATTATGTTTTTTTTTTTCCCTTTTTCCTTTCCATCCTATATAGCTCCATTATTTATAAGAGCTGTTTAAATGAGGTCCAGAGGTCAGCACGGTGTCAATTTCATCATGCTTGATTTTAAATATTAAGATTCTTCGCCCCGGTGTTTGCATAAAGATATACAGCAAATCTGCAGTCAAATGCTTTTTTTTTTTTTATTTTTTCTTTCAATAATGAGCTTTGGGCTTCTTTTCTGGGGTGTGTGTGTAAGAAAAAAAAAAACAATAAAGCATAGGCCTTTAAAAAGGATTAAACATCATCTCGGGATGTGGTTTTGACCTCAATGCCTGTTCACCGCCATAATCAAGGCAGTGCTCATCCGCTCGTCATGAGTGGCAGAGGAAGAATTAGCCCGGAAGCTCGGAGCAGCTTGCCGCAACCTTCATTGTTAGCGTTGCATCATGCGCTTTTCCCCTAATTTCATTCACAGGACTCGTTTCATGCCAAGATGGTACCCGGAGCCGCAAGTAATTGCGTTAGTTGTCACTGACGGCAAGTCCGGTGAGACTTTGCTTCGTTTAAAGCAACGATATGTCATACTTGGAGCTCGAGGAAATCCGAAAACACCATCTTGCTTGAGATCAATCGCTAATTTAATAAGCTAAAGACCAAAAAAAAACAAAAAAAAAACTGAAACATTTATGCTGCTGTCTATGATTTAAAAAAAGAAGGCTACGTACATCAAAGTCCGTGCACAATCCGATCCCCCCTGACTGGACAAAAACTGTAGCACAAACAACCGTGCTTACATCATCTCCTCCAAAACTCAAAAGCCAAAAGTGATGCAATAAATAACAAGAAAAAAAATTGACTAAGCAGTGTAAAAAATGAAAAATGAATCTGCACACATTTCCTTGCAAAATTTAGGGATGTTCAATACCATTTTTTTCTGATCGATACGAGTACCAGTGTTCAGTCTTTGAAACTCACCGATATCAACTACCACTACTTCCACTGAGTTAGATTTATACAATTTTACTCACCACGATGCCAAAAACCTACAAACAAGGACGTTTGCAGTTCCTGCCAAGGAGGATTTACTCGATGTCAGATTTATTAATTTTTGTATTAAGTGGCTGTTATCGGCAGCCTCCACGAGTACTCGATCTGTTAAAAGAAAACCGGTATCGTCCTGATACCAATAGATGATATCGCTAGCTGATATCGCTGTTCGCTGACAACTATCCATTTTTTAACCAAACAAGTTGTCCCAAGTGCATCTAATCTCTTTTCACTCATTATTGGATAACCCCCCCCCCAAAAAAAAATAAGCATAAAGATTTTCATTCTTGAGGCAACTTAATGCCGCACGTCTCCCGCGGAGTGAGACAGAGGTGTTTTCTATCCTCTCCTTTCCATTCTTGCCCGTACGCTGTCCGGCTGATACGTACCGCGCACGACAGGCAGCGTGCGGTGACCTGCATATATGCGGGCGCGTGTTGGGTCACCCGAGTGCCGGTTCTGCTTCGAATGCCAACGCGGCCGGCTTGTTAGCGCTTCAGGATGGGAATCCCGCCCCCCCATGTGGCCTTGGGCTGTGGGACACATCTACAAGCGTGCATACATGGGGAGATGAGAACATGTCATGTCATGAAGGTCAACAGTCAATCCTCTCTGATTTTTCTTGTCCTCCATGACAGCCTCTCAAAATAAGACATTTGCAAACACTGCTTTTATTTTGAAAGCGACAGATTGACATTTTCGCTGATTGTTTTTATGGCAGGTTACGGACCAAACCCAACAACAGAATCCCAATTTATATTTGTGCATTTTCTGCACTGTCAATTTGGGGGGGGGTAGGGATTCACTGACAAAATAATCGACACAATCGATAATGAAAATAATTGTGATAAATCATCTGGTGTTCACACCTTCATAAGGGGATTGCGGCTGTTTTCGGAATTAAAATTAAAGCTCATGTTAAAGGGAGTTGGCCCATAACTGACACCATATAAATGTGTTTAATTGATCCAACAATACATATCAGATGTTCTTGTAGGCTTTTCCTGACATGTCATGCTTTTTCTCCCAGCAGAAGGCTGAAAGATTCATTAATACATCCCAGACCAATTTTGGAATTATGGCCCAAAAGTTCAAAGTTCACTACATTGTTTTCCATTTTAGCGGTACAGGTTGCGGGCCACGTCAATGGCTCGAAAACTTTTGAAATGATTCATGTCGGTCTCGTTGGTATCACCAAAACTTGACATTTGGAAGGAGTGTGTGGCACTTTTTTTTTTATATCCACTGCTTTTGCCTGTATAGTTTTTTTCTGCAATGTGTGTCAGCTCTGCACTCTTCTCCGCATCAGTGCGTCCTAACACTGAAACTCCCGCGCCCCCGCGCTGTCCTCGTTTGTCGTCTCCTAACACTTTGACATGCAGCTGACTTTCCTGTAAGGGGCCCGCAAGTGCGTTTATGTGAAAGCCCCTCAGGCTTGAGCGCGAGACGCTTTCTCAAACATCACAAATTAGGCCTCTGGATGACCCAGAAGAAGTAAATTGGCACAATGAGTGATTTCATCCTTCCATAACAAGAAAGGGGGTCTTATAAATGAGGATGAATTAGGATGCCGAGATGTTGCTTCAAAGCCGTTTAGGTAGATCGGGGCCCAATTTATTCGGCAGCTCAGCTCAGTTGGAGTCGGACGACAAGACGAAGAAATGGCATCACCAAGTGTCGACATTTTGCCGCTAATAAGACGCAGAAGTGAAAAAGTGTCGGCACCGATTCAATCCTAGTGTCATTTGTCCGGGATCTTGGCGTGTCGGTTTCCCCTGTAAGAAAGCCTCAAATAAATAAGGCGGCGCTGATCGGCTCCCGGCAATCGAAGAAGGACAAGGACAAAAGTGAGAATGGAGTTTGAGAGTGAAGTGATGTCAGGGAAGCAGTGGGGAGAGGAGGCTGGCAGGCAGGAATAAATAGGACTCAGCCCGTGAGAGGGGAAGGAAAAAAAAAAAAAAAAAAAAAGAAAACACCATCTGGTCAAGATTATAACCTAGATACTGTGCATATGTGGAGTTTAACACTCCTCTGCTGTCCTCAAGTCGTCATATCATTGTCCTTCAAAACGAATATGGCACGTACAAAATTGCTGCACAACAACAAACAGTGTTTACAAACAATAATAACAATAATAATAATAATAATAATAATATCAATGAATGACTTCACAGTTTTGTCCTTGCCATTTTCACCCTTTCAGGGACAGCGGTTACTCCAGTGGGCAGCTTATCATGTTCATTTTAACGGTTATTCTAACACGTGCGAACTTGCAATTGAGGACGCCGAGGGAAAGAAAATGGGAGCCCTTCTATGGGAATTGTGATTATTAATAGGCAGCCTGCAAATGGCTCGCAACCGGTCCAGGGTTTTTCCACTTGCCTCTTGTAAAGTCACCTTGAGAACATGGATGGATGGAGCGCGAGTAGGAATTAACTGTCAGCATGCGGTTCATTATACACAATGCATATTGCGGTGTACTATCCCCAAAACATTTAAAAACTTTTGTTGCCATGAAAACTGCATTTACTGTATTTACATTGTATGTAAGTACAGCGTGGGTAAAAATAAACCAGTCATTTAAAAAAAAAAAAAAACGATTTAAATTAATATTCCTATTGTAATGTTATTGAAATACGTCTGTTTAAAAAAATGTATCATAGCTTTATTGAAGACTTAGGTTGCCCATAGGTGTGATTGTCAGTCAGAATCGGCGAATCCTCGCCGCTTCACTTCCGTTGCGTGTTGATTCAACGCCCTCAAGCGGACATACTGTGAAACTGCAGGACCTGTTCATTTGCCCTCCCTCTTTTTTCTTCCCATAGAGACGATGGTGTTGTTTCTGATCGGGATCTCTGCAGCCGCGAACATTTCATCTCATGACAACCAAACGGCAGGTAAAAAAAAAGAAAAAAGAATATTAATGCGAAATGTGGAATTTTTTTTAATTTTTTATTTTGATTGTGTCTTGTGCCAAGGGAACCCCACCCACCAGGGTGCTCACGTGCTGCCCTCCACGTTGATCTTGTCCCTCGTGCTCATCTTTGTCGTCCTGCTGACCATTTACTGCCTCAGGTGGGAATTTGCGACTCATCAACACAAAGCAAATTATGAAGAAAATCTGACAAATAAAAGCCTAATTTTGTTGGCCTAATTTTGCTTATTTTATTTACATGACAGCATTTAACTTGATCTCATCGTTGTTTTTTCTTTTTTTCTTTTTAAGGTTCAAGAACCACAGGAAAGCGCTGGTTACTTCTGTGGATAAAAAACTTCCAAATGGCTTCCTGGAAGAACAAGGTACTCAATGTAATTACCACCCAATGAAAACATAATGCTTTGCTGCTTTATTATTATTATAATTTTTTTAAAATATCGATATTTGATTCATGCATTTACATTCTTTTATGGCGCTAGAACAATTCCCTGTGTGTAGTCTGAGCTAACTGGGAAGTTTGCGGTGGCCTCTTGGCTTTCCCAGCACGTCGGGAGTCTTATAAACTTTCATTTTAAGTAGGGGTGGGGATATATATAAATAAACGGAAAGGCCACATTTTGAGCCGAGGCGGTTTCACGCGGTTCGAGGCGGCGGCGGGCGCTCTGTTTTTTTACGAGTTGGAGAAATGATTTCTGTCGCCAATCGGCAGAAGTGGGAAATCTTAACGGCCGCCGGGCATGTTGTTACAGGTGCAACGCCGGCTCGTAATGGTGCCTACTGGGAATCGTTAGCCCTTCTGACCGCCACGTATGCCTTTTTGAAACACAGGAGAGCAAAGAGTGGTCCTCCTGCCCAGATCCCCCTCGCTCTCCAAGAGGTACTTCCCCATCCCGCTGGACGCGCTGGAGGAGGAGTACCGCGCGCGCTCGGCCGACGACGGCAAGCTCTTCCGAGAGGAGTTCAATGTAAGTTGATCTGCGCAAACGCACCGGGCGCTCGCCCTTTGTCCTCTTGGCTGTTTGCCCAACTCCTGAAAAATCGCACTAAAAATTTACAAGGTCCAGCGTTGTTCTGTATCTCTCATGAGGTTTTCTCGTTATAGTCGCTGCCCTGTTACTACCGCCACGGGTCCTTTGAGGAGGCCAGCAAGGAGCACAACAGAGAGAAAAACAGATACCCTAACATTTTGCCATGTGAGTGACCCCCCCCCCCACCGCCAACCCCCACCCTGAAGACAATACTGCCGTTATTGACATTGGCTCTCTCTCGCTTGCAGATGACCATTCCAGAGTGCTATTGAGCAGTCACATGGGTCACGCGTGTTCCGACTACATCAACGCCTCTTACATAGATGTGAGTCATAATTGCGTCATGGCTTTGGAAAGGCATGTTATGGCTCCGAGCGGATGCCCGTTAATAGTCTGCTCTTTTGCGCAGGGGTTTAAGCAAAAGAAGAAATTTATTGCTGCTCAAGGTAAATAAAAAATGCGACGTAGTTTCAGCGGACAGGTACTGTTTTAGGCTTTACCCGATTGGGATTTTGGAGCGGATCAGCGAGTTAAAAAACAACAACAACAACAACAAAATGTAATCGATCAGATCAGAAGATGCCCAATTGATTTCAATAACTTGTTGATTGACTGTACATTGTACCCCGCTATTGGAACTAGCCTGGCCCGCAAACAGGCAAAATTCACATACAATTGACACCCACTGAAATGCATTGGGGGAAAAAATAACAACAATAAAAATCCTAAAAATGATCCCAATATGCTGATAGACACTTCACCAAAAAACACAATAATTTTAAAATACTGAGGAAAAATGAGAAAAAAAAAATTCAACTGTATTTCCCTTGAAAAACAAGTTATGACATTAGAGCCCATTCGCCGATTTGACATAAAATGCTAAATATCTGCCAATCCGATCCAGCCGGTCATTAGGAGGTTTCTTCCCGACGGCAGCGATGTGCTGCTGGAACAGCTGCGTGTTCATTATTTCTCGCAATCATGACAGTAAAATTGTATTCTGTCTATATACGGCAGATCTAAACTTGGTTGCCGTGTAACCTATGGCACCCTCTAGTGGTCATCCTACGTCAACAACACCATTGATGATTCATTTCACTGATTGCTTACGGTCATTTTTTTTTTTTTTTTTTTGTCAAATGTACCCTATGTTTGTCTACTCCTTTGATTCATTTTTATATTCTATGCACCCGCCTCCGAGCCCCCGTCATTCCAAAAATATTTTTTATGCTTCAGGTCCAAAGTTGGAGACGGTGGCCGACTTCTGGCGGATGATTTGGGAGCAGAAGACGGCAACTATAGTGATGCTGACCAATCTGAAAGAAAGGAAAGAGGTCTCAAAACGAACCTTTATTACCTGCAGTAGTTGTTGCCAAACTTTATCCACCAAGTACCACCTTAAAAAAAACAAACCAATGAGCTCCCCCAAGTGCCATCATGGCCGGCATTAAAACACAGCAGTGCTGTCTTCCTCCAAAATGAAACGGTCGTGGTTTTGCGTACCACCTTTTGAGAATGGCTAATCGACAGTATGCAGCTCGACCGCACAAAAGCTTTCCCGTCTCGTCTTACCCTGACCCGACGTCACCAACTTGTAATTTCTTTGACCCCCCCCCGTCCCTCAGATGACTAATCACATTGTCATCCAGCAGATGATTTTTGCATGAGCTGAGCCTCAAAGGGCCGATCAACCGGGAAAGCTCGGCAGCAGGTTTGATACAGCACGAGAAGGAGAAGAAGCGTTCGGGAATCAATGATGCAATAATTGTTGATAAGACCCCGAGAGGCTTCATGATAATTAGTGGGAGAGGCTCGCTAATGGGTTGAAGCTTGGCTTGCGCACATCGTATTGACTGACACGGACGCGCAAAGTCAAGTGCCTTTGAATCGCTGAGCAAAAAAAAATATCAATGCAACATGTTTGTTTTTGATCCCGTTTTTCATGAGCTGAACTCAAAGATCCAAATACATTTCTTTGCATACGCAAATATGTATCAATAACAGGCTGATTGGTGATCGGAATTTTATTCTGCCAAATATCCAAATTGCCACTGGACTTAAAATATACATATTAGTCAGGCCTGATACAAAAATGTCTATTTTTCTGAAATATTGTTCACGAATTCACCTCAGCTGTTGCATATCAATAAAAGTACACATTTTGGAGTGGCAGCCGAAGGCACACCTGTGTGGTACTCATGCTGTCTAATCAGCATCTCCATATGCCACCCCCGTAAACTGGATGGATTATCTCGGCGAAAGAGCCCACAAAATTCAGACCCGCTGGTGAATAATATTTCAGAGAAATAGAAAATAGGAGATAAAATTGTTGTAGTTTTGCTCAGCATATATTCATATATGCAAGGCAAGGCAGCTTTATATGCTGCATTTCCTCCACAAGATAACTCAAAATGTGCTTCACATCATTAAAAGTACAACATTTAAAGACACTATTTGAAACATACATTTTTAAATTATTTAATTGTAGATTGCAATTCATCTAAACTGTCTTCATAATTATCGTGTTATCAGGACAAATGCTTCCAGTATTGGCCAGAAAAGGGCTGCTGGATGTACGGCAACATCCGGGTGGCCATGGAGGACGTCACCGTTCTGGTGGACTACACCGTTCGAAAATTCTGCCTTCAGTATGTAAGTCAAAAAAATCGACACATCCACGTATTATTTCTTTTCATTAAACCCCTGGGAAAAAAAAAAAAAAAAAAAGAAAACCTGTTGGTTTATTAAAAAATGTGCCATGTATGGATTTCCAGAGCACACGAGTAAAATTTAATTACACTGCAGCAGGCCTTCCCAGCAATCTTTTTAAGGGAGCATTGTCTCTAATTAGGCACACCGTAAAAATTGTTTAATATTTCAGCCAACCGTAGTTATCAAATGGCATTAAAAATACATCATTTTAATCGCAAATCTCTTATTAAAAATTAAGCATCTAATAAAGCTGCATGGAGAAGACGTAAAAAGTAATGCTCCCTGAAGGGGCTTTCAAACAGTTTAGTCTGCGGTAAAAGGAGAGGAAAATAGAATAAATAAGGGGAAACGGCGGCTGGAAAACAATCGAGGATATTAAAAGGGGTCGTACGCGTGATTAAAAACCAAATAATATCCATATACTAATGTGTTCAATGTACTCACAGAGTCAACATGCCGTGTGTTGCGGGGCTTCTTTCTCGCGGCGGTCGTTTTGCCGCAAAGCCTTTTTCACTTTGGCAAAGCCGAGCCCCCCCCCGCCCATCTCAACTTTTCACACCCTCTCAGACTAGGTAACCTTTTGGGGGGGGTGAAGCCAAATTGTTGCGTGTGTAGTTGTGCTCAGTATATATTCATATAGGCAAGGCAAGATGTGCTTCACATCATTAAAAGTACAACCTTTCAAGACGCTCTTATTGAAGGACACCCGAAGCTAAACTTTACACAGCCGCTCTGACTTTGTGAACGGCGTGAACGAGATGACGCGCACACTACGGACGAGTCAAACAACCTTTGGAGAGATTAAGCCAAAAGGAAAACGTATGCTCATAAATACTGTACAGTGAAACTCCTCTACAACGAAATCATGTTTGCATCAAGACATTTTTCACAACAGGGGGTTTTTCACTGTAGCAAATTTGATCTCAGATGTAAACGCACACACACACACACACACACACACAAGTATGTGTACACGCATACACACAAACGTATGTGTACTCTTTATTTTTATTCCAATTGTGCATGTATACTACACTTATTTGACACTTCATATAGTCAGTGTAAAAGAAAAAAAGAGAAAGTAATTGCGAAATTTACGATCAGCATTCACTTTCACTTACATCGATTTCCTGGATAATGTCTTTTATTTTGCTTCCTCCATCTTTCATTTTGATCACTTTTACCCTCTCTTCCACCGTCAGAGCTCTTCTTGTCTTTGCTGCTTGACATCCAAAGTTCCGTTTTGTCGCCATGTTAGCAATGCAACGTTCTTGTGGCGCCTGAAACTAACAATAACAAATACTTCCTGGACTACTGCGCATGCGTAAACCAGTGTGGTGGTTGCTGTTGCCGTTTCCGAGAGGTCGCTGTTGGAAGCTTTGTTGTAGTGAAGTCGCGAGGCAAGAGCAGAGAAAAAAATTTCGTATAACGCAACAGGGGTTTTTTTTCATTGTATGGGGGGGCAGGAGAGTGGGAATGGCGTTAATGCGTGAAGATTTTTTCACACTAGGGGGTATTTTCGCCCATATAGGTTTCATTGTAGAGGAGTTTCACTGTTTATGGAAACATTTTCCTGCCAAGAAGACTACAATACTTCCCTAATGTTTTTTTTAAAAAAAAAATTAAATCATTTCTTTGTTTATTTCGTGTCAATTGTATTCCAATTTCAACGAGGAAGCGTGAGTGCGGAACAAAGAGCCACTCACCCAAGTCGTCTGCCCGCCCGTAATCGGCTCGCGCGCTCACAGTGAACATTACTCACGTGCAGGCATTAACTGGGCCCGTCTGTTCTTCACAGCAGGACAGTGATGGACCCCGGGCCCCGTGCCTGGTCACGCAGCTCCATTTTACCAGCTGGCCAGACTTCGGGGTGCCGTTCTCGCCCATAGGCATGCTGAAATTCCTCAAGAAGGTCAAGGCTGTCAACCCGCCCTACGCCGGACCCATTGTGGTGCACTGCAGGTAAGAAGAACACAATTAGGACTTTTTTGGGGGTTTTTTTTCCCCGCGCTCTCCCTCTCTTGCATCATCTGTTTTTGCAAAAGTTATTAAAGACTGGCAGATTGTTGTCATTATGAACCGCGGCTAACACAACGCCCCAAAAAAAAAAAGGTGAGCATTGGAGTCCTTAAGGGATAATATAGGCTGTTTAATTATACGTAACGAGGACATTTTTCCTGCCGGGTAGGTGCATACGTGCACCTTTGTTTGACTGGTCAGGCCGACTGCCGCAACAGGTGCTCACGATTGTTTTTCCAACGCTCCGATGCTGGAATGAGCCTTGTAAATTTTCTTGCTGGGGTTTGCTTTATACATACACTCGGTCATTCACAGCTCATTTTTGTCGGTGAATAATAGACATTATATGGGGAAAAAAATAGTTTGGTGCCCGGATTTTGCGCCTTTGACAGGAAATGGAAGCAAAAAGGGGGATTGTCTGTCAACAGCTTGAACAGCTTCTACTTGTTTGGCAAGAGAGTTCGGGCCACACTTGTGACCGTTTTTTTTGTGTGCGTGCAATGCAAAACGGGAGAATACTTGCTAAAATCCGTCATGTAAGTACTGTTTGTACTTTTTTTTTATGTCCCAAAAAAATTTTGCAGTTGGTGACCGTTCGCCGCAACGAAAAAGCTGCCACCCTGTATCACTTTTGGATGCTATTTTTGTATTTTATTCATATTTATCCAGAGCGAGAGAACCCACTTAACTCCTTCACTCCCAAAGACGTTTTTAAACGTCTTTTCAGACTTGGTCCAGAATTGTCTGGTACTGAATGAGTTAATTCCTGGGAGAACATTTGGAAAGCCAAATTCAAAACTTGAACCCCTAGAAAGAAAAAAACAAAACATGCTGCCACTTAATAAATAAAAATAAATTAAGGCTTTTATTTATTTACGAAGTCTTTCTTCTCCCACCTTTACAAATATTTTACCGATTTAAAAAAATATATTTTTATATATATTCCTTGATTGTTTTACTTGGCCAAAATATTTTGAAAAAAGGGGAAACTAATAAGTAAATAAGTAAGTAAGTAATTAAAGTAACTAATAAGTAAGTAAAGTAAGTAAATAAATAAGAAAACCTTTGGTGACTCAAGACCTTTGCACAGTACTGTGTGTGTGTTGTTGCTCTTGCAGGAAGCGATGTTCTGTCCACCCGTCTTACAAGTTGTCTGACAAGTGTTGTCTTCTCGTCTGTGTGTGTGTGTGTGTGTGTGTGTGTGTGAGTGCGTGTAGCGCCGGCGTGGGGAGGACAGGCACCTTCATTGTCATTGACAGCATGATCGACATGATGCACACGGAGCAGAGGGTGGACGTCTTTGGCTTTGTGAGCAGAATACGAGAGCAGCGCTGTCAACTCATCCAGACCGATGTAAGCGTTGACCCCTGCTGACCCGCCGTGCCTGCCCACTGACAGTTGCCGTGGCGGTGCAAGGCAAACGAAACAAACAAACAAAAATAAAAAAAAAAAAGACGGCAAAACAAACTGTCAGTGATTCTGGAAGAGGGGAAAAAAAAAATGGTGGTCTTGACTTCCTTTGTGCTGGTCCACAGATGCAGTACTCCTTCATCTATCAGGCCCTGTTGGAGTACTACCTGTACGGGGACACCGAGCTGGACGTGTGCTCCCTGGAGGGGCATCTTCACGGGCTTCACAACACCAGGGCCCCCCACGACAGACTGGGCCTGGAGGAGGAGTTCCGGGTATGCCGAGAGAAAAAGAGAGAGAGAGAGCGCTTGAAACATTTTCAGTAATGAATCGTCCCAACATGCCGGTATTTTCCTGGAGATCTGGCCCAGGGTGGCGCTCTGAGCGGCGGCGACATTAAAAAAACAACGCTTTATAAGGGGGCCTCCATCTGTCACGCAGAATTAACGGGAGCCGGGTGGGAAGTTTTCATGTCTTACTCATAGCCGTTCCGCCCCCCCCTCAACGCCACCCCGCTCAACACCTCTCTGCTGATTAGAACTTTGTTGTTGCGGTTGTTTACTCGAGGCAGTAAATGTTTTAGCACTTTGGAAATACACTCTGGGGTCAAAACATTAGGTATGCCCCAGCGATAAAAAAACAAAACAAAACAAAAAAACATGAACGGTATTTAAACCGTGATGGATCGCTTTAATAAACACAAATATGTAACAGAAGATCTTGAGACGAGAGCGGGAGAAGTTCAAGTTTGAAAATAAAAGATGACCTTCTTCAGAACAGTTTACGTGGTGCAAAGGAGTTGGAAGAAGCGGGAAAAAAAAAAAAGCAAAAACATTCAAATTTGAAAAAAACTGCTGAAGCAAAAAAAAATAAATAAAAATGTCAAGTGTACAAAAAATTCATTCATTCAAAACCGCAAGGGTCGCGGGGGTGCTGGAGCCTATCCCAGCAGTCTTCGGGCAGTAGGCGGGGGACACCCTGAATTGGTTGCCAGCCAATCGCAGGGCACACAGAGACGATTTAGAGTGCCCAAGAGCCTGCCATGCATGTTTTTGGAATGTGGGAGGAAACCGGAGCACCCGGAGAAAACCCACGCAAGCCCGGGAGAACATAAACTCCACAAAGGCCGGAGCTGGGATCGAACCCGGTCAACGTGCTAACCACTGGACTACCGGGCCGCCCCATGTAAAATTAGTGTTTTTATTTTTATTTTTATAATTTAGCACTACAGGTAAATCATTGCCGAAATCCAACTCAGTTGTATTTCACATTTTTCATTGAAAAGTCTTAAGCACCGTTTTATTTTTGAACATTAAAGTAGAATCGTTATTCAACTTTTAAGTGCAATGCATTTCAACTGAGTCATTATTCAAGTACAGTTTAGTGCTAACGCTCAAAGTATGTTCCAAAGGCTAACAAGGTTAAATATATTTTGAAGGAGTGTTTTCATGAACATTTAGGCCTCCTACACTACTGTACCTTAATGTTGATTATTATGGTGGTGTTTTGGAAAGCGAATTCGTTTTTTTTTAGGTGGTCCCGATATAAACATTTACTCACTATAATATGAATGATTAAAAAAAAAAAAGAACAAATACATTTCAATTAAGCGATTAAAAAAAACAACTTTGAAATGATTGCAAGAAATATGACAAGACTCTTAATAATGTCCAGTAATCGTTTGGTGGGCCGAATTAGAAAAGTGACATACTTTGCCAGTCCCTGTCATATAGTGGCTGTGTTTTGTTTTTTTTTGCATCTCATCAATATTCCTGCATGCCCCCCCACCCCCCTCCCGACAGAAGCTGACCAACGTGCGCATCATGAAGGAGAACATGAGAACGGGGAACCTCCCAGCCAACATGAAGAAGAACCGCGTTCTTCAGATCATCCCGTGTAAGGAGCACTTTCAATCTTCGCGGTTCCATAATACATCACATCCGACTTTTGCATCAAAGTGACGGGACGATCTCTATCGATGTCGTACAACGGACGTGCGGCGAATTACGTCATCCCGTCTCACGTTTGAACGAAGCGTGCAGCCAGGGCTGATCAAGGGCAATTTATGTTGCAGGATCACTCCAGTACGGCTTCATTGTTTGCATTTTTAATGCAGTTTGTTTTTTCAGTGATTAGTATCTATATTACACAGATTAAAAAACTAATTTTTTTTAATCGATATTTATGATTCATAAAGGCAGCACGAATAGATGAGTGGTGAACATGTCTGCCTCATGATTGAGAGGACCTGTATTCTCTCTTTGGAATTGGCATGTGATATTCTAGGTCGGGGGTCGGCAACACGCGGCTCCAGAGCCCCATAGCGACATCTAGGTCCCTGGAGGAAAATGGGTCGGCAGTGGTTAGCACATCGGCTCCACCGGGTTCGAATCCAGCTCCGCCTCCCCATGTTCTCCCGGGCCTGCGTGGGTTTTCTGCGGCTCTTTAGCGACATCGTGAATGATTGTTCGTCTCTGTGTGCCCTGCGATTGGCTGGCGACTGATTCAGGGTGTCTCCCGCCTACTGCCCGAAGACAGCTGGGATAAAAAGTGAGGATCAAGCGGTTCGGAAAATGAATGAATGAATGAAAAGATTTTGATAGTCGGCTAATGTCGCTCAAATAGATATTGATACATGTTGCAGCTCCGAAAAAAAAGGAGAGCTGTGGTGTTGTTTTTTAAAAACGAACACTTTATTTATGCTTTTAACAGTCTTGACAAACACAGACACGTCTGCTTCCGACTCCGTTGCCTTCTCTCTTCTCGTTCGAGTCGAGAGGCGTTCAAAGACAGCCTCAGAAAAACGGAAATTAATGATCACTTCACTGACACTAAGAAAAGCGAAAATGATGCACCAAAACAAAAAAAAAATCAAGCGAGGAAATTACAAAATGAATTCGATGGGGGCGTTTGTGAACACACAACAAAGGAATGAACATAAACAATTCTGAGACAGTCCAGTGTTTCCTTCATTGTAAGTTTTATAGAAGGCTTTTATTTTTTTGCGGCTCCAGATATATTTGTTTTGGGTTTTTTTTTTTTTGTCCTATATGGCTCTTTCAACATTTTGGGTTGCCGACCCCTGTTCTAGGTCCTCCAAAAACATGCCTGTTAGGTTTCACCCTTTCATGCACCCCCGTAACCTGATAACACGATAAGCTGTCCACTGTAGTGACCGCTGTCCCCGAAAGGGTTAATATAGACCATAAACAGAATTGAGTACAAGTGCAAAAAAATGAACGAATGGGTCAACAGACCTTTTATGACGGTTACATCACATGGAGTCTCTTCTGTATGAGCTGTAAAATACATCTGAGAGTTTTCGTGCTGTTTTGGACCCAAGTGACACTTTTCCCTCTTCTTCCTACTTTTATTGGCTTGAAAAAGTTCTTTTTTTTTTTTTTGTTTGTTCCTGGCACAGATGATTTCAACCGAGTCATACTTTCAGTGAAACGAGGGCAGGAGTTCACCGACTACATCAACGCCTCTTTTATTGACGTAAGCAACCCCCGCCGCCGCCGCCGCGACCTCCTCTATAGATTTTCCCTATAGAAGTATAAATATAAAGCTCATCGGCTCCTTCTGAAACGATGCAAAACATGGTTCCCTGAGTGTTGTGTTGTGCCCTGCAGGGCTACAGGCAGAAGGACTATTTCATCGCAACCCAGGCCCCCCTGTCTCACACGGCGGAAGACTTCTGGAGGATGGTGTGGGAGTGGAGGTGCCACTCGATCGTTATGCTCACTGAACTAAAGGAGAGGGAGCAGGTGCAGCACGCCGCATGATTTTTCCGACCTTTATTTTTTTTTACATGTTTTCCTTTTTGTGATTTGTTTCTCTTTTTTGTTGTTTTGTTTCTTTTTTTTCACCACAGTCGTCTCTCCTGTCGAAAAGTAGATACTGTACATATCAATCCTTTCCCAACAGGAAAAGTGTTTCCAGTATTGGCCATCAGAGGGCAGTGTGACATTTGGAGACTACACCGTGGAGCTGAGCGGAGACTCGCAGGGCGAAGCCTTCACTCTCAAAGACTTGGTGCTCACCTGCACAGCAGTACGTAGTACAAACTACAACCACGGTAGCAAACATTTTGTTGATGGGCTTGATGCTTCATCTATCTCTCGTGAAGGCAGATTTATATCTATATATTTTTTTAATACAGTGGTTCTTCTACTTACTCACGTCTCTTGATATACGAAATTTTCAAGTTACAAAACGCCTCAATAGGAAAATATTGACTCTTGTTACGAAAGAAATGTCAAGATTCGAAAGGTAAAAACACAGTGTGGGCTGATACTCACAGCTCCGAGTTTCCTGAACGCAACATACTTATAGCTGCTCTGCCATTGGCTACTACCGAGCATCATCCTGGCATCCCATTGGCTAAGAGGGATCTTGGCTTTAGGTGTTTACGCGTGTAGATAGATAAACAGACAGATCGTTGTATATGCAGCGTGGTCGTCGTTCGCCCCTCGGGCCATGAGGCGTTACGATAGTTTTACGTCAATGTGAATCACCCCGAAAAAGTGTTCACCAGTCGGGCGGTCGTTCACTTTGCATTGTCGAAGGATTGTCAAAAGCTGACAAAAGCAAACGTCCTTGGATCAGTTCTTTACAAAACGCAAGGCAAAAAAAACATGAACATGAACTAAAGAGGGCAAAAAACGATGAGGACGCAGTTAAAAGTTAAATGACCATCATTTTTATTCGTTACTCTATTCTTTGTTTTTACATGATGCACAACTCTCATTTATTGTGAAATATTGTCATTGTAACATTTATTTCATATTTTGATGCATTTTTATGCTTCATAAAACATTTATGTCTGAATTTTGGTGGGGCCTTGGAACGGATTAGGGCATTAACATGGAAAACGCGCCTCGACTTACAAAGTTTTCTAGTTCAGAAATTTCTTCCAGAACCAAATAATTTCGTAAGTAGAGGTATCACCGCAGTACGTATTTGTGGCAATACTATTTTGTCCGCTTACTTATTGCTAATACTGAACGCATCGTAGGCAGCGGCTAACCATTAGCATCTAGGAAATGGTGTTATAACCTCGAACAAATGAGCAGCTAATCTAATATTCTACCCCAGTGACGTGCAGTGAGGGTTGGGGTTGGGGAGACACTGACTGAAATGAAATCCTCCATTTTCAGGGCGAGAAATTACAGCTTGTAGCATCTCACGCCGATTTTTACGATAAAATGGTCAAAATAGATTAAGAACGACACCACAATCATAATCGAGCGGACAAATATTAATACTTGTGATGACAGGGGAGGCACAGCCTCCCCTGTCTTCCCCTTGACTGCACGCCACTGTTCTACCCAGCCGTTTCGTACGCTAGCAATTCATTAGCTTCGTTTCAAACCGTTGTGAAATCACGGCTCCTCCGCGTCCCCGCCAGGAGAACCAGTCTCAACACGTGCGTCATTTCCACTTCCACGGATGGCCCGAGATCGGAATACCGACGGAGGGCAGGGGGATGATTGACATCATCGCCTCGGTGCAGAGGCAGCAGCAGCAGTCCGGAAACCGTCCCATCGTGGTGCACTGCAGGTGAGACCGCTCGCTATTTGCCACCAAGGCTGCCGACGAGCGTTTTTTTTTTTTTTTTTTTCTAAGTTGGAGTTGTGGGTGATATCGGAAGGCCTTTTCCTTTTTAAACGACACATTTTTTCCTTTTCTAGAACGTCTGTTATCAGAAAGTCCCCGTGTTGCCTCAGCGGAGCGGGGCTGTTCTTACGCCTAAACCACTTATGTGATCCTTTATAAAGACTTCTCAGCGGATGCTTTGATCAGAACCTAGCTTCAGGTGAAGTGATTCGAAAGCGGCGACGGCCCGGTGGGATCGATCCAATCCACCCGTTCGCAGTCAATTAAAACCTCTCAAAGTGAAATATCCTCCGACTCCCCACTATGATTAATCTGATAAGATGAGCTAACGACAGGAAATGGTGTCATCACTCCGCGCTTTGCCTTCATCACCGCTTGTCTAAAAGGGGCTTTTTAAAGCCCACCCCACCCCCCCCTTTTCTGCCGCCTCCCGGGAACGAGGCTAACCCTGGGCGATCCCCCGGCGCCTCGCCGCACTCGTCCAAATTGCACATCACTCCGGCGCTCGCTCCCTCGCCATCCCCGCCATCACGAGTAAACATCAGCTCAGTCAAACACTCAGCTTCCACGCTGATTAGTGTTAGCGTTCGGCTTAGCCTTTCCTTAAGTGGGTGGGGGGGGGTCGGCGGGGGGGATTATTAGCACCATTAGCCGAACGCAGAGGTCACCTTTCCTCTCGCCGACCGATGCATTCAAATGGACGAAAGGCATACATGCTCAAGGATAAGTCGCCCGTATTTGGTAACTTAAGTGGGTGCTTAAAATGGACCCCGCAACACCTCACTACGATCCAACAAATCGCCGCAAAAAGCCACAGAGGGTCTTCGCGCTCTTGACTGGCATACGACGTTTCAAGGTTAGTTCTGTTACTTTCGACACGAGAGTCGACAGTTCCGTATTGAGATTCCAGTGAGCGATATGAGAGCGATAACACACAAATTTAACACACCCGCTCCTCGTTCGCACCTTCGACCCTGTAACTTGAATGAGTCGCATGACACTGAGGAGAAAAAAAAAAAAAAATGGAAAAGTGGGCCCAGCTTGAACATTTTCACTTGGAGGGCAGGGGTGTGCTCACTTTTGTTGCCAGCTGTTTCGATGCTAATAACTGTGTGTTAAGTCAAACTAAAATTAAAAAAAAAATCAGTTTAACGGAAGAAATTGCTGAGTGCGGATGGAGAAGTCAAGGTTGAAGGGAAAACTTTTTTGGGGGGGGGGGGGGCTGAGGGGGGGCGTGGTTACGCTTGACGATAACCGCTCATTGTCTCAGTCAAGAGGTTGTCCGGTTGTCTGGCCCTTATAAAGTCTCAAGCAAGTTTTATTTTGAAAATCCACCGACGCTTCCGTCAAAACGCAACATCCCAGAGGGAACAAAAGTAAGCCTAAAAACGAGTAAATAAAACAACAACAAAAAACAACCCCCATGTTTGGACAGCTTCTTCAAAAAGGAGAACACGCCAAAAAACGGAAACAGGAGAAGAGCTGACAACTTTCAAGCAAAAGAAGGAAGTTTTTTCCACAGACGATATCGACAATCCGACGCGCACGAGCCTGCTCCGCGGAAGGATGTGGTGGCCGGCTCACAAATGAGGCAATGAAGCCATCAAAATTACGTTGGCACCCGGCATTAAAAGACAAGCCTTTGGAGTTTTTTGTTTTTTTTTTTTTTTAAAGGAAAAAAAAAAAAGAGATTAGTCCAATGGGACCGGCTCGTTGAAGAGAAACAAGCGCATGGCTTCCCACTAATTACAACAGTTGCGTTCAGCGGAACGGGGACTTCTGTATTTAACAGGCGGCGTGTATCTTTCCAATAAAAAGACGATTTGTTACGATCTCTGAATGCGGGACGCGATACAATTCGAAATGGCACATTTTCGTGGTGGAGGGTTTTTTTTTTTTTTTTTTTCTGACCGCTTTGTGTTATTTTGGGACTGATACACCCCGAACATTAATTTTTAAAAAAATTTATTAATTTTTTTTTAAGTTTGTTTCTGTGCTGGTCCACCAAAATGTTTTTATGTGAATCTGGTCCTTTGTGCAAAAAAAAAAAAAAAAAGAAAAAAGTTTGGGGACCAGCGGACTAGGATGCCCTGCAACTTTGTTTGCAGTTTATACTTTAAAAAAAGTGGAACTTTGACCAGCATGTATTTTTAACATCTACTTTCAATTTGCATTCAATGGACACATCAAAATTTGGGCTGTTGAAAGTGGGAACCGGCCGGTGATATTGAGACGGGCATCCCGTCTTGGTCTTTCAGTGCCGGTGCCGGTCGGACGGGGACCTTCATCGCCCTCAGCAACATTCTGGAGCGCGTGAAGGCGGAGGGCCTGCTGGACGTCTTCCAGACCGTCAAGAGTTTACGCATGAAGCGGCCGCATATGGTGCAGACCGTGGTAATGTTTGCAAATGAGACACAAAAACAAGTCAACTCGCTTGTGGGATTTTTTTTTGCATCGCGCCGTGTTTATCGCGTCGCGCCTGAATGTTTTTTTTTTTTTTTTTTTAATTTTTAATTTGTGGTTTGTTTTCCAGGAGCAATACGACTTCTGCTACCGAGTGGTGCAGGATTTTGTCGACATCTTCTCGGACTACGCCAACTTTAAATAACTTTCCACCGTCTGCTTTCCAATCGACTTATGCAATCGACTTTCTTTTATTTATTTATTTATTTTTTTTGGGGGGGGGGTTTGTTGAATGTACATTTTCTAAAGTTTGACATTTTGTATCATACTGTAATATGCGCAAACATATCTGTCCTTTTGCGCCAGTCTTTTTAGGATTTGACATTTGACTCAAAAAAGAGTTGCTTAGTACGTTAAAATAGGTAGAGTAAGATGATGTAAATACGGTGGTGCCTTGAGATAGCGGTGAAAATAGAAAGTACGCATTGTAGTACATTGAAGTACACTAACGAGCGCGCGGCGAATGCCGTGCAGTCTGCTAGCTTAATGCGAACGCGCAATGGAAAAAGCCATAGCTAGGCTAGCGAATAGCATTTTAGGTGGCAGTGTTCAGGAAAACTGATATTTCGATACAAATAGTGCAACAACACTTACGGATACGGACGGACAATATATCATCACTCACAGACATATATTCTTTATCCTCTGCCAGACGCTACGCATTACTGCTGTTTACGGAGTCGCGGTCGTGGCGACATGCTTCTTTGTTTGTGTTAGGATTTTAATCGAGGTGGGCTAGTACCCTTACCGGATATTTATTTTTCGGGTTGTCGCAAAGGATGCCGATACCAACCACCAGTACCTAAGACAAAAAAACCCCCAAATCAGACGTAGATGAAGTCTTTCTTGCCAATAGTTGTTGCTAAACTGTGGGTGTTGGACACCTGGGCCATGTTCAGAATTATCCGTCCTTGTGTTCATTGAAATTTGTTGTATCTTAAGGACTAGTGGTATCAGTACTTGGTATCGGTATTGGTGGGTCTTCAAGAGTGAATACATGTATTGGTGTATAGGTCTGTAAAAAAAAAAGTGGAATTAAACATCCTTGGTTATTTATACGAACTACGATATTCTCGAGTGCTCTTTTTCTGACTGACGGCGTTTTTACCTTTGAGGGACAGCGGTCGCTACAGTTATCGGGTTCCAGGGTGCATGAAAGGGTTGAGTTATGAGCATGGTCACTTGAAAAAAAAATGTGGGATTTGGATCTCAGGGCACCTCTGAAACTGCGCCACTCTCGGAAAAAGGATCCTCACTCTTTCTGCTTGACTCTTTCTGAAGCACAATGCCTTTCTTTTCTTCACACACCAATCGATACGTTCTCTTTGCAACAAATAAGGTTCAAATGTGGGCTCTGATTTTAAAAAATAAAAGAATTCAGCACCTTTTTTTTTTTCCTCCCAACGATGCAACTTGCGTTCAATTCTGTCGCTAAAAGTCTTCACTCGGTCTCGTAATGAATAAGTGAGCAGCCGCTGTCTGTTGTCGTTTGAGTCGACGTGACCAACTTGCGTCTCTTGCCGGTGGCCATGTTACTTAGCGCTGGCGTGCCTGACACTGCAAAAATGCCATTAAGCCGTCTCGAAAATACGGTCTAATCACTCCCCGAAAAACATGTCATTCAGACATGTTTTTTTTTTTCCTCCGGCTGTCAAGGATCATATTCCGCTTTTTTTTTCTTCTTCTTCTTCTTGACACGCTTGCCATTTCTCCGCCATGCATGTTTGATTAGAGGCGCCGAACCCCCCGCTTCTAATCGTGAAATATTTGTCACCGGGTGACACTTTGTTTAGTTTTTAATGACAACCCGAAGACATTTTGAACTTTTACGGCGTCTTAACCACCAACAGTTTAATAGCTAAGCGACTTTTTTTTTTCTTTTCGGTGAATAATTGAGCGACCATGATGACGGATGTGCTCGATAACGGACAAACAAGGGTTTCGCTCCTAGGAAAGATCTTAAACTGCGTTTTATCGCCGATTTAGTTTAGTCGTACACTGAACAAGAACGGGAACGCGACACTTGTCGTCCACTTTTTCGTTGGATACAAATTGCTCTTGCTCACTCATCTGTCGAAATCTTAGTGGAGCGCTTCTCCATTGCCGGCATCATCCATCAACCACGCAGGTGTGGCTTATCAATATGCGGATTTAGACGGTGTTATCGGGGGAAAACAATATTCTGATAGGTCAGGGATGGGCAACTTAATACGATTTTACATCAGTGCTAGTTTGGGGTGAGGAGGGGGTGTGGGGTGTATGACCAAAAAAATGCTATTTAACCCTTTGTCAGAGATTTTACCCGGACACGTGTAAACAAAAGACTCAAGGGGCGCCCCGGTGGTCCAGTGGTTAGCGCGTCGACCTCACAGTGCAGAGGTACCGGGTTCGGCAACATGAGGAAGCGTCACTTCCTCGTGTAAGGAAGGCGAGAGGATTTAAATGGTGCATTCAAGTGCGCTCGGTTTGTTCGCGAACCGAAATTTGTTCCTCATCCGAGGCATAAAAAACTCGAAATTTTTGGTCGAAAACCGAATTGGTCGAGAACCGAAACGGTCGAAAACCGAGGTTGGACTGCACCTGTATGATCAAACCGGGAATGCTCAGCCTTTCTAGAAAAAAAAGAAAGTATGTCTATTTTTGCAAGGGCAAGACTCGTTTAACGCTCGGAAGAACTTTGTATTATTGCATTTCTAAGGTAAGTCATTTTGCGCGTCACCAAGCTTTACCCGAGTGCTTACGATTTGAAGTCAACATCATTGTAATCGCTTTGAGGCCTTGTAAACTGCGAAAAAATAAATAAAATAAAGTTTTCTGTGGAACTTTCTGCCTTTTTCGGGGAGTCTCTTCTGCAAAGTTGATTCTAATAAATAATACACGGGCGAGAAATGTCCGCGCCGTTTGTCTTGCTCCCCAACAGGTGCGCACGCACCCAAGTGTGTTGCAGGTCTCACGCCGCTTAAATCCTCACGGCGACGACGTCGGCGGCGCTCTGGAGCACTTAGGCGCCTCCATTAGCGACATCGGTTGCACCATTAGCGCGTCGGATGTGTCACACCTGCAGAGACGGGATTATAATCCTCGCACCTATAAAAGCCCCCCAAAAAATAGGCTTTCCTGACACGCCGCACGCTAACGAGGCCAATAGAAGAGGGTGAGTGGCTCTCGGCGCGCTCCGGAAAAGGCGCTCGCCGTCGCCGATGTGACCACGTTGAGTCTTTTCGTGCAGAAACCCGCATAGCTGAGATGGAGGCCGGTTGCAAAGCGGTGGTGCGCGTGTTGCTGTTGGCCTTGCTTGCGCAGGCGGCCTCGGGGCAGCACTGGTCGTACGGGTGGCTGCCGGGTGGCAAGAGAAGCGTGGGCGAGTTGGAGGCCAGCATCAGGGTGAGTTTCCTCTTCCGGTTTGAAGAAAAAGAGGATTTGGAAGCAAACACAATTGATTTGATTTGTATATTCCTGCTATTTATTTTTTGTTTGTTTAAAAAAAATATTTCTTTGTGTCTGTGTGTGTGTGTGTGTCAGTCATTAAATTATTTTTGCAAGTCATCTTTTTTTTTTTGGAGTCATTTTAACCCTTTCATGCCCCCTGTAATCCGATAACATGATCAGTTGTCCACTGTAAAATATTTTATGTGATTATGTAATTATAAATTTACAGTCATGAGTTATGAGTTGATTTCATGTATTTTATTTGTTATCGCTTCGGAAAAATCAGTGATTGTTTTTTTTAGTTTTGATTTTAATTTAAAGTAATTTCTGTGTTCTGATTTCAGTCAGCTTGAAGTAAAAATGTATGTTTTTAATTTATTAGATTTTTAAAATGAGGTTTAAATGATTTAATTATTTTCAGACGTTTTTTGAAACAAATGTTTTACTATTAAATGAAAAAAAGTCTTTTGCATCCGTTTTGATTTAGCTTCTTTTAAAATGTTCATTTTTCTCTGTATCTTTTTGTTCTTTTTTTGTATTCATTATTTTATTGCTTATTTTTTTCCATTCCTTTCTTTTATATGATTTTTCCATTGGGATTTTGTTTTTACATGTTTTTATCTAATCACCTGAACTATGGTTTAGATTTTTTAATTTTACTTTATTCTATCTCTTGCACTATTGTAATGACTATATTTTTGTAATAATATATATTTTTTTTATGTAACTAAATGTTTTACAATTATTTCATTACCTCCACAGCCACAACAATTCAGTGAAGCATGTTTGACTGTTTTGGATTTTTCTTTTTTTTTTTTTTCATCATTCAACATTCATCCATACATACATAAGTCGAGTTGTATTTCTGTCGAGGTTTCAACCTTGTCTCCTTGCGTTGCACACTTAGATGATGGGTACGGGGGCGTGGTGGTGCCTCTTCCCGAAGAGGCGAGTGCCCAAACCCATGAGAGACGTCGACCATACAATGTAGTAAGTGTTTATGATACATAATTAATGGCGGATGTCTCCCTCAATTGTGCAATATTAATGTACACCGCAGCAGAGTTGCGCCGCTGCGCTCCTCGAGCAGCTGCGACAGCATACAAAATGCTCAATTACCTTGTTTTTTTTAAATGTCATTTTTCCTTGTCTCCTTTTTTTTTTTGTGCATCGTTAAATTCATGCGTAGCTTTTTTTTTTTTTTTTTTTTGGTCTCCCCCCCCAACGTTGACTTACGCTTTTGCAAATATGCCCTGTTTGAAGTGCTTACGACAAATTAAATGAAATATTAAAGAGGTCCCCATTCCAATCTCTGCAGATGGATGATGATGATGATGATTCCCATCATTTTGAGCGAAAGAAAACGTTCTCTTACAAATGAAAAGAGGGGGTGGGGGGGGGGGGTGGAAAAAAAAGACAATTTACGTGATTATCTACAGCGGTGATGGATCCCCTCCTCCTCATCCCACCCCTCTCCCAGAGGGCAGCGCATTTATTGCACCAGTGTCATTGAGAAGCATGTCTGTCGCATTCAAACTCATGTGAAAATTGTAATAAACTCTTTTTGAAGCCTCATCAACTTATTGATTTGATTTGAGCTGCGAAAGCGAGGCCTGGCTGTCATGTGTTCGTCGCCAATGTGTAATAAAAGGAGAGAGAGAAAAAATCTTTGACACCTCTTGAAGTAGACAAAATTGCCTTTTTTTTTTTTTTTCAAGCAGCCGCGACCGACAAGCATGACGAAGCCGCGATGCTAGCGTGACAGCAGCTGCCGATTAAGACAATTTATCGCAAATCAGTGCAAATCATTCTACCTGTTCCACTTCAGGACATTCCGTTGTCATTGACGCCATCTGAGTGACGCGCCAACGTTAAAATGTGGCGCGCTTCACTTCTGGGGAGAATTGTGAAAGTTTTTCCACACCCAAAATAATTGGAAATGATAGAAAAGGAATATTATGTGTCATCAAAATACTTAGTCGCGGCTTTACAAGGATGAAGTAATTTGACTGATTAAAATGATTGTTTTTCCCAATTAAAAAAAATCCCAATACAGTCAAACCTCGGTTTTTGTCCATAATCCTTTCCAGAAGGCTGTTCGTAACCGAAATTGTTCAAAAACCGAAACCACGCTCATTTTAAAATAAAAATGTTTACTGAACACGTCTGCTCACAATGGAAAGCAACACGAGGAAGCGTCACTTCCATGTCTACCCGAGGAAGCACCACTTCCGAGAGGAGTCAAATGGTGCATTCAAGTGCGCTCAGTTTTTCCGAGAACCGAAATTTGTTCGTCATCCGAGACATAAAAAACTCTACATTTTTCGTCGAAAACCGAAATGCTCGAGAACCGAGACGTTCAAAAACCGAGGTTTGACTGTAATTAAATAATTTTAAAAAGTTGAGTATAAATATTTTTTAAATCGTCATGTTATCGATCTTCTGACTATTCTCGTGTTCGATTGCAATTCAGTGGCAAAATATCACAATTTTTCAGATTGTTCTACGACTGTTTTGTCAAATGCTCGAGCCACATTACTTTCCGCTCTTGACACTTGTCATCATCGTTAATTGTAAGCAGAAATATTTGGGCAGAGCATATTTGAAAGCTATTTTTAGAACAGACTTGTGGGCGACTCACGTTACCCTTGGGGCTAACAAGTACCCACTGGCACCATTTTTGTTGTTGTTGGTTTTTTTTTTTTTAGGGCAATGTACATTAATCAACAGAGCGAAAAATGTTGTCTTGTTCCATCCCTCCTCGTCCATGCGAAACTTCTCGCCCTTCCCCTCTCTGCTCGCCACATTCAACTTCACAGAAGCTGCGCCGTTACCGAACTGTGCAAAAGCATCCAGTTAAATTGCACCCGGCTTACAAGTCACTCCTTCTCCTGACCAGCAGTTATTGAAAAACTTGACTTTTTCAAAAATATTCATCGCTACGTGAATCCACGAGTAGCGAATCACAAATTCGAATGGAAACGTCCGCGAGCTTTTCTACCATCAAAGTTCATGACGCCAAAAACGGATTTTTGGTACTATTTTCTACTAAAACCCAAAGTTGAACTATTGGTCGAACTCCCCTCAGCGGCTCTTTTAGAAATCCCCTTTCCCCCGTCGAGCAAATTGCCGGGCTTCATGACAAAAAAAAACGTGGAATTTTCATATCGGGAGAGGAAGTGTATCAGCAGGGGGGGCATCCGGGTTTTTTTTCCAAGCGAACTCATTCGCTGGCAAAACCCCCACAGACCGAGCCCCCCCCCCCGCCCCTTGCGCTAATCGCCCGGCGCACGAGGGGCCCTGGCCATTCATTGTCGTAAGGCACACCGATGAAAAGTCAACGTTATGGAGGGAAAAGAAGAAGCCAGAGGAATTAAGACACATTCCATCGCGCTTGCGAGAACAATGCGTTTTGCTCTTTCGTTACGTCGTCGACCTGCTTTTAATATTCATGCCGGCGATTTGCATAGAAACTTCTTTGACAAAGTTACAGCAGGAAAATCACGTCCAGGGCTTTTCCATTCAAGTTTACAATGAGACTTTTTGAAAAGGTACTTTCAGAAAAAAAACTAAAACCTGTTTTTTTTTGGAATGATTGCAATTTGGCGCACGTAGGCGGAGGTTAATTCCTGTTTACAGATAAGCCCGACATTCTTTTCAAGGTTCTGTTTAATTGCACGTAGCGACAGGACGCAAACAAAAGAAAAAAAAAAACCTGCCGCTATCTGTGTTCCCAAATTTGATTTAACCTCACTTTCTCCTTCGCCCGGACCCCCCTGGTGGATATTCACTTTGTTTACCTCAAATTAAACTTCATATTGTTTACAGCCCGGCGGTCCCTGAACATTTTACAGCGTTTTAGACCCGCGTTTTCTTTATTTATTTTCTCTAATGATTGTAGGGTTGGGATTCATTTGAATGTTCCCCCCCTCATCTGCATGAAAATTATATAATTAACTTTTGATTAACCAGCTCAGTTGAGTTGCCCACCCCACCCACCCAAAGCACACTGGTGAATACTTACCCGGCGCATTTTAATGACTGTTTTCCAATTGAGCGGGCGACCTTTTTCATCAAAGAGCCGCAACTGGGGCCAAAAAACGGCGGCGGGGAATAATCGCGGCGAAGACAATGGCGGGCTCGCGTGTCATCCTTAAATATAACACCAAAGCGCGAGGTGGCGGGAAGCCAAACGCGCTGGGCTCGCCCCCATTGTTTGGCGACGCCGAGGTCACGTCCATTGGCGGACGCCAATGGAAAAGGGACAAGGAAGCGGAGAATGGGCCATTGTTGCGTGTCCTTGCGCAAAGGGAATTCCGTTTATGAAGGGCAAGGCGTTTGTTTTCTTTCTTCTTTTTTTTAACTGCTGTTAGACAGGTTGAAAATTGGGATTTTTCCCCCCTTTTTCATTATTCTATCCCATAAATTACAAGTTTCACGTAAAAGTTTAGTTCTTTTTTACTTTTTTTATTTAAAAAAAAAAAATGTTGCATCCAATTTTTCTACTAATTGGACCAACAGGTTCATCCATCACTTCTCAAGAAATGGTACAGTGAACACCAGCTATCCATCGAGATAAGCGAAAATCTGCACGGGATTAATGACATTTAATCCCAAAAATTATTTACAAAAAATGGAGATGGCTGAAAACAACAAAACAATTAAAAATGACTAAAAAATCAGCAAATAGATTAATCCGCGAGTGCTAAATCTCAAGTCTGTCGGGGGTCCAATGTGGACCCAAATGGTAGCATATTTCAAATGAGAACAAAATATTTGGTTGCCGAATGCCAAATGTTATTTAGTTTACTTTTGTTAAATCAACGTTTTTTTCTCAGAACATTACGACTTTATTGTCGTAGAGCTCTGACACTACACTCCGAACGTCGCAACTTTAATGCGTGTCCTTTTTTATTTTTTTCCAAGGGAACGCTTTTGTTGAATGCTCGTTTATGTACTTCCGGGTCAGTTTGGCTACCGCAGCCTCAAAGCGCGGGCGTTTGAGAGACGACAGTACGCCTCAGATGTCTTTCGCTTACGTATACTTAAGATCAAGAACAGATTTTGTCTTTGTAGTTCAACCCAATTTGTAAGTAAAATTTGATTAAACTCGTCCACGGGTGAAAACGCTCCAACTTTCTTGCTCTCATTACCCGGAAAATGACCCGGAAGTACATAAACGCGCATTTAAAAAAAGGGGTTCTCTTGCTGGACCCTCCGCCCCCCCCCCCCCCCCCCCCATTGTTTGAAACAAAGACAAAAGTTATTTCTCATATTTACTTAATTTTTGTATCGCTGTGATTTATTTCGTCAGATGCAAAGGGAGTTCCTTTCATAATTTAGCTGCTGTAAATTGGGAATTTCTTCATTGTAAGACAAATACAAACGAGTACACAAATGGTAACATATTTGAAAGAACGCCAGAATAAGTTTCGCAATATTCCAACTTTTTTCCTCGTTAAGAGCAAGGCATTCATTTATTTATTTTTAATTTTGGTGCCTTCGGACTTATTTGCTCCATCCAAGACCACATTTGCTCAGCTGTCAATCAACTCTGCATCCTCTCTATCTGCAGAACTTTCCACAACGGTTCATATTGCAAACTTTTATTGAAAATGCGGCAAGTAATAAAGTCATTTTCCAGGTGTCTTGTTGTGGCTCCCGTTACGGACGGAATGATAATTTTCCCCCGGAGGGGTCGCGCCACCGCCGCATATCAATGGCAGCCGAGTGTGGGTCTTACTACATTCCCTCAGGCTACGCACACATCGTCGAAGGCAAAGTCATCTTCAGAGAGCGTCCAAAGTGTCGGGGAGGTCTTCAAGTGACTTGAGAAGGTGCGGTTGTACATCTTAGAACTTGTTGTTAGTGGGGGAATTTTAATTATATTTAAAAAAAAAAAAAAAAAGAAGCGTCGAGGTACGACTTAGTCAAGTCCACGGCATTCTGCTTACTACCGTTTAAGTCCACATGGTGTCACTGTTGAGCTTTTCATGCCAAGTGGCTGCCTCCTCATCCATTCCATCACTTGCAGCAAACATGATAGCAGCCCCCCCCACACCCCCCTCCAACACACACACCACCAACCCCTTCCAAATCTAACAAAGACTTCAGTCAATCACCTAAAGAGTCGTATTGCTACTACTAGAAAGTATTTGGTACATTGCGGTGATCACTAAAAGCATCATCAAGTATTTTGAAGTCTTTCCAGCATGTACAGTAAGGCCTCGCTGCTTCTGCTTCTTCTTGGTTGCTGGCAGGGGAAGTTTCCTGTTGTGCGCGGCTTTGATCGAGAAAGAACAGCGTTAAAGCGGCGGGGGAAAGGAGGAGGTGTTAAATATGAATGACTACAGCTGCGTTTTGATGGATACGTCTCAAAAAGTTACGCGAGAAGAGCTCTCGCCAAAGGGCCCGGAAGTGTGTTTTGTGTTGTGGAAAGCGGCGCTTCGTCTTCGCTTCTCATTCTCGTCGTCGCACATGCGGTTTGTAAGATGAAGTCGTGCGCTTCACGAAATAATGACACCATTTCCTTCTGTTTGGTCTTTTGAACAATCCGCCCATGCCAAGTCTCGGCAGTATGTATTCTTTTTCTAGGTGATGGAAGCCAGCATCTTCCATCGGTGGCGATGTAGACTTTGTCGGCGGTTAAGTCTACGATTGCGTTGACTTCGGGGGAGCGCGGGACTCAGTTTTGAAGTTGGGGGAAACTATCAGAAAACAGCTTGATGTTGTGTCGACAAATGTGCAAGTTTTAAGAGTCGCGTTTAAAAACGAATAAAAGATACAGGAAGACATGTTATACTTTACCTATAAAAAGAGATCCTCTTCAAAGTACAAATGCAAATATTAGTGAAGGTAATCGCGGTATAGTTATTATTGCGCCAAGACAGCACCATTTTACCAAAAGTATTTTTAACCCTGAAAGGACCCCCTTCTCAGAAAAATACACCGCTGGTAAACATGGCCATTTTTTGATACACTTAATTTTGAGAATAACCGATTTTTGTTGTAAAATTAGGTGGCCTGGTAGCATACCTGTCAATCTCGGCTAATAGCTGCCCTTATAAATGATTACGATTCCCCTTACAAAGCAACAAAAACCCGTACAACGGTTTACCGCGCATGCGCGCATCATGCTTTATCAATCCGACCGTACGCAGCGATGAAAAAAAAATATACGATTGAGGATTACTTTTGCTGGTTCGCCGTGACAATAGTAGCGATCGACGACGGCATCGTCGTTGGCTACCAGCAGGTGAGACGATCTGGATTTGAGCCAAAATGGTCTTTGTGAGATCGGTTAACAATTTATTTTTTTTCCCATATAAAAGTTGTAATACGCCGTACGTGATTTGAAATGATTAAAAAAAAACGTATAAAATACGGGGAAAACGTACAAATGACAGGTATGTGGTAGTCGAGTGGTTAGCGTGTCGACCTCCCAGTGCAGCGATTCAATTCCAGCTCCTGCCTTCCTGTGTGGAGTTTGCATGCGCTCCCTGGGCCTGCGTGGGAAAGGCCAAAATACTTCGTTGTACTTAATAACGGAAGGAAACACAAATGTGGCCGTTTTAGAGTCAGTAAACAAATGTGTTTCACTCCTGACAAATCACAACTTCAACTTTTTGACCATTACAGGCCACCATTCTTCTCCACACGCATCTATGTCAAATGAGCTACCGGCTTGCTACTTTAATAAACAAAGGCAATAAAAAAAGATAATAAAAGTTGAAATATTAAGATGAAGGTTCCTTCACAGCGCTGCTGTCTTATTAAGAATCATTTAAAGACCCTCTCCGGTCATTTCGGCGCATATTAACTAGCACGCCGGCTTTGATTCGCAGCTAGCACCGAGCCTGTGAACATTATGAGCCTCGCTAATGGGCGGCTTGGTCCGACGCGAGGGTCCGCCTCTGCTGGGAGGGCAGGCTCAGATCGTGTCGGAGAGGGGGTCGCGGCTAGCCAACTGTAATCTTCAGGGTCCTCCACTCCCGCTGACCTCCATCTAACGGCAGCCCCTCCCTTCCTGCGATGCGGCCCGCCCGTGCCACTGCCGCCACGCCGCCTTTGGCTCTCCCCTTCTCCGCCACCCCTCGCGCGACGCCGTAGCCCGTGTTTGAGGCTCGTCCGGCCGGCCGGCCGCGGCGTGGTAGCGCGCCTTGCCCCCCCCCCACGCTAATGGCAATTAGCGGCGACGGAAAGGGCCCGTCTGCGCTTTGCGAACGGCGAGCGGCACGCAATTAGCCGCCATAACGATAATGCCTTGTTGGGGTAACAAAGAGGCTAAAACAGACTGGCGGTGCGACGGGGAGCGGGGTCCTAATGGTAGGGGAGCGGCACATTCGAACCGAAAGGAGACAAATCAGAAAGATGATCAAATGGACAAAGAATTACAGTTTCCCCCCCCCTTTCCCTCTAATTACCCGACGCTTTCATGTGACAACCGACGGAGGGAGTTTTGAATTCAAGTCAACTCCAGTCAGAGGTCTTTGGGCCTCACACTGAGGTGAGCGCTTTTATTTCATCAAAGAAGAAGAAAAAGCACGCAAGGAGAAAGTCGTGCGGCATGCACGCCAACTTTTATTGATTGGACACAAATGTTTGGACCATTCTCTGATATGGACTTTTGTATGACCGTGTTTAATTGGAATGTCTAGGTAGATGTCTCGCTTAGATTGCAGACTTCTGCCAAGGCTGAATTGTATGAAAGCTTTTTTTGGTGTGCAGGGGCTCCTTGTTGGAAGACGGTCGCAACACGGCATATTCACGAAAAAAAAAAAACGGGATACGAGTATAATGATTACAATTAAATTCACCCGTAAAGGTTTTTGGGGCATTTTAGGTTCATCCCAATATTCCACACTTTTTATGATTAGCGAAAGAGGCTACAAACCGCTTACATAACAGGAAGCCACACACAGTTACTGCCACACTTAGTATTTCATATGATTGTCTTTTTAATATGATCTAAAAGTGTTTTTGTAATTATGACATCTGCATTCGCAAAGGTTAACTATAGATTATGGAGTCTTGACTTACATTTAAAAAGTTCTGTTTTGTCACCACTGTAGTACAGAACACTTCTTTGGAAGCAAGCACCGTATTTGTTTGTTAGCTAGCAAGCTACTTCCTGGTCCATGGAGGCGGATGAATTCATCAAGAGTAAACGGTAAGAAAGCACCAAACTAAAAACTATTGAGTGTTCTTGTTCCATGTACCGTCTCTCTATTAAGTTATTTGGGATTCTGCTTTGTCTCACAGGTGAGATTGGTGCACACTTTTTCACCGAACAACAACAACAGCAGGGCTTGGGTTACTACTACTGTTCTGTCCTTTCCTACAGTATTTTCTCCTCGTCACTTCATCACTATCCCTGACCCACCACTGCTGTCCTGTCCCAACCTGTTCTATTTGCTGTTTCATTGATTAAAAACGTTCCAAATCTTTGTCCATTCTCGTAAATGTACGTCAAAGGGACTTCTACCCCTGTCCTGTCCTGTCATGTCCTGAGCTGTCCTTTTCCATACCTCTTGTCCTTTCCTCACAGGTTGTCACGCTGCCTGTTAATATGGATAGAATACAGCTTTGTAATATTGTTGTTGTGTTATACTTCCATGATGCTGTTTTTGTAATCTTTCCTCTTTGAAACCATGTTCCGTATGACCGCGGTTTGAATAAATAGCCATTCTCAGGAAAAACGTTGCGACATCTAAAGGCACACAAATCCACCAAACTAATCCTTCTAACGGTATGTGTCCTATTTACGGTTTTACTGTGTCAACACGACCGCTGTGAAAAAGGCCATTAAAACAACAAAGCTCGCAGTGGCCGATGAAAATGAATCGCGTAATATGCCGCTCGCAAGGACAATCAACAGATTTCCAACTCTCGGACCTGTGATTCGGCGCCGTCTTGTAGCATCCCGTTGACAAGGAACGAGGATCAAGATCACCCTCATTAGTCTGTTGTATGAGGTAGAGGGTAAGAATCAATGCGCCTCATTCTAGCTGGGCCCTAATAGTGATTTTTTTTGGTTTGTTTTTTGTTCTTATTCACTATTGACTAACCATGCTAACATAATAGATGACACTTCTGCAAGTGATACATCATTAAAAAGTTCAACTTTTATTTTTGACCCTATTAAGCTGCCATACCTTTTGGTACATGCTAGCAAATTAGCCTGTGATTGATTCAGTGCTTATTATTTTTAAATTTTACTTTATCATACTGGGCGCTGCCTAAAACAAAAAAAACCCAGCAGGTTTCTTAGTTTTTGTTTCTTTTTTGGTATTTTGTCTTAGTTTTAGTAGTAATTTGAGTTGTGTTTTTTAAAAAATAGAGTAGTAAATAGTTAGGTGAATTGCAATTCCTAAACAACTCTTTCCATTTAGCTGAACACTCCTACCAAAAATGAATACACTATAATCAATCAATGAAAGCCTTAGCATAAAATTGACATTTTCACGACAATTACAGCTTTCATTCATTTTACAAATGTAAAATGTTGCTTCCATTTTTAATCAAGCACCCATTTTAATTTTATTTCTGAAACAATTTTATTTATTGAAAATGAGCATATAAAGCATTATTAATACTACAGTAATCCCTCGTTTATCGCGGTTAATGGGGACCAAAACCACCCCGCGATAAACGAAAATCCGTGAAGTAGCGACCAATTAAAATCCAGGTAAAAGTCCGCAAAAAGTCTGCAAACGGTCCGTGAGAAGCTCGCAGTTGTTTTGCAGCTTCTCGCGGACATTTTACGGACATAAAAAAAAAAAAAATTAATTAATGAATATGTTTGAAAAAATCCGCCATGCACCGAAGCCGCGATAAACGAACCGCGAAATAGCGAGGGATCACTGTACTTATATTTTTATTATTATTTTTTTTTAGGTGTTCGCCATGGCTCTTGAAACATCGTCGAAGAGAGAAAAAAGTACAAGGCAAAGCCGCAGCGGGCCGAGTAGCAACAAGAACTTTTCAAGTCAAGGCTGTGAGTAGACATCCAGTCGGGAGTACATGTATCTGACTGCTTTTGCTTTTACCTGTATACACAAAAAAAACAACAACAACAAAAAAACATTCCTGCAGTCTCACATGCAGAGGTTTATACACAGGATAGTTTGTTGGGTGTTGTGTGCAAGGAAAAAAGAAAAAAAACAAAACAAAACAAAAAAAACGAGCAAGCCGTTGTCCCCAGAGCAGCAGCCGACTTCACCTTGGCGGAGTAACGCTGTGATATTCTGTTTATTCTTCACTCACTTCATTTTACTCAGAGGAAATCCTCTGGAGATGGCTTATCTTGGAGCTGGAACAGGTGCACTCTAATTTACTCCTATTGCTTGGGGAGCCCAGGGGCCCCTGTAGAGAAGAAAGTAGCGATGTAGCGCACTCCAACTGTAGAGCACAAACAGCCAGAGAAAGAGCATTTAATCGAAAAGAAAGTGGGGGGGAAAAACACCGACCGCAAGCATTTTTTTTTTTTTTTTTGCAGGTTTGGACGCCTGCAAAAAAAAAAAAAAAAAAAGGAGCTGTCATTGAAGTGAACTTTCATTGGTTCGACGCTTGTTTACTTCGCAGGGAGGGGTCGTGCTACACTTGACAAAGCAGATGTTGGGGTGGGGGTGGGGGGCTGTAAGCGCTTGTTTGATGAAGCAAATGCTTTCTTAATGTTTTGGTCCGGGAAGGAAATGTGATGTCCGAACATCGGAATCGTAATGTCGAACGTTCCCGATGGCGTTGATTCCGGAAGTTGTCTTGCTTTGGAATCGGCGCATCGAAAGTCAAACAAAATGACAAACTGAAGTCGGGTTGAAGTCCGAACATTGCATGGAAAATACAAATTCGTTTAGAATGTCACAAACGACGTAAAGTCGTAAAGGCGAATACTCTTCATGAACGACGTTTAGTGACAGCTAGCAACAGTTGTGTAAATGTTTGGCAAATTGTTTGTGAAAGACAGTTAGCAACCATTAGCGCCCAGGAATGTACAATTTTTTTTTTAAATGATAAATTTATCTCCTAGATTTTTCTTTTCGAATGAGGTTTTGTCCAAATAAAATACAGAAGTATTATGGAGAAAAAAAAGGATTTAACATTATGACTATTGGTCTCATGATATTCAAACTTTTCTCCGATTAATTATGATTGTTTTTTTCTAACATTGACATATTTCTCTGAGAATGGTTTTCCCCATAAAATTACATCCTTTTTTTTTTCTTAAATAATCATACTATGACTTCTTTGTCGTAACATTCTAGATGTTTTCATTTACATTTTTTTTCTGACACCTTGACACGATTTTTTTGGGTCATATGGTGACTTTTGTAGTCATGTGAATTTTCTCTAAAAAAACCGGATTCAATGACATCTTGTGACTTTTTTTTTGTAATGAGACTTTTTTTTTTTTTGTATTTGTAAATGGAAGCCATCTCATAAAATTGTGACTGTTTACCTCAGAATCTTATCCATTCATCCACACTTATATTTATTTGTAAAAATAAATATATATATATATTTGTGCTAATAGTTAACTTTTTTTAAACGTTAACTATTAACTAACCTTGTTTTTCCCCGAGTAACACAACGCTGTGGATTGTCGCAACTTTACTTGATTGTTTTCACTGTGTTTCCTTGTTCCTTCACACTCTCCAGCTTTCACCTGTGAATTTACTCCCCAATTCCTTTCCTTGGTAGAACTGTGCTCGTGTTTTTTTTATTTTGTGTGTGTGTGTGTGTGTGTGTGTGTGTTTTGAAGAGTGGAGCTGCTATGTTATTTGTTCGCTATATTATAAGTCTGAATTCAGTCAGTATTTTTGTTTTGTGTTGTTGCTCCCCAGGGAGTTACGCAATCAAAGCAGATGCCTGGAGCGGTCTGGAAAAGCGCCCCTTGTGAATAAGAGAAAATCTTGTACACAGCAATTTTTGTGTGTGTGTGTGTGTGTGTGTGTGTGTGAAGGCGGGGCATGACAACAAAGCAAATATAAGGCATTGTTCTCCCTGCGCTGCACCTTTTTGAAAAGACAAGCCGCGGCATGTGTCACACCGCTTGACTGTGTTCACCACGGTGGGAAAGGAGAGCACCTCTTTTGCACTTATGAATGACAACCTGACTCGTATTCATATCTGCAAAGTGGCAATTTCACCCTGGATCAAATACAGTCGATTCTGAAGCATCTGCTTTGTTTTGTTTTGTTTTGTTTTGTTTTATAATATGCAGGCAAGTCCAAATTTTGGAGTTGCGCACCTTCGGTGCCACAATGTGTGGTTTAGCTTCATGCTAGGAAACGGCGCAAAATGCCTTTTTCACACGCTCGCGGTTAGCATTGATAGAAGTCACAGGTTGTGCGGAGAGGGGAGGGTTGAGCAGTTACACATGGAGGAGGATGTTCTGTTGATGAATGTGTGTATTCACAAAAAATAAAAATAAAAAAAAATAAGAAAAATGTGCTGCTGGTACTGCTTAGCATGAGTACCACATCGTGAGTCGCCTATGGGTTTGTTCGAGAAATAGCTCACCAGTGATAAGACATCGTGACTGGGAATAATTTAATGATAATTAAAGAATGTCGAAATGTTAACATTTATTGAGTTGTTTTAACATGGTACAGATTTCTTCCGCACCAAATATTCTATAATTTGTCAAAAAATCCTGTATTTATCTCCTCAAATAGTTCCAAAAAAAAAGGTTATTTTACAGCTGTCATTCCTGTGACAGCGCCATATTTTTGCTCGGAATCAAATAGGGGGGGCCCCATGCCGAGCATCCGCGGGGGCCGTCACGCCATATATGCGGCGGGGCCCAACTGTCGTCGCCTTTTCCGTTTGTGGCTGTGCGTGACTGCTTTATACTGCCCCCTCCTGGTGGCCCAGTGCGGGCACACCGGAAGTAGCCACACAACTAATTGGATCGTGGCATTTCCATCCCCAATGCACGAACTGTTCTTACATTTTATTTAATTATGTTATTAGGCTCCATTTCTATCATCGGCAGTATTATTGATAGTATAAAACACAAAGTGTTAGTTTTATACACGGTATGCATATTTAATGAGTGCGAGTGTCCCCCTGGCGTTTTTTTTGGTGTTTTTTTTTTTTAATGTGTGTGCGTGCGACATGTTTTGCGGCGAGATGATTGTATATGCTTGAGGGACTTTTTGGACTTGTTGTCAAGTGGTGAGCGTTTGAGCCAATCAATAGCTGTCCATCCTGTGGCACGCTCATACGCCGCCATTAGGAAAGGAGCCTGCTTAAAGCAAGCTCAGCCAATACCATTAGCCCTCGCCTAAGGGCAGCTCCGTGCCTTAGTCAGGGGTAGGCACCTGCCCCTGCCGCCCCTCGCCCCAACCGACCCCCCCTCTTCCCCTTAACCCCAACTCCACCCCCCAACCATTAAGAGCCTCCCGTGAGACTTCATTTGGACACATCGGCCAAAGAGCACTTCTTTATTCCCTCTCTTTTCTTTCCCCGGCTCCACCAAAAATCAATATGTGCCCCCCCCCCCCCGCCCTCTTTTTTTGTCTTATTTTCACAATTTTGCCTCCATATTATTCTCTCCCCTGCCCAAAACAACAACCCAAAAAATAATCATGCACACGAGTTATCTCTTTTTTTTAACTCCTGCGTGTGTCTTTTCCTCTGCAATTTCCTGCTCCTAATGTTCCCGCCCCTCACAGGGAAAACTGTGCAGGAATAATTAAATTACATTCGTTCAGCAGAGAGGCCGCAAAATTCTCAGCTATGTTTCAACAAATAATGCCGGAAATTTTCCATGGGGAAATTTGGGCGCTAATTTGTACAGACTTGGAGTTATAGACACAAACATGGGAGGGGGGTGGGGGGCGTTTTGTTTTGCCGTAAGCAAGCCTGCACTTCAGCTCATGATGTATGACCCGTGCACTTAATAATGCATTTTATTATCATGTCAATTGTTTTTGTTTAACATTTAATAATGCTGCATCTTTATGTACTTTGCATCTTTTCGCAGGGGTTTTTAATAGTAATGAAAAAAATATCATTCGTTCAGAGCCACACTGTCACGACAACATGTAAAAAAAATGTTCATTTGGTGTACGGCTACAGCAGTTGTAAGGGTGTCATTTTAATCGCTGAAATTATTAGAGGAAAATTGTCATTTTAAAAAGATGAAGTCCTAATTTTACAAGCAATAATTAGATTAAAATCATAGTATGAATATAATTTTATGAATGTCAATATTCGCACAGGGAAGTGTCGCGTTCGAACCTTTTTTTTTTCCCAATTTTTTTCTCACATTATCCAACTTCCTTTTTTTTAATAGTCTGACTTTACAAATTACATATTTTTCTTGTCAGGCAACTTTCGTCTTCATTTCAAATTTCTCCTACAGTTTCGTAATACTTTGTAAAATCTTCCAACTTTTTATGAACTATTTCCCTTGAATATGGCTTTCTTCATGTCACGTGACAGTGCTATCCTTGTTCTCGCAAAAGGCCCCCAATATTTTCCTGTCATCGTAGGACTATTCTCATCGAATCACACTGATAAATGAAAACGATACGTTTGACTTTATTTTCAAAAATTTTGTGTTGCTTTCTTGTCATATGATTTCATTTCATAGAATCCAGCACATAATGCAATCGTATTCTCGCGTCAATATTCTTGCAAATTTCCCCGTGCGGGACAAATGTTTTCTTATTCTTATTCTTATTCTTACAAAACAATACCACCTTATTTTGACTTATTCAATGAATGTTATGGATTTTACCCTCATTTTAAAAAATCTCGGAATAATTCGACTATTCTTATTGTTTGAATAAATGAAATTTGAATTTTTCTTTTTTTTTTTAAGTGGAACTTTTTTTTTAATTGCACGATAAATATTGGTTCAAAGTCACACATCCACCAGTCGTCATCACCCGAAAAAATAGGCTGCAATTCAACCTAATTGCATCTTGTTATTATCATGATTAATTTTCCATTATTTTTCCACCCCGTGAAATTGCTTGACATTCCCCTAATTCCTCGTGCAAACGAATCGGGATTGTGCAAGTCTCCTTCATGGCGATATCAAACACATGTCCCATGGTGAGCGGCGATGGGGGTCACTGTGCTCCGGTTTTGACCCCGTGTTATTTTTTTATGAATTCTCCTTTTCCCCCCGCCGCTTGCAGGCGGCCCGGCGTGTAAGTCATTTGTTTTTGACACTCAATGAGGGAGACATCAGCGCTGAAATATCTGAGCGGTAATGAGCGCACTTCCTGCTCTGACCGTGTCATAACGCCGAAGCCCTGGAGAGCGAGGCGAGCGGGGCCGCCGCGGAACGGCTCTTGGCTGATTCTCCTTTTTTTTTTTTTTTTTTATTGCCAGACCGATGACCTCGCGCAAAGTTTCTGGGCCTCTCGCGTGCTGTCATAATCCGTTGTTGTAAGTGTAGTCCTCAAAACAAAAAAAACCCCAATAATTATAAATAAATAAATAAAATTGGCATCAAAGTACCATTCAGTTGTATTTAACCTTTTGGTATGATACATTTGCAATTAATTGAGAGCAGTTTATTTTTAAACACGGATTTAGGCGTAGCTTTCTGTCACTTTTTTCTGTGCACAATTGAAACTTTGAGTACCAACTTTCTGTTTTCTAATTTCTAATTTCTGTAGTAGTAGCACCAGTAGTAGTGGTAATTTTCATTAGTGAAAAATGAAAATTTTTTTTTTTTTTTTTACAAATTTAAGACATAAAAAAATGTGTTTATTCAAACCAGAAAAAATAAATTTAAGAGAAGTATACGTTTAAAAAAAAAATAGTGCACAAAATGAACCGTGGATGACGTACTATCACGATAGTCAAACGTTGACTACGAAGCGAACTAAACTTCCCACAGCACTGATTGGACAAGCAATGTCATGTGATCATCTGCAGCCAGTGGGGGCCAAGTGGGCGTGTCATAACTAACCGACGTGTTGAGTCGGGTGTGTCTTAACCTCCAAGGCAGAGGCTCCGTCGAACCCCTGAGACCGATTCACCCAACCCATGGGGTTCGATCGAACCCAGGTTAAGAACCACTGTACTAGAGGTATTCGGAGTAGCTGTTGTAGTAATCGTAGTTGAGAGAGGTAATAGTAGTCGTAGAACAAGGAGGCGCACAAGCCCGCGTAAAGAGAGTAAAAGTACTGATTGTAATTTCACTCATGGAGTCCAGCACGTCATCACCTAGCCTACAACTGTTCATTAACGGGAAAAACGGCAAAGGTGACCTGACAGAGCTTTCGTAGTTACAGCCTCTTGGGTTGCGACTTACTGCGCCAACTTGGTTTCTATTCAAGAAGAATAGCACTGTATTGTACAAAACCATAAAACACTTCTATGCTACTGTACTTGGTTAGTACTTACTGCTACAACTGTGTTTCTATTAAAGATTAGCACTCTATGCTATTGTACTTTCATGTTTGTCATTATGGTTGAATATTTATTTATTTTTTTAAGGTGGTACATGGTTGTAAAAATGTTGAGTTATTGCATCCGAGAGTTGGGGGTAGAGGGTGGCGGGCGAGGTGGGCTGGCCTCTCTTCACGATAATAACTGTGAAGAGTGATCGCCGCTTGCAGAGCGCTGGCCATTTCTGCGGCCGCCTTTATCGATCGGGGGCCCTAATGAGCAGCCGCCGAGCTGCGGCTAATGGTGTTGTGTCTGCTGTCCTCGGTCAACGCCCACGTTGAGATTAGCCTTTTCAGGAAGGGGTTTTGGGGGGGGGGATGGAGTGTCGAGGTTTTGCCAGTCCTGAGCCCTCGGGCTGCGAGCGACACACTTCAGGGGTCAAGGTGAATCTCAAACCAAGCGGAGGGCCTCGTCCCCTCCTTTGCTTTTCAGCAGGGGGGGGGGGGCAAAACTTCTGCAGTCCCACAAAAACTGAAGTCTGCAGATGAATTTGAATGTATTTTTGTTTTTTATAAGATTTGCATATGTGGAAATATTAATAATAGGAAGAATGACAATAACAACAACTATTATAATAATAATTATTATTATAATATATTATATAAGTTGCCCTGCGATTGGCTGGCAACCGATTCAGGGTGTCCCCCGCCTACTGCCCGAAGACGGCTGGGATAGGCTCCAGCACCCCCCGCGACCCCAGTGTGGCTAAAGCGGTTCGGAAGATAAATGAATGAATATATTATTATAGTATTCCAGTTAAGAAGAAGAATAATAATAATTCTTCTTCTTAGCTGGAATACTTATATTGACCCAGCCCGATCAATTTTGAAGGTTTTAGGGGACATGAAGACGAATTTGCATCCAATTTGTACGATGCCAAAGACATGACACAGGAGAGCCGTCCACCGCGTTAAGCTAGCCGTTCCTTGCTAGCGATGGCGCGGGAATCTCCGCTAGCCAAACAAACATCAGGCAGAGATGGCTTTTATTGCTCGCAAAGTCATTACTTAGACTTAATCGTATTAATTGAAGTAGCGGTAATAGTTGGAGTAGTAATAATAGCAATAGTAGTAATAGTAAAAGCACTAAAATGACTAATAGTAGCAATAGTCGTAATAGCAGTTGAAGTTGCAGTACCGCTAATAAATGTCATAGCAGAAGTGGTGGTGGTCGTAGTAGGAGTACAAAGTAGCTGCTGTTCTAGTTCTAGCGCCAGTAGTAGTTGTTGTAGTTGTACAACAGGCATTAGTAGCAGCACTGACTGTGTTTTCACTCGCTGAGACAGCACTTCAATTCCATTTGTCAGTTAGCGTGGCAGATCAGACACGCATACATTCGAGGTGAAGTCATTGAATATTTCCCCAATGAAGCCAACTGAACCCAACGGGTAAGATGACTCCTCAAGCCATTCATTTGAAAGTTCTGGTACCACTCATGCGGACCTTCAGAATGGACTCCCAAACTCTTGTCTCGTTTGCATGAGCGAGCTGTGCACTTTGTGTCTTTGTTTAATTGTCGTTGTAAAAGAGTCGCCGCCGGAATGGAGACTCCGGCAAACTGCTTGAGTGCTAACAGGAGACCGCCATTGACAGACTGCTAATGGCTTATTTGACTTCGGAGATGGCCCTGGCACAAACGCCGCCGCCCCGCCGCCGTACCCTCGGCGGCCATCGGCGGTGGTTCGGCGTGGACGACATGCGACAACTTCAGCAGATTCCCCCCCCCCCCACCAACCCCCCGCCCACGTAAGTGCCCACCAGACGCCCGGCGTGCCAGTCTTCGAAGAAAGACGCTCATGGTGACACGGGGAGCCGTTGGTGGAGCCATAAAAGCCACAAACCTGCTGTCGTGGGGTCTGGGGGGGGAAGGTGGGCGCGGGGGTTGGCTTTGACAATTAAAACAAACGCGCCCACACACACATCAAAACATCTTCATGACCTTAAAACTGGATCAACAATGCAGCAGCGATTCAGATTGAATGCAGATATTTGATCGGTGGTGTCTTGAGATGACCTGACTTCAGCGTTCTTTGAGATACTAACAATTATTTTCATAATCGATTATTTATTTATTTTTGGGTGAGTTGGTGAATCATTGAAAAAAAAAAAAATCAATCCCTTTCTTGAAAAACAGGAAATGATTTCGAGTTGACAGATACATTGATGATGATTCCGTGAGTGGTTTGGGCTGTTGCATCCCATCAGAAAATTGGCAAAACAAAAACAAACACAAAAAAAAAACACTGCACCTCGAATGTCCGCAGTTTTCATCCAAATACAGTCAAACCTCGGTTTTCGTCCATAATCCGTTCCAGAAGGCTGTTCGAAAACCGAAATTGTTCGAAAACCGAAACCACGCTCTTTATAAAATAAAAATGACTGAACACGTCTGCTCACAATGGAAAGCAACACGAGGAAGCGACGCTTCCTCGTGTAAGGATGGCGAGAGGAGTCAAATGGTGCATTCAAGTGCGCTCAGTTTGTTCGAGAACCGAAATTTGTTCGTCATCCGAGGCATAAAAAACTCAACATTTTTGGTCGAAAACCGAATTGGTCGAGAACCGAGACGTTCGTAAACCGAGGTTTGACTGCCTTTTTAGCAAATAACAGAGGATGTCTTGATTTGCGTTGTACAAGCAGACGATCGGCACATTCCGAAAACTTCACGTTGGCATTGACGCGATATATTCGAATTGTGTTTGGACGCAGCGCTCCCATTGGAAGATATCCGATACATATTGGATTTTTGTCCACATTTGGAAAAGGCTAGACACCAATCTGACAATATCGGATTCCGATCGGTGTATTTTTTATGACGTCAAGCTGGACTTTGTGTGCTATCGAACATCCGATCCCTACAATGATACGCGCTGAGTTTGGAAGTTCTTTCCATTCCTGCTGCCGTGACGCATATCTGAACCGTGCTTAAAAAATAAATAAATAAATAAATAAATAATTCTGAATTTCAGGCTAAATCCAACCTGACGCTCAGTGGACACTTCCTCGGCGGCTTCGGCGGTAGCGCGGGGGGATGCATTCTAATGAGGAGCGTTTGGAGTCACACTGGCGTGTCCTGGCAAACGGCGAGCATGTAAAACAGACGTGTCAATTATTCAAGGCGAGCAGGAGGATGTATGGAGTGACACGGGAGGGTGGACAGGGGCCGACTCAGCCCCGGGCACAACCGAGCCTGCCGCTTTGATGCCAGTGTGTGGGCCTGCAAGGAGCGCTGGGTAATCCGGAGTCGAAACCAAGCGCTCCTTCCTTTATGTCCCGCTTGTATTTTTTAAATTTTTTTTTTTTAACCCCCCCTTCGGACGGACCCTGGCCTGCTATCTATCGCACATACATGAACAGCACGTACACACGGCGACATGCAATGACATGAAAGCGGGCCTCCTTTGTTCATGAGGCAAACAGGAGCAGGCAGCACATGTTACAGATAATAAAAGTTGCGAGCGGCTGATTTTGGCGGCGGCATTGTCACGCCGCCGACATTACTCATTTATACAATGAACACTAAAAGTTCTCCCCTCCCGAGCCCCATACAATAGCAAGCTTAATTACATTAAGTTTGGCGAGGGAGGAGGCGGAGGGCGGGGGGGGGGGGGGGGGGGGGGGGGTTAATGGATGACATTTTTGCAACACGGCGAGCGCTCCTTCTAATAACAATGGGAACCCAAATAAGAACAATTAATATGCATAGCGGAGGCCAATGAACTTAATTGTCAAGTTGCTTTTATCAACCTGTCAAAGGGTTGACAATTAAAACGGGCCGTGTTGAAACTTTAATGAGCGGCAAGTAGCAGACGAGGGAACAAAAAGACGCCGGCTTCAGCCGTCATGAAAGACACTACACGACAACTGGCCATTATTATTTCCTTTCAGGGATGAAACTATGCAAATCGCATGATGCATTTTTAAATAACGAGTCAATGAGTGATATTTAATTTATCGCCTATACTCTTAGAATGAATATTTCATGCTGTTTTTAAGTTGACGAATTCATTAGGTAATTTGGCAAGCGCGTCGGGTTCTTTCGGGCGTCGTGTGCGTCGGCGACGCGGTGCAGACCTTGGAAACAAAAGTTTGGAGCTGGTTTGAAAACCGAATCACCGTTCACAAAAAAAAAAATAAAAAATGGGATTGTAACAAGCATGCCAGGCCACTAGTTGGCGATGTCACCATGTAAGCAAACGCATACTAGCTGTCTGTACACAGTCCGAAGTGACAGAAAATGTCAAAATTACAACCCGACATTGTTCGTGATGTCGCAAAACCCTGACGTGAGGCTTGTTTGGCTTTTTTTTTTCCACAGAGAAGATAATAGAGGAGTAAACATCGCAAGTAAGCTAACTAACTGTTAGCTTCAACACGCTTATCTTGTACAGTCAAACCTCGGTTTTCGAACGTCTCGGTTCTCGACCAATTCGGTTTACGACCCAAAATTCTGAGTTTTTTTATGCCTCGGATGACGAACAAATTTCGGTTCTCGAACAAACTGAGCGCACTTGAACACACCATTTGACTCCTCTCGCCTTCCTTACACGAGGAAGTGACGCTTCCTCGGGTAGACGAGGAAGTGACGCTTCCTCGTGTTGCTTTCCAGTGTTCAGTAAACATTTTTATTTTCAAAAAGAGCGTGGTTTTGGTTTTCGAACAATTTCGCTTTTCGAACAGCCTTCTGGAACGGATGATGGACGAAAACCGAGGTTTGACTGTCTATCACTTGTATTTTCACTGGTGTCGGCAGTACTTCATGATCAAACTGAAGCGAAATGGTATTTTGGCTCCAGACAACTTTCCATATGTCCTATTCAACACGCTTATCTTGTATTTCAAAGTCCCACTAAGACAATAATGCCGCCTTCTGGAAACTTTTACTTTCGGGCCTGTTTCCCCAAACTTTTTTTCATGCTCCAAAAAGCTTTTGCTGTGTATACAAACAGCCGAAATCGTGCTCTTTCCCCCCCCCCCCCTCTCTCTCTCCTCAATCTGTTTTCAGTTGAAAGAGGTGCAGTGTAAACAGCCCCAAAGAGTCTGTCAAGGAGAACAGCCTGTGCCATGTTTGCGCCCTAGGAAGGAAGCATTCTGGAGTTCTTTTTTTTCCCGCCCCTTCCCAACATTGACACGGACGGGCATGTCTCGGCTCCAGAAGGGAGCGTTGGTGGGGGTGTGGGGGTGGGAAAGTGCTGACTCACTCCCAGTGCGCTGGTTGTTGTTCTCCCTTACAGATGTGACCGTTAATAGGCCCGCATCCATAATCATTAGTGTGTCTCAGTGCACAGGTACCCGATGGGCCCCCGTGCGTCTGCCATTTGGTCTCGGTTCACCGTGCCTGCCTGCAGATGTGAGACGCGCACACACACCTGCTCGGGGGGAGGAGGTTGGCGAGGGGGGTTTTTGCTGGGTGGTGTCTCTGGAACGGACTGCCGCCATCCGTCACAGCTCACGCCGCCACGGCCCGCTCTGTCGGAACAAGGCCTCGGTTCCGGTCGGGCGGCCCTCAGACTGCGGGTCAGCGGCCGTCTCTCGTGATGAATCATATCCTCCTGTCCCTTCACGCCACAGCGAGCTGCCCCCCCACCCCCCGAAAAACCTCCTTGCGCTTGGCCGAGCGGCTCAGGTTGGGGCGGCGAGGTGAGGACGCCACCTTAAGGAGAGACCCCCGAATAATGATCTGGGCGGGCATCTCTCGGGCGGGCACCGGGCCACGCTTCACACTACTATTTGTTGACGTGCGCATGCATGTGCACGTCGCACGCCGGCACGCCTCCCATCAAGTCCTAATGAGGCCAGCTGGCTCCGAGCGAGGACCAAAAACCGGAGAGATGACGGCGGCGGCGGTCCTGGCTCGTCTCTCCTCTTGCACCCAAACCTCTCGCTCTCCTCGAGTTATCTCGGAGGAGCACGGGCGGCTGAGCGCGCGTCCGCAGATCGCTCGCCGGGTAGATTTGGAAACGGCCGTGGTGCGTTTGTTAAAATGTTCCGTCAGTGAAAGTCCACGAGCGGACGTGCAGAACAAGACGGCAACAAGGGGGGGGGGGGGATGCGCTTCAGAACAGCAAATAGGAGGAGATCTTGCCCGGCAACATAGTCCAGGGAATTATATGAAAAAATAATATTCCGTTTCTGCACGGAAACTACAGTAGAACAGCAGATGAAATGCAGGTGCCGCATTTCCTCAACAACACGTAGCATTTATTTTTTTTTTAAACCCATTCATGCACCAATAATGATAACCTGTCACCTGATAACATGAATAGCTGTCCACTGTCGATCCAAATGATCTCATCTGAAATCCTACACTCAACGTAAATTACTTTATACGTTAATCAAATCAAACAAACACTTTATATGGCTTGTAAAAAAAGTCACTCTTTTTATTTTTAATTAAAACACATATCACACTACACCTGATCGAAATATACTTTTAACCCTGGAGAACCCACGGGGGTCAAATTTGGCCCCTATAAATTCTGCTATTCAAATGCTACCCTTAAATCCCAAAGGGTCAAATTTGGCCCTCATCCTAAATTAGGATTAAAGCATTGAATATTTGAAAAAAAACAACATATATTTTGGTGTTCAGTGGACATATAGCAGTCATTTAATGTATAATGTACCGTAATTTCCGGACTATACGCCGCGACTTTCGTCACACGCTTCCAACTCTGCGGCTTATTTAATGAAGCGGCCTATATAAAGACTTTTTTTAACGGCCGCCTGTGTACCGTCTTTTCCTTTGTAAATATCTCATGTAACAATATGGGCACCTGCGGCTTATAGACAGGTGCGGCTTATGTGTGTACAAAATGTTTTTTTTTCCTTTAAAAATGTAGTGGGTGCGGCTTATAATCAGGTGCTGGTCTATAGTCCAGAAATGACGGTAATCATTTTCCAAAGAAGAAAAGGGTTCAGTATAGCCCCCCTATATGTACGTAAATAAAAAAAAAAAACACACATTCAAATAATCCTTTTGAGGAATGCGATACCTGGGGCAAAAAAAAAAAAAAGGCGAACCGTGGACTGTAACTATTCGACTCATCAACCAACGCCACTCAGTAAAGACCGCCAAAGCCAAACACTAAAAGCAACACATTTCTGGATGAGCTTGCGTTACACGATTCCGCTTTAGCCCTATATGGTGGTGACCAAAAACAGCATTTTTATTTCAAATGTTAGTACTTTATACCAATTTCCTATCCAAATCTGCCTCAAAAAGGACTTCAATGATTTCCCCAAACTAGCTACCACAACCATTACAACTCTAAAGGCCAAATATGAAAAATGAACTCAAATTTTGTCATGTGGTTCTCCTGCCAGTAGTCCACCTTACAATTTGGGTGACAACAAAAACATTTCTGTCAGGATACATTAGAAGCCCCCCCAAAAAAAACCCTTAAAAGATCAACTTAACGATCCAACCAATTCACTTTGTGGGCGGGGCCAAACAGAGTAGTCGACTAGTTGACCAATCAATGAGCTTGAAGTTGACAAGTCGCTCATCATGAATTTTTGGCTTTTTGTCTCGCCCTTCACCACCGAAAGATCTTCGTGAAACCGGTCCGTGGTGCAAAATTCGGCTGGCGACCGATGCATTAGATTGAAGAAAAAGAAAAAATGTCGTGACGCCATGATTAACTCTGACTCGACTCTCGTCACACTCGCTTTGACTTCAAAATCCGTTAGACGCGCCACGCCCTAGTGAGTGTCCCTCATGTGCGCTACGAGTCGTTGTGACAGGAACCTGGCATTTGATTTTAACGCCTCCGAAAACGCTCCAAATAAAATGGACATCAATCAGAACGTAAACCCTCCGAATGGGCCGAGATTCTCTCCTTCTCGCATTCTAAAATGTTCCTGCGCAGGGCAGACGTGCGGAACAAACAACAAGGGCTGCGCTCGCCGCGTCGACAGGAGGAGTTGCGCTTTCGGAACAGCAAAAAGGAGGAGATATGCCCGCGGGCGCAGTCCAGGGAATATATGGAAACACAATATTACACTATCGCTACAGTAACTACAATAAAAAAAAAAAAAAAAGAATCAAATAAAACAACAGATGAAATAGCGGCACTCGGCACTCCGAAACAATCCACATCAATTGCCATATTTCTAATTTCGCCCCCATTATCGCCGAGCATCTGTTTTTATTGTTATTATCAGGCGGATCATGCTGCAGTTAATTCCGCCGCAGAGCAATTAGAGCCATTTCGCATTATTAACAAGCATTATTGTTGATAAGGGCCAAAGTGGTCTGCAGAGAACGGCGCCTTGTCCAGCCTGTTACTTGGCATCCGCTAATGTCCATGTGGGTGAGTAATTCCGCATCTCCTTGACAACTACACAATAATAAGGCCGCTATTAGCAACAACGGGCGATGCTGCTTATCATTTGTACATGCAAATGATGTGCCGGGGCGCTCAAACATGTGCATGCATTAGCGCCGCACACACATAATGAGTTCACACATGCATAAGTATGTGTGTATCAAGATCAATTTATGCACAGATGAATATAAACAATACACAAGCCCCCCCCCCCCCCTTCGCACCCCCTTTCCCTTCATCCAATCAGCACTTTAATAAAGCAGCCCAAACATTTTTTTTTTCTTTTTCTGTACCCTGGAAGAGAGGCCAGACCAGGGGGAGCACCTTAACAGGTAGCCCCCGGGTGCTTAGCAGAGTCGGTCGGGCAAGCCGAGGGGGAGGAGAGTGGCTCTGGGAAAGGGGCCGCGGTACTCTGCTTGCTCTCTGTCCACTGATTATGAAGCAGGTCCCAGACGGGTGCCTTGAGGAACCCCCCGGGCAACTCACAGCCTCCCCTCTCCTCTGTTACAGGATCTGTCACTGGGGGATTCTGAGTGAAGTGTGAAGAGGGGAGCGCGTGTGTGTGTGTGTGTGCGCGCGTGCGGGTGGGTGGGAGCGACGCGGAGAATTCTAAATAGGTGCGGGCTCATTTCTCTCATTTGTTGTCTCTTTGTTTAGTTTTGTTGCAGTGACGACGCTCGACGGGCGAAAGACAGCAGCGCGCGGTCGGCCTTCAGCTCATTTCACTTGCGAGGCCATGTACTGTTCGTGCCTGCACGCGCCCGCCGTTCTCCACTCTGGGATGGTTCGCGGCGGGCTTCGCGGCACACTGGAGACAATCCAAATTCCGAAGAAATTCATATCCGGAAAAGGCACGATTCCAACGAGAACAAGGCCTTTGCCAAAGCTGGAGTATTCAATGCAAATGTCCTGATGTGCTGTTCCATCATAGTCCCGTCGGTGGCAGGAACAACAAAATACAGTTTGAATGTAATTCCTTGATCCACACCAACATTTATTTACCTTCATTAGCTAGCTAGCTAGCTAATTAAAATAATTGAAGCATATGCTAATTAAAGTCAATTAGTTAGCTAGCCAGCTAGCCAGCTATGTAGCTGTAATTAGTTTGCTAGCTAGCCCAGTTATCGAACTAACTACAGTAATTGTTTGCTAGCTAGCTAGCTAGCTAATTAAAATAATTGAAGCATATGCTAATTAAAGTCAATTAGTTAGCTAGCCAGCTATGTAGCTGTAATTAGTTTGCTAGCTAGCTAGTTATCGAACTAACTACAGTAATTGTTTGCTAGCTAGCTATCGAACTAACTACAGTAATTAACGATTAGCTAGCTACATAGCTGGCTAGCTAACTAATCAACGAAGCAAACAACGTACAAAAACTTCATTTCTATTCATATGTTTTGAAGATTTTGAAGCAAATTCAGTGAACAATGCGCCAAATGAACAGCCACTTTTGCCCGTTTACATTTGTTATTATTTTGCGAATATTGAGAGGACGAGACACGTAGCCGACTGTCAAAAAAAAGTGGTCATGGACAGATTGCCGAATGAACTTGCTTTGGATGAACTTTGGTTACGTTAGCATTCCCCGCATGGCGATCCGTCATGAAAATGAGAGGGCAACGATTTATTATTATATATACATATATTTTTTAATGTTAAGAATAATCTCAAAGATAAGGAGACCGCCACATCTTTCTCTCTCCTACCTTAAAAATCACCATTTTGGTACAGGCGCTAAAAAGAGGAGGTCGGAGCATTTGGGCTCATCTATAACTGAAGTTTTGCTGACATGTCAGATTTACCTTTCACATGGTGTGCGCGATCGTGTGTGGCAAAAAAAAATCCCCCCCTCTAGAAAAAAAAAAAAAAGGAGGAGAATCATAACTAATGAGGCCATTTAGCGCCCAGCACCTGACTTTGGCCCGTGATCTCCAGGAAACATTAGAGGCAATTTGCCATCCACTTCTGGGCTGCTGTCCTGAACGTTATCAATGAGCTTGTCAGGGGCACACCTCACCTCCCTTTGTTTCCTGCAGCACGCGGTCCCCCGCCAGGGTCCCCGACGCCTGCTCCCCGGGCCCCCGAAGAGGAACCGGCGGCACGATGTCACACACCTGTTTGGCTGGAGGCTGCGGCCCGGTGACGCTTGCAGCCGCGGGTGCCGCGTTGGCACCTTTGCCAACTGAAAACTGCCTCCCACCAACCCCCCCCCCCCCCCCCCCCCCTCCCCTTTCCCTCGTCGTTGCCTGCTACGCCCCGTGGATGTGTCAAAATGGCAGATGATGGTTGGGGTTTGTGCAGCTGCTTGGGAGGAGGAGTGCCAAAGGCGCTCGTTTCCTGCGGTGAGTTTTAATTTGCTCGACGCGCGTCTTCTAAAAAGAACACCGCCGCCGCACCCGCTCTTACAAACACATTGCAATGAGCAGACGCATATTCATAAATCGGGGGGCAGCACGGTGGACTCGCGGTTCGCACATCTGCCGCGCGGTCGGGAGGGCCTCTCACGATGATTGTGACAAGTCAACAAAATATGGATTCCTGCCTAAACACATTCCACGACAATCGCCGGGCGAACGACGCAAACTTGCTCTACGAAAATGGAATATTTAGTTATGATATCATTTTTTTAGTTTTCCAAGTCAGCTACAGTAATGACCAATATTTTAAAAAAACAATAACGGTGTAGGCCTAAGAGTTTAAAGAACTTGTTGTAAGCCACTGTAACGTGATATATATTTTGAACATGAACCAAGCCCCCCCCCCAAAAAAACCCTAAATGATTCAATTGAAAAATGTTTTGCATATACAAATTAAATAGAATTTGTGCTTCAATAGGAAAAAAAAACATTTAAAATATTAAATGAAAATGTATGTAAAATGTTCTTCTTTTCCCTTGGGCGTCCCAAAAACGTTTGTCCCTCTTCCTGATATGAATGTAATGTGGCAAACAACTTTGTAGGGGAGTCCACCGACCACACTTTGAGAACTTAACCCTCATAATTTTTAAGCGGCTTTATTTCATGTCCCTCTTCCTGCAACAACTTTTTTCACTTTCAACCCCTCAAAATGTTTATGTATATCTATGTCTTGGCCAAGACATAGATATACATCCTATGCAAAATGTCAGCTTCGTGGAGTTATTTTTCACTGTTTTGTCTGTGGTGTCCATTTGTCCAACAGTCCAAAATCATCCAAAGTGTCCGAAATGTCCAATTTTGGGATAATTACTGCATGGGGGTTAAAGTTTCCAGACAACCCTGAAATGTCAGATTTCTACTAAGTGCTTTCAATGTTGTGTAAGAAATCCTTATTCAATGGTAAAATAACTTTAAAGGTGCACACGCAACATGCACATGAATAATAACAATCTACTAAGAGCGCTGTAAAAAACATTTTTTTTAAAAACAAAAATGGCTTTAAAAAGCTATCGACGCTCACTTTTGATTGACGTGGTCAAAGAGGAATTCTTTTCGTTCCCGCCACCTTCCAAAAACATGTGCGCTCATTTAATGGATGGACTCGAAAATTGTTCATCGGTGTGAAAGGATGTGCGGGTGACCAGTCCAGGGCGTACCCTCCGCCTCTCGCCTGAAGTCAGCTGGGACAGGATTCAGCACACGCGCGACTCTAATGAGGACAAGTGCTGAAGAAAAAGGGACGGATATTGCACAAATCTGTCAGCACCCGGCGGGGGTGTAAAAGCCCCACTTGGCCAAATAAAGGTGAACAAGGTGCCAGACAGAGCGCGGCGGTGATTCGACTTAAGAGTTCCTTTCATTCTGCGGCCAAACTTGTAACTCGATTTACTTGTTCATCACGTCCATTTTCGACGCGGAACTTCATTGATGAACTAAAACGAACTCTAATCATGCACAAAATTTCTTTCATTTTTAGTCATTGTCAATCAATGTCATACTTGAGCCTTTGGGAGTTGGTTTCGGTACTGTACGGCCGAAACGGAAGATGGAAGGTGCAACAGTGTTTTGGGAATTGTTGTTTACTTCTAAGCATGTACTTTATTTTTACACAAAGCCCTCGAAAAACGAGTTAAAACTCACTAAATTGCATAAGTAAAAATTAAGAAAATAAACTATCTACAAGGTAAAATCCCAAACTCGTGTATTCATGCACCACACATGCACACGCGTTCACTGTTGTATTTGTGTGACGTGTGCCTTTAAGGGGGCGTGGCCGAGACAGGACACGAAATTGCATAAGTAAAAATTACGAAAATAAACTATCTACAAGGTCAAATCCCAAACTTGTGTATTCATGCACCACACATGCGCACGCACGTTCACTGTAGTATTTGTGTGACATGTGCCTTTAAGGGGGCGTGGCCTAGACAGGAAGTCAGGAGCTATGACGCCATCTCTGGTCGGCCATTTACCAGCATATCCTCCGTGAGTATTTTCATTTTGTTCTGTTTTTTTCTGTTTGTTTTTTTTTTAAAGCAAAAAATAAAACTATCAGATTTGTTTTTTTCATCAATGTTTGCTCTCACAGGTGATCAAAAAGTGGCATTCTAACTATTTTGTACACTGCGATGCTAATTTGAATTGGATTCATTGTTCAGCCTTACTCTCAAGTCTCAAGTTTACTCATCCCGTATTTAAAAAAAAAAACAAAAATCCCACAATGCAAAACAAATAATTCACCAAAAACTTGTAAGGTGGGTGGGCGCTCGCAAGTCAAGGCACCGCCGTACTGGGAAGTCGGGAGGAAAAGTGACACGTGTGAATGGCGGCGTCACGCGTGCCGCCGCCGCGTGCCGCGTGCCTCGTTGTCAGCGTCGACTCGATTCCCCCGTTGATCAAGACGGCACGAATGCGTGCCGCCGTGTTTCGCCGCTTTGCGAAACAAGCCCGCTCTCGCAAAGGGGTTGAGCGGGGCGGTGGGGCGGTGGTGTGGGGGGGGGGGGTGCTCGGGCTGACAGTTACACCCAAACAAGACTCGCTGTTTACTCGAGAACAAACGCGTCCACGTCGAAGCAGCAAATCTATTCTCAATACACACAAGACGTTCAATTTTTCGCCTACCGGGAGTGTTTCCCCTTATTTATTATTTTTTTTTATTTTAACGCGACAACCTCCCCCCCCCCCCCCCCCCCCCTTCTTCTTCTTCCGGCGCCTTTGATGTTAGCATCGAATATAGGCGGCTAAAAAAACTATAGTTTGCTGCGAGCTGACAGATAAAACGGCTCGAGACGCCATTACCCCTGCAAAGCGGCATAATGAGGAGACCTGAACGCGCACAAGACAGGAGCCCGGTTGAATTACGGCGCTCTCTCATCCAAGGTGGGAGCTTTTTGACAGCTTTCCAGGCAGCACAACACATTAGCATACCCGCGCCGCAGTGTCGTGCCAAAGAAAGGCTTTGATGAAAACAGAACTGGGAGATCTTTCGACGGGGGCCTCCACGCCGTACGTTTCTTCCCGCGTGCCGGTGTCCTCGGCCACAACAAAGACGGGACAACAATGGCAGCCCAAGCGGTGTCAAGCTGCAACTTTATGTTCTCTAATTAGCGAGCCGGCGCCGCACCTGCGAGCGCCCTCCCTCCGATTGGCCGACGCACAAGGGCCCTTTTTTTTTTTCTTTCTCTTTTTCCTGATCTACTTGCGCTATCAAAGCCGAGGGACAACGTCTTCACAGGTCCGGAGAATCTTAAAAACAAAAAAAAAACTCAAGTACTGTAGAACTGAGGTACAAGGGCGAACTTAGACTTGAATTTTCAAAACCTGCCCATCCCGATCCATCAAGCAGTTAGTTATTTTTTTTAAATATATTTTGATTACCGTATTGGCCCGAATATAAGACGACCCTGATTGTAAGACGACCCCCTCTTTTTCAAGACTCAAGTTTGAAAAAAGACTTTTTGAACACCAAATTAATTTTTATACAGACAGGACATCCTGATTATAAGACGCCTCATTCAAACTTACTATCTGAACTCTTTTTCAAGACATCCTAAAGCTGCCGGTTAACCTGGTCGATCTTCACTTTTCTCCAGATTGTCGCTACGTTTCTCCACTTTCTGTTATCTCTTCGATTATTTTCTTCTCTTTGCTTTCTTACCGCTATTTTTTTATTTTTCTTCTTCGTGCTGCCGCTATTTTTATTTTTCTTCTTCGTGACAGGGGTTCGCTTTGGCCTGGGGGGGGTCAAGTTCAGCATTCGCTTCAATGATATCTGGCGCCATCTAGCGGCGTGAATGGGTATAACGTCTAGACCCCGAATATAAGACGACCCCCACTTATTTCAATGCAAAAAAACCCACCGTCTTATATTCGGGCCAATACGGTATTTTGAAACAACTACTTGACAGCTTTCTGTTCAATCAATACATTTTCCTGATTTTGGGTTGACCCGCATGCGTCCCTTTCGCCCACCAGAATAGATCCGCCCCCTGTACCGGACAGCAGCCGAATCACATCAGCGTATTCGTGACAAAAACAATCGCACGGTCAACAAGGGGCTGCCAATTTTTAAAGTCGTTTTTACCTCGATTCATGTCTGAGTTGCGTATCCCTAAGATCAAACGCCACATCTATTGAACTGAAAAAAAAAAGCGAAATACGCCCGACCCGTGACTCTTTCGCGCGACCTCGCATCCTCGCGTCTCATCAAGCTTTTGAGCTAGTTTACTTCTCCGTATTCTCGCGGCGTAGGCTTTGACGTGGGCTCTTTTTGGCAAGGGCACCCTGCGCTGAGTTTTGGCACGGCCATGTGCCGCAGTATGCTGCTGACTCTGGGTCTTAACGACAGGCTAAACGAAGCGGGCGTTACGGCCCCCTGGATAGGTCATTACTCGTCCGTGGCCAAGAGCTAAACTGGAGCAGGGCTTTTTAAAGAGGGGAGCAGGTGTGTTTCACCATAGGGGCTGGAGCCGGCCCAAGACCAAACAGCCTTAACGGTCTTTATCTCCTTCATAATGAGGCCACGCTCTCCACACACCCCGACGGTGCCCGCACAGGGCCAACGCTGGAGGAAAGGAGAACAACACGCACACACACACACACACACACACACACACACACACACTCCATACCCCCCCCCCCCCCCCCCCGCCTCACAGTTAAATGGTGACACTTTCAAAATGACCCCAGCCAGGGAGGAGCAGCGACATGCCATCAGCGTTCATATCCACAAATTGGACAGGCGTGATTCATGTGTGAGGAAACGCGGCCTAAACACACTTCCGCTAAAACGGCCTGCCCTCAAAATGGCGTCCCCTTTGCCACAAAAAATGCCAAATTGTGTGATCCTAATCAAAGTGAAGTAGTTGTGGGGAAAGGAGACATTCCTTTAGTGGTTCATTAAAGGGGAAGTCAACCCCAAAATTGTCTTTCAAAAGAATATGTGCTACGCAACCCCAGTAGTCAAAACACGGCTCTCTGATTAATATTTCCTTTTTGGAATGTGAGTTGAGCAGTAAAATCCACCTGTTTTTGTCCATCACAGGAAGCGGCCATTTTGCTACTTCCTGTCGACTGGAAATGACATCACAGTTGCTCAGGAAACAAAGGGTAAGCGTCATTTTATGCATTTTCTGAAGTACTTCATGTTTCTACGAAAGGCTTTTGATGAAATTTCACCGAATTTTCCAGGGCTGGGTGGAAAAAAAAATAGCCCAAATTAAAATAGTCATTGACCTATTGAGAAAATCTGAATTTATGAGCACCACGATGTGAAAAAAAAATGCAGACTCTTGATCCAAAAACATATTGTGTCATTAAGTCAAAGTTAAAAGTTATTTGTAAAAAAAAAAAATATACCGGACGATAATTTGATAAGAAAAAAGAAAAGTACAGTCAAACTGGGTTTTCGAACGTCTCAGTTCTCGAACAAATAGGTTTTCGACCCAAAAATTTTCAATTTTTTATTTGGATGACGAACAAATTTCGGTTGTCGAAAAAACTGAGCGCACTTGAATGCACCATTTGACTCCTCTCGCCTTCCTTACGCGAGGAAGTGACGCTTCCTCGTGTTGCCTTCCATTGTGAGCAGACGTGTTCAGGAAACATTTTTATTTTAAAAAGAGCATGGTTTTCGGTTTTCGAACAATTTCGGTTTTCCAACAGCCTTCTGGAACGGATTATGGACGATGTTTGACTGTATTTCCAAAAATGTCAGAGGAATTCATTCAACGTGAAATATATTCTTCTTGTTTTGCGCTTTGCAGTGAACTGGAGGGCTATTCCTCATATTTTCTCCCTCTCGCGAGCTTGAATAATAACTGAGAAATGGACACAGATGCGGGCTTGTTGACATTTTTCAAAAAGTAGCAAACCGTATGTCTTAAGTGGGCCTTCGAGCCAAAATGGCCGCCCGCATCGTCGGCGTGTGTTCCTTGAAGTCCGTCCGGAAAGTTGAATGGAAAGCCTCTGAGTATACACGTATTCGGCTTTACTTCTTCTTACTCAAACTTTAAATGACTGTCGGGATGAGAGTGCGGGTGGCTGTGCGAGGGTGTGTGTGTGTGTGTGTAAGTGTGTGTGTGTGTGTGTGAGAGTGAGTGAGTGAGTGAGTGCGCTATTGTCCCGCGCCTTCTCTTTCACCTGTCTGAGTAGGTTTTTGTGTGCGGTGCGCGTGTGTGTCGGAGGGTCCCAGTGCTCCCCGCAGTCTTCTCGGGCCTGTCAGCCGAGTTGAACTTGATCAACATCAAACAGCATAGCATTCAAAAGTATTAGTGTTCTCTGTTGATGGGCCCTCGCGCTATCACAAACCCGGTCCCCGAGCTACTTCATTATTTATCCCTAATTCATCAGTGTTGTCTCTTACACACACACACACACACACACACACACACAAACACACACACACAAATCTCAGCCTGAGCTTTATTTTATTATTTATTTTTTTATAGGCTTCTTGTGTGTCACCTGCGCAAATCCCCCCCCCCCCAAAAAAAAACAAAACGGGCGATCTACTTTTTGCACCTTAGGTTCGTGCCGGTATATTTTATTTGGCGAAGGGGTTGAGGCCTCGCGTTTCACTCGAGTCCAAAAGTTAAGCCCCCCGTGGTGCCGCGACCTCTGACCCAGCGTGGGCGATCGCCACCAGATGTGGAGTGTGTGTCGGGACGGTGGCGAGGGGGCAGCTCGCTCTCACGCGGGGAGGCCCCCCCCCCCCGTCTCCCCCAAACTGCCACAGAGAGCATGGCCAGAGGGCTTCTGTCAGCACCGTTATCAATCATGCTCCCTCGCTCGCTTCTCACTCCCTCGCGCTCGCCCTCGCGCCACCGTTTGCTTTTTGCGCCGTCTCTCACTTTGTCTCCTTTCTGCTTTTGTGTTTCTCTCACTTTGCTTTTATTTTTTTTTTTTGGGGGGGGGGGGGGCTCTTTTCTCTCACCCTCCTCACATTTTCCTTTTTACCCCTCGCCGCTTGCGATGCCTTCTACCGCTCTCTGTACTTAAGCCCAAACGTCCCCCCACCCACCCCCCACCCCATCTCCCTGCCTCACACATGTACACACTTTAACCTTCCCTCGTACCACTTGCATCTTTCTGATCCGATGCACACGCGCAGCTTGTCGTGACCTTCACGCTGCGGCAAGGACGCAGCAGGCGAGGCGTTCCCACGTGAATTTTTTGTAGGCAACGGTGAGTAAAAGTTAAAAGTTAGCGCCACTTTATCGCAGTCCAAACGGAATCTATTGCACGTTTTAGCTGGCTTTGGGCGCTTGTGTGCGTCGACTATTTGGATTTTGATTTTATTTTTCAATAAAACATGAACAAAAGTGTTACGTTTGGGCAAGAAAAGAAAAGTATATCTCATGAATAGTTTAGCGCAACTTTGCTCGAGTCCAAACTGAATATATTCCACATTTTGCCGGCTTAGGGCGCTTGTGCCTTCATTCAAATATATTTTTAAATAAACAAATTTGACAACAAATCATGACTTGAAACTTGTGTGGAGAGTATATAAAAAATTAATAAATAAATTTTAAAAAAGAAAAAAAAGAAAATCTGCTTCATGAATAGCTACATAAAAAATAAAATAAAAACAGGAAGTCATAAAGCTGAATGAAAATGATTTGATTCTATTTTATTTATTTATTTTACAAAATGCACTAAGGAGTGGCACCCAAATTTCGGTGCATGCTATACAATGACAATAAAGGCGATTCTGATTCTGATTTTTGCAACGTTTATGTAAAAAAAATAAAAAAAATAAATTGTTTTTACTCAAAAGTTAACGGATTCCTCCTCCTAAGAGTTAGCATTAGGTGTAAGCGGCCAACCTGCTGACAACATCGTCTCCTTGGCCGAGGTCACGGCATGAGGCCAGACGGCGAGGCAGGCGGCGGTCACGTTTTGGCGAGGAGACGCCAGTCGTCCCCGCCATGCGGTGTGAGGCGTTCGCTGACACATGGCACTTTGAAGGCCTCCCCCCCCCACCCCCCCATCCCCACCCCGCTGCACCCCACCCGGGCCCCCCTTATATCGCTGCCATCCCTCACATCTGCAATGAGGGCAAATGGGTTACAGCCAGCACAACAGACAACAACTAAATAAACAACATACCTGGGGTGGATCCCCTCCAATTTCCGGACTGCCAGTCTGGCTTTGGTGCATTTTTAAAACATCACTCGGTAATTGAAGTGGAGCGTTCACACTGACACATTTGCATGGGGAGGGGTGGGCTGCGTGCATGTGTGTGTGTGTGTGTGTTGTAGCGAAGTGGGGTGGAGGGGGTCCGGGTGTTAGCAATGGAGCAGCTGGTACGCACCAGTATGACTGCGGCTCAACCAGTCCTCCTGACTTCATATGTAGCACTTAATTGGTTCCCAAGGCAAGAATGAAATATTTAGCTCGCACGTCCTTTAAAATGCGATTGATTTTGATCTGACAGCTGTGCCTGTCCCGCGCGAGGGGAGCGGGAGAAAACCGGGAAGAGGCTGGCGAGGGCCGTCTGGGCTCGTTGCCTGCGAAGAGCGCCACAACACACCCACTCAGGCGCGCACAAACGGCGCGATATGGCCACGGCGTGTACGGATCGCTCGCGGATGCCATATGCTATCAGCCGAAGACTCCTTTCAAAACCCCCGCCCCCCACCCCACCAACCGCCCCGTTCTTGAACCTGAAAGACGCACAAAGCGTTGCGTCCACGAGTCAAAAGTGTTATTTTATCTCAAGTGTCTCATGTATATTGCTAGATGGAAAAAATAATGTTGTCGTGGACAAAACGCGAACCTAAAAAAGCTAACTACAGTATTTAAACCCGCATATACAGTCAAACCTCGGTTTTCGAACGTCTCGGTTCTCGACCAATTCAGTTTTCAACAAAAAATGTTGAGTTTTTTTATGCCTCGGATGACCAACAAATTTCGGTTCTCGAACAAACAGAGCGCACTTGAATGCACCATTTGACTCCTCTTGCCTTCCTTACACGAGGAAGTGACGCTTCCTCGGGTAGACGAGGAAGTGACGCTTCCTCGTGTTGCTTTCCATTGTGAGCATACGTGTTCAGTCAACATTTTTATTTTAAAAAGTGCGTGGTTTCGGTTTTTGAACAAACAATTTCGGTTTTCGAACAGCCTTCTGGAACGGATTATGGACGAAAACCGAGGTTTGACTCTACAGTCAAAAAACCGAGGTTTGACTCTACAGTCAAACCTCGGTTTTCGAAAGTCTCTGTTCTCGACCAAATCTATTTTCGACCAAAAATTTTGATTTTTTTATGCCTCGGATTACGACCAAAAATCGGTTCTTGACCAAACTGAGCGCACTTGAATGCACCACTTGACTCCTCCCGCTTTCTTTACACGAGGAAGTGACACTTCCTCGTGTTGCTTTCCATTGTGAGCAGACGTCTTCAATAAAGATTTTTTTTTTTAAAAGAACGTGGTATCGGTTTTCGAACAGATCGGTTTTCGAACAGCCTTCTAGAACGGATTATGGTCAAAAACCGAAGTAGGACTGTATTTGAAAACGTTATAACTTAAACGGGGAATGGGCACGTACCAATCCCAAAAATCTGACTTTGAGGAAATCCACCCGGCGAACCTGTGTCGGAGAGAAAGATCAGTTTTTTGTTTTTTTTGTCATTAAATTTTGCATACCAAAAGTATGAGAGGTATCAGTACTTGGTATCGGTGAATACACAGAGTGAATACTCGTAGTGACCAAAAGTTCCAACATCCCTACTTAAAACACTTAAACTTTTTAAACTACTTTTCTTTTTTTTTTGGTGTACTTTATTTTCTTCGCACCTCTTCTCACCCTCCATGACAAACTCGAATAGCATCACTTTGAGGAAATGAGGACGACTCGCACGGTTCTCAAAATGAGAGGCAAAGTGTGCTTGCTTCAAGCTGTTCGCTCCTCCCAATTGAGGTTTACGGTACAACTGACGCATAAAACATAAACATTGTACATTGTAGAGGTGGCTTTTGCGTTTGGAAGCTAACGTATTGTCGCGCGCGCACGCTTCTTCTTTGCACTTTGTGAGCCACCTTGTCTATGGGGGCGGCGCTCAGCTCGCCGTAGATGGCCAATCAAATTGGATTAATGTCACTAATTATTTGACAAGGCAATGGCGTGGTCACGCCATAACATGATAGAAATGCATTAAACCTGCACGGGATCCATGGCCGAGCGCAAACCCCCTCCCCACCCCACCCCCCCTGTCAAATTGACGAAGCTGCAAATTACGTACAAACGGATATATCCTTTATATAACAGCCGCCATTGCAACCCCCCCCCCCCCCCCCCCAACTCTCCACTTTATCCTACCTGTCAAGCTGAGAACATCACAGGCTAATTCTTTATTAAGTGAAAGGGCATCGGGGACCGGATGATCCAATTTAAGTACATTGGGCAGAATAGAAGACTAATTAAAACCCATATTTTTACATTATTAATTTTGGAACTTCACTTTTAATGAATGTGAAATGACAGGCCTTCCATTTATACACACGTACACTTTGGGCTGCTCGGCGGGGGAATACGACTTGCGGGTGTACGGCTTGACTGCAGGGGCCGGGGAGGATGTGTTTTTTTATTTTTTTATTTTTTTCCCCCAAGCATCCATGGTAGACTTGGTGTCGAAAAAGTTGGGACAAAGGTGCGCGCCGCTAACCTGATCCCGATGATGAAATTGTGCTTTTTTTTTTTTTTTTTTTAAATTGAGCGCAGAGTGCACCGTTTTTGGCTTTCTTAGCTGTTGGCGTCCTAAAATGCCATTTGTGACTGGAGACAAGAAAGTAATCAGGACATCTGTAGCCAGGGGTGCAACCTTGTCATTGTAGAACTACCTGCACAGTGGCGAGAGGAAATAAAAGTGATACAAGTCCAAATATTATGAGGAAAAAGTTGCATTATAAAGAGATTAACGTCAAATTGCGAGAAAATTGAATGGCAACACCGTTTTGAGAAAACACGTGGGATGTTTCAAGGAAAAGATTGTCATGTTACGAGGGAAAAAAAAAAAGTCTGAACGTTACGAAGAATTGTCACGCTATGACCAAGATGGAGTCGTATTTTATGGGGGGGGGAGAAAAGAAAAATGGCATTTGACAAAAAAATGCCATTGCGTTATGAGAATAGAGTCAAAAAGGAGTCACGAGAAAAAGTCGTGGTTTGAATCCCACACACAAAAAAAAAAGTAACGTTATATACAGACAATGAAACAAAAAACTACGAAAAAAATATAAAGACATTAAGAATAAAACTGTAATCTTGCAATTAAAAAAAAGTTTAAGGTAAAGAAAAATGTCCTTGCAAGAATAATCAAGTCATATGAGGAAAAAGTATTACGAAGAAAATGACATCAAATTACGGGAAAATTAAATGGGAAAACTGATGCAAAACGTGTGCACGGTTCCAAGAAAAATATTGCAGTGTTATGAGGAAAAAAGTCTGAAAGTTACGAAGAATTGTCACGTAACGAGCAAGATGGAGTTGTACGATCAGGGAAAAAAAAAGAAAAAAAAGGCATTGTACAAAAAAAGAGTAAACAGGAGTCATGAGAATAAATGTATCATTTTACCCCAAAAACCTTTAACGTTAAAAAGTCGTAATTTTACAAGAAAATAATTTTTTTTTAAAATCTGATTTTTAAGAATAAAACAAGCATGCTGAAAAACAAAAAGTCATCTTGCTTCCAAAAAAACGTCACGTCGCAAGTTTAAAGTCGCAGCGGTATACGAACAATCTCGTAAGGTTACGGGAATAATCAAGTCAAGAAAAAGTTACGATAAAAAAAAAACACATGCGGGTACGAAAAAAAAATCCATCGGGACATTGAAGGGGTCACGTCGGCTTTTTCCGAAATGGAGCGTAACGCACGGCGTTTTTTTTTTGGGTGTCTTTCTTGGCTTTGGGCGTGCGAAAAAAAAAAAAAAATGCCACGGAGACAAGAAAGTAATCAGGACGTCTGTAGCCAGGGGTGCAACCTTGTCACGCGTTCTACCTGCGCCAGGCAACTCCGAATGGTGCGTGGCCCATTTTGCCGCTTGTCCATCACGCCCTCTCATTAGGCAAATGACCCGCCGTCTTAATTGAAAACAGGCCAGCGATGCTGCAGGAACATTTTTGCCCTCACCCCCCGCCCCCTCACAAAAATAAAATACAAATAATCATAAATGCAGTGTGGGAAAAAGACAGAAGGAGAAGGCGGGACTGGAGTGTTTCCCCCCTCTTCTCTGGATGCACTTCTCATTCCCCACAGGCTAATGCATCCTCACATCCACAAATAGTCGCCAGTCAGAGGCCAGCCGCTTTGTAAAATTGAGTCAAATATACAAAACGGACATGTTTTCTTTTTTTTTTAATGGCTTTTTTTTTTTTAAGCACACCAGCTGACCCCCTCTCGCACGGAATGGAAACCAATCTTTTTTTTTTTTTTTTTCTTTCTTTCTTTTCCTCCGGTTTCAGGAAACTCTTGGAAGGCAAAAGCAACATCCTGAGCTGGTGAGGAGACAGCAGAGGTGCTGACACGCCGACAGGCAGGGGATCCTGGGAAAAGCCGCAGACAGGAAGAGCCTGACTGGCTTTGACCCGCCGGGTCAAGGCTGGGGGCTCGGCAACTGAAAGATGTTTCCAAGCCACACTTGCGCGATCATCCACTTTTTTTTTTTTTTTTTTACAGGAAACAACTTCCAAATGCTGTGAGATATGCAGGCAGATCCTTTTTTAAATTTTTTTTTTATTGCTCGCTCTTTTGTTTGCCTCGCCCGTGACATAAAATGCGATTTGGCCCTGAGCTATATTTGACTTATTTGTTCCAGGGTCACTGCATGTAATTGCACAGAGCTTAAGTCCACGTCCCTTTTCCACCATGCGAAAGCTCTCCTCATTTTTTTCCCAGTTCACATTCAACATGTGCTCTGACTAATACAATTATGCCGTGAAGGCCAAAACTGCATCGTACAAAGGCGTAGAAGGGCAGCGCTCCAAAGTAAATATGTCGAAAAAAAAAAAAAAAGAGAGAGAGGGAAATAGCGTCGTAACATTACGAGGGTAATAAAGTCTTAATGTCATCAGAATAAATTTCTCATGTTATAAGAAAAAAAAAAAAAGTCAGAATACTGTGAGAAAATGTATAAATAAATCAGTCAGAAGAAAAAATGAATCATTTACGTTCAGAACAAAACTGTTGCAATGTCATGAGGATGAAGAAGAAGAAGAAAAAAAAAACATTGCCAGAAGAAAGGAGTCATGTTAAGAGAAGAACATGTGAATGCGCCGTTGTGGGAGGAACCACAGCAGATTAGCCTCCAGACCGAATTGCATTACACAATCTGCGTCATGACTTTGACCTGATTTTACCCTGCCTGAGTTCTAGTCTACTTTTGTCACCACATTGTCAGGTCAGCCAGGGTGAGAACTCGACTTGCCCTAGTACGAAAACGAAGATGCGCCAGTTTTTAACCCCAAAAAGTTTACTTTTATGCCTTTATGTTGTTCGGGAAGGAAGTTGTGACGTCAAGAAAAAATAAAAAACGCAATGTTATGAGAATGAAGTCGTCGTGTTCGAATATTAGATTCAGCCGTCATACTGGGAGTCTGCACTGGTCATATAAAAAAAATAAAAAATAATGTTCAAAAGGAAAACAAATCAACATTCCAAATATTACGACAGGAAAGATTTGACAAGAAATATGATTTTTTTTAAAATACAATCCATCAAAACTGGAGCTGTAGGTACACGCCCCTTAAAGGCCCACATCCAATCCAAGCTTATGTTCAGTAATTACACTTCATCAAAACAATATACAGTCAACCCTCGGTTTTCGAACGTCTCGGTTCTCGTCCAATTCGGGTTTCCACCAAAAATTTCGAATTTTTTATGCCTCGGATGACGAACAAATTTCGGTTCTCGAACAAACTGAGTGCACTTGAATGCACCATTTGACTCCTCTCGCCATCCTTACACGAGGAAGGAAGTAGACGAGGAAGTGACGCTTCCTCGTGTTGCTTTCCATTGTGAGCAGACGTGTTCAGTCAACATTTTTATTTTAAAAAGAGCGTGGTTTCGGTTTTTTCGAACAATTTCGGTTTTCGAACGGCCTTCTGGAACGGATTAGGGACGAAAACCGAGGTTTGACTGTATATCCGTTTTTAAAAAAAATTTTTGCAATTTCAACGTGGCCGAATTTTTTGAAATTAGCGACCACTGTTAAATTGACCCCGCCCCCAACCCCGCCCCATTATGACTCATCTGCTATGATCATAATTTGACTTTATTGTGCTAATAATACTCTTGACTTGATACTCAGTGTGGCCCCTAATCGCAGTTGATACGGCTTCCCTGTCTGACAAGTGTTTTGAATTAAGCAGATTGTATCTTTTTTTTTTTTTCTTTTTCTCTCTCTTCTCTCACTTGCCCGCCATTGCGCAGGTCTCCGAAGGCCTCTTAGAGTCAAACCAAAAGATGGTGAGGGGAGATTGTCCTCTAGCCGGTCGCGCGCTTACGTCGCATAAATCACGGCGTCCGTCGTTTGTCGCCCTTCCGTCTCGGCACTTCCTGTACCGATTCTCATTTATTTCTTTATTTTTAATGGGCCAAATGTATCCATCAAGCCCTCCGAGTGGCTTGCCGAGCCGCCCTGGCGATCGATGGGCGCGCCGTAGCCTCCCCATTCTCGGTCGGCCCCCTTGCGCGCGCCAGCGAGCTCTCGCCTGCGTGGGAAGGGGGGGGGGGGGGGGGGGGGTAAGAGGAACCTCATTTTAGCTGGTTTTCGCCTCGGGCCACTACTGTGATTTTACCCCATGCTCCTGGCCTGACGTCATTAAAGATGCATGATGATGGATACCGTGAATTCAACCTCACCGAGGGGGTTTTGAGGTGAGGAAGAACAGAAAGAGAGAGAGAGAGAGAGAGAGCGAGAGAAAGGGGATGGGGAGGGGGGGGGGGGGCAAAAAAGGAGAAAAAGAGCCTTGCTTGTTTTTCAGATCACACTAAGAATAAATCAAGACTGTTTAAATGTCGAGGTTGCGAGTGGATGCATGTGACTAATCTGCCCCGTTGCACATCACAGGCGAGCAGACGGAAGGGTGGAGAGGCGCCTCCTGACCAGTTGGTGGTGCTCCCGTCACAGTCAATTCCCTCCGACAGCGCTTTGCAAAGTGAGCCTCTCCCACACACACACACACACACACACACACACACACACACACACACACGACGCAACGGCGCACAATGTAGATTTCACATCAACAATCGTATTCATGTTGATTTTTTTCTTTTTTTTCTTTTCTCGCCGCTTGAAAATGTTACTGATTCGAGATGATTCTCTCCTCTCCGGGCCTTCACGCGTGTAACGCATACATAGATGGAGTATTCATGAACGCACACACACCCCAAAAAAAGAAAGCGGGCCTATCCATATGCATGTCGGATTGTTTTCGAACGTGTTCACCTACGTGCCAAGCGAATGTCGATTTGCGGCGGGAGGCGCGCGAGTGGAAGCGCAAAGGCCCTCTGCCAAGGCCGAGCGAACACACCTTAAACGCAGCACAAAACTCAGCCACGGTGGGGATTTGCTTGTTAGAATTCATGCAGTGTCCAAAAAAATGTTTTTTAAAAATGTGTGTATTGTTTGGGGTTCGCTGTCATGGGGCCTAACTCACGTCAGCACCTTGCGATGGGATGGACTTGGAATTGGACGGCATTGTAATATTTCAAACTTAGAGGATAAAGTTGGAAGGTTACGAGAGAGAAAGGGATGCCGCTACGAGGGGGGGGGGGGGGGAAGAAAAGGGTGAAATATGACATGACAAAAGTCAGACATGAGTATGAGCTTTATTTTACAAGGGGGGGGGCGGGGAAAAATCATTCCATGAGAAAGTATTTGTTGGAAGAAGGGAAAAAAAAAAATGCACCGTTAGCGTTTTATGAGTGAAAAGATGTGATGTGATGACAAATGAGTAAGATCAATGATGTCATGAGAAAAAAATGACAATTTGCGAAAAGTTATACAAGAAGTTTGTTTGGTACAAGATGGGGGGGAAAAAAACATTGAAAAAAATGACGAAAAACAATTCTCTGAGAATGTTTGAAGAATAATGATGAACATTTTTATTTTTTTTTAAATGTTTAAAACATTATGAAAAAAAAGTCCGAAAAATGATGAACTTGTTCTGTGACCAACCTCATCACTGAATTTATTTATTTCCTTCTCCTATTTATGTCAAATCAATGTTCCCTTTTCAAATGAATTGAAATTCAATTTGAACCCTAAAACGACATCACTATTGAATTAAAAAAACAAAAGAAAAAATACAATAGAAGAAAATACAAAGATAAACCGGATGGCTGGGGCTCTCCTTGCCCACATGTGAGGGCATCACCTGGCCTCAATTGCTCATTTGATTGTGTTTTTGTTTGATTTATTCCTATGTGAACAATTATCTTTTTGTAACAAGATTTTTCATTCTCAGATTCAAGCATTTCGAGATTAACACACACACACACACACACACACACACACAAAAATCTGATTTTTTTTTTTAAAACACCTTTGTAAATTCTATGATTTAAATTCTTGGAGAGGTATTTTGCATTGTAAAAGCTTAATTTGATTTCTTCACTTGAAACGCTTCCTCAAGTTTCTTTTCTTTCGCGCCAACGGTGCGAAACCACAAAACGTTCAAGCGCCACAAAGTTGGTGTGAACTTTTCCTCAATGGTGATTAAAAAAACAAAACATGTTACTCAAAGCTTCAATGTAACAAAATCCTCCATGTGTGTGTGTGTGTGTGTGTGTGTGTGTGTGTGTGTATGTGTGTGTGAGTGTGTGTGCGTGTCTTCAAAAGTGGGAGTGACAGAATGGGGGAGAGACATTTGACAGCTGCGCTCCCCGGGTTCAAAGGTCGTGTCAAGCGGCGGACGAGTCTCAAGGTAAAGAGCCTGACGAAGGGTTCGCCTGGTCAATGGCTACGTTTTCGGGATGGGGGGGGGGGGGGGGGGGGGTAAGGGCGCCGGCTGCGCTAATGGGACCTCACTCATGTGTCAGCTCGGCCAGGAAAAGTGGTGCAAAAGAGATTGAACTTTGAAACTGTCCAATTTCCCAGCTTAAAGGCGTCTTATGCACGCCGAGGGCTTATCCGCGTCCGTCCGCCCGTCCGTCCGGCCGCTCCCGCCCGTCTTCCCACACAAAATCTTCCACAGTATCATCACGTAAAAATGCATGATGTACTTAACTCATTCCCCGCCGTCCATTTTCATTTCTTTGTTTCTTCCGACCTATTTCCGATCTTAAGTAGTCAGCAGTCCAAGGTGGGTTGCTTTCATGAAAAAAAAAACAAAAAATAAAAAACACCGGTTTTTGACCAGAAAGTGGAGAAAACGAGTCCGTCGTGCCACGACTCACGAATGTGTGGCTGGAGTTGAGCGCCAGTGGCTTTTTGACTCGGTTTTCTTTGACGATCGGTGGACCACGCACACGTTCTACTTGCCATCGCTACCATGCAGCGACCAGTAAATGTATTTTTAAAATTTATTTCATTAAATTCATTCTTGAAAAGAAATGTTGCTCGTTGTATAGAATTCATATACTGGCGGATAAAAATGATTTAATGGCGTTCCGAGTAGATTAGATTTTTTTCCTTCTTAATTTTGAATTTAAAAAGTGAATGTGATTCATTCCACAATTTGCTCGCCTTTTTCGATCCGTTCTCACCTACGTTCGCCGGAATTGATTGACATCACCGTGAAAAATGTTTTGCCTTAGGAGAGATGTTTTCAATTCGGCGATATCCATACGTTGTCCAAATCTCAATTTATGAGCGCGTGGAGTCTCGGCCTCTTATTTTGCATGTCTTTGAAATTTTTCGATTGCCTTTTTTGACTGTTTATTTTCCGTAAATTTGCTTCATTTTTGTTTTTCGATTGTTTAGTTCACTCGATATGTCGCGGGCCTTGAACTATCGTGCACCTCAGTAGTGAACTACTCTTTGGAATCATTTCCCTTCTAATACTTAGGTATATTCAATAGCTATCAAATTACCGTATTTTCCGCACGATAAGGCACTTTGGCGTATAAGGCGCACCTTAGACAAATGACCCATCTAAAAACTATTTTCATATATAGGGCACACCACATTATAAGGCGCATAGAGTATAAGCTACAATAGTGGCTGCGCTTGCGTTACGTATCCACTAGATGGAGCTACACTAAAGGGAATACAATACAATACAATAAAGCTTTATTTATATAGCCTTTCAAAAGCGCTGCAGCTGGAGCAACATTTAAGATACTACGTTCAAGAAATTAGAATATTGATCCATATAGGAGGCGCATCGGATTATAAGGCGCACTTTCGGATTTTGAGAAAATGGAATGCTTTTAGGTGTGCCTTATAGTGCGGAATATACTGTACTTTTTAAACTTCAGTCCGGCAAAGGGCAACCACTTCAGGGCTTTTATTTAAATCAAACTGGACAAGATGACTTTTGCCAAAGTTGTTCTCTGTTAAATTACTTGTACTCAAGTATCACGTTCAGGTACTTTTTACAAGACTGCTTTTAGCCTGCCTGTGTTTTTGAGCTCCGAGCGCGCTCTTCCAGCATTCCCGCCTTAACCGTCCCCCCCAGCTCGGGGAGTTGAATCACCCCCCCCCCCCCCTCCACACCCCCCACCCGCTCACTGGAAGACCCTGAAATAAGGCCTTTATCAGCCGGGCCCACACAGTATCAGGGGGCTCCTCCGGCTGCCTCTGATGTGAAGGGGAGATGGACGGCGCCTCATGCCGGTCCTCTGGTCCAGCACCAGAACAGGATTGGAGGTTTTAGGGAAAGGGGGGGTGGGGGGGGGCATTGTGGCATCGGAATTAAGCAGGCATCAAACGGGAAGAGCAAGCCGTTGTCGAGGCATTGTCTGGTGTTATTTTAACCGGCTTAGCGCGAGAGCCTCTTCATGCTGGAGTGTTGCGGGCGCTGGATGCCGATGATGATAAGTGGCGCATTCTCCGTTAAGACCGCTAAGCTGCCGCGCTGGCTCCGCCGGCAGCACGCCGCCTGGCTCAAGCCTTTTTCAATAGGTTAGCGTGGTCTTATCCTGTCAAAAGCGCTGACTTGGCAGTCCGACGCGCGGCCTTTATGGTCTCACCGGTGGGAGCGCTCTTTTATTTCATGGTGCGGACTTTATTTATTTCTTTTTAATAGAAGGGGTTTGGGTGGGGGCCGGGGGGTGGGGGGGGGGGGGGGTAGTTCAGCATCCACAAAGAAACTTTTTTCAAAGTATCTTTATGATGTGTACATGTTTGCCGTGGAAACCTTCCTGTTCGAGCTAGCCTGTTGTGACGTTAAAAAGTTTGGAAAGAATATTTCGGAGTATCAAATATATTGTCGTCAAAGCAATGTTGTATTCGTTTTGTGATTTTTTTTTCTATTTGGCTTTTTTACTTATTAAAATTTGTTTTAATTTGTTTTTCGAGCAGGTTTGGTACTTTATATTAGGTTTTTTTTCCTCCAAAATAAGTCTTTTTAGTTCGTTTTTATTAGTTTTAGAATTAGTTTTAGTTTTCTTTAAATCTACTGTCAAGCCTCGGTTTTCGTCCATAATCCGTTCCAGAAGGCTGTTCGAAAACCGAAATTGTTCGAAAACCGAACACGTTTACTGAACACGTCTGCTCACAATGGGAAGCAACACGAGGAAGCATCACTTCCTCGTCTACCCGAGGAAGCGTCACTTCCTCGTGTAAGGAAGGCGAGAGGAGTCAAATGGTGCATTCAAGTGCGCTCAGTTTGTTTGAGAACCGAAATATGTTGGTCATCCGAGGCATAAAAAAATCGAAATTTTTGGTCGAAAACCGAATTGGTCGAGAACCGAGATGTTCAAAAACCGAGGTTTGACTGTACGGCGCATTTGTTGAGTGCAAGATTTAAAAACAAAAAGGGTCACTAATAAAATGAACCCCGAATATTCATGTATGCTACGCATATTAATTGACGAACACAAAAAAGCATTTTCAGATTTTTTGGTTTTTTTTCTGGAACAATTCAAGTTGAGTTATTTCAGGAGTTTCTGGTAACGAGAATAAAGTGCCCTCAAGGTCACCTGCACTCTGGATTTGGTTACGTGACTTTCGCAATTCGAGCCCAAGGGCATTTTGGTCGGCAGCAGAGGATGTCAAAATGGCTGCACACTGAGGTGGATGAAAACCGGGTGGGTTGACCTGCTTTGACTCGATGACCTCGATATGAGAACGGCTTTCTTTGCCTTCGGTGACAAGGGGCGGAGCTAATAGGTGGCAAATAGCGAAGCACGTGTTCGTAGTTCGAATGTTATGAGAATGTTGCAGTTTTATAAAAAAAAAATGTTGATTTGTAACGTGGGCGGCCCGGTAGCCCAGTGGTTAGCACGTCGGCTTCACAGTGCAGAGGTACCGGGTTCGATCCCAGCTCCGGCCTCCCTGTGTGGAGTTTGCATGTTCTCCCCGGGCTTGCGTGGGTTTTCTCCGGGTGCTCCGGTTTCCTCCCACATTCCAAAAAAACATGCATGGCAGGCTCGTTGGGCACTCTAAATTGTCCCTAGGTATGAGTGTGAGCGTGGATGGTTGTTCGTCTCTGTGTGCCCTGCGATTGGCTGGCAACCAATTCATGGTGTCCCCCGCCTACTGCCCGAAGACTGCTGGGATAGGCTCCAGCACCCCCCGCGACCCTAGTGAGGATGAAGCGGTTCGGAAAATGGATGGATGGATGGATGGATTTGTAACGTTTCACGATAATGCGATCTTTACATCGCTGCGTCACCTTTGCAATTATTTGTAAGATTTTTATTTTTTTATTTTTATTTTTGTTTGCTTCACAAGTCACAGCCCATCCAATTTTCTTCTCAAGGGTCGCGGGCGTGCCGGAGCCTGTCCCAGCCGTCGGTGGGCGACATCCCGAAGTGGTTGCCAGCCAATCGCAGGGCAAACAAAGACAAACAATCCAAAAAGTTCAAACATTCGACTTGCAACACAAGTCGAAAAATATATATATATTTTTTTGCGGCAACATAATTTCAGCGCGCTCCTTATATCCTCCGTCCGTCGTAAACGCCGCCGGCAAGAAGCACGGGCATCATTTTCCTAATGGCAGCAAGAACACGTAAATAGGCGCCGTAAACGCACGCACAAGCACGAGGGGAAATATGTTTTGCCCCGATTTAAACTGCGGCATTTTATTTACCGGCCTGCTGAATAATGGCCCGGCGAAGATAGTCGGAGGTTTAATTCCTGTCGTCTGTCGTATTCGGGGCCCGTTAAGTGGCGTCATATGTCACGTTGCCGCAGCTTGTTGAAAGCGGCCGCGACATGTTAATAGCTTAACCATCAGTTACTTGTTCGCTTTTATGAGCCTGTTCGGCTTGAGTTCCATCTTGAGTCTGTAATTTTTAAGATGTTTTTTTTTTCCTTTCTTTTTTTTTTTTATGGTTTTAAGTTTTTGTCATAAGTGTAAACTATCCAGCTCGTCTGCTGCGCGAATGCGCCGGTTGTAAAACACTCTCAATTGTGAAATGCCGTAATATTCGAGCGTCCATTTTTTTCCCCTGCCTCTCTATTATTAATTCCCAGTCAGATTTAGGTACATTTGAATGTTGATGTGTTAAATCATATCGTTTATGAATAGCTTTTATTTTACTGTTCAATATTAAAACTGGGTGGCCTCCCTGTGTGGAGTTTGCATGTTCTCCCCGGGCCTGCGTGGGTTTTCTCCGGGTACTCTACATTCCCAAAAACATGCATGGCAGGCTGATTGAACACTCCAAATTGTCCCTCGATGTGAGTGTGAGCGCGGATGTTTGTTTGTCGATGGGTGCGATTGGCTGGCAACCGGTTCAGGGTGTCCCCCGCCTACTGCTCGAAGACGGCTGGGATAGGCTCCAGCACCCCCCGCGACCCTTGTGAGGATAAACGGATCGGAAAATGAATGAATGAATGAATAGCAAAACATTAAGTCAACTGTACCCATGGAACCTCACCTACAAAGTTGGTCTTTACGGCGGTAATTGGGAGAGCTAAATATATTTTGATGTCGTATGAGATGTTCATTCTTGCCGAAACTAAGAATGTTCAATCAAATGATGTCATCTGGGAGAATACATGAACTTTTTCATGCACCCTGTAACCTGATAACATGATACACTGTCCATTGGAGTGACCGCTGTCCCTCAAAGGGTTAAAAAGCTAAAAGAAAAAAAAAAAAAGTAAATATTCTATGGTTAGTACAGTCAAACCTCAGTTTTCGTCCATAATCCGTTCCAGAAGACTGTTTGAAAACCGAAATTGTTCGAAAACCGAAACCACGCTCTTTTTAAGATAAAAATGCGAGAGGAGTCAAATGGTGCATTCAAGTGCGCTCAGTTTTTTCGAGATACCCGAAATTGTGTTCATCATCCGAGGCATAAAAAAATCAAAATTTTTGGTCGAAAACCGAATTGGTCGAGAACCCAGACGTTCGAAAACCGAGGTTTGACTGTATATATAAAGAGCTAAAATGACAAAATCAAACAAAAATGGCCACCCCTGGGATGTTTCATGACATTTGCATGAACACGAGTATCCTGTTTCCAAAAAGTGAGGTGAACGTAAACCTCATCAGGAAAAAAAAAAAATATGCGAGGGCCAAATGCTTTTGTGCGCGGCGTAAAATGCACGCTAATCTGAGCGAAAATGAATTTAGGCCAGGGCACCGCCGCTACCAGCCTCCTCCTCCTCCACCGCCGCCGCCGCCGCCATCTCGTCTCGTTCGCAGTAAATTTTCACTTCTGCACGCGCGCAACTGATGCTCGGCGGACACCTCGCCTCGCTCCCGAGCTGTCTCATTACCCTGCCTTTCAAGTGGCGGGAGAAGAGACGGGGGTGAGAGCGACGAGACGGAAGCACAAGACGACGAGGGGGCAAGGAGGAGACGAAGCGTGTTATTTTTCAAACGCCGATACTTTTCCACCCCCACCACCCCACCCACCCGCCTCCCTCCTCAGCCCACCCTTCCCTTCCCTATTGTTTGCCGCGAATTCACACCGATTCCCCCCCCCCCCCCCAAAAAAAAAGTCTCACTTCCCTTTTTGACAGATGTGGTGTCATCGCTGCTGTTTAATTAAAAAGGAAATGGAGGTGATGATTGCAACACAGACGTGATCTGATATGATAATGTATTTACAATCGTCGAGATGAGCGTCATTAAGGATGTGTCAAGGACAAAGTCACCCTGGGAATTTTGCTGAGGGGGTCCGGAGCTGTCAAGTGTGTTTCTTTCTGAGGCGGGCTGTTTGTTGAGATTGTCAGGCGGCCATGACAGTCACAATTAAGAATTTGCGCGCACACACACACACGAAAAAAAAAAAAAAAAAAGATGTGATGGTGTTTTATGTTTTTTTTTTTTTTTTTTTTTTTGAGCTGGTGGCCACTTGTAAATGAAAGCAGTTTTATACCTGAAGCAACAAAAAAAAAAAAAAAAAAAAAAAGACAAGCCCCTTGATACTATACGGGACTCCATTAGGGGCCGACTTTGAGTTATTTTATGAATGTTTCATAAGCATATGGAAGCTTCATCAAAACAAATTGTTTCCATTTTGACAATTACCCGCGACAATCGGCGGGCCGCACCTGCCCGGGAAAGGGGAATGAATAATTTCCAGTCGTATTTTTAATTGCTTTATGTGACAGCTAATCATCAAGGCCTTCATTTATTTATCCGGCTTCATTTGAACTTCCTCCTCGGTTGATAACGTATATCCAGCCTCGCTCTCTAGAGTCGTGCCACGCTGATTAAACTGTTGCAAAAAAAAAAAAAAAAAAAAATTAAATACAATGCTGCCGCCGCGATTATGCAGATGCCAGCTACTGTCGGCCCCGCAGAGCACGCTATCGTCAACGCGTATGCTCCGGAAGTCGGTCCGCATCGAGTGTCCCGTCGGTCAGAGGTGGGCCGACGTATTCACAAACTAACGTGAAGACTCTGGTGAAAGTAAAAGTACTGCTTTATCTTATTTACGCAAGTATCGCAAATGTACTTCAACATGTACTTGGTTGCACAGTCTTGAATATAATAATTTGCTAAGACTGAGAACTATGTTGGACTAAATTGTGAAGTAGTTTTTTTCCCCATCTTTTTTGGGGGGGTTGGTGCTAAAACCGCCCCGTCACCGAGTCGACCATATAAGAACTTTGCTCTCACCAGCCGTTATCATCTGTGCCGGTGCGATGCGCGGTGAGCTAGCTTGGATTCTGAAAATACAAGCTTACAGCAAGTCCGCTTTAGAGTGCCCCGTTGTTGGCTGTGGGTGCAAATTTCACACAGATGAATGCAGAAGAGTGAGGACGGCGGGAAATGGGAGGTCTTGGATTGGATTTTTTTTTTTTTTTAATTTAATTCATGACAGTTTAGAGTGCCCCGTTGTCATGCATCAAAACTGTTGGAATATAGCAAAAACTGGATTTTTTTTTGTTTTTGTTATTGTTTTTAATCATATAAATGGACTTAAAGTAAAGAAGTACAGGCGTGGAAATGTCTTGGTACTAAAGTTGTTGGAAGTTTCAGGTTGTTCCAAAATGGAAGTTTTACTCTTTTTCTATTTGGCTTTTTTACTTATTAAACATTTGTTTTAATTTGTTTTTCGAGCAGGTTTGGTACTTTATATTAGTTTTTTTTTCCTCCAAAATAAATCTTTTTAGTTCATTTTTATTAGTTTTAGAATTAGTTTTAGTTTTCTTTAAATCTACAGTCAAACCTCGGTTTTCGTCCATAATCCGTTCCAGAAGGCTGTTCGAAAACCGAAATTGTTCGAAAACCGAAGCTCTTTTTAAAATAAAAATGTTTCCTGAACACGTCTGCTCACAATGGAAAGCAACACGAGGAAGCGTCACTTCCTCGTGTAAGGAAGGCGAGAGGAGTCAAATGGTGCATTCAAGTCCGCTCAGTTTTTTCAAGAACCGAAATTTGTTCGTCATCCGAGGCATAAAAAACTCAACATTTTTCATCGAAAACCGAATTGGACGAGAACCGAGACGTTGGAAAACCCGAGGGTTGATTGTACATTAAAAAAAAAAGTTGTATGTTACATCTTATTTTATTGAACTGAGTAAGAACAAAAATGCAACACAGTTTTGTTTATTTTCAGGTGAGACGGAGACTTTTGAACGGCAGAAGCTGGCGGTTTTTCGGGTGGCACAAAACATACTTTCCAGAAATCATTCTCGTCGCTGACAACGTTTTGAAAAAGAAACCTTGACCTTGACCTTGACCTCTCTCTGTTTACGTCTTTCATCGTCATCCGCGAAGGCTGCATGAAGTAACGAGCCTATTTACCAAGTGAGTCGTAGAAAATACACAGTTGCTTTTCTCATGTCGGGACGAAGTATCACAAGTATTCTGAAAAATTCAAAGCGCAAGGACACAATCTGCTCAAATGTACCGTAATGGAAGTATTTGTCAGGATTTGTACTTGCCCACCACTGACTGCACATCAGTCTGAGCGGTGGCCTTCTGGCAAACTTGTCGACGGTTTGCGCCATTTGAAAGTTAAAGCGCGGCGTGCCGGCGTGGCGCCCATTGGGGGGGGGGGGGCTGCTGCGGCGGGGCTGCTTTGGTGCTCGGGCTTGTCTTCTCTAATTGTGCTCACGGTGAGCAGCCAGGCTCCAAATGTCATTTTAATCATGTCGCCGTTTAGGTGGCAAATACATCAAAATTGCCCAACATTGCCTCAAATCAGAGGACAAGCTTGACAGTGTGCAGTTGCGACAGCGACGAACATCTGCACGCCCCCCCCCCCCCCTTAAATCTCAGAAGAAGTGGCGCATTAGGCCCCCGTGTTCCTCGTCGCCGGTGGCTCGTCTGCAGCTGCCGGTGGCGTGCCGGGAATCGCTGCGGCGTCGGCTATGGGGAAATCAGCCACTCAGCCCCGCCCCTCCCCGCGCTCTCAGCGTCCCAAGCATGGCCATTAACTGACTGCCAGCAGCTCTGGGAAGGGGAACAACAGATGCCAGCCACTGAAAAGCCTCCAGCTCTTCAGCTCCAGCAATCCCAACTGGGCCCGGGACGGGCCTCTGTAGATTTTTGGACATACAGCGAACAAATGTGGACATGAAAAGAGGAGAGAAAGGGGTGGGGGGGGGGGGGGGGAAGGGTTGTCGCGGAGGTAAAGATTTGTTAACCCTCTTGAACTTGACAAGAGACGGGTACCCAGGCGCAGATTAGCCCCCCCTCAAAGCTTGCTTTGGTACGAGGTTGCCGTGCGACTGTGGGAATATTTGTAGCAAGTGTGTGTGTGTGTGTGTGTATGGACAAGGTGTTTTGTTTTGTTGCGCATCATTGCATTCCGCAGCGAAGGTTAAGTTTAAAAGACTCTGTAATTACATGCTTGTAACACATGACTTATTCTGTGATCGCACCGTTTGTTTTTTTTTTCCCCCCCCCCACTCTTCGATCTTGCGTCAGTAGACATGAGCTTGTGATGTAACCGTGCGAAAAGTCAAAACACCTTTCGGGTTGCGCGGATCCGAATTCAACCAAGATGATGCCTTCTGACGAATGGGGAAGTTTCATCAATGAGCAAGTTTTCCCAAAATCGGAATGAAACATTTCTGCATACCTGTCAACTCATACGTTTTCCCGATGTTTTATACGTTTTTTTTTTTATATCATTGTATGGCGTATTACAACTTTTATACGGGGGGAAAAAAAACCAATTGTGAACCGATCTCACAAAGACCATTTTGGCTCAAATCCAGATCGTCTCACCTGCTGGTAGCCAACGACAATGCCGTCGTCGATCGCTACTATTGTCGCGGCAAACCAGCAAAAGTCATCTTCAATCGTATATTTTTTTTTTCGTCGCTGCGTATTGGTCAAATTGATAAAGCATGATGTAAGCCGTTGTACGGGTTTTTGTTGCTTTGTAAGCGGAATCGTAATCATTTATAAGGGCAGCTATTAGCCGAGGTTGACAGGTATGGTTCTGCAAAATTTCGAGTTGGCCGAGTGGTTTCCCGAGATGCTGATCATGCCGCGTTCAAGGTCAAATCAAAAAGTTTTTCCATGAACAGCTGCTCAGTAAGGCGGTAAAACATTTCGAGATTTGAAACCCAACAAGTGGCTCTTCATATGATGCACGCCGAAGTGGAAGAAGGCAAGAAAAAGTTTCGTGCTCCCTCTTACATGTTCCAGTTAACGCCCCAATTCCATCACGCCAATTGCGAGTGCTGGCGAAGGCAACTGGCTTTCAAGGTTGCAAATGTTCGCCAAACAGCCGCCAGAAGCTCGCCAGGCGTTCGCTTGTACTTTTCTTGCCACAAGGGAAATTTTGAACATGTTCAAAAAGTTTCCTTTGCGGCAAAACCCCCCCCCAAAAAAACACAGAAAATGTCGGTCAATGTTTGGCGAGACATTTTTTGCGAACGACGACGAATTTGCTGCCTTCGGAAACACTCGCAATTGTTTGCCGCTCAGTAGGCGCTTAAGAGGTGAGCCGCAGTATTTTGACCCAACTGGATACGTTTGAAGAGGCCTGGCTGGCTCCAAAGTTGACAGAAAATCCAGCCAAGACGTGATGAACACCCGCATTACCATGTTTCAAATTGTGTCAGAAAAGCCTTCATCTCTTTTGGACGAATTTGGTGTCACATGTCGTACTGTAAATGTCACAAAGAGCACAGTTTTCTTTTTCCCCCCCAGACTGAAATCCAGCGACCACCTCTTGAGTGTCAAGTAGCCTTTTGTAATCATCCGGCGTCGTTTAGGACCCCCTTTTGTCCGACCCCTTGGCGGTTCCGTTCCAATTTCCCCCCTCCTGCGAAAGAAAGAAAAAAGTTGTTCGAGACCACACGTGCTAAAGTGATCCGATCGCGTCGACGTAAAAAAAAAAAAAAAAAAAAACGCAGCGAGGCAAACGATTAAGGCGCTAATGCGACCTGTGGGTGTCAAGGTCATTTGCCGCTACATTACATACTTAGGCGGAGGCGCTTTGACCGCACCAACAAGGAAGCGGGGGACGTATCGGAAGTGGAGGTGTGGAGCGGCGGTGGGAGGCGGGGGGGGGGGGGGGCGCTGTGTGTGTGTGTGTGTGTGTTGCGAGAGCACAAAGCCTGGGTAAACACAGCTAGCTCTGCATCTGGAACCAACTAAAAAGATGCTTAATAATGCAGAGCCGTGCAGGCGGGCCCTGTGCAGCTGTTGTGTGCGCAGGACCATGAAAGACTCTCCATCTGACAGCTGGCTCCATCGCCCTCTTCCTCTCCTTCATTCCTCCCTCCCTCCCTCTCTCCTCCGTGGTCCAGAGCGGCCAAGAGACAGCAGATTAGGGATTAACCAATCCCTGCCTTCCTCATCTGTCCCATCTGCCAAACAACCAGGCCTGTCTCTCTCTCTCTCCCCCCCCCCCCCCCCCCCCCCCCCGCCATTCCGGGGAGATACGGGACATGAGCGAGGAGACAAAAGCGGAAGACGCCTGGGAACCGGAAACACGCTTGGCGGCAAAGAGTTTGACCGGGATAGACAGAGACGACGTCGCCCCGCCGTCGAACTTGAGGCGACTTTAACAATTTAAAGTGGGCCGCCATGATACACGCCAGCGCTTGCGTAATCTCATGCAGCATTCACACGGGGGGGGCCCTGGCACACTCTCGATATTCAGGCGCATCGTTTTCCCCCCCGATTTATTGGGCGGTTCAGGATTCACATCCCCCTGCAGTTTTGGTGCTTGGGAAGTTCCGATACCGGCTCTCAGTATCGAGGTGTACTCGAAACTGCTGATACTAGCAACCGATACTCATGACAAATAATATCTGACACCGAGTAAGCGTCACAACGGAACTTGACTTCTTACTCCTCATGGGGAAAAATAGTGTCCTATCAGTGACAACCGCAAATTTATATCTATCGGCAAATTACGACGTTAGCTAAAATACAATCTGAATCATGTTAAATCAAACACACGCACAATTTGAATAAATTATTTTCGCGGATAATATTTGACCGAACGGTTGCAACAGCCTGAGTGGAGAAGGCAAAAGGATAAGTTACCCCGTCCCAAATGCTTAACGACGCTTATACAGTCAAACCTCGGTTTTCGAACATCTCGGTTCTCGACCAATTCGGTTTTATGCCTCAGATGACGAACAAATTTCGGTTTTCGAACAAACTGAGCGCACTTGAATGCACCATTTCACTCCTCTCGCCTTCCTTACACGAGGAATTGACGCTTCCTCGTGTTGCTTTCCATTGTGAGCAAATGTGTTCAGTCAACATTTTTTTTTTAAAAAGAGCGTGGTTTCGGTTTTCAAACAATTTCGGTTTTCGAACAATTTCGGTTTTCGAACAGCCTTCTGGAACGGATTATGGACGAAAACCGAGGTTTGACTGTAGTATGTTTTGTTGTTTGTATGTGTCGATGCTTCATGTGTGTTAAAGTAGCAGTGGGTAATCTATGCTAATTTCTGTTTGCCTATTTATGGCATTTCCTATATCGTCAACCTCTTAAAGTCATGGCCAAAGTCATATTTGGACCCCCCCAAAAAATCCTTAAATAGCTCCTCAGGATGCGAGCAACCTTTGCTAAAATCGACTCCATCCTGAGTTGAACAGATCATTCAATCCTCCCGCTGAAATTAAATAATTCTGAAACATAATCAGTAATCGTTTAATATTTTTTTGTGGGTTTTCTGGGGGAAAAAAAAACAAACAAAAAGCTTTAGCCATGATTTTAGGAAGGTGACGATATGTCAGCATGAATCTTGTGGAATTTAAATCAAGAAAATTACATTTTCATATCTAAATACATCATTTTTGATTCTCTTGTTTTTTGTGGCAGCTTGAAGCAAGCACGCTAGACCTCTAACCTATTTGTTTGAATCTTTTTTTTTTCCTCGAAGTGATGTTATACAATCATCACCCATTTCTTGACACAGAGCGAATGAGGTCGAGTGCTAAAGCACACTTTAAAATGTACTTTTCAAGAAGGCTAACTTTGAATACATTTAAACAAAATCTTTTTTTTTAAATGGCCTCACGCTAATCACCGTTTCCCCCCCCTCGCATTAGATGTGGACCACATCCCGACGCCGAACCGGAGTTCACCGTCACCCGCCGCTTCCCCGCTGCCGGGGCTACGACGCAAACGCACGGGGTACGTTCACGCCGCGCACCTGAACAAAGCTGGCACCCGTTTTAAGGCGGCTAAAAATACACTCTTGTATTTTGTCTGGCGAATCAAAGGCGGCACTCGTCTTTTTTCATGGCGTGCCAGCTCACTTTTGGCAGCGGGCACACTCGCAGAAATAATTGCTCTTATCTGTGAGACTCAATAAAAAGAAAGAAAGAGGGGGGGAAAAAAAAAAAAAAAGAAAGGAGCTTTTCAAGTGGGAGGGCACTCCTCGCTAAGTGACTGCTTGTATACGGGATGATAGAAGAGTCGTATTCTAGAAGAGGCCACGTGCTGGAGCGCGAGCTCTGTTTTATTCATTCATTTTGCGGCACGGCGGCCATTTCAGTGACATTAATTAGGGTTCTGTTCCATTTAGTTTTAAGAGAGACGTCAAGTGTAAGGGGGGGAGCTAAGAACGTTATTGAAGAGCATAAAAATGTAGTGGTGCGGCTTATAATCAGGTGCGGTCTAGAAATTACAGTATGTATATATATATATATATATATATATATATATATATATATATATATATATATATATATATATATATATACATAAAATCAGGTGCGGTCTAGAAATTACAGTATATATATATATATGGGGGACGTGTGTAGTGACTTCGCAATTCATAATTCACCACGAACTGCAAATACTTAAAGTAATTGCGGTCCCTTTAAGGACCGCCATGTTTAGTTTTGTTTGTTGCTAGGGAAACGGATTTTCAGCCGTTACCTTTTTGGCTCGAGAGTTTTATGTGATGTAAAAAATAAAACGACACACTTGCTGTGTGTGAACGTGAGAAATGGTCGCCTTCTTTCACAATTTCCACAATATATATATATATATATATATACATACTGTAATTTCTAGACCGCACCTGATTATAAGCCGCACCAATACATTTTTAAAGAAAAAAAACATTTTGTACACACATAAGCCGCACCTGTCTATAAGTCGCATGTAACAATACGGGCAATACTGCGGCTTATAGACGGGTGCGGCTTATGTGTGTACATGTTTTTTTCCTTTAAAAATTTAGTGGTGCGGCTTATAATCAGGTGCGGTCTATAGTCCAGAAATTACGGTATATATATATATATATATATATATATATATATATATATATATATATATATATATATATATATATATATATATATACACACACACACACACACACACGCACAGACTCAAGCGGTAGTGCCATCATCTGCCTCTTGAGTGCAGCAGTGAGTGTTGTTTTACAACTTGTAGAGAGCGAGAACGTGTTTTTCCGTCACACTTCTGTGCATGGAACAAAACTAATAATTGATCAATAATAAAAAATACAGGAGGAGAGCCCCATTCGGGGATAAAGACACACAGCAAATGGTGCGTTGCATGAGAAAGTGTTCACGGCTTGATGTGAAGCGTTCTTGGACTTCACACAATTTGCATTCCAGTCTTGGGGGGAGTGGCGTCACATCTGGTACGATTTGATCGGATAAAAGGATCACAACGAAGGAAGCGGAGAGATTTGCGTTTATCCGCTTGAAATACAGTCACTGGTTTGAGTTTGTGTCAGCCCAAGAAAAGCTGAAGGTAGGTTGCACATTTGGTGCTGTCGACAAAGTGTTATCTAGCTTCAAAAACACTGTCAAGATTATGGGGAAAAACAACAAACAAACATGGAATCGAGCGCATTCAAGCTTAAAAAGAAAGACCCACAAGGCTGTCCGAGGTCCCCAAATGGACTGGTTATATTTCGAAAACAATTTTATTGATTATAAAAAGCAAGAAAGTAACTCGTCATCAAACTTTTGTTACTTTTCAAATCAAGTCATCAGTCAGGTAACGATATCAGTAACTTTCCCAAAGTAACTGCAGACTTTCCGCGTGAAATAATCCCGAAAGGAACGTCTGCTTCCAAGTCATTTTCATTCACCCGCCACTTTGTTCCCGCACGTGTTTTTTCATTCTCTGTATGTTTTTCGTGGCGGAGTGTCAGCTAGCGGCGGCGGCGGCAGCAGCAGCAGCATTCCAGCACTCGTTTCATATCTTAAAAACGATTCAAACTTAAGGGACCGACTTCAGCTCGGTCCACTTGGGAATTTGGGAAAAAGAAGAGAGAGAGAGAGAGAGAGAGAGAGAGAGAGAGAGAGAGAGAGAGAAAAAAATAAGTTCTGTCTCCTTTAGAAAGATAGCGGGTGTCTTAACAGGCCCTCAGCTGCAGTACCTGGCTCCCTGTGTGCACACCTTTAAATCACACCCAGGATAGTTGCCTTGTCAAAGCTTTCTCTCTCTCTTTCTCTCTCTCTCTCTCTCTCGCATCTGAGAAACATTAAAACGCTTCCTCATGCAAGCCCGAGCCTCCCACAGGGCGAGCGAGCGAGCGAGCGGGAGCAGAAGCAGAAGCCTTTCTCTCAGGCCCGGCATCCGGGGAGGATAGCGCTCAGTACCACTTGGAAAGTCCCAGCTCGGACAGCGGTGGTTAATATTTTAATAGCCTTCGGCTGAGCCAGTTATCGTCGCCGTGTATTCTTGTTGGTGGCTTTGGAAAGAAAAAAAAAAAAAAAAAACCCTCTCTCGCTCACGCTGTCTTTCTCACTGTAAAGAACCCGATTTGAGTTTTTAATTATTCTTTTTTGAATTCCCTGACCAGCTCGCCTCTGTTCTTTTTTTCATTTGTGCGCCACCGTTTTTCCAATACTTGTATCCAGGGAATGCCTGATACTGTCCTACTTAACTTTTCACTTTCTTTTCTGTGATTTCTCATCTTCTTTTATTCCCCCGAGCGCCCGCCCACCCACCCGCCTCCATTCCGAGGGACTATTACTGATCAATCCTCCAAACACCTGCGTTTATATTGATCACTCGTTCACTTTCCCTTCCTTTGCGACTGAAGGCAAGACTTGTCACGCTCAGGTACAAGTGAGCCAATCCCCTCATGAGGACGTTTCCAATCCGCGAGGCTTTGTTTTGATGTTGTCTGTCTTCGAATAAGACTCATTGATGCCTCTTAGGAACGCGGCGAACCCACGCGAATAGAGCATAATTTCCACCCACCAAAATCATTTTAATTGCCTGGATTCAAGTGGCGCCTTTGCTCGTAACACTCAACCGTCGTATCTCAAATCATCTTTCCCCACTGATGTGAATGGAAGCGCTATTAATCCGTTCCAGCCTCCCCCAACTCCAAAGATTTTTGCTTTAACGAGGAAAAGTAACACTCCCTCATCTAAAAACATGTTTAGAAAATGTACAGAAATTATAAAATTCAATAGAGTCATTGTGCTGCTCTTTCTGGTGTGCTCTCCTTGGCCACCTGGTGGCAGTATAAGAGTGAATGACGAATATAATGAGATGTCTCAACTCCTCTCAGCTTATCAGTGCATCACTATTGTGTTTTATTTGTTTTTGTTCTGATTGTAAAGTGTCCTTGGGTGTCTTGAAAGGCGCTTATAAATAAAATTTATTATTATTATTATTATTATTATTATTATTAGTTCTTTGCAGATGATAAAGAATATATGGCCGTGAGTACTTATATTTTCTCTACAAGTGTTGCAGTTAATGTGAAGCTAGCAGAATGACAGGCGAAGCAATGTGGTATCCCTCGAAACTATGACTAAAACCACTTTTCCCGAGAGCGTTTCAGGAAAAGCACAAATATGGGAATAACTCAAACTAAAATGAGGATAGTTCGAGCGTGGTTTTTTTTTCTCCCCCTCTCCCTCCCCTTGTGGTTTCTTCCGACTTCCGGGTTGAGTGAACAAGCCCGAATGAAAATGGATGGACGCATCATGAGCCACATGTTGCTTCACCACGCCCCAAAGACAAATGCGCTATTTTCTGATCACTTGTGGCAGCCTGCTTTGGTTAAATTCTGTGACAGATAGATAATATAATGTGACATCTTATTGCAAATTTTGTCTTGACTTCTTTATTAAAAAGAAAATGCAGTATATTCTGTCAAATATGGCATTTCTACGCTCAGCTCATTTATCAACGTGGTATTTTACATTTCAGCACCAAACAAAACCATTGACCTGAGCGCGATTTGCATTTTGTGAAAACAAATCGCCTGATTATAAAGTTGTAGCCACGTGGCGCCAATATTGGCTCTTTACGGCAGAGTTGTGCGTTTCGGAGAGCAAAACTTCTTGCTTTCGAGGCAACACGTTGCATGTCAATGCAAAAAAAACTTAATTTGCTGTCATGTAAATGCTTTGTTGTTACTAATTTGGCGGAATATAATTACGTTTTAAGGGGGGATGTGGGGGGGAAACACACGCTAAAATACTCTCTGGTCCTAAATAAACCAACTATACGACTCTTGGCGGGCACAGCAAACAATTTCCAGCATTGAACGGGTCTCCTGATGCAAGTTTACAACTTTTTTGTTGTTTCTGCTCATCAGCACATAAAGCGAGACCACCGGCGCCCCCCCCCCCCCCCCGCCTTCCCACCCCCACCACCTCCCACAGCCCTTCATTTAAAACTAATTACAACTAGAGGAGGCGAGTCAAATAAGACAGACACAACATCTGCATGTATGGCGGTTAGTGCTCTCACTTGACTGGCTGGCGTATGAGTCAGTGCAAATGCAAATGAATGCATTACGGGTTCCTCGGTGCGTGCGTGTGCATGTGTGTGTGTGTGTGTGTGTGTGTGTGTGTGTGTGTGTGCGCGTCGGGCCGCTCGGAGCCCGCCGTCAGCGCAGCCTGCAGGGAAGGGTCCGGGGTTACGGCATCAGCTGCGAGCGGGAATGAGAGTGGCTGAGAGTCAGACAGACAGCGCCGTGGGTTATTATGTTTGAGTCAGAGCAAACACTCCCGGGAGCATCGGGGCCCTCCATCTCCCACCAAAATAAAGAAAGAAAGAAAGAAAGAAAGAAAGAAAGAAAAAAGTAAATTGCACTTACAGTTGGAACACAATCAGAAAATAAGGCCAGCCGGCTTTTTAAGAGCAAATTTATATATGCAACAGCACCCGGAATAATTAATTAGACAAATCTCATCTGGGCACACTTAATTGAAGTGCGCTAAACACGCCGAGCGCTCTCCAAATGGAGAGGACGGGTCAATCCGAACCTCTGCACCTTTCCGTAATGAAAGAGAAAGAGGAAGATAATAGCACACGTAACCTGCGGCAATTAAAGGGCTCGGGAATGTGGTGAACAAGCTTTGCCCTCTTGGACACTGTTGACCCCCACGGTGCCCAACAAGACCCCCCGGGGAAATAAGCACTTATTAAAAATGGAGGAACGGGTCCACAAATCCCGGCGAGGCTGTAATATGCTATAGAGTAATTTAATTCTACTTACATGTATCACTTGGGCTCACGTGCCGAGCAGGGAAGCAATTCGGCATTTCATTTGACAAAATATGACCTGTCGAGAGACGGAATAATAACATGTGTTGCGGGGCGATTGCCAAACAGGAAGGGGGGTGTGGGGGGCGGGGGGGGGGTGATATAACAAAAGAAGAAGCCGCTATCCGGGTGTAATTGTCATTTGCGCGTGTGCCATCTTGCTGCTTCTTAAAATAAAATTAAAAAAAATCTTCCTCGTCTACTTAAGGGATTATTTTGAAAGTCTCTCTTTACCCTGCCACAGACTGAAGAAAGACACATCTGGGTTGATTTGATCACCCCTCACTAAAAAGAAAGAATACATACATACATATATATATATATATATATATATATATATACATACATATATATATATATATATATATATATATATATATATATATATATATATATATATGGTGGAATCACAAGTCCTGCCATTGGTTTGGGAATACAGTATTAGTTGTACCCTCCTCCAGAGTGAGGGGGAAAAAAAAAAAAATCCCCCCGGTGTGGCTCCGCGTTCTCTTTGTGCTGTGTAGTTTCACCGCAAATAAACATACTGTCTGTTATTGTGCTCCCACAAGAGCCTCCGTTAAAGAAGTCGACTTTTCCTTTGCTTTTCAAAACCCAATACAGGTCAGCGTCCTACATAAGTTTTGCTGCACTTTTGGGGAGGGGTGGAAAAAAAAAAAAAAAAAACGTATACCGCGCATATATTTCACGCTTCCCACACAAAACGGCCCCCGAAATGCAAGCCAAGTTTGCGTGACGGTGAGTGTTGATTAGCTGGAATTTAGTCACATTTTGTCAACTTGCTTAACTGAATATTAATTATTTGCGATGACGTGGCTCGCATCGACACTATGGCAGTCGTTCTCAAGCTTTTGACAACCGGCGCCATCTAAAAAATAAATAAAAATACAGAGCGCTCCAAGTGCCACCGTAATGGCTGACTTTAAAATACAGGAAAGTAGCAGTTAGCGCTCAGACTCAAAAATCCGCCTTTGCTATCCGTTTAACACTTTAAGGGGAAGTCAAGTCAAAAAGGGTTACGATAATCTGCCTCTACTCATCTAAACACCATATTTGTGGAATTCAATTTAGCAGCAAGATTCTTAATACATCTCAAGGGGGCGGCCATTTTGCCACTTTTCTGTTGACTGAAAATGACATCACGGTGTGCTCGGGGCTCAACTAACGACTGTCAGGTAACAGACCCGTTTTCTGGTTGGTTCGTGTGACAAAACCAAGCTGAGCCCACCAAGCTGTGATGTCATTTTCAGTCGACAGCAAGTAGCAGCGCAAGACAAAATGGCCGCCTCCTGAGCTAGCTAAAAACGGGTGGCTTTTGCTGCTTCATTCGTATTCCACAAACGCAATACTAATCAGAATACCATCTTACAGAAACATTTTGACTTCACTTCCCCTTTAAAGCACTTTTGTGGTCTCATACATCAGCTTGTGCCTTTTTTTTTTCTTTTTTGTCTAGCACTCATTCAACACTAGTAAAGTCAGCCCATAAAATCTGCCCTGATTTTGTATGATTTGCCAGCAAATTCCCGCGGGACCCTGTTGACCATGATGATAGCTACAGATGAACATTTAGGTATGAAACAGGAGGGACCCGTGGCACCATGAATAAAACAACTGCTGCAGGGGGAGCAATTTGGGACATCTGATGAATATAAAAAAAAAAAAAAAAAGCATGAAAAAAATAAACAGGCTCCTCTTGAGCATGCACGCGGGCGCTTGCCTTTGCAAGAGCGGCCATGCCCCGTGGACACATAAAGGAGTGCAAAGGAGTGATAGGACACAGGGGGAAGGGGGGGGGGGGGGGGGGGGGATCGGGCAAGGACACGTGGCGGCTCGCCCCTGGTCATCGGTGACAAGAGTGAGGGGAGGGGGGTGGGTGTTAAACACACGGCGGGCTGACTCCACACTTTGATTTAGCACTTTTGCCTAATGTGGCTAAAGGGGGAGCGAGTCGGGCCCGCCCGGCCGGCAGACCCGCTGGAGATGCCATCAGCAGATCGGGTCATAAAGAAGCCCCACCTCGCCTCTCGTTGGCCGTGCGTGTGTGTGGCGACGAGTGGGGTGGTCCGCCGACCAGGGTTGGGGGGGGGGGGGGGGTGGAACAATACACAAAGGGCGTCTAACGATTCCATATTGATGGCGGGTAAATGGCTTAATTTGTCTGCGGTGAGGGCTGTATTGACTCCAAACACATAATTTAATACATATAAATATTAGATGAATCACTCGTTAATGGATGCATCAGACAAACCGTAATATTGTGTCGGAAATAGATTGAGGCCTTTTTTTTTTTTTTAGCAATTTATGCTGGGGTTGTGTGTGGTGGCGGTGGTGGTGGTGTTGTTGTTGTTTTTCCCCACTCCAAGTTTCACTCGGGAAAGTGGCGCAATGTGGATGTGGAAAATGTGTGTTTTGTTCAGTGTAATGTCCGAGTAGCGAAATGTCATCGTCTCCTGTCACAATATTGCATTTTGGAGTATTTCTATAGTAAAATGTAGTGGGGGGTTTTTTTTTTGGGGGGGGGGGCACTTGTATGGCAAAATGTGGCATTTTTATGGGAAAATTGACGTTCCTGTGGCAAAGTAACATTCTAAGGTAACAGTTGCACGTTCTAGAGATTTCCTGGCAGAATTTAGGATTTGCATGGCAAATGAATACAGTTTATGAAAAAAAAAAAAAAGACTTTCATTTTTTGACAAAAAAAAGACTTGTAGAAGTACCGATTCGAGTCCTTTACTCGAGTAAATGCCTCTGAAATATACATTCACCTGTAATTCATGTTTATTCGCAAAGCATAACACAGTTTCAGTGTTTTATTTTTAGTGCTGTGAAACATTTTGGACTTGTTTTTGTGAGGTCTAACTTTGCACCAAAATCACACTCTTTAAAATATTTTTGTTTTCAAAACTAACCTCTTAATTGCTTAATACATTCACATAAAAATCCCTTGAAATAATTAGCTTTGACGTAGAATCCGATTTTCTATTGAATTTTTTAAAAGTACGTTTTTTTTTTACTGAATTCACAAAGTCTACTTCCGAATTTGAACGCTTAATGCCGAGCGTGATCGTAAAAATAAATACTCTACGAAAGCACAGACAATGGACACATGTATTCGGCGACCGTAACAATGTATATTTACTTTACTACTTTCCACCACAGTTTATGGCCTTAAAAAAAAATATATGAAAACTGAGGTTTGACTGTATGTCTGAATTTCGGGGGCCTCGGAACGAATTAGGGCATTTACATCGAAAACGCGTCTCTACTTATAAAAGTTTCTAGTTCACAAATTTCTCCCAGAATATCCATCCATCCATCCATTTTCCGAACCGCTTGATCCTCACTAGGGTCGCGGGGGGTGCCGGAGCCTATCCCAGCTGTCTTCGGGCAGTAGGCGGGGGACACCCTGAATTGGTTGCCAGCCAATCGCAGGGCACACAGAGACGAACAACCATCCACGCTCACACTCATACCTAGGGACAATTTAGAGTGCACAATCAGCCTGCCATGCATGTTTTGGAACGTAGAACATGCAAACTCCACACAGGGAAGCTGGATTTGAACCCGGTACCTCAGCACTGTGAAGCCGACGTGCTAACCACTGGGCTACCATATATATATAACATTTTTTATATATCTATATATCTATATATATATCTATAGATATACATTTTTGTTTGTTTTTTTTCGGAACATTTTGCATTGTATGTTCGGCACGCTGGCGGAGCAGCAGCAACTGGCCATTTTTTCCCCCCGCTATTATTTATTTAGTATTTTTCCTCCAACTTCCACTCAGGAAACTGGTGCACTGTGGTTGCAGGTAAATAACCCCTCCCCCCTCCCCCCCTTCGCTCGGCGCCCCCTTTCCACACACCCCAGCGCCTCTCTTCCCAGCTAGTTACTTCCGACGGTGTGTTGGGAGCTGATGGGCGCTCCAGACACTTTCAAGTCTCCTTAATGTCGCCTGCTCGTCGGGGCTTCACAGGCCGTTTCATGCTCTTATGGAAAACAGGCCTTTGAAATCCCTCCGCAGCCGCGATCTTAATCTCATTTGTGAATCTGAGCTCGGGCCGCGACAGGACCACGACCAACCTCGTCTTCCTAAAGCGCCGTTTCATTTGGCAGGAGATTTGGTTTCGAGGGGGCGGCGCGGGCCGCTTGACACGAGAGGAGTGATTTAATTGATTTTAATCACACACCTGAGATACGGCGATGGGGGGGTTTGGGGGGGGGGGCGGGGCTGCCCTCCGCCATTATCGCGAAGCTTCCCGCGTGCCCGGCGTCCTCGCCTGTTTGTTTTGAGACGTCAGCGATTTGACGGATACGACTTTGATTATGAAGCGGCAAAGCGGGGCCGGAATTTCAAACGCGACCTTGGACTTCATGTGCCGGCGAGGGCTGTTAAAAGACAGAGCCCGTCACCTGGACAAAAAAAAAAAATAGATGGAGGTGCGATATGGATTTCCAAATGTTGCACCCTTGACAAGTTTGACTGATTGCCTCCAGCGGACCTTCCGCGGGCAATATTCAACTTTTGTAAGAGCGCCGAGATGAATCCCTTCCCTTCCGCCTCCTCGGAAAGTCTGAGGCCTTCCCTCGGCGTGCCGGTAATTTGTTCGGAAAATCTCCACCCAAATGCGTCGGGTGGGGGAGGCAAGCGTACAGGACCACGTTGGTGCGAGCCATTAGTTGGGAAAACAGTTTGGTGAATATTATAATGCAAACCAAGCCGGGGAAAAAAAAAAACGGCGAGAAGACAGCCCGGGGAGGGCGATTTAAATATGTAATCAACTAATATTTCATTTATTTTGCCTCACATGGGAACCTGACCATTTAGCGGCGGCACAGTCGGATCCAAACCTCTCGCTTTTAATCAGGCGGGCCGGCAATTATGCGCGGATCTGAGCTAGCACAAAAACAAAAAGTCACTTTTGTGTTGTTAAACCCCGCAGTCCGGGTTCGACGGCAAAAAATAAATAAATAAATAAATTGGCGTCGGGATAAAAGTTTGACTTTGCTCTGCATTTTATGACGCGCGCTTGGCCTCATTCCTTCATTCAGCGCATCTCGGCGAGCTCGGCGGAAGGCGGCGTCGTGTTATTTATTTTTTTATTTATTATTATCCGACTCTTGTCGTGCACTCCTGGTTGAATACAATGGCATTCATTCTTGATGAGCCCGCTGTCACTTTTCATTTCTGCTCGTTCGCCGAAAGTGAATGACAGTCGGCCGCCGTCATAAATATCACATGCGGCGCATTAATTTTTCAGGGAACAAGAATGGGAGGCTCCCGTTACTAATTCCTTTTCAAATGTTTAGATTTACAGCTTTTCTTGCCGGCTGCATCTTTCTCCAACTTTGTGGCAGAAATATATTTCCATCTCATTAATGAGCAATTATGGAAAAGGGGGCGGGAGAGAAGTCTGCATATTGAAGGGCGAGTACACCTCCTGCATGCGCCTTCATACAATTAACAGGGTTTTCATTCCATACTGCGTTATAACAGTTTATTACTCTTTTATTACTGTGTTATTACAAGGTTTTGCTGGAGTCTAATTACGTTTTTGAATCCACTGACCTATTACATACCACATCAACAAACAGTGGTTGTTCATAACGACACACGTCAGTTGAGGAACGTAAGGCTCAGAAAAGTGAACGCAGGTGATCCTTTTCTACAACACATTTTGGGGAAAATTCCAGTGAGAGACAATTCTGACTGTGTTCTCATAATTGTATGCCTTAAGAAAAAAGTGTTTTTATTTTACTAGACCAACACATAAAATTAAAGCGGCCTCCTTGTGTGGAATTTGCCTGTTCTCCCCGTGCCTGCGTGGGTTTTCTCCGGGTATTCCGGTTTCCTCCTACATTCCAAAAACATGCATTTGCAGGCTAATGGAAGACTCTAAATTGTCGCTAGGTGTGATTGCGAGCGCGAATGATCGTTCGTTCAGGGTGTATCCGCCTACAGCCCAACCCGAGAACCTCGTGACAATAAGCGAATCGGAAAATGGATGGGTGGATGTTTAAGGGTGAAGGCCGCGGTGGCGCTTGAGCGAAAACAGCAGCCCTTCCTCCATCAGGCCTTTCGCAGCCATCTTTGCACTCGCGTTGACTTTGGCCTCAACGCTGGTTTGTGCGGAGGTCCGGCATTCCGGCTCCAAAAACAGATTGGAAGCCAGGGTGGGTGGGTGGTTGGTGCGGGGGAGGGGGGGTTTGAAAAATGAGCGAGATGAAAACGTTTGGATATGCTCAAAAGAAGCCTTCTCTCAAAGGCAGCGAGCGCATCCTCAAAGAAGTTGGGGGAATCTGCTATTCTTTTTAATGTCTGCAACGCCGCGGAAGACATGAGCTACTGTACGTCCTTGTTGTGGCTCCGCCGTCATGATGTATCACGCGGGGTCCTGATTAGCCACCGGGTATCCCGCAATATCAAATAAACGTCATTTATTGGACCAAATAGATGCTTGTTGTGACTCTTTTAAAGAGCGGCGGCGAAGGATGTGCAAGTGACAGCTTGTTAGCCGCTAATTCAATTTATGGTGTCTGCTTTCATTTAAATAACATCACCTGCGCCGGATGCCGTGAAACTCATGATGTTATCCGAATTTTAAAAAACAAACGCATTCGTCGCGGGGTAAAATTCCCGCTGTTATTCTTATCCCGTGACATTCATTTGAGCCGTAATGGCGGGCGAGGTAAGGTAAGAAAAAAAAAACCCTACATTTGGAATAATTCACAGACATGAGAGGTGGTAGACAATAGGCAGCAAATCAGCGGCAATCCAATTTCCATGCCACCTCGTCTGGGAGCAAAATGTCATTCATATTTTAACCCTTATTAGGAGCGTCTGCCGCTGAGTGCCTGAATTACATTTGCAGGCTTTTCGCTCGTCATGAAAGACAAAAATCAGCCTAAAAGATGGCAATTGACAGAGGGGAGTAAAATATATATAGGAATCCACCGCACACACACCTTTTCTTTTGGGCCTTTTTAATGAGCTAAAATAGCCACTTCTTGCCATTTCCCCTGCCTTAATTGATGATTATGTTGTTACACGGGAGCAGCGCTTTGGCGCTCTCCTCCCAGTCATTATGATGTGGACCTGGAAACTCTTGAAGCTTCAAAGGCGGCAAGGAGCGTTTTAAGCAGGGGGGGTTCAAGCATCCCCTTGGCCTGCCAGGTTAAAAAAAAAAATGGCAAAAAAAAATAAAAATACAAAAAAAACAACATGTAAACATTACATGCTAATCGCTAATTAGCCCCGTGGCTGAATTGCAGGCGATTCCCATTCGGAGATGACCGGCGCTACGGTCGCGCTTAAGGGCATGTCGTACGTCTTATGATGAGCCAATTAGAAATTCAGTTGCAGGAGCGTAAAGGGAAGAAACCTTTGTCATGAATATTTAAAAAGACAGGCGCCGACCAGCATGAAGGGGGCGCTGAACTGCGTGTCATGAGGGAGGGGGGGGGGAGAAAGTACGAGGGTGGAGGGCTGGTTTGGGATCTGGCAAAGTAACCCCCCCAATCGATAGTCTCTTGATGTGCTCTGTATTAGCGGGAAGATGGCGGTTGTTGTTGGACTGGTAGTGTTGCGGTGGATATGGCGGGGCAAGGTGACGGGCGGTCGTGCCCCCTTCGCCCCCCCACCCGCCTTGTGGTTCATATGAAATAAAATATGTTGAAAGTACGCGATCCAACGGTGGAACTTATAGCATCCCAGACTCGTTGGCCCCCTTTCACTCTGGCCGTTTTATTCGCTGCTTTTTCCTGACTCGCCGTCAGACGCGTTAAACTTTCAATACTGTTCAGGTTGAATCTGGAAGCAATAAAAAGGCTGTAAAATGAGATTTGTGACCAAAAATTGATCAGGCCAGAGTTTTGGAACGGATCACGGATCAGAGAGTTCCAAAAAAGGAAAACCCCCAAAAAACTGATCACCAGTCCAAGATAAGATTTGTGACCAAAAATATTGATCCGACCAGAGTTTTGGAACTGATCACGGATGAGCGAGTTACAAAATAAAAAAAATCAGAAGATGGACCAATCAACCCGGTCTATATAAACACTTTGTTTTTTTGTTTTTTTCACTGTACAGTGGACCTGCGCTCTTCGCAGAATATTTTGACCAACGCAGCCCACCACTAGGCAAAATTTGCCCATAATTGACACCCACTAAAAAACGGTACATGCTAAGAAACCTCGGATTATTAACAACGGCAGCTAAGAACGTCCCTGGAGTCAACAAGATTATTTTTGCTGTTATATTTTATTTTGCGGATAATAATAAAAAAGAAAAAGAGGTCAGCCTTTTTTGGGCTTAATTTTAGTGGACATGGTGCCGCAACATCTGGTATGGCCAAATGGGGGCACTGTAGTACAGACATACATGTAGAAGAAGGTCACAATTGTTCAATAAGCCACGTTGAGTGATGTTTGCTGGAGAGGATAAAGAAGATATGCCTGTGACTATTGTTATATTATTGGCCCTTGTATGTGTGTTCAACCATCCGGAATTGCGCTATTGGTTAGCCCGACACTGTTAGCATTAAGCTAAATGGACTTGGCAAAGCCACGGCACTCGTTGAAAACGCACGATGTCGGCTCACGCGTGACACTAATAAGGACAAGCACTATAGACAATGCACGAAATGTCACTTTTGTCGTTCCAGATAAAATCGCAAAGGCTCGAGCGTGGCCAACGGCGGTCACGTCTTCGCCGCGCCGACCTGTATAATTAGCTTCGTGTCCCTCACAGGGTGTTAGCATGACCGCAGCCTGCCCAGTCAACACATGTCGAGGAGATCGTGGAGCGCCGATCAAAAGTGCGCGTAAAGATCAGTAAAAAGTTGCCAAATGATATTATTCTTCCAGTCATATATTCGCTTCTTTCCCCCAAGACGCGCGCGCACGCACACACGTGTAAACACAAAGCTACTCTGTGTTTCCTAAGCCGCAACGACGCCCGCGTTCCTGGCCGGGAGTGTGATGTGCTTAATTGGTGTTTTTAAATGCGGCGACACCAAAAATTGATTCTTTTGTTTTTTCAACAGCGCCGCACGCCGTTTCTGGTGTGATTATCGCGGGAAAGGGGGACGTGACGAGTGCTTTAAACGTCAGGCGGCTCTCACCTCACGGCGTGCGCTGAGCTGCAAAGTCACGCAAGACGCTGGGAAAAAAAAAAAAAAAACACGCCGCCGCTTTCCGACACCTTCGTCGAGCGAGCAGGTAAACATGTTTTTTTTTTTTTTTTAATGCCTGGGAGGCGAGATCAATTATTATTCATCTTTTTTTTTGTCTGCATTTGGCGCTTTTATTGCGTGTTAAATCACATTTGCATGCTGCTAATACAGTGGAAGCCCCCAGAGGCCAACGCCCGTCGGGTGTTGGAGTTTGGCCAACATTTTTAAGAAAAAAATTCAGATTTAGCAAAAAGTCACAAAAGAAACAAGTAAATTGGCACATTTTGCTTTTTTTTTTGCCTTTTTTTTTGGGCGACACATGTTCCAATTGAGCTACTGTCTCTCCTCGCACGCCATTTTGATTGCAAGGTTCGTTTTGAACTGGGGGCGGAGCCTCGCTGGAGCACAGGCTTTTTCGAGAGAAAGTGGGTTTTGCTTGACAGTGGTTAACTTCTTTTTACACTTGTGCGAGAAGGAAGCATTTGGTGGGGGCGGAAGGGTGACATCATGAGGCCTCTTTTAAACAAATGCTCCAAGCAGCACTTCTTTTTACACCTGCAAGACAGTTAATAATGCTAGCTAAACATGGCCGACAAAGTTAATCATGGTTTTACGATGGCGACAGTTTGACATCCATCCGTTATCATTCGTGCATTTTATTACAGTCAAACCTCGGTTTTCGAACGTCTCTGTTCTCGATCAAATCGGTTTTCGACCAAAAATTTCGAGTTTTTTATGCCTCGGATAACGACCGGATTTCGGTTCTCGAACAAACTGAGCGCACTTGAATGCACCATTTGACTCCTCTCGCCTTCCTTACACGAGGAAAGTGACGCTTCCTTTTTTTTTTTTTCGGATTTCGAACAAAATCGGTTTTCGAACAGTCTTCTGGAACGGATTATGGTCGAAAACGGACGTATGACTGTATCTCGAATTTGCCTTCTGGTTCATTAAAACATATGTTCAAAGAGGTTGATTTATGATTATTTTTCTTCTTTTTTTTTTCCTCAATTCGATTGGCTCGTTCCACTGCGCAGGCGTCCCTCACGATCCCTCCATTGAGTAGCTCAGTAGCAGAGAACAACGGCAACACCTCTTCACCCCCCCCCCCCCCCTGCCGCGTATCACTCCAAGGCAAATTGTTTTCACGTTGGACCCCGCAACCGCAACTAAAGACCCACCTGCTCATCCAATAACAGCAAATCAAATCGCATCGGCTTCCCTTTCTCGGTTTCAAAGGGACATGCTCTAAGTTGATTCTTTTCATTTAATTCCAGCAAAGGGATCGACTCCCACCCCCCCACCCCCCAACTCCCCCACTGCACCCCAACAACAGCAGCGGCAAGCAAGCAAGCAACGCACGCTTGCCCTTTATCTGCTGCTGAGAGGGGTGGGGTGAAGAAACAGAGGATTATCGATTTGCACTCAAACAGCGGGCCAACCTAAAAAGCCCCAATGAATTGTCACTCATTATTGAAATTATCAGGCACTAATTAAACTGGCAACCCGAAGCCCCCCTGGGCTGCGCTCGTCTCCAACTGAATTCCAGCTCCTCCGACAGTAATAGGGAAGGCAGCATTAGCCGCTACTGGATGCTAATGAGACCTGGAAGCTGTCTGCGCCTCTTCGGGGGGGCAGGGGTAGGGGTGGGTGGGTGGGGGGGGGGGGGGGGGGGCTTCACAGGAGCATCGCCGCCGAAATGCGAAGCGCAACTCCAGTAGCAAGGAAGCAACTCGCCGCTGATTGGCAGCGCCAGAGAATGAAAGCGGGCGCTCGCGCATCGGCGGCTACATTCGGCGTGACTTTTAGCGCATTAGCGTCTTTTCCTCAGTTGTCGACGCGCTCGCTCTTGGCTGCTTTTTATTTCATTTTCATATATTTATTTATTTTTGCTAGTCAACAAACACGCCGCGCGCGTACCAGCCAGAGTTTGACTGACTTTATCACGAGGTACACAGCCTGTTAATAACTTCCTCTGACAATTCCCCCCCCCCCCCATTTCCCCCCCACTCCCCCCCCTCATCTTCTGCTGATGACCAGAGGGACGCCCGTTGATTGTCATGTTTGTAGGGGGCGGGGTAGGGGTGGGGGAGGAAGAAAGACTCCAAAACAATGATGTCACATCAGCCTCTCTATTAAAAGACTTCATATTTTGAGCGGCATAATTAATACTCTTGGGCACGCCGCTACCAAGTTGGCACTCCAGGCAAAGGGCTGCCACTCACCTGATAATTATTTTTGGAAATGGAGCCCAAATTACGGTGATTGACAAACGCAACAAAAGGCGAGACAGCCTGCAGCATCCGCGCGGGAAAATAAGTGCTTATTGTATTGTGTCCGCTTTCAACCAGGATTTCGGCGTGTCCTTTCATGTCTCACGTACAACTTTGACGAGGGTCAAACTATTTAGCCTCTCTATCCTCTTGAAGGAGCACAAAAAAAATAAAAAAATAAATCAGCTTCCGCATCAGTAATTAACACTTGTGTCGCGTTTTTGAAGTCATTGTAGTTAAAGCAAGAGGACGTCATAATTACACGCAGCCGAGCCGCGTTAATGCTGCGTTGGCTTGTCAATCACGACATTGATCCTGGATCACGATTTTAGGGATTGATGACATCAGTGGACCAGCCCCCATTGGCTCCTCCCACGTTGTTTGAGCCGGAGTCGACACGTGATTGGAAATCAGAGCTGATGGCGCAATTTTTCGTTGATTGTTATTGTCTGAAAAAGATCTGGTGTGTCACAAAATGGCCATAAACTTTTGCGCCAGTCCGCAGCTCGCGCAGCAGGACTTAAGAGGCTAGAAGCGTACGGCCGAACTGACTAGCGGCATCGCCGGCGTTCAAATAGCGACAGGTAAGCAAATTCCAATCACGTTTCAAGTGTGGATTTTTTTGTGATAAGAAATCTGGTTGCATTTGGTGAGGCAATGAATCACTCGTTTTGGTTTTCGATGTGGAAGAAATAAAATGCGCTCAAATATCAATCCATCGAAGGGCATTGCCCAAGGTATCGGATTCTACGCGGTGACCAAGTGGCTCGACTCGGATTTGGGTGCAAAAATAAACAAATGAGACAGAGATATCGCTTATTTTAGCATTAGCATTTGTGCTAGCTAATGATGTGCAACGTCAACATGATACTATAGCACAGTTGAGTTCATTACAACCCATGTAGGTTTTCTTTTACGATAACAACATTTTGGAGGGTTTTTTTTGTCTTATTTATTTTTGCTCAATTTTTCTCCGATAAATTTCAGATTGGTTTGACTTTCCCAAGATCTGCCTAAAGAAACGATTAAAAAAAACCCCATCTTGTTCCACATGATTAAAATCAAGTCAGTTTCATACATAATGGAAACAAAAAGATGCATCTTGCGATGACCAGTCCGAAGCCTCGTGAAAAAAACTAAAAGCGCCAGCCAGTTCCAGGTAATCATCGCACTGTTAAATTTGCGCGCGAGTCAGAGCGCTAATGGGTTTTGTTCTGAAAATGCCGTTTTAAAGAAAGTTTCTGTCGGGCAAACGCATCGTATTAAGAGAGCAGCTGTTGAAAAGCCTCTGATGAGCAACAAGCGGAAACATTTGCAGTTGAGCTGATTTTCAAATAGTTTCATTCACTGATGAGCGCCGCGCTGCTTTGAATGATCCAGATGGCTGGTGGCTGGCCGCCATCTCCCAACAAGGCTGCGACGTCAGCAAGGAGATGGCTGAGTGAAGTTGTGGGCTGCAGTAAGCGGGGCGGGGGGGATGAGATTGCAGGGCCCTTTCGCGTGCCTGAAGGTATTCAAATGAACAACCGCATGTAAAACAATTCAGGTACAAAGCAGTGAACCATCCCATGCTAAAAAAACAAACCCAACAAAAAAAAGATAGCATTTAAGCTAAGGAAGAAAATTCATAGCGTGGACACCACCATCCCCTGACAGAAACTAACATGAAATATCTGCAGAGAAATCAATGCGCTGAAGTTAGCCGGGCATAGCGAGTGGCAACGTAAGATGGCCGTTCGCCAGACATCACAGTCAAGCATTCCAATGCATCCAAGTGTGTTAGCTTTTCACTTGAAGCCCCTCCCTCATCATAACTGCTCCTCAGCTGTCGGTTAAGGTGGCCGATCTTCGACCCACTTTTCTCCAGATTATCGCTACGTTTCTCCATTTTCTGTTATCTCTTCTATTATTTTCTTCTCTTTTCCTTGTTCCCGCTATTTTTTATTTTTCTTCTTCGTGCTACCGCTATTTTTATTTTTATTCTTCGTGGCAGGGGTTCACTTTGGCCTGGGAAGTCAAGTTCAGCATTCGCTTCATTGATATCTGGCGCCATCTAGCGTCGTGAATGGGTATAATGTCTAGACCCTGAATATAAGACGACCCCCACTTTTTCAGTCTTATTTCAATGCAAAAAACACCGTCTTATTTTCGGGCCAATACGGTGGTTAATTTTGCACCCAATGCTGTCAGGGATTGCACAAACACTGTTATTGCCGATCCATCTGAAGCGGCGGGTCAGACGAGACTTGCAGGTTTCTCAGTTTTTCCTTGCTTGGATAAGGGGGATGGGGAGGGGGGGCGTAGACAAGGGCATGTCGTTGATCTTTGTGAACTGTGGGCTTGTGAAGCCCTTTGAGACTCGTTTGTGATTAAGGGCTATATAAATAAACTTGACTTGCGGCGGGGTTGGCCTGCCGGCTAGCGTTCAGCGCCGCATGAGAGCTAAGGAGAGGACAGGGACATGCGGTCAAGGGACACAGGGGGGAGGCAGCGCCCCACCTGCATCATGAAGAGTTAAAAAAAAAAAAAAATCAACAAATAATTCATCCATCCGTCCATTATGTGAACCGCTTTCTCCCCATAAGGGTCACGGGTGTGCTGGAGCAGGGACGGGTCCCTGCTGACTCTGGCAGTAGGCGGGGTGCACTTTGGACTGCTTGCCAATCAATTGCAGGGCAAACAACCATTCGCACTCACAATCACACCTACGGATCATTTTCGAGGGATCAATTAACCTACCGTGCATGTTTTTGCAATGTGGGAGGAAAGAAGAATACCCGGAGAAAACCCGTGCAGGCACGGGGAGAACACGCAAACTCCACACAGGAAGGCCAGAGCCGGGAATCGAACCCCGAGGCCTCTGCACCGGGAGGCCGACGTGCTCAACAAATCGTTAAATAGTTGAAAATACATTTCATAGCAATTTTAGTTTTCGGGAAGGCTACTTTTCTCCTCCGGGGTCAAAGGGCAAGCGCTCGAGCACCTACGAGGGGTCTAATGCGTGCACGACTCCCACCGTGCGTCAACCGGCCACTCGGACGCGCCGCTCCTTCGACAAGAAGGTGAGGAATGATATCAAGTTATTTGTTTTGTTCCAAAATGAAATATTTATTGGCAGCGAACACCTAGCAGGAACAGACGATAGGCCAGGACGCTTCTTCATCTTCTCACACTCATATTTGGCTTCCACCTCCGCAAAGGCCAGCGTGTGTCCTGAGGGTGTTCAGCGATTCAGGAAAGTGCGCGGGCCTTGGATCCGCATTTCAAAGCCTGCTGTGTGTACAGTATGTGTGTGTGTGTGTGTGTGTGTGTGCGAGACAGGCGGACAAAATGTCCGAACAATTATATGCTGATTTCCTACATTGCTCTCCTGGCTCTGCCCCCGTGTGCTATGTATTTTTTTTTTTTCCCACCCAGTGTACATCTCTATTGTGCAAGGCGCCGGCTGATTTATGCGTTTGCGGTCAGGACGTTTTCCACTCCGGCGGCAGATGTTGAAGTTGCGGCGCATTCTTTGTCATCGCGGGTTGTTTTGTTTTCCTGCACAACATGCGGAACACATCATTTACCATCATTTAGGCTTGAAATACCGGCGTGGGCGGCTCGGGCGGTGGGGGGTGTTGAGGAGGGGAGGGGGGGGGGTGGGGGGCTCGGAGAAAAAGATTTGATGGAAAAGCAGCAAAGAAAAAACACCAAGGTGGAAACTATAAATCGTCGGCGTAAAATCCAATTGGAGGTCTGCCGAACAGAAAACGGCGCTCTGACAGGAGAAACCATCACGCTTGCGGTGCGGTTTCCAGAGCCACCCGCTCACTTCGGACCTCATTGCCTCAAGTACTTTTCACTGTGACGAGCAGCCGGGTGGTAAGAAAGGGAAGTATTATTTGCCTAAACTCCAAGTGGACCACTTAAGCGGTAATATTATTGATAGTGGCAATAATTTCCGACTTCTGGTCTCCACCCCCCCCACCCCCCCCACCCCCCGCCCCTTTTCAATGCGACGGCCTCCGCCACGCTGGGAAAGCCATTAAGAGAGGCCCGAATGCTAAATGCATTAACAGAAAAAGGTCAAAAAGCATTAAAAAAAAAAAAAAAAGACTCATTGTAGCTTGGTCCAATCATGCTACAGCACTGCCCCCCCCCCCCCCCCCCCCCCCCCCCCCCCACACTTGCATTGCAGTCATGATTGAGCTGGTGTCATCGCCAAGCACCGTACCTGGAAAAACTCTTTCTCATTTGATCACCGCATGTCACGCCGGGTTATTCCCATCGTTAATATGCTTTTGACGAGCTGCCATTTGCGAGCCTCCGCTTGATTATTTTGGCACATGGGCAAACGGGCCCCGGCCGCTTTTCAGGTGTGGCGCAGACGGTATCAGAGAGCCCCGGGGGCGGGAGGTCACGAGGGCTGATCTATTCGCTAAGAAGGCAAGCTACCTGGCAAAAGACTGAAGCCAGCGCCCTCGCGTCCGTGCGGCGTACGAGAGCAGGTTACGTTCGAAAAAATGCTCGAAGGCCAATAGGTGGCTTACCTTCGCTCCGCTCCAAGCCGTTTAGATTTCCCGTCAATTGCTATCAAAGCGGCGGAATGTTTTTGGAGAGCGGCGGCGTGCCGAAATGGCCGTCAGAGAGCGAGGCGGCGGTGGCGGGGGCGGGCGGCGTCCAAGTCGGCGGCGCGAGGCGTTAAGCGCTTTGGACGCCTCAACTGTGGCTTGGATAACGACCGGCTTCCTTGAACGACACTTTGAAAGGCGCCACGATTTTTTTTTTTTTTTTACTTTGCCGTCTCATTATCGGTGTCCACTTGGCACCCGCCGGAGACGCCGTTGCCCAGAACGAAGGCCTGAACCTGGGCAACTTTCCTGCCGTCCTCCCACTCTCTCCGCCAACCCCCCTCGCTTCACCCCCCAACCCCCACCACCAACCCCCCCTCACTCTTTCGCTCTTGGAGACTTTCAGTGCGTACTTAATCATGATTAATCGCCGCCCGGATAATCAGATACAACATCAAAAGGTTGGAGATGACAGTCCAAGGACGCTTGGGAAGAAAACAAGGTATACCAGGCGTTCATTAGCTTTGGCATGGCACTCATACATTAGCCCATAACCCTTTATTGTCCTAATTAGGCTGCGGGGCGGGGGGGGGGGGCTGCCGGTGTCGTACTTTTACATATACGGCGCGATAGTTTACCTCCGCCTTGACCACAGCGGAAACCGCTTGCGCTTTTTTTTACATGCGCTCATTTATTACGGTTTTATTTTCGCGGCGCGTTCCGTTCACACTTAGCTAGGTAGCGTTTTTGATTTACAGTCACTTACAAGGGGGGGGGGGACAAGCACAAGACAGGCTCTCCCAATCCCGTATTATTTGACTCATCTTTACCGCACACTGCGAGGCGCAACCCGCACCGTATATTTCATTTTCTTTGGTCCACGGCGCCTCCACTTCCCCTCGCCCCCCACGCATCACCCTCCTTCTCCTCTCTCCACTGTTTTAAGTCTCCCTGGATGGAGCCTGGCTTGCGGTGCACCATTTTCCCAGCTACAGTAGCAGTGGTGCTGGGCCTTGTTCAACCCCATTATTTCTGGGAGCCAAATTCCCATGGTCCCAGGAACAGGCGTGCCAGCTCTGCCGTCTTGGCTCTCTTCCCTGGTATTGTTTCCTTTGTTACATCCAGAGCTGCATTTCAGTCCGTTAATGTTTGCGCTGGGAGGTCCGAATTCCCAGCGTTCAGCTTTAGAAAAGGTAACTTCAAGTTCAGAATGCAGACACTTTTTTTTTTTTCTCCCCTTACCTTCAGAAAATTGTTTTGTTTTTTTTAATTTTCTTTTTGTTGTTGTTGTTGTTTGGTTTTGTCACTATCCCTCCACTTTTATACTTTCCATTTTTCTTCTTTGTTGCGATACAGGTGAGCAGAGTGATAAAACTCCGGTGAAATGTTTGCTCGGATGGCCACCATAAAATCTCTCGGAACGGCTCAGGTGGCTCCTAAAACAGAATCATTGCGCTTTCAATTATGACTGCATCTTTTTAATATGCGTATGTATATGTATTTTAATTTTCACCGTATCAGTCATCCAGAGTTTTTTCCCTCGACTGGTACCCTGCACCGGCCAATCCGGATTTTCCATTGCTGTTTTGCATTCCCATACTACTCACATAATAAACGGATGAACACATCTGCCATTTCACTCATACAGACCATTAGTGTCACAAACAGAACATATTTCTTGATTAAAATATATTTTTGAAAAAAATCAGCCCACATTTGGTTGGGATGGGCTCCAGTTACCATTTAACAAAGTTAAGCAAGTGATAACACTCCATCCATCCATTTTCCGATCCGCTTATCCTCACAAAAGTCGCAGGGGGGCGCTGGAGCCTATTCCAGCCGTCTTCGGGCAGTAGGTGTGGGACACCCTGAACCGATTGCCAGCCAATCGCAGGGCACAGAGAGACGAACAACCATCCACACTCACACTCAAACCTAGGGACAATTTTGGAGTGTTCAATCAGCCTACCCTGCATGTTTTTGGAACGTGGGAGGAAACCGGAGTACCCGGAGAAAACCCACGCTGGCCCGGGGGAGAACATGCAAACTCCACACAGGGAGGCCGGAGCTGGAATTGAACCCGGTATCTCTGCACTGTGAGGTTGGCGCGCTAACCACTGGACCACCGGGCCGCAGTGAGTACAATACAGTCAAACCTCGGTTTTCGTCCATAATCCGTTCCAGAAGGCTGTTCGAAAACCAAAATTGTTCGCAAACCGAAATTGTTCCAAAGGCGAAACCACGCTCTTTTTAAAATAAAAATGTTTACTGAACACGTCTGCTCACAATGGAAAGCAACACGAGGAAGCGTCACTTCCTCGTCTACCCGAGAAAGCGCCACTTCCTCGTGTAAGGAAGGCGAGAGGAGTCAAATGGTGCATTCAAGTGCGCTCAGTTTGTTCGAGAACCGAAATTTGTTCGTCATCCGAGGCATAAAAAACTAGAAATATTTGGTCGAAAACCGAATTGGTCGAGAACCAAGACGTTCGAAAACCGAAGTTCGACTGTAAGTAGTTTATTTGCTTCGTAAGTAAAGTTCCTAAGGCTAGCACTGTTAGCATGGTTAATGTGTTAGCAAGCTTAGTTGGGAAGTAAAGTTACCTTGACACAACTCATAAGATTTCCGAATTACGATCCGTAAATTAGTTGATTTGTTTTGCGTGGCAAGCCAAATTTTGTATATGCTGCTGCAGGAGTGAAGCGGGAAAAAGACATTTAAAAAAAAACCCTAAATCAATGAAGGTACTGTAATGTCCTTGCTCGTGGCCAAGGCGAGCCACAGTCACTGATACGCTTTTCTATTGCCCGAGAAAGTCAAGCGCAAATACAAAATGAGAACACTCATAAGGAAGCAGGCCACAACTCACGCTGAGCCTCTCACACTCAGACGAACAAGACAGCTCTTGATGTCGCTCACGGGGCCACGTCGCTTGAAGGCATACCTCCAACACACATGCTAGTAGTCAACATACGGCAATTTATTTTACCGGAACGCATTTGTGGCATTTCCCCTTCATTTCAATGGGGAAAATGAATGAAATCGACTGTGGCAGTCAATTGATTTCCGAGGCTTGTTTACAGAACAAATGAAACCCCAACTAAGTCAAGGTACACGAACTGTAGTTGTCTCGCTATATAAGCCGACTTAAGTGGTTGTCGCCCGACCATATTAAACTCGCACTTCACCTAACGAACGCGGAAAAGCTTCTCCACCCTAATTCCGCCAAGCGGAGCTTATACAAGCGCGATTAGCTAAAAGTGAATCACGATTACCATTTGGAAGCCGTCGCCGCCCTATTCAACGGTGATGGCATTTCTCCATCTGTAATCCACTTTATCGCCCATCATTCCAGCCTGAGCACCCTAAACTCCTTTTCTGTGATGCGGGCCCGCCAAAGCCACCGTGGCAGCTCACACGCGTGGGGATTAAACGCGAGGCTTGTTGGCTCAGCGCAGCACGGCGCGAGCATATCCGACTGATGTCGCCCGTTCCACTCGGAACGGCGGCGCTCGTCTCCCAGCGCGCAGACACGCCGGTGTCAGGTAATTCTCTGAGGAAGAGCCACGCGCCCCTGCGGGGAGCGGCGGGGAGCGGCGGGGAGGCCTGTATCACATCTCGGGAGTTGTAATAGCAGCTTTGAAGACTCCAGTCCACTAATCCCACATCATGTGATCATGTGTCTAATAGAGCGGCTCCTCATTCGCCGGCATTGGGGGCCGGGGGGGGGGGGGGAGGGGATTTCGTAGCTGTCACTTGCGCCCGTTACAGTTGGGAGAGTATTATATGTCAGGAAAAGTAAATACAAGACTCCTGCGCGGGGTTTACCCGCGGACACACGCAGGGACGAGCATGGGATCTGGAGTTCACCGATTACAGTGAAACTCCTCTACAACGAAACTTACATGGGCGAAAATACCCCCTAGTGTGAAAAAATATTCATGCATTAACACCATTCCCACTTTCCTGCCCCGCATACAACGGAAAAAAAACCCTGTTGCGTCATACGAAATCTTTTTCTCTGCTCTTGCCTCGCGACGAGATTCACTACAACGAAGTCTAATCCAACAGCGACCTTTACTGCTTCGTTCGGAAATGGCAACAGCAACCACCACACTGGTTTAAACATGCGCAGTAGTCCAGGAAGTATTTGTTATTGTTCGTTTCAGACGCAGCAAGAATGTTGCATTGCTAAAATGGCTCCAAAACGGACCTTTGGATGTCAAGCAGCAAAGACAAGAAGAGCTCTGATGCTGGAAGAGAGGGTAAAAAGTGATCAAAATGAAAGACGGAGGAAGTAAAAGGCATTATCCAAGACGTAAGCCAAGAAATTGATGTAAGTAAAAGTGAATGCTGATCGTAAATTTCGCAATTTCTTTCTCTGTTTTTCTTTCTACACTGACTATATGACGTGTCAAAAAAGTGTATGCTCATACTTATGCACTATTGGAATAAAAATAAAGAGTACACATACGTTTGAGTATGCGTGTACACACACATTTGTGTGTGTGTGTTTACATCTGAGATCAAATTTGCTACAGTGAAAAACCCCCTGTTGTGAAAATGTCTTGCTGCAAACATGATTTCGTTGTAGAGGAGTTTCATTGTACAATGTCAAGCATGCACTAGCTCGTAATTAGTGCAGTACAGTAGTAATCAAGTAAAGGTCGCGTTCGGGCCGGCACGGTCTTAAATATGATCAGAAGTGCTGAACAACAGTACGTTCACAAGCTAAATTATAAATTGTATGAATTTACTCCCACAATCTAGTCCTGATTCTGTTTGTCTCGGCGTCACTGCATCCAGTACGTGAGGGGGGTTGTTCCTTATTTTCTTTGTTTCAGCTTCTATGTGGCTTAAAACTTGAACAGATAAGTAGGATGTGTGTAAATATATGCTCAGATATGATTTTTAGGCCCTTATTTGACTTTTTGGTTGGTTGTGTTCATACGAGTTCATGTATTTCATGAGTTCCGCTTATGCTGACTAGCATGCTAGCTTGCGTGGACTAAGGTCTTTGACTCATTTCAGAGGTTAGTAATGATCTTACACATGCTTACCATTAATGTGTCTTATTACATATCCTGATTTCTGAACCATTTATGTCGCTAAATTTGCTCCCGAACTTCATGAAAACAAGCTAGCAGTATGTTTAGCGGTGCCACCTAGCTTTAGCAGGCCCGACAACGGACCGCTCCAACAGCCGCTCGGGTCCAAATCGCCATCAAAGTGAGTTCATAAATGTCATTTTGTTGAAATGTGGAGCGACGCAGAGCACATAAAAAGTGTCTCCTGACTTGAAATGAAAGGATCAACAGCGAATACTCTTAAGCGCTCCCCTAATCAACACTTAAGAGAATTCACATGATGGGCTATGATCAATAATGGCATCTCTGGTGACGCGCAGACAATCTTGATCACACGTGTATGAACGCAAGACCTTGAAGAAGAGCGGAAATTGTCTCCTCCATAATCATAAGCTGTCAAAAATGCAACAAGAGCCTCCGAGTGGAGCGTATGATCATCGCGGAAGCCCAGGTCTGCAGAGGTTTGCGTGACATTTTTAAGTCCTCGTTTTATTATTTTTTTTCTACCCCCCACCCCCCCCAATCCCTCCCCGTTTTGAGCGATTATCTCGGAGGTACGGCGCACATTAAATGGCTGAGTTAACCTTAACACATGTAAAAACCATTACAGCTATTGACGACAGCCGCGTGTAATCCCGAGGTTTGATATTGACACCGCGTGATCAAATGCTAAGCTCTGCTAGCAGATAGCTCGTGACTCTCTGGGGGTGGGAGAGGGGGGGGTGTAGACAGGCAAATGAAGCAGAGCCAGATTGATGAGAAATGACTGCTCTGCATTGTGCGCGCGTGTGTAAGGGATACTGCCGAGCCAATCAATTAATACTTAAAGTGGAACCAATTCTTGTTTCACTTGGGCTTTGGCCCCCTTCGTTTTCATCCGCGCCGAGGTCTGCATGGCTAATTAGGAGCACTGCAAATGGATGCTAAGCCACACCAAATTAAATCTTAGTTCATTAGATATAAGCTCTTTAAAGATTGAAGGAAAATATTTGAATTTTTAAAAAGTTTCCACGTCGCGGCGTCCTCATTAAAAATGGGACGTCGCAACGTGCGGGGAGGAAGTGGTGGAAATGTCTTTGTGCGGATGAATAATCCAACCAATATGAAATATTAAGTCACTATTTTACCCCGTGTTTCTCCTCGGGCTGTAGCGATAGGCTGGGTAATAGAAGGCTTCTGCTTTGAATAAAATACAGAGGTGCATGAAGAGGAAGCTCAACTATCTGGAGGCGAGCGCACTTCTGAATGACATTGTCAATATATTCATTATTCCGCGCGCACACGCACACCAAAAAGAGGAGAGAGTGAGGCATTGTTGATAGACGTCAGGCGGTAAATAAGTCAACAGCTTTTATTTTTCTGCTCGAAACAGAAAAAAAACATTGCCAAACTTGAGATTTTTAAATTTTAACCATGTTTACCGCCTGCGCGGACTTTGAGATGGGATACGCTCGCCGGTCACAACATTAGGTACACCGGTTCGCGTCATCCAGTAAAAATTGGATTTAAAAAAAAAAAAAAATTACAAATATGCTCAGTTTTGATTGACATGATCCCCCCAAAAAAACCTCATCTCAAATAAATGTCCATTCTGTCATGAATATTGTGTTTCCAAATATTATTTAATACTTTCTATGATAATAAATCTTTTTTTTTTTCATATCAAGGTAAAAAGAGATTTTTTTAAAAATTACCAACAATTATTATTTGGGGAAATATTATTCCTCCTGATGTCAAATAAACACCTCCCACCAGATGAAGACATTTTTATTTATTTTTATTATTTTTAACATTTTGAGTCATTCGCTGTCAACCTGTTGTGCATTTTAAGGCCTCATCTCAAATACACACCTTACCTTCAATAAACACTTCTTACCTCCATTCATTTACCGATTGGTATAAATGAAGTTCATGATACAGGCAAAATGATTGCTTATTGCCGGTGTAATAATATTTTATTGTAGCTTGTGGTACAAAAGAATCAGTTGTATTTCACTTTTGAGTTCAATACGTTTGCATTTATTCTCAAAGAGTTCTTTGTTTTCAAACATTTATTTTGATAATAATTTTTTTTACTTTTTGTGCAATACTTAGGAATTGAATTGCATTTTTTCACTAGTTCTATACTGTAGAATTGTAAGATATACTATTTTGAGGAATTATTTCTTATTTTTGAATGTATAATTCAGCCAAAAAAATGTCCTCATTTAGGGTAAGGGCCAAATTTAAGGGTCGCATTTGAATAGCAGAATTTATAGGGGCCAAATTTGGGTTCTCCAGGGCTAAAAAAACGTCTCACCTCAAATAAATGCCAAAGCCAATCAGCCTCGAGAGGAAGTATGCCAATCCCACACCAATGCAAATGGTATCACGTATTCAAGCTGATTTTCCTTCCCCCCCCACACACACACACACACACACACACTTGTTTCATTCTGCAGGTGTACCTCCTGACCTGTCCCATCGGTGTACCTCTCGGCCATACGTCACTGTTGGTGCCGCGTGTGAGCGCGGCGTTTGCGCCTTTTAACCGCCGTAATTCGTCGATGGCCGAAGCAGATGTTGGCCCACGGCTGACGTCTCCAAACCGACCGCCGCTTTCTCACACGCCCGTGAAAGGAAACCAGTTAAAACTCCATCCAAATTGGTCTCGGGGTAACGTTCCCTCATCACAGCCCGGCCCAAACCGAACGCGACGTAACACGCGTTGACTTTGCACGAATAACTTTCTTTTTACGCGTTTCTGTCATCTGCAGTCGAGTTGTAAAAAGCGGCGAGCTCGGGGGTGGGTGGTGGTGGGTGGGGGGGCGCACCTTGTTGCAGGAGTTTTGACACAGTGTCCATTGTGTAACAGCTGTAAAACACGCTGGAAATTATTAACTCCACATGCCTGCGCCGCTGATGAACTGGAATCCCAGAACAACCTTTGGATTTCGGCCAATCACCTTGGAGGGAGACGCTGATTGAGAACAGGACTGCTGAATCCAGGTCAGTTGTCGTGCACGCACCGCTGAGCGCGGGATGCGTGACCGATGCGAGGGCGTGGTGCCGTTGCTCATCTGTTTTGGATACCGTCACGTCCAACGGCAAAACCGCACCTTAAAATAAAAAAAAAATAAAAAAATGTTGAAAAATGACGACAGGTTTCAAAGGAACGCGAGGAAAAATGACGATCCTCTCAACGGAATGAATGCCGAGCGATGCCAAAGAAAGCAATGGAGAGCGGAAACCTGGACTTAAACCGATGGTAATACATCACGGTACTTCATCCAGATACAGTGGTCGAAAACAATCGGTTCCAAAACGTTGGGCGACCTCCGACTTGTCGGCATTGCAAACATTCTTCCGCTCGGAAATAAACCAAATAGAAATACAGTGGTGCCGGTTGGATTTGCCCCAAGTCTAAATGCTTCAATAGCAGTGATAAAGATCATTTTAAAAACCATTTGAGGAAGCTACTTTTTATTTCTCAACTAAGTTTAAAAGTTGCCCAAGAGGTTTTTTTTTTTTTGTCATTATGGTAAGCTACCGTATTGGCCCGAATATATAAGACGGTGTTTTTTGCATTGAAAAAAGACAAAGTTGGGGTCGTCTTATATTCGGGGTCTAGACATTATACCCATTCACGACGCTAGATGGCGCCAGATATCATTGAAGCGAATGCTGAACTTAACTCCCCGGGCCAAAGTGAACCCCTGTCACGAAGAATAAAAATAAAAAAATAGCGGTAGCACGAAGAAGAAAAATAAAAAAATAGCGGTAAGAAAGAAAAGAGAAGAAAATAATAGAAGAGATAACAGAAAGTGGAGAAACGTAGTGACAATCTGGAGAAAAGCGGGTCGAAGATCGGCCAGGTTAACCGGGGAGAAGTTATGATGTCATTTACATTTCAAAAACCAGAAGTCATTCATTTACGAATGTGATTGCACTTTAGTTTACATATTTAAATGTTCAGACATTAAGATTTGAATGAGGCAAAATAACATGCTTTTTCTCTCAAATATATTGTTAGAATCATTTGTTTCAGATGTACTGTCATTATTTTCTGTATAAAAATTAATTTGGTGTTCAAAAAGTCTTTTTTCAAACTTGAGTCTTGAAAAAGAGGCGGTCGTCTTATAATCGGGGCCGTCTTATATTCGGGCCAATACGGTACTTTAGTTTTCTCTGCTTTACTTTTGAATGTCTTTATATGTGCTGGCTTTACTTGTGTGAAGCACATTGAGTTACCTTATGTATGAAATGTTGCGAACAGGTCATACAATTGAAGTTTGGCGTGTGAATGTTTGTCTTTCATTCACAAAATAATCAAAGAAACACTTTGTATGATCAAGGATGACCAAAATCATTTCCAAACGACTGCCAATTTACTCTCACGAACTGCTGGGACGGACGGACGCAAATATCGACTTTGCTCCGGCGTCTTTCGGCAACGATGTGACACCCAAAACCCAGGAGTGACTGTGTCTCTTTCCCCCGCAGGAGGAACAAGCGAGATGATTTGTCGAGGGGCCCGGGGGAGCCAGCCGGCGCGCCTTGAAAACAGGTGGCGCAACATCACACCGCAGCGTGCCTTCGGGGAATATTTGAAGACGTTCAGGAAATGCACCAAAAACAAAACGCATCCGCCACGCGACACACATGACAAACGACAAACTCAAGTTACGGCGCTGACACGGAGCCTGCCGTGAACTCGTGAGACGTTCCCGCCAAAATGTCACGGTGACGCAATTGAATACATGTGTAACAGTGGCCTGGATCCCACCAGTACCGCTTGGACTCGCCAGCAAGTGTATGCAAAGCGATGGGCAAGATATCTCCTGTTGAGTGTTACAATGAGCTTGATCTCGCCAGCAAGGGTGTGCATGCCGGCGGACGTTTTCGGCACCCTCTTCTTCCAATCTACTCGGCAGGCTGGCTCTCCTTAGCTTACTGGTAAGTGTATACACTACATGAAAATGTGTAGCAGAGGGCCGTAGCTTGCCAGTTAGTGCAACACTGGGCTGTAAGAGTGAACTAGATCTCGCCGGTGAGTGTGTGTGTGTGCAGCGGGCAATCTCACCATCTTACCAGCAAGTGTATGCATAACAGCAGACTGGATCTGGCCGGTGAGTGTGTGTAATAGTGGGCTGGAGAATGTACTGTATGCATTCCGGCTGCCGTTTGGCCGTCTTCTATTGGATGGGGCCTGGAAGGCTGGTTCTTGTCATCTCACCTGTAAGTGTAATGCAGAACAGCAGGCTGGATCTTGTTTTAGAGGGTGTGTGCAACAGGGCTAGATCTCGCCAGCGAGTGTGTACGTTCAAGCCAGTGTTTGGCAAACCTCTCTTACGCATCGTTTAAGAGGCTGGCTGTCACCATCTGGATCTCGCCGGTGTATGTGTGCAAATCCGCCCAGCTTTCGGTCATCTCTGGCAGCTTCCTACTTTCTTTCAACACCCCGTTGTTGAAAGAAAGTCTCAAGGAGCGATTTTGGTTTGAAGCAGTCGTGGCTGGAACTCCCGCTGAAATGAGCTCTGCTCCCAAGGTTCATCTTGGTTGAAATTATGATACACAGTGAAACTCCTCTACAACGAAATCTACATGGGTGAAAATACCCCCGAGTGTGAAAAAATCTTCATGCATTAACACCATTCCCACTTTCCTGTTTCAAATTTACTACAGTGAAAAACCCCCTGTTGTGAAAAATTTCTTGCTGCAAACATGATTTCGTTGTAGAGGAGTTTCACTGTAATTACAGTCAAACCTCGGTTTTCGTCCAGAATCCGTTCCAGAAGGCTGTTCGAAAACCGAATTGTTCGAAAAATGAAACCACGCTCTTTTTAAAATAAAAATGTTTATTGAACACGTCTGCTCACAATGGAAAGCGACACGAGGAAGCGTCACTTCCTCGTCTATCCGAGGAAGCGTCACTTCCTCGTGTAAGGAAGGCAAGAGGAGTCAAATGGTGCATTCAAGTGTGCTCAGTTTGTTCGAGAACCGATTTTTGGTCGTCATCCGAGACCATTTTGGTCGAAAAACGATTTGGTCGAGAACAGAGACGTTCGAAAACCAAAGTTTGACTGTATATGATATAATCATTTTATCTTATGGAGGCTTAAGTGGCTCCGGATCTTCACTTAGCCCAGCTCATCATGTCACGGGTGGAGACAATTTGTGGGAGTGGTTATTATGTAAATTAGCCCCACTATTACGTAACAGTGCATCATCACAGACATATTTTGAAAACGGGCAGTTTACAAAAACTTTCTTTGGTTGCTCAATGTCATACTCCACCGCACTCCAGAGACCAAACTATTTGTACACAAGACATTAAAAACTCCATTTTCCATAATGCGGCCCCTTTGCACTACCGGCATTGATAAATGTTGTGATTTTTCCCTTCTCCTATTCGCCGTCCCTTAACTCGTTGGACAAGAACAATTTCTTCCTTTTGACAGATCACTCCAAAATGTATTAGCAGAGCGGTCGACTGTCAATCCAGTTGCCCAAAGGTCCTTACAGGTCTGTCTCTCTCTCTCTTTTTTTCTCTCTCTCTCTCCTCGTGTTGAAAAATGATGTAATCAAGCCGTCCTTCCTTCCTACCAGCGCTCCATCCATCCTCTCTAAAGGCCTGGCGGTCCCTTTGGCCTCGCTCTGGATCAAGTCCCCCCACAAGGCGCCCCCCCCCCCCCGCCCCCCTGACCCCGTTAGAGGTGCATGATGGGCGGCCCTGTCACTTCAAATGGCTGCCCGGGTCCGGCGCGAGACTCACCCCTCACTGTGAGTAAACCTCTGTGTTATTTCGGTTTTATGGGCTACGGGTGGATAACTCCGCGGAATGGATGCGGACAACTTAGTTATTGTCACGCGGGGGCGAGGGAGTCGATGCCGCTACGCCCGGCGCGAAAACAGCTTTGGATTGAGCGCCCATGAAAAGTTATGTGGCGTGAGGAAAGCAAAGCAAAAGCGCCGCGTTCGGGATGACCAGCGCCCGGCGCTCGGCCGCGGCTTGATCCCGAAGACGACTTTCAAAGGGGGTTATTTAAATTTCAGGGCAGATGAATGCCTCGCATGCCATGCGTTGTGGAGAGCGGCGCCTTTGATGGCGAGAGGGAAGAGGGGAAGACGTCGGCTTTGTTATTGAAGTAAAGAATAATAAGGCCACTGCATGTTAGGCTGTGTACAGAGACCTTGATATCAATCCAATGCACTATGCATGGCCCCCTCGCAACAAGCAGCCAGACAGGAAAGCGCGTGCCTTTTGATCCCGCTTTCCTTCTGTTGTCTTTCATCTGACCCATCCTCCCAAATTGTCACCAGCGCGCACACGCGCGCCGGAAAAAAGACGGGAGCACGGCTAACCCTCAGGGTGGGAGGAGGAGGGGGGGGGGGTGCGGGGGGGGGGGATTGCCGCTCGCCCTCGCACACCCTGGATATTTTTCGTCATTAAGTTCCAAAAGGACATCTTTGGAAGCCACTGCCCTGAGTGCACGGCGGTCCAACTAGCCATTATGCCCCGAGCTCCAATATAAGACCGTGTCGATTCTGTTGTACGATCATAACTTGAGCGGGGGTTAAAACGCCCAGCGAGAATGTTAACCTTACTTTCCAATGCAACTAAATGCCAAAATGATCAACCAAACCGTATTTCTTCGTCTCTTAGCTGAATGCTAACATATTTATGCTAGGCGATTTGGAAACCATCTTCTAACACAATGTCGGCCATTTTGTATCACGTTATACCACAATATATTCTCAGTTATTCGACATATTTTTTACACAAATGTAGATGTCAATCGAAATAAGAGCTATTGAAAAATCATGCATCACAAAATATCGTGAAATAAACTCAAATACGATTCTCCCAACAAGTGACCTTTCTTCTATAGCTACCAATGTGCTGCTTTTCAATCAACCCTAAAAAACTCACGCATGATATTAATTGACAAAGACGAAAGAAAACAAAGGACATTTTCGCCACAATGCTCGTTAGTTTTGGCTAGCTTCATAAACATAAGATGTAGTTTTTGTTTCTTTCCAAAGCATTGATTATTTTATTTCGGTAATGAAAATGTGTGTGTGGGTTTTTTTTTTTCAATTTTAGTTTTTGTTAGTTTTCATTTACCATAACAACCTTGACTTACATCCGAAATTTTTGTTTTCGGAAAATGATCGTAGGTGGTAGCACTATGACATTCATCTTTTCTACTTATTGGTTACATTAGGTTGAAGGTTTCTTTTTTTTCCCCAACCATGGTCTTTTTTTTGGTGAAGAGAAAAACTCCTACCTTAATAGTTTTAGTTGACCAAAGCCTTATTTTGAAGGTTTTCCAACCCAGTCACAAGACACAAGGAAGCAGTGACAGCTTCGACGAAGGCTGAAGTAATAGCTGAAACTATCAGCAAGGTAAAAGTTTTTCTTTTCACCCCCAAAAAATAAATTTAAAAAATAATCAACTGTCTGATTAAAAAGAAACCATGAACTTAATTTGATCGGAGGTAGTATTAAAAATCTGCCGTAAAGCAGTGGAGCGACGGAAGAAAAGTGATATAGCAGATGAGCACTGTAATAAGGCTATGTTCTATTACTGCTCATTTACCAAGCAGTATATATTCCAGTAATTTGCCATATGTCATTTATTCCATACTTGCAAACGCGATATAAAATTCAAAATTCCACATCACCTCTTAATGTGTCAAGAAATGACCGCTTCAAATTGATTCCAACGAGTTACACGGGCACTAATGAGCCACCGTACCGCCGGGACGCCGCCGCCAGCTGTTGCCGTGCTTTCTGGGACTCGGAAAATTACCATTGGCCCTTTTGGAGATAAAAAAATACAAATTTTGCCCTCAAGAGTGCCATGCTTGCGGTTTAAAAATATTCATCCATCCGTTCCTCCATTTTCGTCAGCATATTCCCATTCAGGGTTAGCGTTAGCTTAAGTGCCGTGTTCCTTGTGAGTGTTTTCATTTTCCATTTCTGTTTGACAATCCTTCTCTAAATGTTATCGAAACTCCCGTGGTCGCTCAAATTTGGCCTCACAACGCCAAGCAAAAAAATAAAATTAAAGAAAAAAATCCACCAAGCTTTTACGTCAAGGTGGCGCTACGCTAGCAGAAACCTTATAATGACTACAGTCGCCAGAGTTATTTATAGCGGTGCTGAGATGATATTACCTGCGGTGCGGAGGAGAGAGAAGCTTCGCTCTTCTCTCCTCATGTCAGCGAATTACACGCTAGAAGCGACTGAGGCCATGAAGGGGAGGGCATAGCGAAAGATAATATGTTAGCTTTGGACTTGATCCGCTGAACATACATTTTTTTTCCTCTCCTTCCAACATAAATTTCCCCGGCTTCTCACCGTCGCCGTCGCGGCAGACTTGAATACTCTGGATTCAGCATTTCAAACTTGGTGAATTCCATCCTTTTTCACCTCGGGGGCATTATTAATAATCAGTAAAGGGAGTGTGGAGTCAATGATGCATTTGGAAGTTTGAGTGTTTCAGTGTTCCGTAGCGCGGCGGCGGCGGCGGCAGCGGCGACGGCCCGCAGTGGTTGAGCTCGCCTCCACTTCCAGGCATTTACGGTCAGAGGGAGCGTTCGTTCCAGTAGGAGGATGGAAAAGAATCCAATTGAATGACGCCCATGTGGAGCGCTGCGTTTTGTTTTGTTTTCTCACAGCTTGAGCGCACAAAACAGCACACCAACACGCAACCCGGCGATCGTTGTAAGCTAAACGCTCCATAACAATGTAGCTCTGACCAGATTTCACTTTCGCAAACTATATTTCACTTCTTTGATGCTCCCGTTAACCAAGTTTGCGCACACTCGTGTCTGATTTCAGGAGAACTTTGTTTCACCAAAAATTTGATAAAAAAGAGAAAACTGATAAAAAAAAAAAATGTCTGGAGCAAAGACTTCATTCATAACTTGAACCTTGTTAGTCAATAAGAATGAACTCAATTTGACCGCACTCTACATTAGACAAATCTGATGAAAATGTAGTTGGATTTTGGACAAAAATGTTTTCAAAAAAAGAAGAGAAAACGGATACTTTTTTTTTAACTGACTTTAACCCTTTCAGAGACAGTTTACAGGGTGCATGAAAGGGTTAAACGTTTATCGAAGGAGTTTAAAAAAAACAGTCATAGTCTTTAGGCTAGTCCCACCAAAAGAATTTTGGATTTTGTACCAAAATGCAGCAAAAAAAACCCCCACAAACAAACAAACAAAAAAAACTACTTTAACCTTTTATCAAATGAGAATGAACTCAACTTGACCACACAAAACATTGGCGGAATCTGCAAAGAATTTGGTGGGATTTTGTACAAAAATGTCGCGAAAAAAAAGAGGGGAAAACTGACCAAAATTGTAATGTATATACCTAATGAGAAAAAAAAATACAATTTAACTGTAATCCTCATTTGCTCCATCCCACGAAAATGTAGCAGGATTTCATCCCCAAAAAAATGCAGCAAAAAAAAAAAAAGAAAACCGAAATGAGCCTGATTTGAAGTATTTTGCACAAAAATGCAGCAAAAATGAGCATGAGAATGACAAAAAAAATCTTTCTCTATTCAGAAATGAGAAATGTAATACATTCATAGTTTCTCCTTTAAAAAAAAGCCTTTTTTTTTATTTTTTTAATTAAAAGAATTTGTGTCATCGAGGGTATTTGCTCACATCCGTTCAGTGAGTCCCGGCTTGAACTTTCCACGAAGTTGTCACATCATAACTATGAAATGTTTTTGTAAAGCGGGACAAACTTTTAGAGCGTTGGAGGCACGCCCCCCCCCCCCTCCCAAACTATCTATACATATTCATGTCAGTTTTTCACATTAATGCAAATACGTTTACATCGGAGCCGAGGAAGGCGCCAAAGTCTTCCCTTTTTGCATCCGAGCACGACGCCGCGATGCGATTTCATGTCATGGGATGAAAACAGGGCTAGCGCTGACAAGTTTGCATCCCGACTCCAAACTTTCCATTCGTCACAGCGTCTCGCTCCGGAGATTTTTCTCCCGCCGCCTCCCCCCACCCCAAAAAAAAAAAAAGTAAAAATCAAGTGATTTGTCTTGCACATTGCAAAAGGGGATGGGGGGAAGGGGGGGGGGGGTCTTTTATTGTCAAAGGCATCACTGTAGAAAGGCTATTATGCCAGTCTTCCACATCGATTTTCAGCCGACCCTGCGCCACTTTGCCGGGGAACAACAAGGTGTCGCTCTGATAATAATCATAATATGTCAAGTATCGCCAGCCATCAGAGATGCTAGTCTCAGTTTAATGATTCTGGGGGAAATTGCGGATTACCCGGGATATGAGCGCGAGCCTACAGTTTTCATATAGTGTGGGAGGTTTGCAGGGGGGCTCGGTATGAGTAATCACAGGGGAGCACCGAGAGGTGGGAGAGAAAATCTGCTTCTTCTCTTCTCTCATTCATCATCGCCGTCCTCTGGTGAGGAAACATGGCAAATGGCCAAATGAATGCACTTCATAAAGCGCAAATGTCTCCTCTGATGTGCCTCTCGCTGAGGATCTGCACAGAGGAGGAGGTGGGGGTGGGGGGCGGGGGGTGAGTGGGGGTTATGCGGGGCGGGGGAAGGGGTAGATTTCCACAGATATATTATTGTCAAACTCTGCTGCCCCCGCTCCGGAGCGTTATTATGATATCGTAGGAGATTTGACAATAAGATTTGGCGACTTCAGCCTGAGCAGTTACCATAACCGCGTTACGGTGATGGCAGCACTTTTCAATAGGGGAGCAGATATTGTCTGACTGGATGATAAGTTTCCTCAAATAAGCACTCACTGTGTTGTTGTTGTTGTTGTTGTTGGTTTTTTTTTCTTTTCTTCCCTGCTGTCAGGATGCTTTTGTAATTCAAAAGGCTTTCTTGACTTTAAAAAAAAAAAAAAAAAATTCTCCAAGGTGGATAAAAGTGGATGAGATATGGAGGCATGAAGCGAGTCACGCCTCATAATAAGATGGTCAGTGCCACGGGGAGGTGCTATGGATCTGTAGCCCCTCATAGTCCCCCCCCCCCCCCCCACGCCCCTCGCTCCCCTCCCATCGCATCACATGCTGAATATTGACTTTAATACATGAAATTTTTGTGACACGTCGTTCGACAGCAGCAATATCAAGTTTGATCACGGACACCTTGTCGGGCATATTGGATCCCCCCCCCCCCCCCCTAAAAAAAAATCTGGCATTGTGGAGCAAAGGCGGTGGTCCGATCATCGTGGCAACCTGTGTGCTACTGGGAGACGACATCCTGGATCTTCCAAAATTTGAATCTAATAACCGACATACATTTAGATTTTAAGGGGGTGAATTGTATATGGACAAAAAGTAACGTAGCTGCGTTTTTATTTTATTATTTTTTTTAAATCTGCAATCCGTACGAATGGTAAAATGTAGCGATGAAAATGTTACATGAAATTATGATAACTTCCCCGTCTCATATATTCCATGTCCCTCCTGTGTTTTTGTTCATTTCAAAATATTTCGAAAATTTCAACCGCCGCGTATAAATCGTATGAAAATAAAATGATGTCACACATAGATATGGAAATATTTTATCAAACGAAGAGAGACTTCATCCAATAGTGTCCAGTGAAAACCATATGGTTCCAAAATTGTTAAAAAATATATATTTTATCGAAATGTAAGTCATATAAAAATTTTTTTTTTAAAAATATAAATCTGCAAATGTCATTGAATGGTGTCACACGTGTATGATCTAATTTGTGTGTTTTTGGATTGTAAAAATGGGCAGCCAATAATATAAATTAATGGCAATAAAAATCGTAAAAACCAAATTTCTTAGATACACATAGAGCCAATCAAAAAAATGAACAATAATTTCATTATTTAATTTGAAGATTGACACTTTCTCTGGCTTCAAACAAAACAGCATCACTGGTGGAATCTTTTTCCGTCCACTTTTGATCCGCGCCGTGACATTACCGCGCGCTTTAATGAGTCCAAATTTGTGAAGTGAATCGGCAACACCAGCGTGATGAAATTATCGCGGCACTGTGGCGGTTTTTTTTTTCTCTTTTTTTTTCTTGTTTTTTTTTGGGGCAGGGGAGTCGAGAATTAATCTCAGCAATGTTCTCATGCACGTGTTTACTGTTTGCGTGATTAGTGCAATTACGTCTCTTCTGCACATAGGCTCCCTTTTGTATGACTGTATTCCTTACTCCATTGATTCAACTTAACAACCAATGCCCAAGTAACATAAATCATATTTTCCACTTAATTATTGTGTTTCTATCTAATTAAGGACAGAAGTGGAAGCTGCTGTGGTTTGGAAAAAAGAAAAAAAAAATTATATATATATATATGTATTTACTATTTATTCCCTGGGCTGTCACAACGTAACGTCAGTGATTAAATTGTTTGCGCAAGTATACGCGTTAAGTTTGTAAGATTATCAAAACACGTCGTAATAAACATTGGGGCCCCTGCTTTTATTTAATTAGCTGCTGTTTTTATTTTTAAATTGGAGCTCATTGGTGCAGAAGGGTTGCCAACTGGCGGTCCGTCTCCAAAGTGAACGCGCGCGGAGGCGAAGGGGTCAAAGGAGGAGATCCGGGAAGGCTGCGCCGGCTTATAATTACAGCCTCAAAATGGCATATTTACCATCTCTGCCAGCGAGGTCGTGCCTTCTGTCGTAGTAAACGTAGTGGAGTATGAAAGAGCCAATTACGGCACACTGGGTGACCTTTTAACAACTATTACCGCGTCCCATCAACACATTATCGCGATGGAGATAGAAGGGGGGAATTACCACCACGACGACGACGACGACGACGTCGGGGCCCGGACGGCGGCGGCTGACGCCGGTGACAAGTGGCAGCTTTGAAGAATCAGCCCAATAAAAGGAGACAAGTGCGATGGCGAGGAAAAAAAAACCAGAAAGAGATATGGCGGCGGAGGAAAAAGGAGGAGGGGTGTCGGGATTGAACAATGGCCTCCGTACAGTACATTAGCTGCGGATGTCAAGCACCCCCGGTCGCTCCCAATGAAAAGCACAACAAATAAGACGTTGGCCTGTTTGTATTCATTATCAGTCAGCACATGGCCCGGCTCCTGCATTAAACATTAGACTGCCTCTGATGTCTGCTTAACAGTTTAATTCCCTCCCCGCCGCTCAGCCTGTCATAATAAACCCAGCGAAGCACACGCAAAGTCAAATAAGAGTGTGAGGGGGCCTCCTTTGTGCGCACGTGTGTGTTTGTTGCACGGGCGGGCGCGCGCGTTTGAGCGACATCCACGTCATTCATAATAGCCCCCCATTGCCCGGCTTGGCTTTAGTGTAGTTTATCTGATCACAGATTAAGGAGATCTCAAGAGTGGCTGACCTCCCCAGTGTGTATTTGCGGCTGCGAGCCTGCGTGTGCCGGAAGCCATCAATATCTGTGTGGAGACACACGCCGGCCACAAGATTAGGGACAGCGGAATCTTTTACCATCTATTTCACACAACGCCGCTACTACTCAGTAGCGCATTTGACACCATCCCCGTAATATAACGATAAACGGGCATATATTGTTAAATTGTCTTCCCATGTGATTTACAGTATACCTCCTCCAAGGCAGATTGTTGTCACCCTCGTTGGCGACCTAGCAAAGATTCAGCAAAAATACAAAATAAGAGCCAAAACGTCAAGGAACAAATAATATACTCTGATTAGGAATTCACTTGTTAACAGAAAGATTTTATGTGGTGCGAATATCTGAGTACTTGCCAAATACTGATCCGGCATGCAGCATTATGTCAAATTGTAATAGCTCCTAGACATAGCTCCTTACATTTGTCGATGGGATCCTTATTGTTTGAGTTAATAGCAGCTCATGGTGACAACTGGTTAAAAATTTTTTACAGAGATGCTAAATAGTGAGCCAAAACCATGACTTCACACATTTATTTGTTATCAGTTTATGATGGCGTTACCCCTTATTAGTAGCATGTTTAAAAATGTATCTTCAGTATATAGTGAGGCATGTTTGCCAGATAATTTTGGTAAAATGTATTATTATTATGACTATTATCATTACCTTTGCCTTACTTAAATATAAGACGCATGAATTTTAATGAGAAAATTCAGGCATATGCCGGAGGTGGGCGGGTATGAAGGCGTCCAATTTGGTGGCAATCCAAATTAGGATCTTTGGGTCTTGGTGGAGGTCTGTGCACTAATTGACACCACTGCCATCATTAGGTTCTGCTTCTGTTGGATATTGCTGGCCAATTTTTTTGGCATCGTCATTACATTGTTATTATCGTATTATTACATTATTATTACATTTACATTTTTCTTAAGTCTTTATTAGAAACATGAATCTTAAATGACAAAATTCACGCATGTGCAGGAGGCGAATGGGTCTGAAGGCTTACAAATTTGGTTCAAGATTGTTTGGCATTGGTGCAGGTCTAGGCTCTAATTGACATCACAGCCATCAGAAAATGTACAAAATTCAATATTGTTAACTATGTCGCGGAATATAGCTACAAGTATGGCCACTATATAGAGCACCCCTTGTTTCTTACGACATTGTTGCTAGGTTTACATTGTCTTTACCTCATTATTAAATAAAAAAAATATATAAATGAGAAATTTACAAAAGATGCAAGATGATTATTTTAAATGTTATATTGTTATCAAATGTGCTGAAGATTTTGGATGACTTACAGACTTTACAGTGTCATTACCATGTTTTTACCATGTTATTACATTTTTTAAAGTAAATTTGATTGTGCAGAAATATTCTTAGCCTCTTTGGGACGGGTTTGTTCAGTTATGTCTGTGTGTGAATGCGTTACCCCCCCCCCCCCCTCTTCACATCCCCCACCCTCTGTATTTGTTTCCTTTTTTTAAATGTTTTATCTCTGCCTCTTTTTGCACCCACTATCTCACTGCGGCAGCCAGAGGCTGGCACGGGCATCGCCTGGTCATAACAGTCTCCTCGAGTGAGGAGGGGAGGGGCAGCCTGGCAGGCGGCTACAAGGACGCCAGTTCGCAAGAAAAGAAAATGAGGCGGCGGGGACCGACAAATGGGCACCGAAATCCCCCACTCAGAAGAGATGATTGGATTAATTAGATAAATCCACTGTATCCAACGCGAGTGTGCCTTGTCCAGAAATATGTCGACGCTGTTTGGTAAAGGTACGGCCTTTGACACGCCGCGCTCGCGCAGAGGCGCTGGCATAAGGACTGACCATCTGCTGGCTAATCCGAAACGCGAAGTCCTTCGCTTCCAATGAGCGTCGATTTTATTTCATATTACGGCGCTTTGATAATCTAATCCACTTAGCCGTGTTGTCGGCGTAGCAGCCACGCGCTAATCACCGGGCGGCGGAGGAAGGCAACAAAAGCCGTCTCCTAATATTAATAAATCACAAGCCTTGTGGTTCACAGTAAATATGTTTCAGCAACATTATCAAAGAAGGGGAGGGTTTCTCTTATTTCTGTCTCTCAGGGAAAATAGTGTAATTACCCCTTGGCGTTGTGAGAGAGCAAAAACAGTTTGGGGCTTTTTACTTTTTCATGACATTTGAGAAAAGATAGGAAACATTTGGGAGGGGAGGCGGAGAAAAAAAAAACGAGTGCTTGTCTATTCTTCAAATGCTAATATGTGCTCAGTGCTGGAAACGGCGCGCCATGTTCGGGTTTCAACATGTTAGCGTTGTGTTCAGGGTCTCGGGCGCCTTTATTTGCCTAGCAAAGCGCGACAATGCCAGGGTGTCTTTTCTTTTCTTGTCTTTTTTTTTTATTTTTTTTTTTTAAAGGCATCTTTAGCCAGCAGAATGTTAACTAAGGTAAGCAGTGTTGTTTTAGCCCCTCAGTAACCACGCCAATTATCTGCCAACTTATTTTTTTCGACTTCCATGCATAGTTAATGCATCCCCTGCTTCCCTCGCACCATCTGCCCCCCTACTCCTCAACCCCCCCATCCAGCACCCCTCCACCACAAGCCACCCTCCCCCCCCCCCCCCCCTCGCCAACACTCTGGAATTTTTATGAGATAGGACAAAAATGGGCACTTCCCTTATTAACATCTCACAGTGGAAATCAAATATGCAAGGAAAGTAGTGTATCTACTAATTAGTGCTGAATTCATAATTACTGTGCTCATTGATGGAGATACATTTGAATACGTTCATTTCCTTAGGGAGAGAGAGAGGCAGGCTGTCCGGGATAGACTGGGAAGGGAAGAGAAAAAAAAAAAAAATCTCCCCCCCCTCACCCCCCTCCAGCACCCCACCCGCCTCCTCCCTTTCTTTTGGAAATTAGGGATCCGTGGCACATGGCGATACTAGCAGACTAAGATCCGAAGTGGCCGCAATTTTCTTCAGATATAATTAATCAAGTGAAGCATGTAAGCTAATGAATGTGTTTGATATCCGCTCCTATTCAAATATGGGCTTTATCGCGATTCGTGCCGGAATTGCTCGGAGCGATGCATAGACGGTGACATTCCTTGGAAATGTTCCTCAACACTTTCTCTTGGCGTGTAAACAATATCCATGCTTGTCAAGGCATGAAGAAAAAAAGACAGGGAGGGGAGAGAGAGAGAGAGAGAGAGAGACACATTTTTAATTGCAGTAAATTAATAACAATTAAGCCGCGGGATGCTGCGCGGGGATCTTGACAGTGCTTTGTTGTTGTTGCCCTGGAGATCATTTCACCGAGGGCCTCACAAGTCTGACAAGCAGGTGAAAAGGTAAAAAAGAAAAATACTTGATGGTGGGAAAAGGGGGGGGGGGGGGTGATTAGAAAACAATAGCAGTGTGCAGAAATAGAGATGGAATGAACCACAATGATGACTTCAGCGCAATACCTTCAAATTTGAACACCCTTGTCCCGTCCTGCCCTCCTTTATACTCATCGCGACCGTTCCTCGCAGGGTGACGAACTGCCTTTTTTAGAGCGCATGTACAGTAGATCACATAATTCCCCATGTCCTGTCTTGTCCTGTGCCATCCTGTCATACTTTCTACTTTGAGTGTCTCTTCCTGAGAGTGCACCACTGCCTTCCCAGTCCACATATACAGTGAAACTCCTCTACAACGAAATCTACATGGGTGAAAATACCCCCTAGTGTGAAAAAAATCTTCATGCATTCACATCATTCCCACTTTCCTGTTTCAAATTTGCTACAGTGAAAAACCCCCTGTTGTGAAAAATTTTTTTTGCTGCAAACATGATTTCGTTGTAGAGGAGTTTCACTGTAGATACAATCCAAGACATGGCACGGTAATCCTGTCCTGTCCTTTCCTGTCCTGTACTATTTCCTAGCCATCACATCCCTTCCTCATTGGGTGTAGCATTACTCACTGTCCTGTCCTGTACTGCCTTATACTTGCCACGTCCCTCCCTTATACGGTAAAGTATTTCTTTGCAAGTACACATATAGCTAAACTTCAATGCAGGCTCACTGTCCTATTCTATCCTGTCCTCCTGTTTGCTGCTTATCACGTAACTCCCTCACAGTTCGTCGCATTCCATTTCCACTCCATGAATATGTAAAATCCAACACCAGACGTATGCTATTGGGCTAACAATCAATTAATCGTCTGTCTGATTTAATCGGCCAATATTAGTGCTTTTAAAATCTGCGAAGAATTGCGTACATTTTTCTCTCTCTTGTGAAGTTACACAAATACTAAGGGATAAAATGGTCAAATATTCAGCCTTTAATGGATAGGACAAAGAAAAAAATATACATTATGTATCGATTACATTTGTCATCCGATGAAGCGATCTTTGAAATTTCATTCTGCCAATTATGAGTAGTCACAATTGAAAATGAGAAAAGTAAAAGATCTTGGATTCAAACCTAATCGTAAGTCGACCTGCGTCCCAAAATGGAATGTGTTCCACTTCTGGAATGTCCACCGCCCTCACGGCTTTGTCCGCCAAGCGTTGATGAATGAGTCGGACGCTCGATCGAAGAAAGTGAAGAAAATGAAAAATGTGAACGCAAACATACTTGCGGCCGGGACCGACGGACGCGGCAGGCGGGCCGGGGAGGATCCATAAGTCCTTAGCGTGACCTCCGAGTGTCAGAGCGGAGGAGTCACGTGACGGACAAAAGGCTCCCTAATTAACAGCGAGGACTCTGGGAAGGCGCTCCGTAATGAGGCACCATGCTGGACGGGCCTCCAGTGAGGCACTTGGCCCATATGCAAGGCCAGCATCGCAAGAATTTACATACTGTGGGTCAATTGAACATATGCACACTCAAAACTGACTAATGACTTCCACTCTGCGCTCTGATTCTATTTCACAGCCCGGCTCTGTGGATGGCAATGCGATAGAGCGCTAATGAGGATAACATCAGGAGGCGCATGACTGCAAACATTAATATATGTATCGGGACCGGGGTTCAATATTAAACCTGGTTGCTGGGGGAAATGGGTACAAACCGCAACAATTTCCACAGGCACAATTAAAGCTGCATGAGTGAGCCCCACCCTCCCCACAACCCTTTTACCACTCCCACCTCACCCTGTCTAAATGGAGGGGCGGGCTTTGGAATTTGATTAGCAGGGAGCAAAAGGCAATGTCCGGTAAAGGGCCTATTGTCGTCTATTTAGGGTAGTAGGTGTACAGTGGTGCTTTATGTGCAGCGTATTGTTGTATATTAAGATCTTCTTTATCCTCTGAAAAGAGTGAATAGTTTTACGACGGCTAACTGAGGAACTGAGACATCTCCATGTATACTTGTAGAAAGAGCGGCACCATGTGCATTGTAATAATTTACATTCAATTTATATTACTGATTTTCTAATAAAAGAAACACTTTAGAATTGTTTCATATTTGGCAGTCGGCTAGAACCAATTAACGGCATTTACATTTATTTCAATAGGGAAAGGTGATTTGAGGTGCACTATGAAAACTTGTTATTTGTTTATATGCTACATGCTCTACATGCACACCAAGCAATGTGCAGTGTGCAGTGATGCAGTGTGCATCTACCGACACGTTGCAATGGAAAAAAAAAACATCAGGCTTCGATCCCACACATAAAAGCTACTGCGCTCATGATTGAGCCACAAAAACATAGCGCGATTGTCAATGAAGAAGCGGCTAGCCATAAAGGCGAGAGGGTGGATATTTTGAGGGGGCTGATGGCAATGACCGATGTGGGTGACAGAGACTCTCCATGCTTTGCTTTCAAGCCAAATGGCTGGCACTCTATGCCAGTGAAGAAAGTTAAAAATCTCCCTTAAAGCCTTGCCTCAGTATCAGGGTTTCCGTATTAAACCTGCTTGCTGGGGGGCAAATGGGTACAAAGCGCAACATTTTCCACGGTCCAAATTAAATCTGCATGAGTGACTCACCTCGCCCTGTACAAATGCGGGGGACTTTGCCGTCTGATCAGCAGGGGAGTAAAAGGCAATGTCCAGTAAAGTGCCCATCCTTGTCTTTTGGACGCACATTTACTCTGTGACAGCTGATGCCCGCCGCTTTACTATTAAAGCAAGTTTTTTTTGCGGGGGGCTCAGCGGGGGCGGGGTGTTTGTCCATTTTTATGTTGCTGCATGTTTGCCGGCTTGAGTGCTTGTGTGTGCATGCATGCGTACATGTGTATATTTGTGCATTTATCTTGGAGGGGAGGGGTGGCTTTGAGTGCGTAAGAGTTGGAAGGTGTTAAAAGTAGGAGTGCTGGTGATGTGTGTGTGTGTGGGGGGGGGCTCTTATTTGGCTGGGTGTAAAAAAATGCCCCTAGGTCTCCTGATGGAAGAGACAGGTATTAGCTCTGAGACCTCCTCAGTCCCAGCTTGCCATTAGTTTCCTCTCCAGCTGCACCAGGATCCGGACTATGAATCTGCCATGCTTGGTCATTCATCAGTTTCACAGTCCGCACCAGCACACACACACACACACACACACACGCTAGCACGCGCGCGCGCACACACACGCATTCGAATAACAACACTGTAAAATAGAGAGTAAGAGACAGAGCCAGAGTGTGTGTGTGTGTGTGTATGAGAAAAATAACTCATCACGCACGCAGACATGTGCTTGTGTTTACGGCCACGCATGTAGCGTAGCACATGTGCACGTAGCGGCAGCAGTAGGCCAAGCCGCTCGTCTCCACCTGATTGTGCACACGTGTGCGTGTAGTCTTCCACCAAAAAAAAAAAAAAAAAAAAAGAGGCGATGAGACATGATATAAATTAACTCGCCGCATAGTGCGCGGCGGGCCGTTTTCGCACGCTTGAGCTGCTGCTGCCGAGGCTGCTCCCACAGAGTGATGTGGAACTTCCTGGCAAACAGGAAGCATTTTAAATGTTGGCCGGAGAATTATGGAATTGCCTGTGGAAACATATCGGCCGAGGTCAAATGAAGAGGTCACGACTCGGAGACTTTCCATGTCAAGGTCTTGTCTCCGTAGACCGGCTGTGTCTTTTTTCTTTCTTTTTTTTTTTTTTTTTTTTCGAAAGCGAGGTTTGTTTTATTTATAATCTGCTGCCTGTTGAGATTGCAGTCACATTTTGGGGAGATACTGACACCGAAAGATGCTTCGTTTTCATTCACAGATGAAGTCAAACTGCCACTCAAATGTACATTTGAGCTCCACTAAGGGCAAACAAACCGATTGTGCATCTTTATTTAAAATGTTTTTATTTTTTTTAAATGGCTGAGCTGTCTACAGTTTGCCGTAAATGAAAATGACTTGATTGGACACAAACATATTTCGTAAAATAGATCCTACAGTTAGAATAAAAATCTGTTTGAAAAAATTGCCTTCAAAACAAATGTTTGCGTCATGTTTTGATTTGTAGAATGTTTACTGCATTTGCATGTATGAAAATAAACACGATCACATACATGCATCCATAAAGAGTTTTCAGCTTTGTTTTATGTATTAATTTCTTATTATTGTAGTTAGTGTTTTATGGATTTTACAGTATCATTGATTTTTTTGAATCTGACAACACATTGGTCAACCTTGTCTTTTTTTTTTAATGTATATTTCCATGAAAAACACTTCTAGGTTACTAATACGACACTATCCAATGATCAAAAGTAAGCAGAGCATTAACCGAGCCTGCTTTTAGTGTCAAGAATAATAGGTTGGTGTTTGAAAAGTGAGCAAATTTCCAAATCCTGATCCAAGCTCTTATTTCTATCCTCGGAAATGCAATTGGGAGCACTGCACATTCCACTCCCAAATCAAAACATGATGTAAAATGCATTAGATGTGTTATTCCTTCGCAGAAAGTAAAGAAAAGGGAATCACGGCTGTTTCAAAAAAATAAATACAAGTGTCAAACTTAAACATTTACTTTATAAACGGAAACGATTTAGCTTGCCTGTGAATCACTGGACTAATATTTAGTTTAGTTGAATTGCCGTTCCAGCCTGTGATGATTTTATTTTTTTTTAAAGGCGACAAGCCGAAGCATGTTGAGATCATATTTGGTGCTGCGGAACCTGTCAATGTCTTTGCTGCTGAAGTTTCACCAAGCAACGGAAGCGTCTCGGCTTTTTGGAAAATGTATCGATTGTTTTTCTCCTTTTTGCATAATGATGTTCACTTCTTTTTACACTTGCAGAATTTATACCCAGCAGTACGCATGAAGTCGACTTGCCTTCAATGATCCTGCGCAGTCATCCGAGGGGGTGAGTCATTTTATTTTGGCTTTTATTTCCGCAGGTAGAGTTTCACACACGTTCGTGTGGGTTTCGTCCTCCGTTCCCAAAACAAATTGTTCATGGGTGTGAAATGGAGTATGAATGGCTCCCGCGATATTAACGGCAGACGAATCGTGCCTCGCCTTCAAGGTCAGCTGGGACAGGCTCCAGCTCACCTGAAAACCCAGTGGGGGGGGGCTCTTGAAAATGCGAAACAATAAGAATAGAAAGCAGAAAAATAAAAGGTACTCAAGGCTCAACGGACACAGTTACAAATTTTTTTCCCTCTCAAAGGCACAATTGGGGATAAGCGTCATAATAGTTTGAGGTTTCGTCATAGTTTTGTTTTTGTTTTGACTTTGGTTTTTACATTCGGTTTTAATCCGTTTTTAGAGCAAGTCTATTGGTTCTTAACAAGTGTGTGTGTATATATATATATTATATATATATATAAACACAAGAAGAAGAAGAAAAAAATATATATATATATATATTTTAAAAAATATATGAAAATACATTGTGCAATGATTGTAAAAGTGTACTGATACCTGTGCCTGCAGTAAACGGATTCCTTTTGTCTAAACTACGAAAATTAACTGAGCAATTCAGAATATACACTGATAATTGTGTCCTAGGATGTACACGAAAAAAATAAAGCCTGTAGGCGTAAGATGCAGGATGGGAGAGGATTGAGACATTCAATCTCTTCAGCAAAAACTGAGGTTGATCTTGAAATACTCCTTTCAAATTCATACAGTGTTCAACACAATAACTCGCCACCACCTAATGTCCGAAAGTGGAATGACATCACAAAATAACGAGACACAAAAAAAAATCACAAAATTGCAGGGCGGCGAACCCATCATTGAAGGGCGGTTTAGTCTAAAGCAGGGGCCAGCAACCCAAACTGTTGAAAGAGCCTTATTGGACAAAAAAAAACTAACAAAAAACAAATATTGTCTAGAGCCGCAAAAAAATAAAATCCTTACATAAGCCTTATAATAAAGGCAGCGCTTGCTGTATATATGTATAAATATATTTCCATTCCATTTTCAAACATTTTTGAAGAAGCTCCAGGGTGCCACTAGGGCGGCGCCAAAGAGCCTCATGCGGCTCTTGAGCCACAGGTTGCCGACCCCTGGTCTAAAGCAAAAACAAAAAACAAAAAAAAGATTTCACTTTGGTCCTTGTTGACTGCGCTGTTATCGCATGTCTCATTGGGGTTAATATCAGAGATTCATTCTGAACTGTGTACATCAAGATTATGAATCTTTTGGGGTTTAATGAGTGTCATCGTTTTGTGTCATCCTGCGAGCTACCAAAAATCAACAATTGAAAAAAAACAACAACAACAAAAAACATCCACCCTCAGTTTCATTCATGATAGCCATATGATGCTTTTCCTCCCCCTCCGGAGTGAGTGAAGGCCACAAGCTCTGCGGCGCCTTGTGTATGCTAACTCAAAAGGAAGGACAGGTCGTAGCGATGCGGTCGCTTGGCTTGATGTGACCAGGACACGGCCATGGCAGCGGTGAAAGCCCGCTTGAGCCGTAGTGACACATCGTCTCCATCCATCTTCAGTCTGAAACATTTTACGCTAACTGACAGAGCGTGGCGCTTGCTTACCCGCCTCCCAGAGGAAATAGTCCAGACTGGTGTCTTTTTGACATGCACTAAAGAGTGAGCAGTCCACAGGTCCGCAGGGGCATTGTGTATTCAGTCCGAGACGAAAGGTTAGATCCTCTGCAAGGGGGGGAAAAAAAAAAAAAAATCTACTTCAGTATATATTGTTGGAAGTGACAATGACTTTTTTTTTTTTTTTTTTTTGGGTGTATGTGTCTGTGTGTGCGGGTGGGCGGGTGTTATTCAAGCAAATAAACAATTCCGTTAACATTTTTGTTTACTGCGCATCACCTCTGTTGAACCGCGGCGCACATTTGACATTTGAAGCATTTTGTGGCCCAACAAAAATGTCACAGAAAGTGTTTTGTGAAATGATCATTTCATTTTAATCTTTTTGCAAAAGTGTTTCTTTTGTTGGAAATGCCATTGAAAAGAGTAGCAAAGAAAAACTAACAATATCGGTATTTTTTGTACTCTTTCCAAGTATTGCAGTTTTATTGTTTTAAATATATAGCAGATTATAATTCTCTATTTTATGCCATAGAGGACTGGTGTCCAACCCAAGGCCAAGGGGCCAGATCTGGGGCACCACATCATTTTCTGTGAGTTCCCCAAAGCAAATGAAGGGTCTCTACTTCAGCTTTCTTGCTCGATACATTTCTTTTTTAATTCCGGCAGAAAATTTATCCTGAAATGGCTGTTTCAAAACTGTTAACAGACAAAAGATGCATTTTTTTTCTCACCAACTTCTTGAACAAAGGTTGTATGCTGAAAAAAATGCCATAATGACTTCTGATTTTATATTCCTCATAATGTTCAAATGCATGGGGTAGTTTGTGTGTCAAGCAAAATCTGTGCTAGGATCTAAACAGTATTTTTTTTCCCCAAATGTCATTTAACAAAAAAAACCCAACAACTTCCCTTTGAAAAAAAAATCCAATTACTTTTACTGAATATTATATTATATTATATTATATTATATTATATTATATTGTCAGGGTCAGACTCATTTATGGCATAGCTGCCTCATATATGATTGCGGTTGTAGTTGACAAGGAATGCTTCCAATCATACGGCGAACATTTTGCTCCCTTCAGATCAAGAAGCAAAAAGACGAAAAACATCATCTCGTCACCGACCGCAAATTCCAATAATCAACACATTGTTGCCAATCAGAGCAGAGCATCATACATATTATTCCTCTTTTTAATGTTGGAGAATTTCTGATGCAATTCTTGCACCGGATTGCATTACGTTTGCCAAGAAGTGTGCGGCGGGTGAGAGGAGTGGGAGGAAGAAAAACAACCCCCTAATTTGATAGAAATAAGCATAAATATTCCACGTGAAGACGTAACCTGCGTGCTGACATGCAGAATTTTTGTCAAGACTTTGCCTTACTCGCCTTATCTCGGTCAGGAAGCAAAAGCGAAGCGGCAGGAGGTGTGCGGGGGGGGGCGTGCGGGGGGGAGGCAGAAAAGCAGAATTGAGCAGTGGCTGTAGTAATAAATCACAGGATCGCTGGTGACATTCATACAATACGGATACAGTGTTAACTCAATGAGTCGGACAGCCCGAGCCTGTTCCTCCATCCTGACCTTGCCTCCCTGTCGTCATCAATCATGTTGGCACGGCACACACGCTCCTTATTTATTATTACTCTGGACCTGCATGTACAGTAAACAATGAGTAGTATACGTTGGGAAGGCTGCGCGAGCCGCTTGCTATTATAAGGGGAGGTGGCGAAAAGGTCCGGTGGAATAACCGGGGGGCACGTGTGTCCGGCGTGCCGGTTGAAAGACGAGCCAATAGGACGGCGGGCCCAATAAAGGCCAGTGTGGAAATGAGCGATACTTAAATCTATAAGAGGCGTTGTCACATGTTGAAATTTACTAGAAAACGCAAGCGGCACTGTTTACGGGCAGCCCTCCGGCTGCTGTGGAACGACTGTTAAAGTCGGTGTAAAGTGAAAATAAATGTCTTGTGAATTGGACACACCGCAGGGAAGAGTGTTCATAACGACGGTGCCGAATTTGACTGATTAAAAACAGCGGCAAGTATTTCAGATCAGGCTTCAAAGTCTTGGAATGAAAATGGTGCGGGCTAACAACCACGCCCTACCGAACTGTCAACTGTCAATCAAATACCACGACCGCGACGTGAAAATTGCCACGACTTCATTGAGCATCGGAAATATATCCGACTAAATTCTCCAGGGCTGGTAATATATCCCAACCGACGCATCACCGGGCTTTCCATGCCACAATAAGTGGCGCTAGCCAACTAGCTCGCAAGCTAACAGGCGTCGGCCTTGTTAAAATAACTGAGTGGCTTCTACATGTTGGCAGCAATTATCTTCAAACGTGTGCAGTAAAATGTTTTTTGGACAAACCTGTGGATTCACTTCATGTGGTCTTTAAAATGAATTATTCTGCATCACAGATGTCTAAACCATAAATGTTAAACACAAGGCCCGGGGGCCAAATCCGGCCCGCCAGGTCGTTTTTTTGTGGCCCGCGAAAGCAAATCCTGTGTGTCAATTTGCTAAAATCTGTACCGAAATGTTGAATTATCATGTGTAATAAATAATTTTGTTATCCTGTTTACACTCACTTGAGCAATAATTGAACAAACTATTACAGTTGACTGATTTGAAAACTAGTCATCTATTAATTTGTTGTGTACAAGTTTTAATTTTGTGGTTTCACTGTCATAACAGCCCTCCGAGGGAAGATGTAACTCCAAATTGGCCCACGACTAAAATTAGTTTGACGGATGGGGGGGCACTCTAAATTTGAATTTATTAAACATGCGAGAACCCGATTTAGTGTGCTGCAGGTCAACATCTGCTAAGCATTTTAACGTGAAAGGAAAAAAAAAAAGTCTAAATCTCAGCTTGGTTTTAACAGCGCCATGTGTTGCAAAAAGCTACAGTTGAACCGCACCTGACAAAAGCGCTGACTTGGGAGTTTCAAAAAGAGGCTTGGAGCTATTTCTTTCCACCCCCAGTTGAAGTGTATGCTAAAAATAATCATAAAGCTAAGAGAATTACACATCATGTACTGAACCAAACCACATAGATTTGCCCCGTGAAAGTCCGCTAGCTTAATGCTAACACAAAAAAAAAATAACCCCACAATAGCACTAACAATGCTAGCATCGATATTGTGATAGTTATAACACTTTAAGCACTGGTTATTTAAACACAAACAATGCAGCGGCACATGTCGACAGATAATATATAACAACACTCCACGGGGAAACATTTGTCGTCAGTGAAAACTGACGAATATCATTGCAACGTACTGATTTTAGACGGCCGTCTTTGTGTATTTACTACGGCCACTGCGCATACACGAGATTGAAGATCACAACTTCAATGGGCATTGAACCCCTAAATTGTGACGTCTAAACTAATAAGTTCCTTCACATTGTCTTGAGTTATGTTTTGACATTGTATTTATAAGGCCTAAAATTGTAGACTGATATTGTTCACCAATGAGTTAGCATTGCTATCTTCCTCTTTAACGCTAGCAAAAGTGTGACATCTTGTCGCCTTCAACTATAAATATTTTGAGATTTTTTTTTTTTTTAATCATCAGAAATCATTGAACTTCTGTTATGTTATTTTTCATTTCAAAACGTGTGACGTTCTCTCAATCAACAATTTGACTTTTCTCATAACCTTTCGATACGGTTTATTTGATCATCACGTTGCCTCTCTTTTACATTAGCAAACCGTCAAACAGGCTGTCACTTAATCGCACGCCTTTTGGACTTCCTCCGCCATGCAATTTGACTTCTGTTACTCTCAGGTAGCAGGTGTACATATCCGGAGTGACAAACCACTTTCTTTGTCAAACTAATAGCTTACAAAGTCCGTGTGAATTAACAATGACCCGACGTGAGGGGCTCCCCCTAACAGCCTCTCCGAGTCGGCCGAGCCTCGGCATCACATCGTCCCATATGCGGCCCATGCAGGGGGGCCTGTCTTGGCAACAAAGCCCGGGCCCCCCCCCCCCCCTGCGCACGGGGGCCAGGGCCCCTGAACTACTCATGAAGGATGGCCGGGCCACGAGGAGGGCCGAAGGGGAGGTGCTTTTAAAACACATACCATATGCAGCTCGGAAGAGCCTCATTTATCAGCTCGCATTTTGCTAGGTTTTTACACCTCGGACCCCCCAGCACTCTGTCTCCTCCCCCGGGGGGGGGTTAGTCACCTCCTCGCTGAACAGTGCACATGACAGGGCGCTGAGACCTGGCCTGAAGTGCATAGCGCGTCGCTCTGATTTGTGCCTCGTCCCTGGAATAACGAGGACGTGACTGTGGCAGTGAACTCGACGCTGAGATACTGTATAGTAATTCGGCTCAAAGAATAGTTTTCACGATTTTGTTGTTGTTGTTTTTTAACCCTTTCAAAGACAGCAGTTACTACAGCGGACAGTTAGTTCAAACAATCGTAGTTTACTTTGCTCTCTTACTCAATGCTTAGTGACCTTTTAATATTGCACACACAAAAAAAAAGCTCAAACTAATACGAAAACTACGAAAAACTGAATTTAAAGCGCTTTTGCCAATATAAATCTTGTCAAAACTAGCAAACCTGCTCCAAAGACTAAAACAAATTTGACTAAGATTAACTGAATTAAAATTTTTTTTTTTTTAAAACGCAAGTCGAAACCAAATCAAAACGATCAAGAAAAACTCAAAACTATCCTAATCCAACTGCTGCCCTTTCGAGTGATATCTGATGAACCCCCGATAAAGTTCAGATGTTCTAGTAGGACTTTCCTGACGTTTGTTAAGATTTCCAGCAGAAGACGGAATATTTTGTGCTAACACTGACTGCTATTTTTATTGTCACTGTTCATAATTCCATTCCTCTGCTTCCATCCATTCTCTTATCATGCTGTAGGAAGCCGCAGCCTGTCCCTTGCTGATTTTGGGCCAGTGACAAACTGCACCCTGGACTGGTCGCCAGCCACTCGCAGAGACCAGCAACATTTTGTAATTCAAACCTCAAACGTCTATGCGGCCTTTCGTCTGTTTAATGTCGGACCCGACAAAAGAGTGTCGTTTTTCTGCTACGTCTTCCTATCGTTGACGTTTTATGTTTTCGACAAAAGAGACGGGTCGCATACTTGGAAGTTGCCAAAGTCCGTCAGGCTCACCTGTCTCTTTTGCCCTTCTCCTGCCCTTCCTGTCCAAGCGCCGCATCACAGTTGGACGTCATCTGGCCCCGTGAATGGCACATTGTTTTGCCGGCTCCTCGGCGGCCGCGCGAGCAGATGCCGAGAGCAGCCGCCACGCCGGTCCCCGCGCAACGCCTTCAACGCCGGGCCGTAAATTACATCCCGCCAACACACAAACACCGCCGCGCTCCACTGAGTGTGTGTGCAGTTTAGAGCACCATTGAAGGTGCAGAGGCATATCCCTGATCTCGCTTTGAGAGCGGGGTCGGGTTTTTGAGGCGGCGGGGGGTAAGCAGCCCCGCGCCGTGCCACCGCGGCCCGGACGGGCAGATCACACGCGGACAGCTGGGCTTTGAACTCCTTACCCCGCCGCTCCCGGGGTCAGCAGCTCGGTGGCCGCAAAAAGGTCACGCGGCAATAAGAGGCCCGACTTCTGGTGAACTGCCAAAGCTGTTTTGACTGAGTCCCCGTGGCACCGTTGCGAGGCGATACTTTGCGGCACAGTACCGCGTTACCGTATTGAAGTGGGCTTCTTGGGTATCTGTACTATCAGGGCCAAGGTTAACAAAAATGAATGAGATTCATTTTTATTTTATTTTATTTTATTTTATTTTATTTTATTTATTTTTTTTATTTATTTATTTTTTTAAATTTATTTATTTATTTATTTATTTATTTGTTTGTTTGTTTATATTTTTATATTTTATTTTTATAGATTTTACACATAACTCAAATTGAAAAAAACAGTTTTCATTAACCACATGACATTAAAAAAAAAAAATAAAAATGCTTAAAAAAAAATGAAATGAACCGAAACTACAGATGGCATTCAGAAAAATGATTAAAACTAACTACTGGTATGATATTAGCGAAAATGTCGTTCCTTTTGGTGTTTGCCCGTGAATATCTTCTATGAGATTTAGTGGTTCCTTTTTTAATGAATTGATTTCTGGATTGCTGCCTGGACAGAAGAAGGAAGGTCATGCAAGACCTTTTAGAAAAAATGAAAAACAAACCAACCTGCTCTCAAAACTCATTAAAGCCATCTGAGTTGCAAAGCAAAAGTCCAAATGACATAAAAAAACAAACTGTGATGAAAAGTGCAAAACTGTTGTCACACAGATCGGTACTTTCTACACCCTGCTTTAAAAAAAAAAAGATTCCGTCGAAAAAAGCTTGTTAACTTTTTGCAACCCCAGCGGCTGATGTTAAACGTAATATTTGCAACCCAGACTTATTGTCTTTCTAATATTTAGGCTTTTTGAATACATTTTTTTTCTCCTCCCGACTTTATTCTCATAAAATGTTTACCATCAACTACACGGATGTCAAAGCCAAGGCCCGGGGGCCATAGGCGGCCCCCCACATCACTTGATGTGGCCCGCAAAAGCAAATCATGTGTGTCCACTTCCATGATCCTTGCTAAAGTCCGTAGCCAAATGTCAAATTGTGACGCGTGATAAAGAATGTTGAAATTTCGCAATCCTTTTGTTACCCTCACTTGAACAATAATCGAACATACAACCAACAAATCAATGAAGGCTAAAGTGACATCCGAAACAATCACCTCGGTTAGAGTTTTCCTCTTTGCCAAAAAAGAACGTTCAACCTACCATATTGGCCCGGAATATAAGACAGTGTTTTTTGCATTGAAATAAGACTGAAAAAGTGGGGGTCGTCTTATATTCAGGGTCTAGACATTATACCCATTCACGACGCTAGATGGCGCCAGATATCAATGAAGCGAATGCTGAACTTGACTCCCCAGGCCAAAGTGAACCCCTGCCACGAAGAAGAAAAATAAAAATAGCGGTAGCACGAAGAAGAAAAATAAAAATAGCGGTAAGAAGGAAAAGAGAAGAAAATACAGAAAACGGAGAAACGTAGTGACGATCTGGAAAAAGTGGGTCGAAGATTGACCAGGTTAACCGGCAGCTGAGGAGAAGTTATGATTTACATTTCAAAAACCAGAAGCCATTCATCGCCGAATGTGATTGCACTTTAGATTTGAATGAGGCAAAATAATATGCTTTTTCTCTCAAATATATGGTTAGAATCATTTGTTTCAGATGTACTGTAATTATTTTCTGTATAAAAATTAATAATTAATTTGGTGTTCAAAAAGTCTTTTTTCAAACTTGAGTCTTGAAAAAGAGGGGGTCGTCTTATAATCAGGGCCGTCTTATATTCGGGCCAATACGGTAACATAACAAATAGTCTGACTTGTTTTTTTTCCTCTTCTTCTCCCTCCACAGTATCTGTTCTTGTACTCTACTGCAAAGTGCAAATACTTTTGCCACCTCTCCTGTTCAGACCGATCCGATGAAGCGGCAAAATTGAGCCGTAACATTTTGCAGTTTGTATGCGACGCGTGGGAACCCCCGAACAAATGCCGCAAATACCTTCTCGGTTTGGGGAATCAGAAAAAGGTCAGTCCGTTTAACACAAAACACTTCATTTTAACACCCGCCGACGGCGCCAGCCTTTATCCGAACAAAACAAGGAGGACTTGCCGACGTTAACGCCAAATGACTCCATAAATCCGGGGATGAGACATAATAAAATATGATTAGCCGCGGCCTTGGGAAATACACGCTCTCAAAATCCAATCAAACACATCACCAAAGTGCGTGTGTTTGAGGAAGAATCATCTTTGTTGCGACTCGCTGCAAACAATATTTACACAGTCAAATCCCATGTCTGGTCAACGGACGCGTTGTGGCTGGCTAAGATATATGGCTTACTTTATTCATAGCTCTTCAATTACAAAAACATGTATTGAGGGAAGTGGGTGAGGCGGCTGGAGGGGCGGGGGGGGGGTGTAGAATAAATTAATAATAAAAGCCCTATCTGAACTTCTAATATTTTGCTTGGCGAAGGGAAACGAATTACCCTTTTCAGAACTGATGATGTATTACTAGCGTTTGATCCTTAGAGGTTTGCCCGTGCTCACATTCATTACTTTCAAGTGCTGAGGTGTATCTGCAATTAGAAGCACCTTGCAGTGGAGTCCTGACAGTCCCGCAGACTTGAAACGCCACATCATAGGCTCATCACGGGCATTACGCCGCACGAGAGAGAGGACGGCGTCTCCTTCCGACGGAGGCAAAGACAAGAGTGGTTTAGGTTAGTAGGTGGGGGTGTGGTGGGGGGGGGGGGGGTGCCTAATTTAACCATGTGCCCGTAAGTGAGCGGGCGCCGGAAAGCAAATGAGGACCTTTCATTAAATCAAAGGTGATTTTTGTTCTGCTAATAGCTGCCCCAAAATCGAGTACAGCGGCAAAACATGTGATCATTCTCGGCGGGGGGGCCCGCCGCACGGCTGCAGAGCGACCGGTCAGGGCTATTCTTAATACGGTATGCATAATGTAATGAGCGCGCTTGTTTAATTTAATCACACTGAGTGGACCGCGCTAGTATTTCTTTGAAACGACAAAGCCGAGAGTCCGATACAAAAGCGAATGAATAATACAATCACTCAACCGGCTTGCGGAGTTAATGCACTCGCTCCTTCGCAAATGGCCGCGATTGACATGCCAGAGGTGAGCTGTCGGGTGGCCGGCGCTGACTTAAATTTATGACCGCAATTCTGATACTCGTTTGGTGAAACTATATGAATTCATTCCCGACAGTCTATTCGACTGGTTGCACTACTTCCGATAGATTTCTTTGTTTATTTTTTTGTCCACTCAGATTTCAGCCTCGAAACTAAAATCTGCCCTGGACCTTCAGAATCAGCCGTGTTGACGCATGTGGCTTCAAATTGTTTCGTGGTACCTTGACTTAGGACTTTAATTAATTTGTTCCATGACCAAGATCTGAACGCTATTTACTGGGATGTCAATCAATGTTCACCATTTCAAAACACGATATTTTTTCTGTTATATGTTTTGAATACAGGAATATAGAACAGAGAATATAAAGAAATCAGGAACTGGTTAGTCTGCATGTGTCCTCTGGTTTGTCAGAGCAAATCTGTTTTAATTATGCAACACTTTGAGTTAGCATTTTTATGTCTGAAATGTTCAACAGAAATAATATTTGATTGATAATCTTGCAGTCCAAAAATACACCCCCCAAAATTTTTAAAACTAATACTAACGCTCATGAAAATGAAAATGAAGCATTTTTGAAAAAAAAAAAACCCTAATACCTAAATAACAAACCAAAATCAACTACATTAAAAATTAAAAAAAACTCAAAATGAAAGATATATTTGAGTTGCATTTTTAGGTCTGAAAATTTCTTTATGAATCAAATTTGATTGATAACACTTTATCAATCATAGTTGATTGATAGAGTTAAACTAATACTAAAACTAATAACAACTAAAATGAAGCATTTTTGAAAAAACTAAACCAAATTACAAAAAAATAGCAAACGAATCAAAACGAGCTACATTAAAAAAAAATTTTATAAAATGTAAAATAACTCTCATCAAAATTCAACAAATCCAAATGTTCCAGATGATGTCACAGTTGTGTGTGTTTTTTTTATTTCTATGAATGCGACGTGATAGTGGCGGAATTAAGTCAGGAAAGTCCCCAGTGAAAGTCCAGGTCTCAAATGCTCCACCCGCCACTGCCGCGCCATATTCTTATTGCCCATTCCCCCTTTGAATGGTCTCAACGTCTCAAATGTCTTTGGAAAAGGTCGTCCTCCGAAATCGTTATGGTTCCGGAGTCCTTCGCGGTTCGCGCGTGACCGGGGGCAGCGGTGGCAGCGGTGGCCGCGGCGGCGCTACACACTTCGGAGAACCCTCGCAAGTTTGGCCAAAAAAACCCGCTGAGCCATTATGTTAAAGTAAACGACAGCACTTCCTAATGCCATTTGGCAGTGCGAGCGCGCTGCAATTAGGGCCTCTCTTAATGCGACGCTGGGAGCATTTCTTCTCAAGGTTAGCGCCTCATTTCCCCACGATGGGTCTGCGGGGCCGCACCAGATGCATTGTGGGAGCTGTGGGGGTTGGGCGTGAGGACAGGTGTCCGCCACCTTGGATATCTCCCCTCGCAGCTGGCACCAGCTGGCACCCCCAGTGCCCCATCCGGACGGTCGGCGGAGGAGGAGGAGGAGGCGGAGGAGATGGTAAAAAAAGGGGGGCTGGGGAAGGGGGCGTGTCAAGGGCAGAGCTGCTACAAGCTCGCTCACAGGGCACCCACGCCATGACATGACCCGGCCACTAGGGGAGCTGCCAGCAGGAGTAATGCGAGGGCGGCCGTGCCCGTTCGGAGACCTGCTCCCGCATCCCTAATGGAGCGGCAATGATGAGGCCCAGCAGTGCCAGAGGGTCAGAGGCAGCTCCTGTGGAGGAGACGAGGCTGCTCTCTTCCCACTGGAGAGCAGAGCATGTCATGTCTGACGCCCGTCTCTGTGGGGGCACACACAAGCAGGCGTTTTTTTTTTTTTTTTTTTTGCCAAGAGGTAAATGGGAAATGAATCTTTGAATTACAGAATCACTGAGGTATGTAATGTATATTTGGACATACTCTCCCATGTCCATTTAGAACATACTGAGGGGTCTGGGATGTGTTCATATAGCCGAGCGTACAAAGAGCTAAAATGCATGACAAATTGCAATAATTACAAAAGGGGCGGGGGGAGGGGGGGGGCGGGTTCTAAAGTCGAATGCCATCAAGTCGTTGCAAGGTCGAACCGTTATCGCAAAGAAAATTTTCTTGAACCGGCTTTTTCTTCTGTCTTCGTATTTTTTGTACCACCGGCTCGCAGGAGGGTACCACAAAAATTAATCAATTAAGCTGAATTGAAATGCCTTTAATATGTCCTCGCCTCGCCAAAATACAACCAGAATTTGCTCCAGCGCACATCATGAGAATTGGCGGTACAGTATATAAAATGGAATAACGTGAAGGATTAAATCGGGTTTAAGCAAGTGTCATTTCTGTGTGTACTGTTGTAACCGTGTGTGAGATGAGTGCCTTTAAGAGGTGTGGCCTCGTGAGTCACATAAGGTGCCGGAGTTGAGTCGACAGGTTGGTCGGCATGTGTGCATCTGGCTTTGAATCGTGGCGCGACCACAAGTGTTCTCATATTGCTCGTCCCATTCGATACTCCGAAAGTGCATCGGCGACTGTGGCTCTCCTTGCCCACATGCCAGGGTATTATATTTAGGGCCCAACCCATATGGATTTTTAATTTAGATTTTTTTTTTACAGTACAGTCCCTTTTGCTGACCTTTTTTTTGACATTTAGATGTGACATTAAAACATGTTATTATATTGTGGTGCAGAATTTGGTCTTTATATAGAGACTCACCTCCCAGGCGCACACGGTCACCTTCCCGCTGCACCTCTACCCCAGTTCAGAATTAAAAATAAAATAATAATAATAATAATAGTAACAATTCACCTTCTTTTGACACTTACATATGATTACATTTACCAATGTAAAATCAAAACATGCATCACCAAGGTGCAAGTCGTTCATTTAATGTTAAACGGTAAACTCATAATTTGACGCTGAATGTCCGAAATTTAATTTCCTATTCATTTCTATGGGGGGGAAAAAAATGTATTCTCTCATCTCCTTTTTCTTCTGTAGTCAGCGAACTAGATCAATCATATCAAGCAGGGATTTACTGCAGTGCCGTCGCATTATATGGTTACTTTTATCCGCTCATCTAAACAAAATGGCCACTTTATAGTGTCACCATAAAAAAACAACAAGAACAAAAAAAAAAACAACAACTTGAAGACAATCTGTAACGCAACGCGGAAAGCGATTTACACGCCGACGCTCGCGTTTTGTTCTGCGTAATTACAGCAGCTTTGACACAACATTAGAGCCGGCGTTATTTACTAGCTGTACAATTATGCTCGTTTAGCGGCACATATGTTTTATATGATGTTTACGTCATGTTCCAAGCGTAATGACTAAATTAACATACACAAAGCGCCATCTGGAAATAAGCACCCCAAACGTCGATTGTGTGTAAATATACGGCAAATGTTTGCCTTGGAGGAGCAGGTCAGGTGTCTTTTTTTTTTGTTTGTTTGTTGTTTTTTTTTTTAAACCAAGATAATGAGAATACTTTTGCATGGGTCTCGCCATGCAAATTGTTATGAATGTAAATGGGAGTTTAGGGGCGGGCGTGGTGGGTTTGTCGGGGGGGGGGGAGGGGGTCTTTGAAGAGAAATGACTTCACATGAGTAGCGTGTTATTATTGTCCCGAGCAAGAGCGCAGTACACTGCATGGGAGTTAATTCACTTAATATGGCTTTAATGGCGCCAGGGCCTCTCTTTGTATTTGCACGCTGACCATTATCTGAAATCAAGCCTAATGATGGCTCCCAGTTTATGATAATGACCATTATCACACGGACCACCATCAGCCTTTGCCAAATGATCAAAATGAGCTTGCATTTCTTCACTTGCTTTTTGTGCGTGCGTGTACGTGTGTGTGTGTGTGCGTGTGTGTGTGCGTGTGTGTGCGTGAGCGAGAGAGAGAATTTGTTAGTCATGTAAATTAAAGCCCTTGATGAGCCTCCCCCCTCCCCACCCCAGCACACCCTCCCTCATCCCCCCCTCCCACTCTGTCTGCTGCTCTTGTTCAGACCTCTTATTGAACTAAGACTGCTTTTGAAGTTGTTATCAGCGTATAGCACATCAGTGCTGTCCTCATCAGCCCTTAATACACAGAGTCCCAACCGCGGTGTCGCTGCACATTTATTGCGCTGTGGAAAATCATCAAGTTCCCCTTATTGAAAAAGAAAAAAAATATTTGGTTTACGACACTGTTAGCTACATTTACAAAGTTGTGTTTACGCTTCTCAAGTTATGTCGGAAAAGTTCCAGATTGAGATGTTGCTCACACCCAAAGCGCCCATTTTTTCCCTTCATTGGGGGGCCAGATGATCCACCAGCACATCGACGAGATCCTGCAGGCGCTTAATTCGTTCACCATGACGACGCGTCTTCTCGTAACGTGTATCTGCAAGTTCCTGGCCAGGAAGAAGATCACCGTGCTGGGGAAAAGTCAAGGGGGCATAGAGGGGATCCCTGAGGAATCTTTCCAGGAGTGTATGAAGGTGCGGCAGAGAAGGCTGCGAAAAAGTGTGTCAGACTCCAAGGGGATTACATAAAAAAACGGATTTGTTGTTTGGATTAAAATTTATTTTGGGGGGGGGGGGGGGGGTGACACCATTCCTTGAACTTTTCTGACACTCCTTGTCGCAAATTACTTTTTTATCAGGTTTGTGTTCCATTCCAGTCAAACCGGTCGACACATGCTGAGATCTCGCCCGGTCTCCTTCGTTAACCCTTTCGTAACCTGATAACATGATGAGCTGTCCACTTTCATAACCGCTAAGGGTTAACATTGTCGTCACCCCAGCGCGTGTGTGTGTGTAGGTAACTGCGAGGCAGTCGTCATAATTTGCCGGCTCCTTCCATTTGATGCCTCCATGAATCTTTTGAAGTGCAGACTGTTGATTACTGTAAATGAGAGCTGTTTCAGGGTGGATTGTGGGTAATTATAGGCAGTGCACCCCAGGGAGCAGTGTCGGGTTGGGTGGGGGTAGGGGGGGGGGGGGGGCCCAGGGGACAGCGGTTCCACAGCAGAGTGGAGCGCAGACAGAGCAACACATGCTGGGCCGTCGATTCCCAGCATGAAACGAGTCAACAGGCCCATCTTTTATTTCTAATGCCTGTGATTTACATGAAAGCAACACTGTCACCCGACCGCAACAGAGTGCGCACCGCCGCTTGAGTGACAGCATTTCATATTTCGCACGTTTTACGCATGCAGCCAACCTGCTCACCCACCCCACCCCCCCCCCCTCCCCGAGCCTCATAGAACAACTCGACTGCGGCAGCGCTGTCACATTCCCACTTATGTGCAATGCAGCTCCTCTCGCGTTACAGGTGGAGCTGAGCAATTAATTTTTTTTTTTTCCAAATTGACATCACAATGTAATAATAATGCAATTTGGGGGAGGAAAAAAAAGAGGGAAAATCAAACTACTTGGCTTTGAATGGTCAATGGGCTTTATTTATTTATTTTTTTAAATATATGCTGCATAATCCTGTGAATAGCACTCATTTTGTACAATATTTAAAAACAGTTATAAACAGAGTTCAAGACATTTCAAAACAAAGCAATGGAATGAAATAATAATAACAATAATAATCATAATAGCTGACTAAAACGGCTGAAAAAGCCCAAAACATGATTTAAAAATAATTTGAAAGACTGCAAATATGGGAAAAGAGCCTTGTTGGGGGGGTTTTTTTTGCCCTTTATGTGGTATGATTTCAATCTTTCTTCATTCATATTATTATCTTTAATCAAGGATGCCAGCAAATTGGGGAACACAGGTGCAGCCACAGATTTGTTTGCGTCATTTGTTTTGTTTGCTACACGTTTGGTAGCCTTTTGTGAGGTTTGTGAAGGCTTCAAAAACGGCACGTCAAAGTGTTTCGTCGGATAATCGCTGCAGTCAACAAACTTATCTTTCATTTTAACTGATGGTTTCAGACCCAAATTAAATCTGATATTGTTTATTGTACAGTAATACTGATATTTCTTTTTGCTTATGTTTGTTTAAAAAAAAAAAAAATCAGTGGAAAGAATTTATTAAAACCCTATAATGCCATTTGTATCATATTTGATACATGCATTTTCATTATGGACCTCATTCTTCATATCACATTTAATCATCTGTATCAAATTTCATACTGCAGGTTTAAAATATGATTTTTTTTCCCCCAAAATCTTCGTTTTCAGATGTAATCTACATAATGCTTATAAATGGAACACGATAAATACCTAAAACAACATGATACGGCAAAAATATTTTTGTGGATTTTGTTATAAGGGTTAATGAACATCTCAGTTCCCAAAAATCAGATTTTTCTGGCTATTCCTTGATGGGTCAGGCATTAAAGGGTAAATCGCGATGGCAATATTGAGGGGTGGGGGGGGGGGGTTGAATAAAATTACATTGACTATTTTTTTTCCCCATAGTTGCACATTGATCAAAGGTGCGCTGAGTCTATTTTTTTTCCAAGCTTGGTTTACACGGGAAGCCTCCAAACTTAAAAAAGTGCATATTATTTCATTGTCCCGATGACTTTGCGTGGGTGCCTTCCAAATGAGGATGCAAGGCAAAGAAGCAAAGTTCCCAATCACGCTGGGAGCCCTGCAATCTCTTCCTCCTCACTTGAGCTCATTTCTCCACTAATGACTTTGCCCTCTGATGCAAGCCAAGGGATCATCAAAGGTCCTTGAAACAAAAAAGGAAATATAGCAATTACTGGCACTTTCATGGGCAAGAAAGAGATTAAAAAGCTCGTTGTTGTACAAGCAAGCAAAAAAAAAAAAAAAAACCCCAAACGAAACAAGCTCGCTTTCACAATTAAATATATATTCTGCGGCGCCCGTTCTATTCATCCCGGTCTTCCTTTCACTCGTCTTCATTCATTGCGAGATAATAGAATCAAATGTACGATGCATTACTAATCGCGTGATAAAAGCCCGCGGTGCCCCCCCCTAATGCATGTAGATTCCAAAATGCTTGCGCGCACGTACAAGGAAAAAAGTCATTGCCTTTTTAACAGTGGCCTGAGGGAGGGGAATTGTCCCCTAGCCTCTATAACCACTGACACAAAAGGTCCCCAAACAATTTCAAATTACTACTTTATTTCTCTCTCTTATATAATCCACCCACATTATTAAATCTGGCACCTTCTGGGACTGGCCTGATACAATATTACAGTGCTAAGATGTTTACATTGGAGACAGCCCAGCGCTTCCTTGTTATAAACTTGTATGCCCCCAGGACTTGTACAAAAAGGCGCATGCATACTACTTGGCCTAAATGAGGCGTAGGTCATTTGGTTTTTAAAAGGGGTCAATATTACCTCGAGCGAACGGGGGGGGGGGGGGGGGGTGGAGGCAAGGCCAACGCCGAGCTGACTGAGCAGAAAATGGCTCCTGATCCTCACAGATGAGCTCTATTATATATTAAACACGCTTGTAAATATTCACTCGTCGGACCATTCAAATGGAAAATATGGTTTAGGTCAAAAGGTCTGCGAAAATGTTGTCTCCCAAGGAAGTCCCCGTAGAATTCAAGAGACGGGGAGATAACAGGGTGGAACACCCAAAGGGGGACCGGGGGGGGGGGGGGGGGAGAGAACATTAAGAGTTTGTTTTACATGTTTGACGGCGGGACAGCGATGATAGCGGCGAGATAAATGACGGGCACTTATCATAGTAGACCGACCTGGAGTTATGTACCGTGCCTAATGGAATGTTACACTCCCATCAATTACATTCGGCCCGGCAGAATTACAATGAATTAGCAGCTGATAAAGCTCTGTAAATCATTCTGTTCAAGCATTTGATTAGCATACGAGATGATATAATTGGCAACATAATACAGCCCGTATTTATGGAAGGCTACGGGCGTAACGCGCCGAGTGGCCACGTCACTTTTATTAGCCGTTTGTCTCGCTGTCGGGATCGCGCGGGCCGGGGCAATTATTTCATCATGTCGGCGTCCGACGGTGGACGACGACGACGACGACGACGACGTTATCTTCTATTTTTGTCTCGCCCGGCCGTAGATTTCACGGGGCAGGAACAATGTAGCCTGACAGACATATTCTTTATGAGGGGCTCGTGGTCGCTCTAATTTGACACAGTTGTCAGAGATAAAGCTCCTTAGAGAGCGTGGCCATGCTCTGGGTAAGAATGGGGATTAAATTAACCCCCCCCCACCTTCACATCTTCTGACCCCAATAGTCCGGGGATAAAACATATACACGGTGGCTAACTTCAGCTTCTGTCTCTCGATGACTGGTTTTTTTATTTATTTATTTTTTTTTTTTTATTGCAAAAACCAAACAAAAGAAACCCCTCGCCTCAGCTGTTTTATGTCCACCGCTAAGAAGCTATATCCCAATAAATCCATAACGTGATGCAATTAAAACGCACCTTTACTGTAAATGTGAATTGTGCTTACACAGTGTAACAATAAGAACCCCCCCCCCCCACACACACACACAGCCCCTCCCCCGCCCCCGCGCCACCCCCAGCCACATACCTTACTCTCCCCCACTTCTCCATGGCAGCTTCCTATCAGATGACCCGAGTGCATAAAATCAAATCAACACTGGAATGGATCATATCAAATTCTAATGAAAACATAATGTGCTTTTAAAATGTGTGCTGGCCCGGCAGCCAGTCAGCCAGTCATCCAGTCAACCCCCCCTACAACCCCCCCACCCCCACCCCATCCCCACCCTCTTCCGCACCCCACCCATCCCACCCGCCTCAGATGACGTGATGAATAGGGAACACGGATGGAATATGCATCAAAGTCGAGCTCATGATTTATGTAATAGCAGTCACTTGGACACTGATTAGCTGCTCTGTCAAGCGTGTAATACGAGAGGCACAACCCCTGGTTTATCAGTCATTTATCTGAAGTGCGTCCTGATATTATCACTGGATCCTAATGTCATCATTATGCCGCGCAGCATGTGCGGGCCAGTGGTGTCATGGCGTCGGCGACACCGCCTGTCAGGAGTTCAAGCCTCTTCATTTGCAAAAGTGCTCGCGCATTCATGGCGGCATGTGTCAACAGTAAAAAAAAATAATAAAATAAAAAAATCAAACAAAATAGTGGAGGCAAAAATCACATCAGACATGGAGGGACACAGGCGCGGCTAAGTAAGTGGACACTGGAGGCGGACGCGGGGAAATGTGCCGCCTCTTTGTGGCCATCGGGCTAATTCTTGAGAGAGGGAACGAGGAAGGGGGAAAGTGTCCAAGTAAAAGGAAGAAACTAACATGTTGTGGTTTTATAGGTTGGATTCACAGCTTTTGTACACTTGGTCGATGCCAAAAATAAAAAAAGCCCCAGATGTGCAGTGTGAGGCCCAGAGAGCCATATTAGCTAACACGGCACGGCTAGCTCAAGCTGTCTGGACTTAATCAAAATGGCTTCCGCTCTGCCAACCGAGGCAACATGACAGCCATATTAAGGAGGGTACACGCACTAATATAATCTTCCGGTCGGTGTCAGCGCAAGTTTTTCCAAAGGTTCTCCTAAGCAGTTCTTTCCTTCACCCAGATCGATTCAGTAAAACCGTTAGAAGCTGACAGCCGTAAATTTTAAATCTATTTAATGTTCACCATCACCAATTCTTGCGTGTGGGCAACACCGATTGCAAGGTAAAACAGAATGTTAGCCGCCACAGAAGCAGGATACACACGGATCAATAATGAGGGGGTTTATTCCCCCCCCCCTCTTGCGATTAACCTTCATGCAGTATTCTTAAGCGGCTGCATGAAGGGTATTACGTCCCAAAAATGTCCCTCTTCCAATGTGCGACAACTTTTTTCACTTTTAATTTTTTTTCACTTTCGACCCCTCAAAATGTTGAGTGGGAATTGGCCAAGACATAGATATACATCCTATGCAACATTTCAGCTTCGTGGAGTTATTTTTGACTGTTTTGTCTGTGGTGTCCATTTGTCCAACAGTCCAAAATCGTCCAAAGTGTCCGAAATGTCCAATTTTGGGATAATTACTGCATGGGGGTTAAAGTAAGCAATGGCCTGATTGGCGGATGTTTCTAAAATCCGATTCGGACTGATTAGCTTTCCTGATCTGTTTGAAAACAGGGCGGGGCAGAAAATCTGAAATGTTCAACCCGTTAAAGGTTTACAATCGCAAATCCTCGTGGGTGTGGCCAACACCCGAGGTCGGACTCGGTGATCGGGATGTGAAACGGACCGATAACAAGTTAATCAGGATACACACTTGACGTTAGCGCAGTCCTACCCGAGCTTCGAAACTATGCGACCACCGTCCCAATCTGCTTGGAAAAAGTCTCAGCCAAACATCATGAATGTTAAACCTGTTCAATATACAGTATTTTTTTTTACGATCACACATCCTTAAGGGCAATTTTTTTTTCCGTCTTGTGTGGTTGCTCACGTTTTTAAAATCAATTAAAAATTTGGCTACGTGTCTACCTAGCTTAAGAAGCACAGGGGAAGGGAACGGGACACATGATGGAGCTCTGACAATCACACACTGCAGGTTGGACAAAGGTGCCCCCAAAACCTTTTTTTAAAAAATCAATACATGACCAAAAAAAAAAAAAAGGCCGGGTGGTTGTTATTGTCGCAAACATCTGGCGGCATATGCCAAAAGGAAGCCGGTCGAGCTATAAGTCCGTCAGCACCTGACACAAACAAAAATAGTGAGGGAAACTGCGCAGGAAAAGCAGCTCTGCGAGTCTCAAACAAAAGAGATCAGTCCAGACAGGCACCACACCTTGGCAATGATGCGGCTCACAATCAAAGGAACCGTCGTCATCACTGGAGTCCTGTTTTGAAAGGATATCTTAAAAAACCCTTAAATGTGCTCGCTTCGACTGGAAAACAATTGGACTCTTTGATATACGGCTGGTTGCCATTCACACGTACTTACATGGCCGTTTGTGACGGCACGTTGCGTCAAAACACTAGTTCCTGTAGTCAAAGACCAATGACGGCGACTGCGCAAACAAAATGTTTAATGTGTGGACAGATGGGACCCATCTGCTGTACTTGCGTTAATTAATTTGACTTTCAAAAGTCAAATAACGATCTTATTCCAACCAGTCATCTATTTTCTGTCGTGCTCGTCGTCCTCGTCAGGGTTGACCTGGAGTCGGTCCGAGTTGCAGGGCCCGATAGACAAATGCTCACATTTACCTTGGGCGGGTGTGGCTCAGTTGGGACAGCCACCAAAGTGACCACAGGGTCGGCGGTTTGAGTCCAAAATCTGCCTGCCTGCTGTTGAAGTGTCCTTGAGCAAGATACTGAACCCTAAATTGCCTTAAGTTTGGCATTTCTAAACGTGAAGCCGTTTTTAAATTGCCTTTGCTGCCTAAACAAAGCCAAAAAAAATATATATTTTTTCAAGTCTTCTAACATGCATGTTTTTGTGTTGCTTTTAGAGGACCTCCTATAATTGTCTTTACAGTGTGTGCTATTTGTTATGCATTTGAGCTTCATGCTTGGCTATCTATGTACTCGCTACCCTCTATTTTTTTTTTTTAATTCAAAACTGTTAAAAAACAACAACATGTATTCATCATTAAAGCTGAAACGGGACAGAAATTGTCCCAGCCACATATGGTAAATTCTTCCTGGCCACCAAGAAGAGCATTCCTTATGATTTCAAAGCGTGTGGCTCCCCGGCTCCAGCAGAGGGGGCTGCTCACTGCAATCATATGCTGATTAATTGGGCCTGATTCTCCCCATGCTGGGAACATAAGTTGTGCCACACTGGAGGCTCCATGTTGGTATGCGGCGAAAAGGTCACAGGGGGCGTCTTCCAGTCACCTTTCAGCAGAGGCGGCCCCTTCACATCACGTCCGATGGACATAAAGAAAAGAGCCGTTTCCTGATGATCCCTCATCAAGCCTATATCAAACTAGGCTATGTTCATTTTTATTAATTGTGCATGTTGCTCTCTAATTAGCTAATGAGAGACAAAAAAGCAGGGTTTTTTCGAGCAAGAAAAATGCAAATGGCTCTTAGAAAATAGCACCAAAAAAGTAAATGGCAAGGCTGAGAATCGTCCTTCATTGAAATGTCAGAGATAAATGGCTCAAATGTCACATCAATTAAAACGGGGGACAGTTAGTAGTTCATTAAAGAGAGAGCCATATTGCACCGTCGGGTACCGTTGCCAACCCTTACTATCTGGGGCAGACTGGCAGCGGGTCCAGATGGCACAGAAATCCTCACAGATTTCAAAATGGTCTCTGCAGGGGTGGCGTTTTCGAGCCCCACACACCCCCCCACCAACCTCACCACTGAGATGGGGTGTGGGCCACCGGCCCACGCCGGCCTGCACATTCCAAACGCAGGCGTGCGGGGAGCCGAAATTAAAATAAGGCTGGCGAGGACAAAGGGCATTTTTTTTTTTTTTTAAACAATACAAAAATGACTGAAATATTGTGCTGGAGTTAAATGTACGACTGCTCCAGGGGACATAAGAAAAGTCCGCTCCACTTTCGACTGCATAAAAACTGCAATAAAATGAGTGTGCACTGCCATGTGTGTTGTTTATAGTGACATGCCAGATTTATTAGTTTGTCATGCATACATGCATTCACGCGGATATTTTTTATTCACAGGCATTATGCTCTGGACCCCTATAGACCTCAGTGAGGAGCCACAGGAGACAAGAGAACTGGATAAATGTCTTTGCTATAAGTGGGACTATAACACGTCTAAAATGAATACGGATACATGTATAATCGTATTTCTCCTGTGAAACTATCAAACAAATCAAGTATCTAAATCATTACTATTACTTGTCTGTGGTGTGTTGGGACCCCCCTCTAAGACGCCAAATCCCAATTTGAGGCGCATTCGCCATATATTCGATAAGCCTCGTGTTTGTCTCTGACAGGGGAGGGGCCGAGATGTGGATGTTGGCCAATCGCTGAGAGAGAGAAAACCGATTTCTGCCTCTTTTGATTGGTGGTCTCGTGCGGGGAGAAGCAGGAAGTTATGACAAAGGAGATTTTAAAGTGATTCATAAAAAGGCTTAATATCGTAAGTTTTTTGTTCTTCACTATATATAAGAAAAACAGCACACACATTTTCCTTTTATTTTAAACAAATACACCAAATATAGCTCGGTATTTGATGGAGTGGACGCTGTGCTCGCCTAATGTTTCATAAGCCAAATTTTAATGTGTGAAACATGTAATGCCAAGAAATGTTTTTTTAAAATTATATTCTGTAATAATTGGGGCGTTCTTTAATGGGGGAGGGTCTTATATGTAATGCTGTCCAATCACTGCGGGGGAGCCATCTTTGCGACTGGGCTTCTTCTTTCCGCTAGGGGAGTAACAGGAAGCGCTTAGAAGAAAGGTAAGTGAATGCACAGAGGCCCAATACTTAATTGTAAATGTTTAATTTGCAGTGGGTTTTTAAAAAAGTATTTTAAACAAACGTCAGGACATTTAATAGAATGTACGAAATGGGTTATGACAAACACAGTACTGTAAGTAAACTCTTGAAGAGTCAACCGTTGTCGCTGAAAGGGGAGGGGCTTCGATGTGACGTTTTACAGTCTACCTAATGTTAATGTGATTGGTCGGTTCACCTGCGCGACAGGAAGACAGGAAGGATGAGAAGGAAGACAGTAATGAACGGACGCTGTACTGAGGTTCGAAACGTATTTGTGAGAGTTTTATTTACCGTGTTAGTCTTTTTTGAAGATTTGAAACTCATCAAAACCTTTAATGGAACAGACATGACAATTTGCGTCAAAAAGGAGTGCCTCTGACGATTCACCGAGTGGGAGATTGCTGTGATTGGTCGGTTACGACGCGGTAGCAATGAAAAGCAAGGGAAGTAATATTAGTCGTTTCCTTAAAGTTTTTTTTAAAGAGAAATGTGTAATTATGTAATGGAATGGAAGCTATACTTTGTGTCAAGCGTATCCTAGTACTGTTTGTCTATCGCTGGAGAATTCGATGTGATGTTGTCCAATCAGTAAAGGGAGCCAACTTTCACGTCCTGTAATTGGTCGACTCCGTCACGCGCGCGAGGAAGCAGGAAGTGATGAGAAGGAAAGCAAGTGCCCCTCGTTGACGCTGTTTGGACTCTCCTGTCATTGTAAGGGTTTCATTTACTACTGTGAATGTTACTTTTAAACAAACAAGGGGCATTAATTCAGTGAATAGAGTCTATAGTAGCTTTCGTCAAGTAGAGTTACGCTACTTCGTTTGGAGTACGAGAGCATGTTGACAGTTTATGCAACAAACGTGTCTCCTCTTCCTCCTCATCCGCCGTCGTCTGCTGCGCTCGGCGTGCCGACGTGATGGCTTTATTTTTAATCAGAGCAGACTATTAGCCGGGACATAATTGCCAAAGTCCATTATTCTTTTTTTTTCTTTCTGCGGGGTCTATTAGCGGTTTGCTAAATGGCAGGCAGTCTGCTCGGTGCGTATCCAAAGTGCACGCTGTACAACTATTGTTTGGCTCAGAAATGTGCTCGCCTTTATTGTCAGTGCAGGCAAACCCCCTGTGAGAGCTGCAAGAAGAAGAGTAGAAACAAGAAAGTTGAAACACACACACACCGCGCACACGCACACAGAGTTGTGATCACATACCATGACAGATGTGTGTGCTTGTGTCAGGAAGGGAGGCTCTGCAAATCTCTATGTAAAGACACTGCCTCTTCTAGTAGAATCACCAGTAAATGTACGTAAATTAGACTGCATGCCACATTCTCCCCTGCGTGACCATTAATTAATGCATGGCAAAAGAAAGTTTTTTTTTTTCACATTTAATTTGAAAGTGTTAACATGTACAATTTAAGCCTGGAATCAGCACTGGTGCAGTTCTTTTCCTCACAATCAGTCCTCCATGGGCCATAGTACATGAGTTAAAAATTATGATGGTGTGTACATACAAGGTGTTCCCTAAAATTTGACATGATGTGAATTATGCATCTGACTTGCTACCTTTTCAACAAATTAATGTAATATTACCTTCCTGTGAATTGTTTTGTGCCGTGTTCAAATCTGCTTTCCGGTTTTGCGGTCATATCTTGTTGAAGCAAGAGTCGGCGCAGTGATTTGACTATGAAATTGATGTCCACTTTTGGGGAAGACACTCTTTATTTGAGGCATTTGTGAGTTAAATGTTTTGTTTCGTTTTTTGACTCAGAGCAGTTCCTCTGAGGCAAAAGGGTTTTTTTTTTAGAGCGACATGGTGGACTAGATCAAATGCTGGCCCCCATGCCTTAGGTTCCTATTTCCTAACTTTAATTTGACTACAGTCACAAGGAAATTGTAATAAAACAGAGAGAAACCCCCCCCCCAATATTATCCAATACCATAAAATTACAGAACTTCTCAGGTGAACATTTAGGCAAGACTGAAATAATAACCTTAAGTTTCTGGTACCAATAGACTGATTCCAGGTTTTAGAAACTGCCCAAGTAAAGGTTATTGGCCGGTAAAGGTCTCCTTGGTTAAAACTCCTTCAAATCAATGTGACCTTTATTTGTCATTACCCCCATCCCTCAAAAAAAAAAAAGAAAAAAAAGAAATCACATATAACGTAGTCAATCATCTCCCGCTTCCCCCTCAAAGTAAAAATAAAAAAGCAACTGCTGTCTGGTTATTGCCAGTATCCATCTCAGTCGTCAGAAAAGCTGCACGTTTTTGCTGTTGTTAAGGGCTGGAAAGCAGAATCCCATTGGAGTTGCACCCCAAGGAACAAATTTAATGCTAGAAAAACATCCTGGCCATCAACCAAAAATGACGGATTGAAAATAATGTCGAGCTATCTTGGGAATCCCCCACCAGACAAGGGAACAGACTGCATTGTTTTTCTCATTTATGTGATATATAGAACAGAAAGAGGGGGAAAAATGGGCGATTTATTGGTGAGATAGGCGCATTCCTTCCCATGCACCAAAGAAATATTGGATTGCAATGTCGGGATCAAGCCACATCATGACATTGTTTGGAGGCGAGGTGCTCAAACATGTAAGCCATCATCTGTTGGGCGGCCCGCCCGCGCCTTTCGCGATACATCACTCAAATGCAAATGCGTGCGGGGGAAATTGCGGCAAGTGGCCACGTGCCGATGTCAATGACGTGAGGTGTAAATTGCGCTTCCTTTAGCAGGGCGCCCAGATGAGGAAGCGGAGGGAGAGCCCGTGCACCCCCGAGACGGCCACGTTGCTCAGTCCCCTGGGGACCGTCCGAGTCGACGCGTGCAACAGCGGCGTGCACGCCGTCCGGATCCTAATGGATGTCGCACCTGCTGAAAGGTACCGTACCACAGCCGGCCCGCTGACGCCATAAACAAAGGTGTGAAATTTACAGGCAGACAGTATCCACTCCTGTGATGGAGTGCCGCCATCGCTCATCGCGAGCGGGGGGTGGGGGGCTTTTTGTAGATCCCACAAGAAATATCCCGCACGAAAGTTGGGCAAATATGAGGAGGCGCTAGAAATATGAGGGCCACTCGAATACCGTCGGCCTGGAAATTGGATTTCCGGCGGCGCGCGGGCGCTTGTGATTTTTTTTTTTTTCTTTTCCTCCTTTTTTTTTTCTTTTTTTCTTTCGCTCTGTATTTGAAATTTCACCCAAGTAACCGGTTTATTACTCACGCGGGAGTCGATTAGAGCGCCGTGTCTGCGGGGGTCGCAAAAGGCCACGTTGGGGAGCGCGCGTCGGGGGCGAGGCGCCGGTCCTGTTTATTTATGTTTCCCAGCAAGTTGAGCGCGGGCACTTTTGGAGTGCGCAGCCACGGCGGCGGCGACGGCAAATGTAATTGCATTTCACGCCCCGGCCATCCCTCAAAATTGTCAGAATGTCGACAGTCTTACTGGAGCGATTGAGACTGATTAAACCCGGCGCTAATACGTAGTTCCTCCTTATTTCTGCAGGTCCACATCCCGACGTCGCAGATTAGTTGTGATTAGATTGGAATTAAATATCCATGTATCACAGCTTCGCATTTGATAACCTTGAATGGTTTGGGAAATTAAACCATTTCCAAATGCACCCGGATAGGAAGTTCTATGTTTAAATTCTAATTTATGGAAACCCATTAATGACCTTGTATATTCTACCTCAACACGTGTTTCCTGGCTGTGTGCGACGGCCTCAAATTCATCAAGCAGTAAAAAAAAAAAACATTCCACTTGTTGTTAATGAGTTGAAGTGAAGAGATTAATAATATGGAATTTTGATGATGGAAGATGTCCTATAACCATGCCCGGGCACCTTTCTCCCATCTCTTTGCGAGCGGGCTTTAATTTGTGCGTTCGGGTTCAGTAGGAATATGCAAATGAATTTAATGATTCGCACCACTAGATCATCTCTCGGTTTAATATCGTTTGCGGTGTCGGTCATAAGTGAAGCCCGGCTCGCATTCTCCAAGGTGCCGGGCAGAAATTGTGAAAGAAAATGTTTGGCTTTGGCCGTGTGGCGAAAAGGAGTCAGTGGTAGCAAGGGGGGGGGGGGGGGCTCCGGTCATCAAAAACGTTCGACCAATAATACAGTGCCTTCCATAATTATTGGCACCCCCTGCTTGCGATGTGTTAAAAAGCCTTAAAATGAATTCAGTTTTTATTGCGGAAGCATACGCTCGAGCTGAAAATTGGACACATGGTTCACCGGACACAGAATCCACCTCCTCCCATGGGCGCCTCAGTCCCCAGACCTCAACCCCATTGAAAACTTGTGGCGTCGGCCCACGAGGAGAGTGCGGAGGAGAGGAGCCAGGTCGCGAATGATTTTGAGAGATTGCGCAAAGAGGGAAGGCTTGACGATCCCTCGCTCGGTACTCTCCCATCTTTTATCGGAGGAGATTAGGTGCTGTTTTGTCGGCCAAAAGGGGCACGTGCTATTAACATCACGGGTGCTAATAATTATGGTACACTTGATTTGATGCAAAAGGATTATTTCTTCATGTGGGATTCCCCCCGCAGCCCCCCTGAATAAAATCCACCTGAATTAAAGGTTGGATTTTCTCCCTTTAAAAAAAAGTCATCTCTTGTTGAGAAAACGGAATTTATTAGAAAGTTAAGTCCTCATCTTAATTAACCAGGGGTGCCAATAATTATAGTGGGCGGTGGATGATCTGTGCGCCCTCCACTAGTCTAAACGCGGCATTGTGATTAAAATTGCGTTTGTGAAATTTGAATTAAAAAAAAAAAACGACGAAATCCTCCCGTTTTTCGCCATCTCACCGGGGCGGCCATTTTGTCTCGTTCTGACACTTGCTGAAAATGGCCTCACAGTGCCCAAAGACCCTAGTAAAGACCAATCACGGTTCACCTGTTTTCTTAGGAGGGTTCTTAGGTCACGTGACGTTCGCCCTTCGGCGCTGTGATGTCATTTTCAGTTGACGGCAAGTGGCAAAATGGCTGCCCCATGAGGTGGGAAAAAAAAAACCCAAAACGGGTGGATTTGCCGCCTAATTCATATTCCACAAATGCAAGAGTGCCGTGCTTAGACTCGTGGGGCCGAATCGAATATAGTGTTGTAAAGATTTTTTTTTTTTTTGACATGACTTCCCCTTTAAGGCCAGCCCGATCAAGTGACAAAATATCGGCTTCCCTATGTAGATCTCACAAAAGCCTTCCTATAGCTTTAATAGTACGGATCAGCCATTTCCATTGATTTATTTATGACATACTAAACAAGGCTCTTGTCAGCTTTGGGTGCGCTGTGCAGCGGGCTTAGCGAGTCAGGCTGATAAACGATCTCCCAGGCCATATTTTGGATAAGGGAAATACATCTATGCATCGCGAGAAGACGTGCGAGGGCCCGCACGAGTGTGCCGTTGTTTCTCCTCGCTGTTGCCAAATTTGCCCGAGCAGCTGCAGCAAGCAGCAGCAATGGCAAAAGCGCTGGTGGCATTGATAGATAGTTATTGATAACCGCCATTATAGCCACATAAACGCCCTTGAAGTATTGCTTACGCACCATGACCGTCAGCTCTTTCTAATAGAAACGTCTCAAGCCCCTTTTGCTCCCTAACTGATCTTCGCAACGTTTGCCGAAATCAACCTTCCTCTCTGCCAGTCTTAACGACAGCCCTGAAGGCACCATCACATGAACAAATTCATTACATCTCCAACAACCCCAGTTGGGGCCCCGACGTACCAGCCTCCTGCTAACCAGACTCAAACCCCCCACCCCCCCCCACCCCTCCTCTTTTTCTTGTGTTTTTTTTTTTTTTTTTAGCATGGCCACCCCGACGGAAAATAATGCTTCATATTTTGTTTACAGCGTATTGTATGAAATATAATACTGCTTGAGTCTTTCACGCGGGCATAACACTGAGGAAATCGTACTGCTCTTTTTTCTTTTCTTTTTCTTTTTTCCTTAATTTTTTTTTTTTTTTATTAAGATGAAAAATGGAGCGGAAAAAAGTCCGGACTCCTGCCCCGAGACATTTTGTGAGCATATTATTTTACAATGCTTTGATCAATTTGTCTGTCAAGCGGGCTGAGATGTGAGGAAAAAGGGGGAGGAGGTGGGCGGTGGTGGTGGGGGCGAAAGCAATTTAGCCTGTGAGGTCCTCAATAGAAACGTACTACAGGAGCCCGTCCGTGTATGACATGTTGCATTAGAACCTGAGTAGCCTTTATTGCCTGATAATGTCGCAAGGCAATGCCGATATCAATCACCCTTAAACAGCCTCTGTGATGTGTTTTCGTGAGCAGGAGTGAGGGGGGAGGGGGCAAAAAAAAAAAAGAAAAAAAGAATGCATGAAACATTTCTTGCAAAATAATTGATTTAATTCCGAGCTCAGGGATTTCTTTTAACAGCGTTAACAAAAAAAAATAAAAAAATACAACCACAAAAAAAAGTGGTGCTAGGAGCTAAAAAAAGTGTTCGGAACAAGCGCCTATATAAAACTGTAATTAATTTAACACGGATAAACATTGGGCCTCATTTGCATATAGATATCAACAATGTATTTGCGCATCTGAATTCCCAGCACGCTCGGCGGGGTCACATGATCTGCCTAAAATCCTGAGTGGCTCCAACCAAAAAAATAAAAATGATCTTTGTGCTTTCCGGGGCCGCAAATCCTCCTTTTCACACCGCCCCCACCCCCCACCCCCGCCCCCCCCTCCTCCTCCTCCTGCACAACAAAGCCACATAAATCTGCGTCTGATTTTTCACATCGCTCATTGTTTTTAGTTAATGATTTTCATCTGTTTGTTGTTGCTGTGATAGCGGGGGAAACGTACCATATGCTCTGGCAAAAGACAAATGATTAGCAAATGAAATTCCGGACAGCTGTCTGACTGAAAGCGCTCGGTTGATAGCATTCTGCTACCATAATTAGCTTAAGCTTTGGGTTAATTAACTTTCTACCTGGATATGCATAATAATGGCGTTCCGCAGAATGCCAAGCAGCCTCCGGTATATCAGCGGCGCGGGCTGGCTTTTTATTTTGGCTTTTCGAGAGCATCTTTCAATTTCAAGAGGCGATTTAGCTCGGCGGCGGCGGCATCAAATATTGTAGATTTTCCTCCCCCGGCCAGATAATTCTGAAACAATAGCGGTGTATTATGTGGCAGAAATGCCATTTCTGAACGTAATTAAAGAGGATGAAAGCAATCAGCGATTTTTAAACGCTTTTGTCTCGCGCCAGGCCCTCCTTGTTCAAAAAAATACCCATCAAGAGGAGAAAAGAAGCAGGAGAACTCCCGAGTCCTTATATAAGAGGCCTTTTGAGACTCGAGTGAAGTACAACAGTAATTAGTCTTTTGTACGAATTTGCCGGCCATGGTCATGATTAGCTAAGCATATGAGAGGACGGCAGGGCCCGCATTGCTTTTAAGGAGGAGGGTGTTAAAGTCTATTTATCACCAGTTATCCTCACAGCTTTCCATTATCGCCGGCAACACGGGACGGGGGCCCCGAGAAGCACCTAATTGTTCCGAGGCGGAGGTTTTTTTTTTTTTTTTCTGTCAAAGCCGTCACCCCCGCGCGCATTTGGCATTCGTACGCAGCCGGGCATCCACCATCCAACGTGGCCCCCCCCCAATAGCCAAGCTGTCACAACAGCTTTTTGCACAGTGCTGACGCTGGTGTGAAATATCTGAGGTGATGCATTTATCGTTTTTTTTTTTTTTTTTTCCCTCTTCTCACACTCGCGTGGTGTTGTGAATCAATGTCCCGGTTCACGCTGAATAGCACTATGCTAAATGGCTTCCCTGTTTGGGGCTTGTTTACGTGATGTGCTCACACACCGAGAGGAAACATATCAACAACGTATGTTTTTTTATTTTTTTTTATTTGACGCTGTTTATACTTAGCCCAGTGCATCCTCTTAATCACTCGTAATTATGATGTCGACGGTGCCCGAGACCCAACTGTGTCCTAAATAAACTGCTTACATTTGTAACTTAAACTGCTTTGTCATACAAACGGATATCTGCTGAGATCTTGAATGAAACCATCAGACGGGAGGCCGAGGGACTTTTTGACGCGGTCTCTCTAGAAATGGCCATGAATAATTCATCGCGTAATGATATTCAGATCATTTTTTATTTCTTTTTTTGGGTTTCCATTTTTCCACCGCGGCGGCCTGTGAATATTGTTTTGCATGTTGTGAAGTGTAGTACTCAGCTGTGTATTCATTAAGGTGCTGTTCCCACTGGCCCCCGGACCCCATCTGTGCACTATGTTTATGCCTCGCTCTCCCGGGACCGTCCCAATCAAGCTCCGTGTGCCACTTCCTGTGCAGAGCAGCACCTGTGTAACACTACCTGTGACGCGCCACGCACAGACGGACGAGACACTGACAGAATCCTGCAAATGTTGCGTTTTTTCCCAAACGCAACCTCGGGGGTAAAGTCGGGAGGCGCGGGGAGAGTTCCCGCCCGGCGTCGCTAAAAGCAGCTCGCCTGCACTTTTTTTTAAAATCCCCCCCCCCCCTTTTCCCCCTGCTGTCGACAGGGAAAGTTTTTTTTTTTTTTTTTCCCCGGCGCGAAAGGGTTGAGCTAGTTTGTTTTCCAACTTGATTGGATTCTGTATCTGCAACACGCAGAAGTGTGCCGCGCGCGACGTACTAAGGCAATATGCAGAGAGATGATTTCGCTCTGACATCTTGGAGAGGAGTACGAGTCAATTATGCCCAAGTGTTGTTCTTGCTTATCTTCCTGCGGCACCAAACAAGGATTTAGTCAAGGATTTAGGGGTGAGGGGGCGGCGGTGGGGATCATGGTAAGCGGTTCACAACAAAACACTCAAAACTCCTGGGAGCGGGCACTGATTTAAAAATAAATTACAGAAGACGAAGCGCTAACACTCGAGGGCCCTCAGCAGTGCTGGCGTACACAGGTGAAGATTAGCCTCCTCGCTAATCAGAGGAACAAGGCAGTAATTTGCTCTGAACACAGACAGTAATTAGGACTTGGTGACACCGGATTCCCATAATGCCTTTGTGCTTGACGTGGTCAAGTTTTGACAGAGGCTATCCATGCAGGGTCACAGTCCCGTACGCCCCCCTCCTCCTCTCCCTCCGCAGCGCACGCCTCCCTTCCCCGGTCTCTCAGCCCTCTTCAGTGGAGCCTCTAAAAGGTCCCAACAGTTGCAGGGGATCCCTAATGTACTTTATGCCTCCCTCGCTGGCTCCTTACCATTCGGGTAATTGGAATCTTTTACCGCGGCACTTGAGAATAGGGGGCTAAAAATGCGATTTGAAACTGCTCAGTAGTCTCTTGTAGATAAACATTGCGACTTTGGGCTGCGGCTACGCTAACATAATGGAGTAAGAGTTAAGGCTGCGGTATTACATGCCTTCGCCGACTCCTGTGGCTCGCCAGCTGGGAGAAGGCCTAATTGTTGTGTGCTTTGTTGCCGCCTCTGCGCACCTGCCGCCGTCACCTTTTAATGCATCGCGTTGAGTCCGTGTTGGTCGTTCGCTAATAGGAGGAGTTGGATATCTAGAGAGAGCCGTTTATCCTGCCCGGTTGTCTGAAACAAACCCCCCACCCCCCCTCTCTCTTCCCGCTTTCACCAAAATAGGACCTGGCGCCCGCCGAGGACAACGAGGAAGCATCCCTTCCCGCCAAGCCACTCGGAAAGCTCTTGACTTTAATGCTGCAGTCGCGAGATCGGCATCTGAATGATCCTCAAATGGTTGAACGAGCCGCATTGAGCAAGTGGCTTACGATTGTATCACAGCCTCTGCTTCGGAGAGCGTCAGGATTTTGACATTCATAGAGACATGCTGTGTTTGCCTCAAACCCCCCCCCCCACCCCACCCCGCCACCCCCTGCCTTTTTAGACAGTCATTTTAGGCTTTTTTCATGCTCTCTTGAGTCCTTGACGTCTCCGAGTTAAGTATGTGCCGTTATAAGGCCGGGGAAAATATTGGACTGGGCTTGGCCTTTTCTATTTCATCCTCTGACCCGCCATGTTACCCATGATCGGTGAAGGAGAACCCTGGCAGGCTGTGTCAAAAGTGACAGCCGATCGAGTCAGGATGAGCGCCATCACGCTTCACAGGATGGAGGCATGAGTTCAGAGTTTTTTTCTTCTCTCTCTCTCTCTCTCTCTCTCTTTCGCTCTCTGTCTCCCCCCCTTTTTTTGTGCAATACACCATTACACCCTTCGCCAGATTCCTTTCAATTAGATGTTGTGGCTAACCTGTTTCATTCTTGCCCTTGATAGAAAAAGTCTCACTGAAGACTTGCGCGAGTGGAGGTCTCAAAGTACAGCTGAGAAAATTGGCAAATTTCAAGTCAACAAGTTCCTCCTTCGTCTTTTGTCTCCTTTGATTGCTTCCTCCTGGATGAATAAAATAACCCGCAATATTATACAAATGTGCAATTCATTCTTTATATTAGGAAATAGGCGGCGCTCCAAATGACTCCCACTTTGCGCGGCAATGATTTATGGTAATTGGAAATTGATTGTGACAGGAGCACAATATTAGAAATTTTCTGGAATCACAATCTGCTATCAAGGGAAATATTCTTTTTAGTGCAGCGCATCCTGGCTAGCCCTGAATTATTTGTTATTATCTGTGATGGAGTCAAAATATGATAACTAGCCGCAAGACTTGTATAGATGGAGATATTTTTCTTTGTCTGAATAAAAACACGTGTGGAGTAGCGCTTTGGAAGCAATTACTGTATTTTTGTGGCTGGAGTTAGGTGGGGGGGGAAAAAAAAAAGATTTTTCTTGACCTCGACCACAGGTTAGTTGTGGAGAAAAGGCCAAAACGGAAAATACATACCTATGTACCAATGTCTGTGCATTTTTAAAAATCAATTCACACGGCAAAACATTTTTGATGCGCATTGTGCACTGTTCATATGAATGCACAAATATTTGCCACTCATGTACAATAACATCTTGAAACCTTTTGATCGCAAGTGACCGACAGCTTGCTAGCAACCAGGAGGCGGCAACGTAGCATTCTAAATCTTCTCTGTTACGTGACAAACGGAACAACGAAACGTTACCTGCGGCCCAGTGACATGTACGTAAAATCCGGGTCATGGCACCAATTGAAAAGTTCTGAATGAACTTTTACCTGTCCTTTTATCTTTTAATGCTCGCAATATTATAGGAACCGTGCTAACAGTAACTACCAGTAGACTGTATATTCTCTGTTGATCAATTTAACGGATGACAAGAAAGGTCAAGATACGGCCGTGGAGATGAGGAAGAAGGTCTAGCCTGTCCTCGATTGTCTTAATCGCTTTCAACTGCGCAAGGTTTCGAATAGCTAAATAAGAAAATGAACGTCACACAGACACAACGTCCGTGTTCATGTCAAGAGGCCTAATTCAACAATGCGTAGTTTTGCACAAAAAAAAAAAAATAGTGTTCATATTGAAACGGGTTACAGTTTGTCAGCCAAGTACAGTCAAACCTCGGTTTTTCGTCCACAATCCGTTCCAGAAGGCTGTTCGAAAACCGAAATTGTTCGAAAACCGAAACCACGCTCTTTTTAAAATAAAAATGCTTACTGAACACGTCTGCTCACAATGGAAAGCAACACGAGGAAGCGTCACTTCCCCGTCTACCCAAGGAAGTGTCACTTCCTCATGTAAGGAAGGCGAGAGGAGTCAAATGGTGCATTCAAGTGCGCTCAGTTTGTTCGAGAACCGAAATGTGATAGTCATCCGAGGCATAAAAAACTCAAAATTGTTGGTCGAAAACCGAATTGGACGAGAAACGAGACGTTCAAAAACCGAGGTTTGACTGTACATGGATCTTAAGATCACTCGCAACACCGAAAAATAAAATCAACCAAGCGACTGGAAAATTCACAAGCGGCGGCACTTTTAAGTCAAGACACAGTGCAGCACCGCAATCATGAATTAAACCAGTGTCTGGTGGCACTGTATTTTTTTGGGGGGGGGGGGGCCGTTTTACGAGCAATTAAGACAACCCAATGATGACATCCCTTACGTGTAGTTTCACAATCCGCACCGTTGTTGTGTTGCAGCCTAATTTAGGAGTCACAGAGGACAGTGGAAATGTTGCCTGCGCACAACATACATCTCCACTGCCCTCGTGCTCTTTAGAAACAATCCCCCATCGCACCTGGAGGTGACAGACTTCAACTCCACTCATGTTGTTCCCGCCCCCCCACCCCTCTCTTATTTATTTATTTGGCTCTTGTTTACCAGCCATAACATGTGCTGCATTGCATTAACTTTTACCACTGTCAATGTTGTATCACTCACGCCCGCACCTTTGAAAGCGGGGTGAATCCATGACGGGGAGGGAAGAGGCGAGAGATGCTGGGTCTTTTTATGGTGGGGGGGCGGGAAAATTAACCACGGTGACAAGTGTGAAGTGTGAGCCGGGGGCGGGGAGTGGGTCAAAGGTGACGCGCCTTAAGCAAAGGTGCGCTCGCCTTTGTCCGGTAGATTGTAAGGGCCTGCGGGTCCAGCAGGAACATTTCCACACACAATATCCCCGAGCTGTCAGTGTGCAGCGGCTGGAACATCCTCTCACAGTAAGGGTGTGTGTGCGTGTGTGTGTGTGTGGGTGGGTGGGTGAGGGTGTGGAGGGTGGGTAGAGGATGTGGTGTTGATGGAGTGGGGGGGAGGTGGGGGGGGTTACAGAGAGGTGGCCTGAAGATCCTTGCAGGGAGAAAGAGGAGGTGAAGGGGGGGCGAGAATGGTGGGTGGGTGTCAGGGTAGAGAAAGCGAAAGAGCTGGAGTGGGGAGGATAGAGAAATGGTGAGGGAGAAGAGGGAGTGGTGTTGGCAGTGGCGAGGGTGGGGTTGCGTGGGGGGGGGGGGGGGGTTAGAAAAGAGAGACAATGACAAGTAGGAGCTGGCTGGGCACTCACCCATGCCGACTAGAGATTGCCATGAGCCAGGGCCATTGTTCGAGAGGGTCTCGGCGCAGGACTCCCGCCGGCGGGCCCGCGAGTTTCCACCTATAAACTGCCGCGTGGTTTCTGTCGAAATGAGCGTATTCGCACCTCGGACTGTATTTACAGCAGCCGCCGCCGCCGCCGCCGCCGCCGCTGCTGCTCAACGGCACCCGGGAGGCTTTTCAGCGCAGGGCCACAAACGATACCAGGCGGAAATGCTCAGTCACAGACCACCGCGAAAGGCTGGCATCGCACGTCAATTAGGAGAATGCCACTAGTGGAGCCACGGACCTCTCTGCCAATCAGCCCCCCCCCGTTTGGATCAACACCAAACACAGTTGAAGCTGCCCTGAAGTCATATTCTTTGTTTGACCCAAATTAAGAGGGAGAGGGGTGGGAAGGGGGCGTGGGGCAAATATGCCTGTGAAATCGCATACAACTTAAAAGTTGTCATCAGGAAAGACATGCAATCACGTTTTGCTTTTATTTGGCTTAGTTTTGTGACATTTACCTCAAAACGAGTACTCACGAGACTCTCGCGTTCAAAGCAGTAAGATGCTAGCGGCGTCCCACAGTATTTTCAGAGTTATCGCAAACTTGATAATTATCTTTTATGTTTATTTTCTTAGTTTTTTTTTTTTTTCTAGAGCGGAAAAACTAAGAATGTATACAAATGCATAAACGTAAATGACGGGCATGATCTGTGACACAAAATCCTTTTTTTTTTGAGACATTGGGTTTTATTTGTTGGTCGTCTTTATATGACAGCGTTGAACTTCTTTTTGTCTCCAGACTTTCAATCTTGAGGCAACAAGTCCATCACACCTCTCAAGACAGTTTGAATGTATGGATTGTTTTTGACCTCTGACAGTTTCGAGAGCGTAGGTGCCAAGCTTCGGCAAGAGCGTCGTATTCTGACAATTCATGATTTAATCAGCGATCATTTTTGTATTCAAAATTGCCCTTTAAATGTTCACGCAAGTTTGAAAGGAACAATTCCCAATCGCTCCACTTTTTTTTTTTTTGTTCTTAATCTGGATCCACACCAAAATTTAATGGAATGTTCTTTGGCCCATGTGCTCACCCTCCACCAAAGTTTCTTTGAAAACATTTTGATAGCTTTTGCATAATTCTGCTTGCTAACTAACCACAAATGGCATCAAAGGCCTCCTCCCTTTTGCAGAGGTGAGAAGATGCTTCGCACATTCATGTAAAGACACTTTGGCGAAGCGGGGTGGGGGGGGGGGGGGGGGTCGTGTGTTTAACAAAGTAAATGTCCATTATTAATACTGTACAGGATAAGCCAATTTTGAAAGAGAGGCACTTAAATGGTGACATTATTTATTTATAAGCACCGTACACCAGTTAATGGAATTGGCGGCCCCCGCTCTAAGATCCGCATCACAGCTTGAGGTCCACTTTGCCGTAATGCACGGGCGGCGAGAGAGAGAGAGAGAGAGAGCGAGGACCTTCCCAGTAGGGTCTTTAAGTGTCAAATATGGGTCAGTCTGCTCACGTTGACCTAGGGGGTGGTCAGCGGCGGAGAGAAATTCAGCTGTTAAGTGATGCCAACTCAACCGTCGGCAAATTCCTCCAAGCCTCGACTCATGCTAAGATGCACGTCCAAGTGCAGCGCGATGCTCGCCAGCCCAAAAAAAAAAAAAAAAAAATCCATTTATTCTTGTCATGAACTCTCAACCAGACCCAAGCAGAGTTGAAACTCTCGTTAACGCCGAGCTCTTTCACTTTTTCCCTGAAACAGCTGCAAGACTTTTTACCTCGCCTCCAGAAATGACTCCACTTCCTTAATGTTGTTAAACGATTACGGCGGTTCGTCTTGGCCTCGCAATGTTTTCGTTTATATTTCCATCAGACTGCACTTGAGGGTTGGGCCGCATTGGTTTAAGCAGATTTTAATTGTGTTTTTTTTTCCTACCCACTCGTGTCAATTAAAAAAAAAAAGTCTTTGTTCATGGTTAAAATGTTAAAAAAACAACAACAAAAAAACAACAATTTGGCCACATGCAAACACATTTCCGGGCTGTTGTATTCCAAAGCAACAAGTCGAGCTGGAATACTTCAACTTTAACCCTTTCATGCCCCCCCCCCCAATAACCTGATCACATGATAAGCTCTCCACTGTAAATAACCGCTGTCCCTAAAAGGGTTGATTCTGATTCCGATAGTGAAGCGGACGGAGTACTTTTCATTTTAATTTCATAACAACTGGAAAAATTAAATCAACCAAAGTTTATGTGACGACGAATCGATTGTGAAAGAATCGATCGTTATTTTTGACCATCATTCATTGATGAATCATTTCAAGACCTAGCTTCATTCCAAATGATCCAAATCCTGGGAATTTCATCCTCTCAACAGTAAATACTCTCCAAATTCTACACTCACCCCCTCACACACAATTGTTGAATGAAAGCAAAAGGATAAACACATTTTCCTTCTTTCCAGACATGTTACTTTAGAAACCGTTAAATGAATTGTGCATTTTTAATCATGCTCTGTTGTTGATTAAAGGGATGGAAATGAAAAGGTTTTTTTTTTTTTTATTCAATCCATCAATTAAAATTACACGTATGTGTAAATGATCTATTTTGAGAATGTATTTTAACCCCCATCAGGCAAAACAGAGTTAAGTGGCAATATTAATACTACACTTTTCAGCCAATCAGAAACCAGAAGAAAGCAACCATTGGGATGTGATACAATGACAACATTGGCTGGTATGGGGGGAAAAAAATGCAGTGAAGAAATAGTAGTTTCCTCACCTATGCACAAAAAAAACACCGTTCCTCACCTTAGCTGCAGTGGAGTGTGCCAAAAGTCTTTTGAGTGACCTAACTGTAGTTCGCATGTGGCCAAAACACACCGAAAGAAAAAGTATCGATTGTTTTAAAAGGACCTCTGTGTATCTTCAAAAACAAATTCCTTTCCCCATCTGAGTTCAGTAAAGTACGTCAAATGTGAGGTCATTGGCGAACCTTTAAGAATTTCAGTCCTGGAAAAGGCACAATAATAACATGGGGGAGGGGGGAGGGGGGAGGAAAAAAAAGCCAGTTTTCAGTGACTTCAAGTTTGTGTTGAGGTGAAGGGCCAGGAATGCAACTATGTCACGTATACAGAATGTATGGGTGGTCCTATTTTATGGGAAAACAAAATATTTTTTCAGTATGTTTCTCTGATTCTGGAATATGATTGAGCTGAAATATGAAAGAAAATCTCATGTCGCAGTAGAAAAAGGAATGAAAAAGTGGTGTTTTTACTCACCGACCTGTATGTGCGACGAGTCATCAACCAATTGCAAACTCATCGATTGTCAAATTAATTGATAATCGTATTTTGATAATCCGTCATGTCGAGACCTTGCTTAGTTTAAAATTGTCCTAATCCTTAGAATTTCAGACAGTCAACATATTTGTATCGTGCTCCATGAACGCAGACTTACTTTTGTGCTTCATCAAAATGAAAACATTGTTTAAATAAAATTCTCCAAATGTTCTCACTTTATGATAGACCAAATCAGCTACTGACTTTTAATTCATTTGAAAATGTTTTCAAATTCATTTCATTGACTAATCAACAAAATAATCAAGAGATTAATCGATGATTAAAATGGTGATTAAATAATCACCACTAGTGTGACTGAAATGGTTGTTGCATTTTGAATTAAAAGCCATAAAGAGTTCCTGAGTAACGTTTTTGTTTTTTGGCCTGTCAGAGTCTTAAAGAAAGCCACTTTGTGAAAAAGTCGAGTAAGAACACAAACAATCTTGAGATTTCAGTGACCGGCGTGTGACTTGAACCGTAGATTCCCTCCGGATGAAAGGCCAAAACGACACGGACGTGCGAAAAATGTTATGTCGGTCAAAATATCCGTGTTCCAAGTGACCGCTTGAACGTCTTTACATTTCTTTCTGCTTGTTTTTTTTTTTTTTTTTATCCTTCACGTAAAGCGGAGTGACAGCGGAAGGGTGTAACGTTGTACTCGCCCATGTCCCTCATAACAACTTCCATTTCACTCCGTAAATTATGTCATCCCGCGCCCGCGTGACCCCCGCGGGCGTCCAGTTACACCCTCGTGGCGCATTTTAGCACAGGCTCAAGCTGGAATGTCGTCTTGCGATCGCTCCTCTGATCCCCCCCCCCCCCGCCCCTTCTCCCCTGCCTGGTCTCCCCGCAGGAACGGCGAGCCCCCTCCGAGCCTCCACCCGGTCAACGGCGGCTCCTCGGCGGAAACGAGCCCCGAGTTGCGGCGCTGCGTCGAATGGCTCCAGGCGTACTTCGCCGATCCGCGCAGCGCTGGGAGTCTCCCGCCGCCCGCCTTTCACCACCCCGCCCTCGGAGCAGGTCTGTCATGGATAAATATTTGCAGAGCCATGGGCCGGGATCAGCCTTTCACTCTTAATTGTCAGTTACATCACTTACACTCACTGGCGCTCTGTGTTTATAATGAAGTATTTTATAGCTGCGAGAAAGAGAGAGAGAGAGAGCGAGAGAGAGAGAGAGAGGGAGGGGAGAACAGAACAGAACACGGAGCTGTAACTTGGTTCAGTAATCTGTGGCGGCTCTTAGCACGCGTGTTAGTCTTGGCAAGCTTTCCCATGATTCTTGGCACATTCTTTGAAACTGATCGAATTCCACTCTTGACATTTTCAGACAGGAAGCGCTGTTTTTTTTTTCTTCCCCACCTCCTTCCCCCCCCACCCTGCGCTCTGTTTTAATGAGAACACGTGAATGGTGGTAAAGTTTGAATGAGCTTATTGTCGGCGGCGGGGCAGCCACCTCGGTCGGCCCTCGGAATGAGTGCGGCACACAACAAAAAAAAATGTGCGTCCTTTTTACGCCGCCCGTGTGAATGATGATGCGTGGCGGCGGATAAAGACCAAAGTCTTGGGATGGTGCTGGTGTCGAGGTTGAAAAAAATAATGTTGGCGCCTGACAAGCCATTTTCGGACACGGCGTCGCATGAAAGATTCTCCAAAGCGCTCATTTTGACGCAGAATTCACACGTACACGTGGAGGTGGGAAGAAAAAAAAAAAAAATCCCTCTAATATATGCGTTTAACAATTGTCTGCCTTCCCTCGCAATCAGGCCTCACTTTCCTTCTAATTTCATGCAGACCCGCAGTGCTTGAGTGATGGCATTTTCAATGAGCAGGTACTCCGTCGAGACCCCCCCCCCCCCCCCCACTTTCCCGTATACAGCTACGGAGTCCCACGCTCCCGCAAAGGCAATGCAGAAATACATCAGGACCAATTACGATATCACCTTTCAGTGCGATTCCCTTTGCCACCAAGTGCTTGTGTACCAGCCCCAGGCTCTTTCAAATCGCATCTCATCTCAAGTCTTTGGGGTTTTAATTAAATTTCAGGATAGATGGAATTCTTCATTAGTACCTGATCTGAATAGGTGATTGTGCCGTGTTGCAGCTCGCCTCCCTCGCCTGTTGTTTTGGGGCTCGGTAAATACAGTTTTTAGGGGCCGATTGCTCTCGGTAGTCGCCGCCGCGGTCCACGCGTGGTTAAAAATGTTAAATGTTTGCGTCAGGAGGATTTGTCTTTTGAGGGAGGACAATGGAGGGATGTGTTGTTAGGGTTTTTTTTGTTGTTTTTTTTTCTTGTTAATTCATAAAGATGAGGGAGGCTTTGGCTCAGCGTCGCACGACTCATGCTTGGGAAGCGAGCAAGTTCATAAAAAAAAAAAAAAAAAAAACACACACAAAACAAGTTTAATCAGGTCATTATAATGTGTGACAGCCAACTTGAGTTTGCTCGGTTATCTATCGGGAGAGCCTCCGCGCGACAGCGATCTCGCTACTCTTGTCATGTAATATTGAGTTGTGACCTTCGCTTGAAGTGTTGCCATGTTTATTTACACGTTTCTGACAAAACAAGCCACTTTTCATATTAGCTGTCACCATATACCTGCGCCGCAGAGGTGACATGAAAGGAGAGCCGAGGTGCCGGTTTTCCGCCGCGTCTTGACTGATTGTCAGACGCAACATCACACGCAACTTGGGTCCTCTGAGGTACCGGGAATGGCGAGTGCGTGCACGTGTCATTCGCGTTGGGCTACGTGTGCGCGCCTGCATGTGTGTGTGTGTGTGTGTGTACACCCCCCCCCCCCCCCCCCCCGCCCCCTCAACACGCACACCACCTCCAGGAAAATACAGACACCATCGTGGGTTCTTAAAACGATGCATATTCTTATCTCATTAATTATACATCCATATGTAACAGACGAGAGGATCTTAGTCTTGGTAAGCGGCGCAGGGAACGTGCGGGAAGGGGGCTACGGGAGGTTGGTGGTGGGAGGTGGGGGGCTTTACAGGGGCGCTCTTCAAAGCCCAAATGACTGCGTTCCTCCAGGAGCCTGAACCTCCCCCTGTGCGCAGCGCAGGGCGAGATGAGACACTCACCAGGCCTCGCCCCTGTGATGTGGAGAGGAATTAGGGAAATGAACGTTTTCAGAATATCGAATAATCAGAGAATCATCAGCACCCCGTCAGCCTTCAAACGCGCCCATCCCTCAAGACTCGGGAGACACTTTGACTGGGAGTCAAAGTCTTCCCTCCCATTAGACACAAAGGATAATGAGGTAGCTGCATTTCCACCATTGTCGTTTTTTTTTTTCTTCTTTTTTTTTTCTTTTTTATTTCATTCTCTCGAGCGTGCCTGACGAGGTGACTGTCAGCTCGAAGTCATCTCACTCAATCCATCGTTAGCGCGCTTGATGTGAATTCGCTTTTATTGTGAGTCCGTCCCTCCCTCCCTCCCTCCCTCGTCCAAATTGCTCTCATATCCAAAATAATGAGCAAATCAATCCTCGGAGTCGATCGCTTCATAATGACGAGATCCCCTTCGATCGGGATCGGGCCGCCTTAGCGCGCAGGGCCTCTGCCGGGTAATGACCTGTGACGTAATTATGGGCATCGTCTGTAAACATGTGAGTGGTTCCTCTCAACTTTTATTTAAACAATTGACATCGCTGCACCCCATCTAAAGAGGGTCCTGACCTCAGACAACAGCGTATTAGTCTCTCTATGAAGTACGGGGCTGGGGGGGGGGGGGGGGGGGGCCGCCGCGATAGGCTCGACTCGTGCGAAGCTTCTGTCACCGACGCTGATGAGGCCACAATTCTTTAACCTTTGCAGTCGCCGGGGAAGCCTTCCGGGGAAAAAGCGACTGCCCGGAATTAGTCGTGAGGGGGGGTAAACAACAGCAAGTGCTTGTTGCTGCGTTTGGGGTTAAAACGTCGACTTTGGGTTGTTTGCAGGGAAGCGTCGGCGCGGGAATTTGTCACCGCTAAAGTCTGGGCAAACTGTCGTCTGCACATCAGTGACAGAGCGAGATCAATATGCGCATCATGCGGGGCCAAAAGTGACTTAGTTTCATGTGGGGGGGGGGATAATGCATAAAGGAAATTCAGGGGGGGGGGGGAGTGTGTGAGGGTGTTGGGGGGGCGGCGTATCCTCCCTCGTCATAGCGCTGGCTCCGTCTGTGTAAGAGCCCGTCATCTCGTTGACAGCGTGATTATTACCTGAAAAATTATTAAACAGTACCTACGGGCCTTGTTCAAGACAAAGAACTCACATGGGTGCGCATCAATCAAATGTATCCCCTTTAGGTTTTCCACTTATTCCCCCCAGTTTAGGCAAATTGCCTCGTTGCCGTGGCTTTGTGGAGCGGAGAGTGACTCTGAGGTAGCGAAGGGAGCCTGGGGAGCAAAGGATGTTCACTCTGTAGAAGTGAGACAGGGGTGTGACATGTTTTCACACAATGCCAATTTAAGGGGGGGGTCGGGGGGGGGGGGGGGATTTCTCCGCCATCACTTGTCATGTGCTCCCTTCGACCATATAAATGAGAGAGAATGGGAGATCACTAATTGAATTTTCATGACTGAGTACACGCGCGGGCGTGTGTACACGAGACAAAGTTCAGCCCCTCTTGATAACGAGACCATTGTTCCCGCGTCGTGTTCTCTTGCGCGCAAAGTGTTGTTCGCCCGCTACAAAAGCTCGGCGCCGTCGGAGCGTCTCAAGTTTTTTTTTTTTTTTTTTTCCCTTTCGCGTATGCTTCAAACGCCTCGCATCTTTTTAATTTATTTTTTTATTTATTATTTTTTTTATCAATGGCAGCCGAGACAAACCTCGCCGCCACTGCCTGGTAATCTACGAAAGAAGGAGAAAAAAAAAAGAAGAAGAAAAAAAAAAGAAGATAAAGCTACTGCTAAAGTGCTAATGAAATCAGAGCTGTTAATGTGGCCGGTTAAGCTGCGGATGATTTGAAGAATTCTGCCATTTAAGCGGAGATGATATAATGAATCTACTCTGAATAGAAAGCAATTAAAAGGACAAATTGGTCTGATTAACCTCAAAGTCATCCCGCTGCCACAAATGGTATGCAACATTCAAATTATTATTATTAAAAATCTGGAGCAGATTTGCCGTCTTTTTGGCCTCTCTTAATCCTTTTAAATGAAGGAGCCAACTTTTTTAATTTTAGCTGTGACCTTTCAGTGCATAACCTAGATTTTTTTTTTTCCCCCTCCTGCCATGGAAATAATTTTCTCACATCAGCTACTGTACCGTATTATTACAAGTGCTAAGGTCAAATGGAGGGACTTGCGCATATTTAGCTGGGTTGGCAAATTAAACCTTGATGAATGTGTCAAACTTTTGATTTGTGTACCGAGGTGCGGCCATCCGTGTTGCTCCGAGTGGTTATTTCGGTGCTCATCTCTTGTCAACTGTCACTTTGTTGGATAAAATGAGGAAATCAGCTCTTCATCTTCTCTTGTTTTTTTTTTTTTTGTGTGTGTCCCCCCTCCTCTTTCCTGCAGACACGTTCACCAGTCGCGTGCTGAACGTCCTGTTCAGGGACGTGAAAATCGGGGAGACGGTCTCCTACAAACGCTTAGCTGAGATGGCGGGAAACCCCAGAGCGGCGCGGGCAGTGGGCGGGGCCATGAGGAAGAATCCGGTACGTGTGATTGACGAGTTTCCCATTCCCACACTTTTTTTTTTGTTTTTTTTTTTTTTTGCGTTTGTGTGATGATGGGGACGATCTGGAATTGCCCCGCTGTGCGCGGACACAGTTAGGCTTTCAGCAGAAAATAAATGATAGTCAGACATTTTGACTTGCGGTGTTCAGCAACGACCAATGGTAAGTTGATTGATGAGCACAAGCGACTTTGCGGTTCTTGCGATGAATACGGACTCATTTCGTAGCATAAAATTGTCGGCTTAATGCCATGTTAGTCGCTACTAAAGATATGTTCTGGCAGTCTAAACACCAGGCCGGTAGATACGACACCACATTTGAATTAGATCCAATATGGCGGTTGAATCTGCCGTCATAAAAATGACAGCGATCAATCATGAAAGGTGTTCATTTTCCATTGTGCTTTGCTGTTGTGTTTGTATTTTGCGCTATTGTAGAACTCCACTACCTCATATTTGGAGATGTTACAAATACAGTCAAACCTCGGTTTTCGTCCATAATCCGTTCCAGAAGGCCGTTCGAAAACCCAAATTGTTCGAAAACCGAAACCCCGCTCTTTTTAAAATAAAAATGTTGACTGAACACATCTGCTCACAATGGAAAGCAACACGAGGAAGCGTCACTTCCTCGTCTACCCGAGGAAGCGTCACTTTCTCGTGTAAGGAAGGCGAGAGGAGTCAAATGGGGCATTCAAGTGCGCTCAGTTTGTTCGAGAACCGAAATTTGTTCGTCATCCGGGGCATAAAAAACTCAAAATTTTTGGTCGAGAACCGCAACGTTCGAAAACGAGAACTTTATTTGATGTAGCAGCTACATCCGACCATATAAATTGAGACCTGCAGTACTTTTTGGCGACTGATTCATGGAAGGGGGCCACCAGTTTGATCGACACGAATTTGCTCAAATTAGCAAACGGTGCAACGATGAATTGACAACAAATCCATGATCAAATCACTCGACGATTGATAATTGAAAATGATCCGATCGTCGGGCCGTCAGCCTGTCAACGGTAAACATTCCCCGAATATCTGTGGTCCTCTTTGAAAGCAGATTGATTGATTCCATTTGTGTTGAAACGAGACATTGGCTAATCTGTTTCGACTTCGGAACGCCAAATAATATTCTTGAATAAAGGCACGGGAAAAAAAATACATTACAATTTCATGAGTATACCTAATATTGTGACCTTTCAACTTTTTGGGCCTTACTATGCATCTAGAGACAAAATACATAAATCACATATGTCGACATAAATTAGAATAGTATTCGAAATGCTAATGCAATACGAAGATAAAAATGTATATCCAAGGGAGAAGCAGATGAGGGGGGAGGACAAGAAGCAGGATTTTGAGCCTTCACCGCACCATTTTCACCGTAATTCTCAGCGAGGAAGCTCTGGGCCCCGCACGTCTTTGGCCCGCGTGTGCCAAACGGAAAGCCAGGGGGCAAGTGGCATGTCTCCTTTTGATCAAACCCTTTGATCAAAAGGCCGTTTAGCGGTGCCCGTGTAGCGCTGTGGGCACCGCCGGTGTAAGACGGAGAACACTTCTCCTAGACAAATGGGAGTCCAGCCACATCTTCTTCCCGTCTGACGTTTTCACATTATGTAACTTTTTCTTTTTTTTTTTTTGTACATACTTTATTAGGTACACTAGCCGGTGGCATTGCTTCTGGTTGGCTGAATAATATTCTCTCTGCAGATTTTATTATTATTTTTTTTTTACACACACTTCTTCCCCTTTTGCTGAGGGGAGGATGGGAGCCTGAGCCCTGAGCCACTGATACTGATCCAGAGTCCGATTGTCAGTGTCAATTACTTGTCAGCAAGCGCCGCTACGCTCCGCTCGAGCTTCAGCTGCGAAAAGCTCAGTGTGCTCAATCGATCCTCGCCTTCTCCATGGCACTCGTTCCTCACCAGGATTTGAGTATTGATAAGCCCGGTCTGGAGCATCTTCACACATCCACCGCTAAACCTCCATCACCACTCCCCACCCCCACCCCCCTCGCCGGCGCAGCCCACCCCATCCCCCCCCCCCCCCCCCATCGCTCCCCCTCCCCCGCGCATTCAGGAGGCAGATCCGAAGGCCTTGAGGGTACCCTGCGCTCCTTCCAAACCCGGGGAACAATATTGATCTGAATACTGGAGCAGTATTTCTCTGTCTGCAAGGTTAATCCGGGGCTCGGAAAGTTTTATTGCTGTTGATATGGGAGCGGGTTTAATGATGGATCTGAAGCGAGGCGCGCAGCGCATCCAACTTTTATATGCCGCGCCAGCCATCAGGTTATGATCAACCAGAAATTACAACCACGGCGCAACCTGTTTGGCAGTGACATTTTATTTTATTTTATTTTTGGGGGGGGGGAACGTTGACGCCAATCAAGGAAGGAGCGTTTGAAATAATCGGCGTGATTCACGGCGAGCGTCGCCGCCGCTCTTGTTCCGAGTTTACAATGATCGAAGTGTTTTAGGCTGGCTCGTTTAATCTTTCTCCAGCCATTTAGTTTACAAAGAAACCCCGGGACCCCCCCGGCAGTCGTCGGCAATAAGAGTAAACGCTCCGCCGACTTCCTCTTTTTAATGATCACAGGGTTATCAGATCTTAATGTTGACACCCTCTCGATTGAATATTCATCCTGCTGGTGTTTTTGCCCATTAATTTTTGATTGCTTCTTTGCTTTACACTTTTGAAAAGAGTGCGGAGAAACCTTTATCGCCATCGACGGCGCCATCGCCGCCAATGTGCGACGTGGCGCCATCAAAACTAAGACCGCTCTCGTCGCGGCAGGCGCTTTGGTGTTTTTTAGCGTTCGCGCGGCCGCAAAAGTGCGGATTCGCATTGCTCTGCGCGCCGCTGACTTTCAAGTTGCGCCGTTTATGCGGTAAATCACAGGCGCTTTCATACATAATACATTTCGACCAGGAAGTGCTTGTCAAAAGAGAGCGACTCCTCACCGCCCGTGTCTACTTTCTGTGTTTTCCCCTGTATTTACACTTCATAGGCTTCTGATTTTAAATTCAATTCTCTGCAGTGAGTTGCAATATCGGGGCGGTTAAAATAATAATAATAATAATAATAAAACAAAACAAAACAGGAAGAGAAAAAAAAGGCAGCCAAGATAATTGTACCTTTCCAGAAAAAGATAAGACATCAAAGCAGGGCTCCGCTTGCGTGTCGAGATGTGCTTGCACAACATTTGCAAAAGTTGCACGTCCGCTTCCTCGGGGATGAATTCTTCTTTTGTTTGCCTGCGCCAGATTCCGCTCATCATCCCCTGCCACCGTGTCATTTTGAGCAGTGGCCAGAGCGGCCCGTACATGAGCGGCAGGGGCGACCACCTCAAACAATGGCTGCTGGCCCACGAGAGGCGGCGCGAGGAAGGCTGACGCACGACCGACGCCAACTGTATCAAGTATTTAAGAGGGGGGGGGTTGGGGGTGTGGGGTGGGAAACCCTCCACACACAAACACAAAACAAAAGGCGCAAAGTTGAGTGTGTATGTAAATATTCAATTTCATTTCATTTAAAAAAAAAAATAATAAAAAATCTAAGAATAGAGATGCCTGCATAGTTAATGCGCTCGCGAGTTGCTGCCGAATTAGAATGTACAAAAATAACTTAAACAGAGAACAGTCTGAATTACAAACATATGCTCCCGTGGGCCTCCGCTGCGTTTGCCAGATAGTGCTTGGAATGGTTTTTCTAAAGAGTTATTATTCCCTTAAAAATATGTCTCGCGTATTGTTGTTGTTGTTGTTATTATTTCTTTCTTTCTTTTTTTTTTTTCTTCTTCTTCCTGAGAGCAGAATTAGTCTTTGTACCTCTCGTTGGTTTTTTAATTTCCTGCCAAGTAAATGCTTTGTTCGACATCCAGTGATAAAGGCTCAGAATTTTGCCGCTACAAAGCTTTGTAGTGGAGTATTTGTTTTGTCTCCATTTAGATCGCATTGTTTGCCACCCCCCCCCCCCCCCCCTGTCTGAAAATCCACCTCCAATCGCTGATGTCTTATGCATTCCATACAGACGCCTTTTCAAATCGACGTGTCAAATTAGTGCTTTTCATCATTTTTAATTGCGTTTATTTACAATAAAAAGTTGACTGCCTTGGGCTCATTACCGATTAGGCTGCTTGTCCTTCTTGTGTGTTAGCGCGTGTGTGTGTGTGTGTGTGTGTGTGTGTGCACAGCCCCGCTCTCTTTTTCTGCTCTCTCCGAGTGGCGGCTTTTCCATTAGAGGGCAGTACAGAACGGCAAAACTGACACCCAACATTTCAACCTGGAATTCGTTCTTGCACATTTGATCCGCAACGTACACGTTTGTATGTTATTTTATTTCGCCGCGCAACCCGCGTTTAATCCCTTTTGAGAGCCGTTATTTTATCTTGGAAGGACCATATGGAGGGGGGGGGGCAGCGGGAAGTGTGCGGGTGTAATTTGCGCTTGTGGTTTGACTGAACATTTCCAGTGGTCCCCCCCCCCTCTTAAGGATCTTTTGTTGCGGTGATGCTTTCATTCCTTCCTTTTTGCCCTATAAAATTCTTGATTCTCCTCACTGTCTAATGCAATCCCGGAGTGACCCTGACGTGTGCCCATAGTTATTCCTCCTCTGTGCAGCACAGGTAGCCTAATAATTCACCCTCCCAAAATAACCTCGGCGCTAACCTTTACTGATCCAATTCCAGTGGCCCTCCGCTTGAATACATTTCAACTTTTTTTTTTTTTTTTTTTTTGTCCTTCCCTGCTGCTGCATTTTTGAATTCCTCATCCTCCGACCGAGCTCTCGCCACGTCGCCGGACTGGCTCGCGCCGCCGCTGGAGCGCCGCCGTCGGTATAAGCGCGGACGTCGAGGCGGCAGACAGGCAGATGAAGAATGAGAGCCAGTCTGTGGTTTCACAGAGGGCTAATGATGCCTGTGGTGACTACAGGCTACAGTCAGCCCCCTAACGAAGGGACTTGTGACACAGCCACAAGGGGTCCCATTTAAGCCAGGCACACTCTGAAGTGCACTGTAAGCACCCTCCTTTTCTTTTTCTCTCTCTTTTTTTTTTTTTTTTTTTTCGCTTGTGGCTAACTAAATTCCGTGGAATGCTACAAATTTAGCGAGCAGAGTTGCTGCTGTCTGGAGCCGCTGAAAACAAGTCCAGCATCAAAGCGTCAGCCATGCTGCCAGTAATTGGCCGTGTAATTGCTCAGGTACCCAAGGCAATGCTTTATATTAAATATTTCACACCTTTTTTTCGGGGGGGGGGATTTTTTTTTTTTTTTTTGAACATACCCTATGATATATCAGTACGAGCAGTATTATTAGTGTTTTATGGTTTTGGATCTCCAACAGTGAGAATTCCATTAAAGGAAGCGGAGTCCATCTCATCAGGCGAAAGCTTTAATTTTGCCCTAATGTCGGCCCTTCGTTTCAGTGGGCGCACGCACGCACGCACGCGTGCGTGTGCAGGAGCGCGTGGCCACGCGTGCTCTTGGGCGCACATGTGAGCGTCCATATGTGTGTGGGTGAAGTGGATGATATTGAGTCTGACTTCATAAATCACCCAGACACTGATAAACTCCCCGTGCACCCACACAGCGCTAATGGGCAACCCTTAAGGAGTGTGAGTGTCTCGTGCGGCGTTTGATTCAACATTTATTAACCCCCTCACATGCACTCACACACACACACACACACACACACACACACACACGCACATGACATACACTCATTTGAGCCCCCACAAAGAATATGTTTTGGTGTCGTTGCTAGCGCGAGTTCATATTTTTGACCCGGCCAGGTTGCATTAATCACCGACGGCCGCGGCGGGAAATATTTGAGCTTATAGCGCCGCAGCAACAGCAGCCTCGACATTTCCCAACATTGGTTTCCTTCTCATAACTTACATCCTGTCTCCAACTCCCCACTTACATTTCATATCCTGGCACCCCCCCCCCCCCCCCTCCTCATTATAGAACAATTTTCTCCCCCACATCAAATACAAACACACTCCATGCTTCCGTGTCTTTTGCTCCTTATACATGTCGGCTCATAACTCTGCAACCTGCTCCCCCTCGGTAGAAACGGACAAACCCGAGCGGGGTCCTGCAGCCACGTCAGTGATTCATTCATGGCGGCTTTTATTATTTCCCAAACAGTTTGCAAGCTTTTTAAAAATAGATATATATAATTCTATATATATAATGATGATAAAAAAGAAACTTTTTGGGAGCGCGTTAGGCAAGCTGAGATCAGCAGAGTGCTGCTGGGAAAGCCGGAGGAGTGTTTGCTATGCAGATAGTCCAGTCAGTCAGCCAGTCAGACACGGGAATAGATAGCTCGCATAGACAGACTGAGACTTGGCCGCGCTATCGGGTTTCCTCCCCCCCCTCTTGTCTGTCTGCCGGGACCGCCCGGGCCTCGGAGGCCCTGACACCGAGGCACCGTGCAGCCAGCCACGACAGCTGCCACGGCAGCCTCTAATACCGAGGCGCGCCGCCATGCTACGCTGCCACCACAAAGAGCAATATCGTCGCAAAAACACGGCATCCTTTGATGCCCCTTGTAATGATCTTTGTGTTTTGAGAGTGGGGAACGTGGGATGCTCGGAGACTTGTCGGCTTTCTTTTCGAAACAAAGAGAGCCAGCCCCCCTCCGCTCTGCTTCGGATGGTCATGATGAGACGGAGCAGGAATAAATGAGAAAGTAAAGGAAACTCTGACAGCTTTAAGTGTGTGAGTGCGTGCCAGTAACCTTGTATCGGTATGTCATTGTAACCTTACGAACCCGGGGAACAGAACCGCGGTTCGCTAATTAGGAGCGGCTGATGAAGGGGCCCACATTACGTGGGAGCCTCTCCCCGGCACGCATCAATCTTGAGGCGTGCGTTGTGGTGAGGAGAGTGTCTGAGGCTGGAGAAAGTGCAGGTCTAGCCTTGGTCCTGTTGACGGAGGGGGGGCACTTCAGAGGCTCCAGGACCCCGTGGCACCAGTCTCTCCAGTCCCCCCCAGACAGACTGGGAGCATCTGGGCTCTGTCAGCGCCTATGGCCCCCGCAGACTGCGATCTATATGACGGGGAGAATTGGATCAGAGAGTAGTTGGGGGGGAATATAAGCCAGATTCCTCAGCCCCATGTGCAAAATGCATGCCAGTTAGCATCATAGGTACGCGCGTGCTAGCGCGCGCGCGCGCGTGCGTCTGCCGCACCGATAGCAGGTCAGAGTGATTAATTTTGCATGATGGGAGATGGAGGCTATTGATTAGAGGCTAACGCCGGAATAAGTCCTCTCTATAAATTGTCCAATTAAGTATTAATTAAAAGTGTGGCGCTGGAAATATTCAAAATAAAATAAATAACACATCACGGCGTATGCAGATTACATTGACAGAAATCATTCCAGAGATGTGTTTTGAAAGCGCTCTGTGATGTGAAGGCGTAGATGGAAGCTGATCCGCGCGCTTGCCAAGACTAATTAATCCATACACTAAATTAGGAATATAAATTGTGGTCCCAATCTAACAAGGTCAGTTTTAACTTCTCACTTTACACTTTATTTAACTGTGCAAGGGGGGGGGGGGAAGGGGGGAGGAAGGGCGAGGCGGCTTGTGGGGGGGGGGGGGGGGCGACGGCAGAACGACGCCCTATCCATGCCTTTCACTTATTATGATTGACGATTGATGATTAAGTCCTCCAGCTGACACACACCAGCAAAGCCGGTGAGTTGGAATTGGATGTGACACATACACAGTTCTGCGTGTTAGGTAATTCGTTGACGAGGGGCCAAATTCATTTATGGAACAGCGGTATTGGCAGGCGCGGACACTCTCTGCAAAAACAACGATAATCACAGAGGTTTGGCGCGGCGTGACAAGGACTCTTCAGGGAAAGGCCCTTACACGCCGCTTTGTTGGCCGCTCCTTTCCTGAGACGTGGGGGGGGGGAAGGCGGGCAAAACATTCGCCGCTGTTCCTAAAATGAGCACGACTCGGTGCGCAAGGTGCGCGTGATGTTTTCAAGACGGAACGTGGAATAGAAAAGCCCCCCGTACACAAATTTCTATACGTTTTTTGTTTTTTTTTCCTTCGCCCTACTCATTTAACAACAACAACAACAAGCAAAAAGTCAGTCGGAGAAATAAAACACAAGGGGAGGGGAGCCATTTAATCTCCACTCGCGTTTCCCCATTTTTCCCGCTAATGAGCCTTATTGACAATCAAACAGAAGCTGTCATCCCCCAGGATGCAACACTTCCCATCCCCAGCCTGTTTGTCATAGTGTCCTGGCAATCAGAGCCGCCTGCAAGACCAGGCTGGCAGTTAGCGGTTCTCACAGCGGCGCTGCCTGAAAATGGCACACTTCCTGTAGAGTTGCAGCTGCCGCCTCTGCTACTTCCATTACTTTCTATAGCATGCAGATGTTGGATCAACATTCCCTGCCAAGGGGGGACTGCAATAACTGCGAGATTCATGCCATGTTTCGGAGGCACGTCAATTTCTCAAGTGGCACAATTAAAGAGGGAAATGCAGCAGCACCGGGGTTGCTCACAGGCGCTGAAATCGGAAAAAAGAGCTTTTTCCCCCTTTTTTTTTTCTTCTTTTCGTTGTTTTTTTAATTTTTTTTTTAAAACTTCCCTCCAAAGGGGGGCGCCTCTACTTATGGGTTCCGAAATCCACCCTTTTTTTTTTTTTTTAACTGCCCTTTTCCTGAGTGGAGCTGTTCTGTTCTGTGAGCCTTTGTGCGGCGGACCTGTCGTGACCCACAGCGGATATGGAAATGGGGCGAAGGTTTTATGGGCCAAACGGATTGGACACAGTCGAGCTCAGGGGGCATGAATATTGGATGTTATTTCTGCTCCCTTTTTATGTAATCCATTGCCAATACATTATTAATAGATGATATCATATCCAGAACTAGTGGACAAAGCACTACAGAGGGGGCACTATGAAAGGAGCTCTATATGGCGCGAGACGGTGGCAGTTATTTTATCGCCGCACCCCGGCGCTCCCGCACCCGGGCAACATTTAGGGAGTCGTTTGGGCGACCGGGCGAAGTTCGTAAAGGGAAAAATAGGTTGAACACGGCGCTCCCGCCGAGGCTAAATCTTGCATTTGCCGATTTGAAATTCATTGAAACATTAATGAAGTATCAAATGACACCCAAATTCAAGTTTAATGGCTCTTCCAACGCGCCGGGATACTTTGCTCATCCTTTTCTTGACTGCGCCCGAGTGAAGTGGAAATCTTTGTACGGATCTAGTTTTTTGCGCCGTAAAAAAGCCGCATCCCGGCGTGGCGTTGTAGCAGGGGAGCGCGCCGTATTATCAGATGTTCCCATTCACACACAGACTGTTTAAAAAAAAAAAAAAAAAGAAGAACAAAAAAAAAAGACCTTGTTTTGATGTGGAATTGTTCAAAAAAAGGTCAGCCCTCTTTTGATGTCATCGCAAAGTTGTGCTCCCAGGTTGCGCAGTCAAAGCAGTTGCATCCCACTATGGTGTTTAAACTCCCCCCGCCCCTTTGCCCACACTCAGCAGTTAACAGCCAATCCCTAAAAAAAAAAAAAGACCTCCTCAGCACTGCCCACCCAGCCGCCAAGATAAACTATTGTCATGCTATTGTCAAGTTTGATGCCCCCTCGTCTGGACACGCACCGGCACAAAAGCTGCGACCAGCGCGACACCCGTCAAAAAGTCAACCTATAACCTTCCTCAATAACGCCGACACAGGGAGCGGATGCGTAGGCTAATATTCCCGTTTTTAAGGTCAGGCTGGAATTGTTTTTTCTCCCGGGAAAGTGCCGATTGATAAAAGTGCAAACAAAAAAAGCGCTTTTTCTTGAATGCGTGTCCTCCATGGCCTCGGTGAAGGTTTCATTCCTTTTCGATCAACCGAGCCCAATTCCCACAGCATGCGCGGACGGCCATTGTGGCTCTTTCAGCCGGGCGCTCTCCATTGACCGGCTCATTGTCCGGCCGGCCTTTTGTGCGCGCGCTATCACCCGAGCGCAATCTTTCACCTGAACGGTCCCGGCGACGGTCACCTAAAGCGGACGAGTCGCGCGTGCGGACGTCGCAATTAACTCACCCGCCGCGATTAACTCGCCTGCCGCGATTAACTCGCCCGCCGCGATTAACTCGGCCGCTAATGAAGAAATATTTATTGCTGCGCGTCAGCTTCAATAAATCCACCGCCGCGCCGGCTAATAGCCTAGCTGTTAGTTATACCCGGCATAGGTGTTCACTATGACCGCACTCGGTTTTAATCGCAAAGGTTTTTTTTTTTTCTTTTTAAATACAACAATCCGCGAGCAGATGTTTGAAGCGTGGCCCCTCGGCAAGTCTCGTTTCAGATCGATCGAGCTTTTCAATATTTCTCTTCCTTTGACAGATAAGCACGAGCGAGGCCGGTCTCGATAAGAGCGGCAAACGTACGGACGCGGAGAGCCGCCGTGCGCTCCCTTTTGATTGCGTGACCCCCGTCACCTTTTCGCCGATGTCGGGAGGGAGGGAGGGAGGCGGGCCGCGCGCTACGGGCGGGGAAGGGGGTCTCTCAGGCTCCGGTTATGGGGCATTATTGACCCAGGATTTATAAATATTTAATGCACACATTAAGATCATGGCGGAGGGTGGCCATTAGAGTTCTCCAATAAAGAGGCTCTCAGAATGATTGAGTGGCGTGGCCCCAGCTCGCTGGACACAGAGAGGGAACCTGCTGAGACGATCGAGTGCACCTCCAAGCCTGCCTGCGAGCGCTTAAAATTGGCAACAACTGAGCAAACATGTCATTTTTGATTGTACTTTCACCCTCACAACTTGTCTACCCCCCCCCCCCACACCCTTTTCCTCCACCCTCCTCCTTTTTCTGCTCAGCTGGCTATTGTTCCCGCCATGGCAGTTGGTGCCCGGGTTTAATTTACAGCCGCGCTCCCGCTAAATGTACAGTTTGCGCATTTTCCTGCTCGAGCAAGATTTTTGTCATGAATAATAGAGACAGGCGGTAAGCAAGGCGATAGATCCAACGCCGTATCCGAAACAGATAATGCAATGTCAGGAACGCTATTGTTATCAGACACTTTGGATTATCGGGGGGAATGATTTGAGGCTGTGAGGCGATTGCAGCCGAAAATTAAATTGCTCTTTTGAGGGCGTCTGTCCTTTTTTTTTTTTTTTTTGTGCGCTATCAGCAGCCGCCCCTTCCCCTTCCCCTCCCCACGACTATCTGCGCGGTGGCAGCGTCCGCGCGTGCCGCTTGACATCTAATAAGCTGCGATATGCTGATTGGCACTCGGGTTGCCACCGCTTAATTGTGCATTAAAAAGGAGAGGTGGCCGCGGACAATGTTGCCTTGATGGGAAATTGACATTTTGTGACCTGCTTCCCGGTGCGCGCGGAGGACGCCAGATAAGACGCTCTCTTGTTTTTAGGGAGAACTTGACACACACACACACCCCTAAACACTCCCCCCTCCCCTCTTGTTTGACCCACTTGATGAGTATAGATTTCACAGTGGTCCACCCCCCCCCTCCCCAACCCCCCCCCCCCCCCCTCTTCTTTCAGCTCGCAAACTATAAGGAGTTCAAAACGATCGCGGCTCGTATAGACAAAGGATAACCTTGCGCTTTCAATGTATTGATTCTTTATTAACTAGGTGGCTTAATGCAATGAAATGAGGGATTTGAATGAGCCCCGTTTGGGGTGCCTTGAATAAGAAGCGGCTGCTGTTTATGAATGGCTACAATGAGGCTTTGAAGCGGCAGGAGGATTTCACAATGTCAGCGCGCTGCGTCGACAAGAGTGGGAGTTAAGAGCAGGGGTTTCTTTTTTTTTTTTTTTGCTCCATATTTTGCGGAGGTTCGACTTTTCCACATCACGGCGTCATCTCAGCTGCGCGCCTCGTCCTCCCGGTGGTCCGTTTGAGTGGTTGCTCGCGCTCAAGAAGTCCACAGTGTAGGGGCAAAGCGTGTTTTGTTTTTTTGTTGTTGTTGTTGTTTTTTTTTTTTGGTTTGCTTTTTGTTTTTACTGCAAAAATTTTCATAAAACATCAATTTTCCATTCCAAATGTTGACATTTTTAATGTTTCTCCCCCGTAAACACGCGTAAGCTATGTGGCAGAGTCATAAGTGGTGAGTAAAAATGACTTCTTTACATTCTACAAAACAGAAAAATAATACAACCACAAATGGAGCCTGGTTTTTTTTTTTCCTCTTGTTGTTGTTTTTTGTTTTTCAGATTTTTTATCTCCAAGTTGTCCCTCATGCACATTAGTCTCTATTGGATCTTAACAACTATCATATGGGTCACAAACAATTTATTTGACAATACAACCAACAAAGTTTTCTCCAAAATGGTCTGTATAGATAATTTAAAATCAATATAAAAATAAACAATGAAGTTTGACTTCCCCTTTAAAAAAAAAAAAAAGAAAGAAAGAGAAAAGAAAAACTGGACAAGAGAGTCTTGACGGAGTAACACAAATGTTTGAGAATACACATGAAATATATGCACATTGCATTTTATCAAATACAACAACAAAAAAAGAAAAGAAAACAAATGAAGGCAACATTTCTTGGCTGAATTATCTGTGCTGCATCACTATATTAAGGGCAATGACGATTAATACATACATAATGAAAAGCAATATACAAAATTTCCGAGATAAATACATTATTTATAGTTGATATGTTACAAAAATTTCCCTCAGTGAGCGCAAGTGTGTGTTGGAACAGAAATATGACAATGAACTACTTCACGCCTACATTCTCGATGGATTTGCTTTTGGACTTTTTTTTTCTTTTTTTTTTTTTTTACACATTTTTTTTTGTGTGTGTGTTGATCTAAAAGAACATGAAAAAGACAGATGTATAAATATTTAGCACAAGTTTGGCAATATCACAATAGTCTACCATTTTTTTTTTTTTTTTGTAACCACATATAAAACACATAAGGGAGTTGGAGCTATAGAAGGGAGAGACTGCTCCTCATCAACAAGAAACAGACTTCACAGTAGCCTAGGAATGCATTAATATACAGTGCTAGCAAAAAAGTTGAAAAACATGGCAAAACACACTTGCTTAAAAGGAAGCTCTAGACATGGAAGTACATCATATTCATCAACAGAGCAGTGTTTTGTACACATCAGTGTGCTTGTTGAGTCAAAGAGAATTTTTGTTTTTTTAACCATTTGAAGATGATTTTTTTTTTTTTTCCCGAGCTACAATAAATTACAAAATTTAAGTTAAAATGCAGGAATGAAACATGGTACAACTTCACCAGCCCAGCCCCCCACGCCCCGCCCCTCGTTTCCCCCCACCCTCCCTTGTAATTTGATGATCAATGAACTACATTATATATCTCTTATAATTTCCAGTTGAAACTGTCTTGGCCCATGTGTACCCCCCCCACCCCCTCCCCACCCCCCCTCCCCCCAATCACATTTAAAAATACAAAAGAAGTCACATTATAAAGACGCACAACTTCGGTGTGTGGATCTATTAAAAGAGAGTCGGAACAGGAAGGAAAAAAAGCAAAAGCAAAAAAAAAAAAATAAACAACAATTTTCTGAGGCAAACAAGTTCATTGGCAAATGTACTGTACATCAGTGTTTTTTTTTGTTTGTTTTGTTTTGTTTTTTACTGTACAATGGCGAGTCCACAGAGTCCCCTTCCAGTATTGAACGTGTGGTCGATCGGACGGATCCAAGGCCGAAGCGCAAGCCGACAGGTATACAAAATAAACCCTTCATCATCATCCTGTGTCCTCGTCAAGGGTGATGGAATGAGGGGGCGGGGAAACAAACAAAACAAAACCGAAGTCCCACAGAAAAAAAAGGAAGAAAAAAAAAAATGCGCTTCCTCGTGAGATCCGTTTTCTTCCGCGGGGTTGTTAAAGTCATTTTGAAAAGATTCAGAACGAGCAGTCGAACTATACATGGCACAAGTGCTATTTATTTTATTTTATTTTTTGCTGTTGTGTGCCAAAAAGGAGGGGAGGGTGGGGGGCGGGGGGGAGTTTGCGGGGGGGCGTGTCCTGTGAAAGTGGTAGACTGGTGCTTGAGATGATGAAAGTGCATTTACATCGGTGGGACGACGAGGCCGGACATGGCTGAGAAAAAAGAGGAAAGAGGCGATTATTCGATCAAGCTTAGAAGAGTCCTGGGAAAAAAAAATGCAATGAAATAGTGCGTCTACGTGTGTGGATGCGTGCGTGTTTGGGTGCGTGTTGCGAGTATGTCCGCCCGCCGTTAACTGCGAGTGTTTGCCCGCAGCTGCGCGCCCTCCTAGTGGGTGAGACTTTGTTAAGCTCCCTCCTGCTCTGACATTTCAGCCCCCAGCACGCCGGCCTTGCTTTCCTGTGATATTTCCACTCGGGCGTCGGGGCAACGGCAAACAGTTGGTCCGACGCTCCGGGGAGGTGCAAAACCCACTGGCGCGGTCACTTCCCACAATACGTCGTTTCTCAGACCTTCCCTACCCCGAACGTTCCCCTTTGACGTCGGACGACGCGCCGAGAAAGATTAGCCGCGATCCACGGTAGCTTCGACGATCGTCGCCGGACCATCTGCTCGCGGCGTCGTTAGCGACTGCACCTCACCCGGAGAGTTGATATACGCGGCACTTTTCGCACATTTGAACAATTAGGGCGACGACTGAACTGCCGGGAATGATATATGACGATATTGCTGGGAGTGTATTTGTAGAGTCATGCTTGGAATGCTTTTAAGTTTGCCAGCGCAGATGATGATGGCGAGGCATTGCTCATTAATTTCTGCACAACATGTATTAATAAGTATGAACGTGTTGCGAGATGAACTTTAATTTCCCACTTCATTAAGCCCAATGTTATTAATCTTGGGGCGCGCGTGCGCGCCCGCGAAGGCTTTGCTTGTTTTCAAACCAATCACGTCGGTGGCGACGCGCGCGCACTGCAAACCTAATAAACATAATTACCGAAAACAATTCTGGCGAGCTTCTTCGTCGGCGGGGATCGTCCTTAGCAAAGGGCAGCGAGGGCGCGTGTCGCCGCGCGCGTTCGGAACGCAAGATGAGTCGGATGCGTGTGTGTGTATGGGTGTGTATGTGTGGTGTGTGTGTGCGTGTATGCATGTATATGTGTGTGTGTGTGTGTGTGATGTGTAAATTGGCCTGTCAAAAATGCATATATGTGTAATGATTAATCCCTCACCAAACCGGACAGAGGCCTGAGCAGCAGTATCTGACCAGTAGTCCGTAGGGAAAGGATGAGGGGGTGAGGGGGGCTCACCTTGCAGTCCGTTGCCGTTGGCGCTGGTGCAGGAGGGGGGTGGGGAGGCCTGGGGTCGGACCACAGGGGCGAAGGCGCTCTTTTGTTTAACTGCGGAGACGACAGGGAAGGGGGAGAGGGCAGGAGGGCGGGTGAGAGTGAGAACGTGCTGTGAGTAGTGCTTAGAGAGGGAGAGGGCAGTTGAGGTAAGGCTGGGCTAGTGTTACTTTGGGGTCGGGAAGGCAGAAGGTGGGGGGGGCACGGGATCAGTGCTTGCGGTCTCCCACTATCCACAGATTGTCTGGCAGAACACATTTGAAATACTCATGCAAAATCTACTGTCACTGGATTGAGCGTAAATCATACTTACCTCGTGACTCTTATTGAGACGAGCGCATCGGTTGCTAATGTAGCAACTCGCAAAGCTAATCTCAGCGAACAAGAAAAAATCCACATGCTTCTTCCTCGACGCACTTTCACGGAAAGTCGTTTTTGTGAAATCCCCGACAACGAAATTCGGCCTCCTCGCTCGATTTAACCAAGCGGCGACTGTGGATTAGCGCTCGCGGCTGAAGATCCCCGGATTTGACTTCCGACGCTCCCGGCGGATCTCGCCATTGAACGATTGAACTGTCACGATATCAACCGTCCAGTTTCGGGCGTCGCATATCACATAGAAATCCATCAAACGTGTCTCGATCCGAACTACAGTCAAACCTCGGTTTTTCGTCCATAATCCGTTCCAGAAGGCTGTTCGAAAACCGAAATTGTTCGAAAACCGAAACCAGGCTCTTTTTAAAATAAAAATGTTGACTGAACACGTCTGCTCACAATGGAAAGCAACTCGAGGAAGCGTCACTTCCTCGTCTACCCGATGAAGTGTCACTTCCTCGTGTAAGGAAGGCGAGAGGACTCAAATGGTGCATTCAAGTGCTCTCAGTTTGTTCGAGAACCGAAATTTGTCCGTCATCCGAGGCAGAAATAAAACTCAAAATTTTTGGTCGAAAACCAATTGGACGAGAACCGAGACGTTCGAAAACCGAGATTTGACTGTACGTGTGTTGCCGAGAAATACTCGGAGCGAGCCACGAAAGCAAAAGTCACACGTTAGCAGTCGCAGCAATGTTCTAGCGCCGGTTGCCAATCATTCATTGAGGCGAAAACCAATGTGGGAACCGGAATTCAATCAGCAAGCGGCGGTTGAGTGCGACTCACTTCCATATGGGGAGTTGGCAGAGGATCCGTTGAGGAACCCCGGGGAGCTTGGCACTCCCAGGTTCATGCCGGCATTGCCGTAGCCGTTCATGCTGTTGCTGACGGTGTTGTAGCTCGACTGTTGTGGGGTGCTGCTGGAGATGTAGCCCCGGGGGGACACGCTGCTGGTGTTCCGGCTGTAGCCCACTGCACAACCAAGACACGGGGATGGGTTAGAAAAAGGACCGGTTTGTTCATTGTGCTTTTACCGGTGAAATTTACAGCTGCGATCAAATATATATTTATATATATATATATATATATTTATTTTTTTTTTTATATCAGCTCACAGTGCAGATGGCACTTTAATAAGAACAGAGGTTTGAACTTAATTGGGGGCTTTAACAGCCTATATTGTTCTGGAGTCGGAGCAGTTACTCCAAAAATGTGGATTTCTATCCATTTTTTTTTTTTTTTAATGAGTGGAGTGAGAGTGGGGGGGGGGGGGCGGGAAAAAATCGAATAAAAAAGTCCGCATTGCCGGAGACGCAACCCCTTTCGGCCGCTCCCGTGACATCATCGTTTTTTTGGGGGGGGGGGGGGGGGGCGAGCAGCACATCACCTACCTTGGTCGTTCCCTTGTGACTCAGACACGTTGACTGCTAGCTGGCTGCTGAAGGAGTTGACTCCCATCATGCCGTGGGAGGCTGTGTTGGCGAGAGAGGGGATCTGGTTGTGGTTGCGGGGAACGCTGTACAGGGCCTCGGCGATGTCAGCTGCCCTCTTCAGAATGATCTCCTGAGAAGATCGCAAGAAAGGTGTTTTGAGTTTCCTTTTTTAAAAAAAAAAAAAAAAAAAGCATGCGCCGACCGCTTTGATGCCTGCTTCGCGGCTATATGGTGGAAGCGCGCATCTCGCGCCAGATATAGTGGGAGCGGAAATCCCCTATGGTGATGCTCTGGGTAAATAAATGTTCTCATTTTATTTAAGTCCCAACGCCGGCGCGGATACCGACCTGATTGTTGTGGGGCATCCCGTACAGGGCCTCGACGAGGTCAGCCGCCCTCTTCAGTAACACCTCCTGATCGGAGAAGGGAGAGAAAATGCTCAGAGCCCATCGCAGTAACGAAGAGTAACGGCGGGCCCGTCGGTTTCCCGGCCGCCCAAAACCCGAGGCGCCGTGCCCGTTTTTTAAGAGGCGCCGCTGCCTTCATTTACACACTACTTTACTCCTCCCATGCATGCAGAGCGGTGAATAATGTTCCCTATCTTAATTAAACCGGCACAGTCCTTTAAAAACAACACCTCGCGCCCGATTCCGGGCTCTCAGAGTTCAGCGTCAAACCCCCCTTCCCGTCCCCATCCCCCCCTCTCTCCTCAGAACAATAAAGTGAATTAGCTGTGGGTTAATCTAGTTCTGTTGTAATGACATTAAGGAATTTTTCAATTAACCTCTTTGACTGGCTGCTGCAAAGGACTTCACAAATGACTTCCCATCCAGCAAGGAGCTGGGTGCCCCGTGCCTTGGGGACACGGATGCTCAGGATGTGGTCTTATCCATGTCTGCACGCTTGCCCCCGCTCGACAATGCGGATTAGCTGTGTTGCTTTGGCTCTTAACACCGAAAACGAGTTGGGCCCCCCCCCCCCCTCGGTCGCGCTCCCTTTCCGAGCTGCGGGCTAGGTGGCGCGGGGTTTGGCCCGCTTGTCGCGTCTTTATCTTGTCTTTGAATTCGCCACTCGCAACCAAATCCCTCTCAAGCGAAAAACCAGACTGCTCTCTTTGCTTTTAGAACACAGGAGGCAATATGCTGGAAGCGGAACCCTCTCGTCGAGTGCTTTCGGTGTGACAAAGGCACGTCAGAAGGCGCTGGTTTGTCACCTGCTGTAGAGAAGGCGGAGATTTGTTGACCGGGGGGCTCTTCGAACCCCCCCCCCCCTTCCCCCTGCTTAAAAGCAATGCAAATCTGTCAGCGAGAAACATCTCAGATGGCGCTTGTTTTCTTCCCACATTTCACTGTGTTTTCTTTCGCGGGGGCCTCGGTAATTTGTCTGAAGTGTTCCATCGCTTGGCAATCGCCGAGCGGGATTAAGACGGCAGCTGCCGTAAATGAATGTAAACACAGCCTCGGTTGCCTTCAAACGCCGGCCTCCCAACGCTTGGCCTGCATCCGCCCCGGCGCGCGCGCGCGCGCTACATACGCACGCGCGGTACGCGGGCGTGTTTACGGGTCCTTTCATCCTGAGGAGCATATCTAGCACAGCGCTTGATTTATCAAGATGAATCACTGTAGAAGCCACTTCCAGCAAAGGCGGCCATGCTTTCTTATAGAAACATATCGCTTAATCCGGCCCCAAGTTACCGGATGGGTGGTTCTTAGAATGGGCATTTACCTCTGAAATTGGCGTGTATGCTCCACGTCGCATGCATCTCGTTTGCATACAAATAAAGAATTACGCTTGTCGTGAGGCAGGTAGGCTAAATGAGAGGACCAGCTGTCTTGATGTGTTCTCATCAGGCAGAACAGATTTCGCCCGCGCTCGCTGAGTGAGATAAAGTGGCTTTCTTTCTCCTTTTTTGTCTGCGGTTAATAATTACCAATAATCTATTCTATCATATTTCCAGCTTCTCCTACACGGCTCTCAATTTTAAGCAACAGTTAAAGCAATCAAGAGCGTTCTCGTACGCCAGCCGTGTTTCATTCCCTGTAAAAACGTCCTCCCCGCTCCTTGTCCATATGGCACTTTGCGGCAGTGACATAAGGACAGCTTGGGAGGGGGAGAGAAAAAAAAAAAAGAGGAGCGAGGAGGAGAGGAAACGATATTGCCTCTCATCCTTAATCTGTCGTTTACCGCGCGGTGTCTTAACTAACCGAGCCGACTGGCGGGTCTATGCTTAAGTGGCAGCCCAGTCATATCCGAGCATGATGAGAAGTGCCGCACCCAATCAAGGACCAAGTTTGTTGTCTGCCGACGAGACGCCTTCATGCGGATCAGCTCACGCTGTGAATACGATTAGCGCGGAATAGCGTTCCGGGGGCATTTCCATGTAAATCCGAATGCTACTCCAGAATAAGTGTAATTGGCTTTCATGTCATGGAGACATATCAGAACGCGCCATGCTAAATTGAAACAATTAAAGGCCTCAAATGATTCCTTTTGTTACGCTGACAAACGCGTGACCGATTTCCGCCGGTCTTCGCCTCGCTTTGCATAAAAGGTCTCGTGTTCAACAACTGTTTAAATGGAGCCGCTCACATGACAGATCACCCAAGATTTAGACGCCGCTTTCGGGCGCGTCGCGCGCAAAAGCGGAGGGAGGGGGGGGGGGGGGGGGGGGAGTCATAACAAATGACGCGTTGTCGTAAAACAAGCGGGGGGGGGGGGGGGGAAGAAAAAAAAAAACTGGCAAGGGTCGCAAAGAGCCCGAATGTGATTCGTGGAGCGGCGGTAGATTAACGCGGATGTTGTATTTATATTATCGCAGTTAATAAAAGAGGGCCTAGGTTATGTAGCTTGGAGTGCTAATGCCATTATAAAACTGTAAGGCAATTACTCTGTTAGCTCTAGCCCGAGGTAATGAATGCATTTAGAAGCGCGGGGCCATTAGACGAAGGTACTTCAAAGAGCACAGGAAGAGAGATTCATTTAAATACATGGGTAATTGCTTGACATGAGCACATTTGTAATATTTTCTCCTGGCGGATTACGCGAAGGAATTGGAAAAGAATGGGCTTATGCTCATTTTGGGGCGGCGGAGGGGGGGAAAGTAAAGAATCCGAGGCAATCAGCTTAATAATAAAACAATATTGAGTTTTCCACTTTTAATTTCATAATGAATCTAATTTGTTACAGAGAGAGAGAGAGAGAGAGAAATTGAGTGTGATATAATGTGATATCCAGTCTATTTGTCCATTACTGCCAGAGGGCACAAAATGGTATTATAAATTGTCTTTTTTATATTATGAACAGAAAATTGTTTTATAACAAGATCTTAAAAAGGGTGTTGGGGAAGTGGGGAGGGGGGGGGGGGGGGGTTGGAATTCCAAAGTCTCTCTTCACTTAACGCAATGCCCGCAAACCAATCTCCTTTCTCATCACTTGACTGCTCACACTTATTACTTTTCATATTCACCCTGGACTTTGCATTGAATTTTTATGTCTGCACTCCTCCCACAGGGTCAGACTGTCATCTACGATGTTGTCTTAGAATTACGAGGTAAACTTCAATCAGAGGCAGCTTCCCCCCGCCCCCTCCCCACTCATCGCCACCACCACCACCACTCTCCCGCCATGTTTTTTTTTTTTTTTCTCCTCCCCTCTCCTTCTCTGTGTAGCAACAATATTAGCGTGCATCCCTCGCTATCCATGAGCACTCCCATATTGGCTTTCTGTCTCCTTACAATTACCACGTGTCTTACTGGTCCCAGGGAGAAGGCTGGTGGAAATCAATAGCGCAGTAATATTATCAACTGGAGGGTGAAGTCATGGGCGGGTAGGGGTGGGGTTGGCGGGGGGGGGGGGTGAGTGGGTTGGGTGTCGATTTGCCTTTCTGCTAATGCACACCCTGCGTCCTCCAGCTCCAGCTTTATCTCCTTTTTATAGACCCCATCCCCACCCCCACCCCACCTCACCTGCAGCCAGTAATGGCCGCTCTCGACATGCCGTTTCTGTTCTCATTCCAGATGTACATGCGAGCCCCGGCAGCCGCCGCCGCCGGCTCTTTTTATTGGGAATGTGCTTTTGACCCCCAGCGCTGACCCCTCGGATGGCAAGCTTAACAATGACGAATCACTTGGTGGGATCATTTACATGCCCCCTGAACCCCATATTTGGGTCCATTAGAGAGCAAATCAAATATTTATGTTGTTTATTGGAAGTGCAGGGTTTCATCTCACTCTGTGATTGTTTCATGCAAAGGCTGGGAGAGCGCGCTATATTAAGTATACGCGCGCCCGGGAAAACTAATCTCGGGTCCGGTGTCAAGAGCTGTCTCACTGCCGGCAACGCTTTGTATTCATGGAAAGAAGTCTGCTTTCGCCGTAATAAAGTCGTGTTTAACAATGCGCCTGTTTTTTTTTTTTTTGCAACGGCACGGTGACTTTATAGAACAGAAATAGCACAGCCCGCATTGACCGGGAATGCCCGCCGTCTTCACGAAAGTGGATCTGAACGGCGCTTTAAGCCTGAACGGTCAGGGTTTACCCGCTAAAATGAGAGTCACATTTCATGCCCAAGGTGTTGCGTCCCGTCTCCGTTGGGGGACCGGCTTCTAATTGAAACACTTCATATAGCCAAGCGAGGGCTAGCTGCGATGCTCCACTTTTCTCCGCGTGGCCCTCGGTCAAACCTCTCGAAGCGACCGCTCAGTCTGGTCTTTATTAAATTGGCCGTTGGACGTTAATGATATTGCCGTGTTGCATGCTGGGATTTAATAGATGAGGTCTTGAAAGGTTTTACGGTGTTATTAAAACTCTTGAGGTGGGCCAACCCGCTTTACTGCGCGACTTTGAATGGGCTCATCAGTCATATAATGACGCTTGACACATCTGGAACGTCAGTCACCGAAATAAATGTCAACCGGCGATGGTAGCAATTAGTGACAGCGCAGAGAGAGATTTTATCAATGGGAAGTGGGAAGGAGCCAGAGACTCAAAAACGGGGAGTTGGTGGGAGGGGGGAGCGAACAAAAAGTGTAACGGAATCAAAAGAGTTTCATCTCAGCGGGAGAATGATCTCCCTGTTCCGGCGCGATATCGCCGCCCGTTTATGTGCCACGCAAGAGCATTTCCGACGCCACGTTGGCTTTCAACTGCTTCGCCCGGGTTCAAAAACGGGGAAACAATAAGAAAGCCACAGCGTAATAACACGCGGTCTTTTGTCTATTAGCGGCGGTAAGACGAGGGGGTTTTTACGGCACAGGGTTCTGTAAACAAAAGATTAAACCAAATCGAGCCGCAGAAAATGAAAGGAAAACACGAGCCGGGGGTAATGAGGGCGCAGACGTCGTTTCTGACCAGATTACCATCTCCACAGACTACTGGAGAGGAAAACGCCTGATTGAGCTATTTTACCGCACAGAGAGTTTACGCCTCTCTCCTCACACTAAACCAATGCAATTACCACGCTTGCTAGTGGCTAAGCCACATATGGGAGGCAAAGCTGTTCCTTTTTAAAGCGCCGCGTGTCGGTGCTAACGTCGTTCTGTGAAATTCACGCCTTGGCCGCGGCTTACGCGGGGGTTTTTTTTTCCGAGACAGTTCACTGACCTTTGGTAACCTTTCGGGGTCGCCGGGGTGTCTGGGGATGACCTTCTGCAGCCTCTGGAAACCGTAGTCGATGGTGGGCTCGTTGAGGGCTGCGCGAGAGGCGAGAGGAGCGTTATGAGCGGTTACGTTTTCAAGGGGGGGGGGGGGGGTTACGCAGACAGGAAGACAGTAATTGAGCAATCTGTTAGCGTTTACAGTACAAAAGTCATTTCAGAATGGCTAATTTCAACAAAACCTCCGGGGGTGTCAAATCGCTTCATGAAAAAGGGGGGAGAAAAAAAAAAAAAAAAAAGCAGCGGCTTCGTGGGTGGCGATGGAAAAAATGACACAGTTACTTGTGACACTCGTGTCACAGAGTGTTATTCCATTAGCAGCCGTGATGACCTACATCAGCGCCGGGGATCCTTGGCGAGGGACCCTCCCCCTTTCTGATCTACTGTAGAATATTGACTTCAGCTAAACTACAGAGCGGGCCTCTTTTTTTTTTTTTTAATCTAACCGAGCTTTAATAATCTGTGAAAGGCTGTCCACACATTGATCTAGTGTAAGCCGCCGTCATCTCACACTTGGCCAACGACCGTACCGTACCGCAGCAGAGCGCCCGTGAAATACGGCGGCGGATCCCACGGAGCCATCAATCTTCCCCACCCCTCAAATAGTAATCTGGAGCATGAGGCATATTGGCCGATGAATCAGGGGGCACAAAGTAAATGAATCATAACCAAGACTTTGGTGAGAGCCGGCGCCCGCTTTATGTCTTGACAGTCCTAATGGGTAATTGAAGGCTTCCTCGCAGCGCCCGCCCGGTTCTAAACAATCACGCGCACGCATCGGAGAGAAAGGAGCGGGCGAGGAAGGGAAGGCGAGTCGGGGGAGGGAGGAGAGCAGTGCAAAAGGAGGTGTGTGTGGGGGCGAGGGGGGGGGGGGGGGGGGACGACTTAATAGAGAACATCACTTCTCAATGTAGATATCATTTTCAGGAGAGTAACTCCGCCGAGCGCGGCGCTTCATAAATCAATGGCTTTCTATGGAGACTAATAAGAAGTGTCTGCCTCTATTCATTGTTCAGCCTGTAATTTGGCCCATCACTCATTACTCAGCATGTAATTTCGGCATTAACACCACACAGCTCGCCGAACCCGCTCGACGGCACAGAAAGGGGAACGAGCGGAAAACGTACGCGCGCGCTTCCTTTAGTCCCCACAATACAGTGAAACTCCTCTACAATGAAACCTACATGGGCGAAAATACCCCCTAGTGTGAAAACATTTTCATGCATCAATACTATTCCCAATTTCCTGCCCCCCCTCCCCCCATACAACGAAAAAAAAACCCTGTTGCGTTATACGAAATATTTTTCTCTTCTCTTGCCTCGCGATGAGATTCACTACAACGAAGTCTAATCCAACAGCGATCACTACTGCTTCGTTCGGAAACGGCAACAGCAACCACCACACTGGTTTACACATGCGCAGTAGTCCACGAAGTATTTGTTATTGTTAGTTTCGCACGCAGCACAAACGTTGCATTGCTAAAATGGCTACGAAACGGACCTTTGGATGTCAAGCAGCTAAGACAAGAAGAGCTCTGAGGCTGCAAGAGAGGTTAAAAGTGATCGAAATGAAAGACGGAGGAAGCAAAATAAAATATGATCCAAGAAATTGATGTAAGTGAAAGTGAATGCTGATCGTAAATTTCGCAATTTCCCTTTTTCTTCACTCTACACTGACTATATGAAGTGCCAAATAAATGTCTGCTCATACTTGTGCACTATTAGAATAAAAATAAAGAGTACACATACGTTTGTGTGTGCGTGTACATATGTTTGTGTGTGTGTGTTTACATCTGAGATCAAATTTGCTACAGTGAAAAACCCCCTGTTGTGAAAAATGTCTTGCCGCAAACATGATTTCGTTGTAGAGGAGTTTCACTGTACCCCACCGTCCCGCCCCATCGCCGCCGCCACAATCTAAAAAAAAAACGCAACACAAACACTGTACCTTTGCGCTCCACTTCTGCACAGACCGCCCCGGCTACAGTAATTGCCAGCTCGAGCGTGATCAAACGCAGCAATTACGTGTTCAAGCACGGCCGATGCAGGGCGCTAATCGATAGCAAGGATCTAGCGTAGCCCCCGCAAGTACAGTCATATGCAGCTTCATTTCCCCCCCCCCCCCTCCCGCCCCCCCAGCTCACCTGAGTAACATACACCGCTGGAAATCTAATTTGGCAGCTCATCATGCGTAGCGAAGGCGACAAAAGGGCCCGCCTCGCCGAGTGGACAAACGCCATCTTCCCCCCCCCTAATAAAGGATTGATCTGCCGTATCGATCGTACATGACAAGGCAGTGGCGAGGAATTTGCCCCCTTTCCTTTGTTATTTCCAGCCTCATTCTTATCTGTGAGCGCATGCACGCGCGCACACACACGTGCACCTGCAAGGCGAATGCGCACACATGGCCCCCCGCCAGACCCCGCCGCTCAGTGTGATGTAAATTGTGTATGTGTAAAAAGCACTCCATAATCAGGCCATCCATCATCAGAGGCTGTCAGTGGGCGCTCTCGGGGTGATACATCACGCGCTCTCCTGTCCTCCGCCTCAGCTGGGGCCTGCTCCAGCCGCCAGGCATGCTGGGAAACACAGCCGGAATGGCGCGCGTGCGCTACGGGACGAGACCTCGGCTTGGGAGAGGTTACTCGGTGCGACGCGCCGTTGCCAATGATAACGATGCCCGGATCGCAGCGGAGAGACTTGCGAATGGTGTGATTTGGGATAATAGGATATCCTGAAAGAACACCTCGAGGCTTACGTGCTCACGTACGCCAATGAAAACACGCAGCCGCTCGGGTCGCGCACATGGCCGAGCCGGAGCTGGGCGGCGTGCCGGCATGTGACGACGCGGCGGCGGCGCTCTCTCATCTATCATGGAGATGATCTTTGTAACAACCCCGCCGTAATGAAATTGGTGACACAGACTGCCATCTGCTATTGATTTCATGCAAATGCTTGTGACAGTTGATGGAGACTTGCATTAGCGCTAAACGCCGCTGTCAGTTGATGAGTTGACAGTTTTGTAGTCGCGGCATGTACGCCGGCGCAGACGCACGCGGACAATGTCAATAATCCCGTAAGAGCCGCTGATGATATATACCGAGCACTTATATGCAGACGCGGTAAAGAAATGCCATACCTGCATCGTGCCACAGATTTTTTTTTGTTGTCCTCTGTACAAAGATTTTCTTTCATCCCGATTTCCCCCGGAATGATTGTGGGCTTTGCTTTTGAATGCCACACACAGTGACAAGTAGCGCTCTCTCTTCCGTCTTTTCCACCGGAGTTTTTAGATGGTTTTTTCCATGCGGGGCTTGCGCAGAAATTCGGCAACCGATTTTGTGGACGGTACGGTTTGGGCCGAGGATGAAATTTGGAGGCAGGTCCAAAAGACAAATAGGGGAGAAACCGAGGTGTCAACAGATCCTTAAAAAGGCTTACACTCGATTTTCTAAAGTCACGGCCTTAATTGTCCTTTAGCAATTGCACTTAATCCTTCGATGCGCAATTTAACCCCCAGGCAGTAATTATCCCAAAATTGGACAAATGGACACCACAGACAAAAGAGTGAAAAATAACTCCACGAAGCTGAAATTTTGCATAGGATGTATATCTATGTCTTGGCCAATTCCCACTGAACATTTTGAGGGATTAAAAGTGAAAAAAAATTACAAGTGAAAAAAGTTGTTGCACATTGGAAGAGGGACATTTTTGGGACGTAATACCCTTCATGCAGCCGCTTAAAAATACTGCATGAGGGTTAAAGTCCCTAAAAATGGCACATTGCACTCTGTAATCAAACGCAACTTACATAAGTGATTGCCATTTATGGCAATAATGTTCATTAGCACAACAAAGCAAGCAAATGGTTTGCTCCTAAACCATTTTCTGAGGTTGTTTTTCCGTCTAGCTTTAATTTGGGAGGACAATACGAGGGACAGCAGTTTCTGTCAAGTCTTTCATTTCTTGGTTGTGAAACGCGGGAAAGCCATTTTTTCGCAACGGCACGTGAAATACTTCGCCCGCATCGCCCAACTTTTTACCGGTTTAAATCCTTGAAATGTTGAGTTTGCATAGTTGCTGTTGAAGTCTTTTCTACTTCTTTGGTGTAACCGCTAAAACATAACTGCAGCGTTTCTTAAGATATTGCGATTGCGCCCATATCGCCCGCTGCAGTTGGCCGCAGTGAGACGAGAATGAGAGGTCTTCAATTTGGTCCTGGCGGCCTTGAAAATGTCTTGACAAAAAGTCTTCAAGTTGGACATCCTTGAACCCTTTCTTCCAAATGTTGCCACTGAGCCACGCAAGAACCTCAATAGCAACAAAAAAAATAAAAATCTGGCAAAAGCACAAAGTGGCTATCTATGACTCTGAATGTTTTGTTTGGCCTCGGAGGACGTCGGCACGCCACTCAGCCAGCGCCATTGAACTTCACGAAAAGAAAACTCGACGTATTGTCATTATTTCGCCATCGGATGACCAAAAATGTGTTTTCATAATACGATCAAGGGGCGCAGGAGGGTGGTGGTGGGGTGGGGGTCGAGGTTGCGGATGCCGAAGCCCATCCTGCCCCCTTTTCCGTGAGGGCTTTCAATCGCTGCATGGAAACATGAAACCCTCCGCAGACATCCCATAAATCCTTCCCTGGGTGGGGAGTCTAGCCAAGGGGAGGGGGGGGGGGAGGCTGAAGAGGGCAGGGGATAGAGGGGGAGCTATGATACGGGTGGTGGATTGTTCAGTTGGGGGGGGTGGGGTGTTTGGCTGGCACGTTCCAGTCACGCCCGCTTCCCGGCCCGCGGCCAATCAATACCACTTTCCTGTTTTAGAGGTGGGTAATTATGAGGTGGAGAGATTGTGTGACCTCTCACCCCTGCTGCATTACTCGGCTGATATTAAGATAAATTGCCTGATTTTGGGTAAACATATGCTGCAATTCAAACTGTCAGCACTGGTTTGCTCAGGGATAATTTGTATTGATCTCCTGGCTTCTTCCCCATTTTGCTTACTGACCTCACGGATAATTAGAGAAAAAAGAGACACGGGGAGGTAAGGCAGGACTCGCATTTGAATACTTTATAGAGCAGATGAAGACCACAGGAAAGCTAAGCGAGAAGGGGGGGGGGGCATTTTGGGCTAATAGAATTTTCATTTTCTTGCTCATCTTCTGTTCAAATTTAGACAGGTTACACGGTCTGTTCAATTACGTTGCTGGTGTGTTTCCCCCCCCGCGCCCCCCCCCCCCCAACCCCTTCCCTCCCTCGTAGTCATACAGATAAAAGATTTAATTGTTTAAACCGAGCTTTTTTTTTTTTTTTTCCCCCACAGTTTAATATCCGTGATTATTAGATTAGGAGGCGTCTGTCAAATTCCGCCGACGATTACAAAGCGGACCCGAGTGTCATTCCCGATGATTCCGTCTTTGAGGAATGCTGTTTTTTTTTTTTTTTGCGAAAGCTTTTTGTGACCTTCCCGCTTTTCTTTGCAAAGCGCGCGATCAAGTTTCAGAATATGAAGAAATGGAATGCATGACTCGGTGTGCAGCTGCGAGCGTCTTCGGTTCCCAAATTTTCAACGTTGCGCACGCGTACGAGACGCCCGGTGGACCGGCTCCAGCGAGCGGCATGCCTCAGACAGGAATGCGCACTTCCCGATCTTGTTTTGATCGGGACGCCCTAATCGTCAACCCGCCGACCATTTCCTTCGGAAAGCCGATTTGGCTCCGTACTAAAATCCCGGTGCTGACATGGCGAGACGCCGCCGTGCGCCTTCGTCGCTCCATATGGAGGCGAATCGAGCGCGTGTTTCGACCGACAGTATCGGGACGTAAACATAGGGAAATGTTTGAGCAAAGCAGTAAATTTAAGGGAAATTGTTCCTTGTTAAAGTCTACGAGCCTGAATGGAAGCTTGCTGCCGCGTCCTAGCATTCCTGCCAGCCATTACAGCTTATTACGATAACTCTATCTTTCCAGGAGATAAAAACCTAGCCTTGTTGCCATTTGCCAGCTATTACTTTCGCTAATTATACTTAACTGCTTCGAGCTTATCTCCACTCCTCCTACACCATTGAGCAGTTATTTTTTTCTCCCCCCCCCCCCGCCCCCCACCCCCCTTTCCCCTTAACACAAATTAGAGGTGGAGTGGGAGTTGGAAAGAGGTGGGGGTGGGGGTGGGGGGGGCAGATAAACAGCGCAGGCAGAAGTTCATTCAAGTGTTATTGCATTTGTGACTTGTCAAACGGTGCGAGCGAAGCCTCGGAGGCACCTGCGCATCTGGTCGGCAGGACGCGGCTCGGGAAAAAAAACGGCGTCAGCCAACATCCGGGGCAAAGAGCTCGTCTTATCGGGCTCGGCTCGGAGACCTCGGCGAAACCGGCCGATGGGCCGTTGGCTCCGCGTTACCCCGGCAGAGGGCTAGCAGGTCGGATGTTGGACATCAAAAAAACATATCCAGATGCCACGCTTTTTGCACTCCACGAGTAGGAAACGGCGGAGAGCGGGGGGGGGGGGGGTAAAAACACGCATGCAGATGAAAAAAAAGAGCGTTTCAAACCACGGCAAATTGGAAGTCTTCACTGCACACCCACGCAAAGCAAACCTCGTCTGCTTTGACACTGACCATATCATCTCCATCCACTGTTGCCAGTTATCATTGAGCGAGCGATTCCACCTCCGGCAGCCTCGAGATGAACAGGAAATTAAAATTTCAAAAGATCTGCAGTTAAGATAAATCAATGGAGAGAGAGATCAATGTTCATTGAAATTTCATGAACTTTGAGATGGGGAAAAAGCGAGACGGTTACACTCTTGCTGCGGATTTTTGCTCCTGCGACGGAGGAAAATGTAATTAACGCGGTTAAAAAGGGGAGCAACGGTACGGAGCTCGCATCCGTAATTCCGCACCGCCTTCATTTCGCCGGTGTTATGACCGAGGGCCAAAGACACCTGTTCAATCCTCTTGAATGACATCTCAAGTATGTGTGCCGCCTCTCTAAGGACAACGGCGGACCTTCGCGCATTACCGGCCGACAGAAATCAAATGGGTTCCCTTCACAGCTGATTGCCAGCGCAAATTAATATTGTAAAATGAAGATCAATACATGGACGGGGCGCCGATCGATGGGCGGCTAAATTACGACTGCGTTTTCCCCCCCTCATTCAAGATGAGTTGTGTTTTCCTCCCCAAGTCAATACCGCGCTGCCTCCCTCATTCATTTCTCAATAAACCCGTCGATGAATTTCAATCAAAATGCGGCAATGGAGGAGAGGCGAGGAGAGGGGGGGGAAGGCGGGCTGTGCGCGGGGAATGGAGGCGGAGCTCTTTTCAAGCCCGCTGGGTGTGGACGGCTCGGAAAATGGGGCAAGAGGAGGAGGAAGAGAAGGGGAAAGATCCTCGTCTATCAAGACCAGACCCCCCCCCCCCCTCCACACCCTGCCTCCTCTGTCTGTCTTTCCAGTGGCAGGCAACTGATGCCGTGACTCACTAAGGACAATCCATTCTCAGAGCCATTAGAAAACACACCTCCAACGACACTGGGGTGGGGGGGGCAAAAAGTGTGTCCAATTAAAATGAAATCAATGAATACCATCCTTTAGTGCGGGAGAAAACATACAACCGCGCTTTCATTTTCCTCCCACAATGCATTTTGCACAGAGATGTATTAGAAAGGTGGCTGGGGGTGGGAGGAGAGGCGGGGTGGGGGGGGTGGGGGGGGATACATGGCCAAGTACTTATTTCAATCAATTTCCTGGAGTCGGATTTCACAGGTCACTTGCTGATAACACGCGGTGGAATAATGCCCCACAGTGTGCTTCTCAAAGCCTACCTGACAAGCTGGCTGACAGTGGGGGAGTGCGGCCACGTGTCACGTCAGCCCCCCTAATTGGACACAAGGACCTTCCTCTGTGGGACCTTGTCGCGCTCCACGCAAGCTCACAAGGCCCTTCAAACGACGCCCCCCCCACCCCCGTTCTAGCTTGGCAGTCGGAGTCCGCTCCGCTCCCCGCCGAGCCGCTGCTAAATATCCCGCTTGTAATGAGACAGGCAGGTATGGCGATTGGGATAACACGGCTTGACACATGCTACTAGGCCGCTGCCAACTGGTTACAACCCACTTGGCTGTGGCCATGACTTTTTTTTTTTAATAAATGCCTGTTCAGTCCGCTCTCGTGGCAGCAGTTCATCGCCTCCACTTCTATAGTAATAATATTGGAAAATGTCATTATGCCCCCGACCGCCCCCCCCCCCCCCCCGCCCCCCGCCCCCCAACCCCAGACCGGTTCATCTGTTTACATGCCTTCCCGAACGCCTTTGATTGAGGCATATCTTTGCAGTAGGCCCCACCCCACATCACTGGGCGGCGTCCGATGGCGGTTCCCGAACCCAACCCTTGCTGGACAGGAAATGAAACGGAAACGCCGCATCTGATCAGCTGTTGAATCTGGGACTTCAAAGGGTTGGGCGAGGGTGGAGAGGAGTACGAAGGATAGGCCTGATTTACGGAAGAGCGCAGGGCTCCATCAGATAAAAAAAAAAAAAAACCGGAGCAGCGTCCAAGAGCACATAAAGTTTAAGTGTGGAGCGGGCTTACCGTATTGGCCCGAATATAAGACGGCCTTGATTATAAGACGACGCCCTCTTTTTCAAGACTCAAGTTTGAAAAAAAGACTTTTTGAACACCAAATTAATTTTTATACAGAAAATAATTAGAGTACATCTGAAACAAATTATTATAACAATATGCAGTCAAACCTTGGTTTTCGGACGTCTCGATTCTCATTCAATTCGGTTTTGGACCAAAAATTTTGAGTATTTTTATGCCTCGGATGACGAACAAATTTCGGTTCTCGAACAAACTGAGCGCACTTGAATGCAACATTTGACTCCGCTCGCCCTCCTTACACAAGGAAGTGACGCTTCTCGAGTAGACGTGTTTTCGAACAGCCTTCTGGAACGGATTATGGACGAAAACCGAGGTTTGACTGTATTTGAGAGAAAAAGCTTCTTGAAGTTTACACCATAACTTCTCCTCAGCTGCCTGTTAACCTGACCGATCTTTGACCCGCTTTTCTCCAGATTGTCGCTACGTTCTACAGTCTTCCATTTTCTGTTATCTCTTCTATTATTTTCTTCTCTTTTCTTACCACTATTTTTTATTTTTCTTCTTCGTGCTACCGCAATTTTTGTTCTTCGTGACAGGGGTTCGCTTTGGCCTGGGGAGTCAAGTTCAGCATTCGCTTCAATGACATCTGGCGCCATCTAGCGTTGTGAATGGGTATAATGTCTAGACCCCGAATATAAGACGACCCCACTTTTTCAGTCTTATTTCAATGCAAAAAAAACACCGTCTTATATCCGGGCCAATACGGTAGTATGAGTTGTCCGGAGTATTTAGCGCTATACTGGAACAAGCTCCGACTTCCTTCAGTGAAACCCTACCACTAAGACGTCCCCCCCCCCCCCAGCATTCGTAATACCACACCGACAATTAATTGAACTGTAAAAACTAAAAATAAAGACCCCCCCGTCCTCCACGTCTACGCTCGCCCCCCCCCCCCGTCTTGCTTTTCCATCCTTCACCGGCCCGACATTTCCCGATCCGCCACCTCTATCGAATGAAGCCCACGTGACCCCTTTGTCCTTATGTTGATGAATGACTGCCTCATACCCATTTTGTCAGATTTTGGTGCAGCGGAGTCGATGGCGTCACCTTGACGAGTAAAGTTTGTGATCCATCAGGCCCTCAAGGCTGTCTGGGGCACAACTAAGGCCCTGGCAAGAGCAGCTCGCTGCATGGGGGCATCCGCTCCAGCCAAAATCCTTCAACCAAGTACGCCCGCCAGCCTGAGAGGTCGAACGAATCGCGCCTCCTATTATTGCCGCTTTTACAGTGAGACGGGGAGGAGAGAGGGTAAAAAAAAAAACACAAAAAAAACACTTGACTTGTACTAATAGCCGAGAAGCCATGCTGGTCACCAAAGGTCTGAAGACGAAGCACCCTGTCAGTGCCCAGCTTGGGAAATTAGCAAATAATGTTCCCTTCCCCCTGACAAATGTGTGACAGCTCGCCTTCGCCAATCATCCTCCGCTAACGTCATGATGCATGTCCTGTGGATCCGCCCCCCCCACTGGAGGATACAAGTGAAGTTTACTGACCCTCAATTTGCCCGTGACAAATGGGGTCCCTGGTAAGTGTGCGTTTCCGCCGGCGCGGAAGGGGTTCATTTTAAGCAGTCCTGCTTATGTGGATGTCACTGATTAGGATAAATAGAGGCCGAGTGTGTTAGGCGGGAACCCTATTACCGCCGGGCCTGCATTGTTGCCCCTGGAGGGGGTTTGGGGGGGGGGGGGGGGGGGCTTTTGTGAAAACTTGGCCGTGATAGAAAACCAAAAGCTGTGATGCAATTAGGAGATTAAATTGGAAACATTGTACAGTCGGGTTCTTATTTATGATTTCCTCGTTGATGCAGTGCAGTAACTGCTCCGTAAAAAGGTTACGACGCTGCAAATGAGCTCGAAAATGTTGTTTTAAAAAACAAAAGAGGAAAGCGAGGAAGGGGTGGGGGCGGGTGGGGGGGCTCTTGATCACAGCAGGCTGCTCTCTTTGCGGGGCTTGATAGAGCATAATAAAGTATCGACTCGGAGGTGCCGCTCGGACTTTTCTCCTTTTGATTTTCTCCAACCTTGCTGACAGTCACTTCTACCGGTCCTGTCCTGACCAATGGATAACCAATACATGGATTGGACAAGAGGACAAGCTGGCAATGTCCAAAGGGACGGGGGGGGGGGATCGACTGTAAATTAGCCCGTAGGACTTTTCCTCTCAAAACAAACGAGGTGATACGAGCTCCTCCGAGATTGTCACAAACGGCGACCCGGTGAACTTTTATGCCTTTTTTGTCTGTTTTGTCTCGTTACCGTTAAAAAAAAAAAAAACGTCCAAGAAGGAAATGCCAGCAGGAACATTCGACACCGCGGGGGTGCTCTCTTTCGGAGAATGGATTGTGAGTTTTGGAAGCGGTTTTCGGGGTAATCACCCGAGCGAGGACGTGCCCCCTCCGCTATTCCAGTTGACTCCGGGTAATTTGCGGTAATTTCTTTCAATCGGGTGACTTACGTTTCCGCAATTAGGGATGGCGGCGCAGAAAGAGCCAACTTGGAAATTCAAAGTATGAGAAAGGCGGCGGCGGCGGCGGCTAAAGCCGTCGGCATTGAAACCGTTGCCATCGACACCTTCAGGTTGCGCAATCTCCACCCCCCCTGCACGCCGTCTCATTTTCGACTTTATAGCGAGTCTGTACATCGCCGAAGACACGTCGCCTCCGCCCCTTAGCGAAAAACCCATCTGCACTTTTAATGCGCCAGCTCAACAATTACCCGAGTCTGTAAAAAAAAAAAACCTCAAGCAGTCGTTCACAAGTGTCAATCCTTGTGAGCCACACGAGCGACCGGAGAAGCAGAGGAGCCCCCCCCACCCCCCACCCCCGACCGAGACCCTGTTCATTGGCGACTTTCTCTTTTAATTCACTAATCAATTGTACCACCATTGCCTCCAGGGGCAATTGTATCCTTACACTAACTGGAAGTGAGTAAGTACTGAAGGAAGATGGAGTCGGAAAAAAAGCAGGGGGGGGGGGGGAGAGGAGAGAAGAAAATCAACAAAGATAGAGAAAGGGGGACACGTTTCGGCGGTAAAACCTGATGGTAATCATCCCAATCCGCTTAGCCTCTGTGACTAATGGGGTCTGTTCTTTAGGGACCTGCCACTTTCACCGGGGCGCTATAGAAGCCATTAATGTCTTAACTTATACACCTTCTCAAGGCTGTGCGCTAACACATGTACGCACACACACACACACACACAGACACACACGCACGCACACGCACGTGCGGCAAAAACAGGCACACAGGCACGATGGCGGGCACACTACACTCCTGTTTCATTATGCCGGTGCCTTGTTGGCCTTTGCTCCGCTCCTGCTAGGGAGGTTAAATGCAGGAGAGCTGGGCCAGACTGCACGGTTGGAGGAGAAGGGGACGCATGGTTGAAGGAGGTTGCAGGGGGGGACTAGGGGGGGGGGGGTCCCGGGGAGCAAGAGGAGGGAGGGAAAAGGTCTTGATGAGAAACAGCTGCCCCAGGATGGAGGGATCTGGGTGAGGGGGGGCAGCCCCCCCCCCCAGCCCCCCCCTCACTTTGCAATTCTGCTGCGCTCAAGGCCAGGGCTGCGCCTGAGGCCTGGGGGGCGGGGGTGCTGGCAGTGATCGGTCGGGGTGGGGAAATATTTTGGTGGTTGGGGGGGGGGGGGTTCAAGTGAGAGTGCCTTGACGCACTCCTGTTTCATTCTGTCCATCAGAGCCGTAACAGACAGAGGCTTCCAGGTCAGACGGGCTGTGACCCCCCGCGACCTCTGTCTCCTCAGCAATGATGACAGATAAGACCGCCACTTCCTTCTGTTAGCCAAGATAATCACATCCCTTGACTTTTTTTTTTTTTGGGGTGTGTGTGACACGCTCACACAAGGCAAACGCGCACCTTTATTGCACGTATGTCTTGTCACGTACCCTTTTCGCACTGCTCTTAATGAACCTAACCAAAAGATCGCATGACCAGTCTCATTTCTGAAAACTAGAATGGCTTATGAAGCTTTCTGCCAAGGGAGCAATTATCATAATTTTGGATCAGCACCCACCCCCCCCCAAAAAAAACATTCTTTTCAACCCATTTGCTGCAGATGCTCGAATGTCGTCATTAATATTTCCCCAAAAAGTGAAAAATGTGAGGGGGGGGCGGGAATAAAAATGGCATCTTCTAGTTGCATCAAGCACTTCCGGCCCAAATCCTGCTGGCAACAAACAAGCGGCAATGACAACATGAACCTCCTTGGCGGAGGTAACGAGATCGGCACTCGATAAAGTGCGACGAATCCTCGGCTCCGCCCCTTTATCCTCATCTGCACCCAAAAAAATGTAATGGCAGCTTATTCGGCCCCCTTTCCCCGGCCGTCCGCAAGGTTTTATGGTAGCTTTTTCGTGTCATCCTCCTAACTAAGTAACAGCAAAAAAAACATCACCCTCCCCCCTCCGTCGCCCACTCCCCCTTTTTTTGCAAAATCGGCACAATTAGCAAGCGCAAAGCTCGATCTGTCTCGTATCAATCCAGATAAAGACAATCGGCCGAATGAGTCATCCTGACAGCTTGACTTTAACAGCGCTCGGCGGCGACCTTGTACGCCAGAAGGTCAGAGTGGGGATCGGGTTGCGCCCCCCCCCCCCCGCCCCCGTCAAACAGCCGTTGACTTTAAAAACATTGCAGCTCTTGCACATTTTACATTCAAGACCTTGGTTCCTTCCTTCGCGCTGGGCCGAAGGGTTTTCCGTACAACGGCGAAGGGGGGGGGGGGGGGGGGAGACGAGACAACCGACTCAAAGAGAACAAGAGGGTTTCGACTCACCAGTGTACACAAATCTCCCGGGTGCACCTTTGCAGAACTGCTTGGACTTGTAGGACAGCGTGACTTCCACCACGCCGGGGATGTGCCGAGGCGGAGTCTGGACGCGGATGGCGTGGGGAGTTATCAGCTGGATTAGAGAGTAGGGGGGGAGAAGAAATAATGAGCCAGAGAGTCAACCAACCCCCACCACCCCAACCCCACCCCCCTACCACCTCCTTTCAAGTTCCGCCACGTCGTACGTACCTCGCTCCATACGAGCATGGTCCCGAAGACCACTTGTAGGCCGTCAAAGAAGTTGTCCCCTATGATGATGACAGTGGCCCCCCCAGTGGTCCATCCCTCGCTGGGGCTGATAGCCTTGATGCACGGGGTGGCTGCTTATCCAAGACAAAAGAGAAGAGCCAATTCAGCACCCGGACTTTGACCTGTCTCGCCCAGCCCCCCCCACGTTCCACACAGCCACAGTTGGCGCATCACCTCCGCGTGCTCGCTCTCAAAAAGACACATCATGGAGATTGCCCCCCCCCCCCCCCCTGCGCAACCCTGGTGAAGGCAGCGAGAAGAATGATGGATTTGTCCTTTAAGGCCCGAGAATCCAAATCATTTATCAGCGCGCCGGAGTGGTGTAGTTAAGCAGACCCTTCAAATGGTTCACTTCACAAAGGCTAAACGCCCGAGCTCGGCAGGAAAATGATTTGATGTTGCAAACGACGTGTCAGGGCCCAATGTAGCCATCGCAATTGATTAGGCGCCCGCCCGCCCGCGCCTTACAGTAAAGATTTCAAAGTCGGAGGGCACGTCGTGAATTCGTCACGAAGAGAAGCGCCGCCCGTGAACGTGGAAATGAAGCTTTTTGCTGCTTCACGTCGGTTCATTAACCCTTTTGTTCACTCGCGCCTCGCTACGGCAACGGGGGCCGCCGTCGTCGGGAGCGGTTTTTTTCGGGTTTCATCACGCCGAACGCGCCTCACGAATGATTCACGCCGAGGGCTCTCCCCGCCCCCCTCCCCTTCCCCCGCCCTTTGTTTTGGTGATCGATTCAATCCATTTCATATTGTTTACGATTACAACGCTTTTCATCTGGCGTGACGCGTGCGACGCGGCTCCGCCGTACATCAACCGCCGCAGTTGTTATTATAATCTAATTTGAGTGATCTGGCGCCTGGCATCCGCTGTCATTTGATGCATTACCTTAATATGGCGCTCGGCACAACATCCGTTGTTTACCGCAGAAATGGCGTGACGGCTATCCATAAAGCGGCCGCATCAAATTTAATCTATTTCCATCAATATCTCGGAATATACAAGGAATCGCGCCTGTTTTTTTTTTTGCGTCACCGCGGCGGCGGCGGCGGCGACCGGGTTCTTTTTTTTTTTTTTTTTCCTTTCCCGGCCTTCTAAACCCCTATTATCCTTTCCATCCGGTGAGTAAATCACAGTCGGGGGCCCCTTGTTGTATGGATCACCTCCGACAAGACATCTCCCTTTGTTTGCCTTGCTGTTGGGCCTGTTCGGGGTCATGTTTGCCGTCTCTCCTGGCCCATAAAGTGCACGCGCACACATGGGTACTACAGGGAATCGGACTTTAACAGGCGCTGTTGACTTCATGCTAATCACCTCGTACAGATTTTCATTTTGCGAGGCCTGGGAGGAGTGACATTTGCTTTCCTTAATTGCGAAGCGCGGCGTCTGAAAGAGGACCGAACCCCTCGGCGGGCGCGCCGGCCCCCCCCCCCCCCCCCCTCTGAGGGCCTGACCTTCATCAGTGCGGACGATTACAGCAAATAATTCACCCTTCAAAATTACTGTAAACAAATTGACTTTGGGGATGAGAGCAAGCGGGGAGGGGGGGGAGGAGGCGAGGGAGGGGGGGGGGGGCTGTGTAGGAAAAGGAGGAGTGGAGGCAGCACCTGATGGTGACTGTGACCGTTTCGGAAGGGGGCAGCTGCAGCCCTAAAGCCGAGCGACGGCGGCGGCGGCGGCGGCGCAAACGCACCTACGCCGCCACCCACGCGCACGCATCGGCTTCGACCCCGAGGAGGAGGGAGAGACGGCGACGGGGGCCCTAAGCCGTCCCGCCCCTTCTGCCCGACCAATTTGCATATGTCTCAATGCGCAGACGGAGCGGGGAGCATGTGCTGAATGGGGACCGTGGCAAAGTGGATTACACAGTCAGCGCCGGCGATCTGATGACAGACACGCACAATAAACCCCGCCCCCCCCCACCCACCCCCTACCCTCACCACACCCAGCCCTCGCAGATGATAGCCATCATGAGGAGTGGCCTGAGTGAAAACTTTAGGTTACCGCACAGGAAACGCACCTGTCCGCCCGCCACCCCCCCCCCCCCCTACCCCCATTCCGCCGTCAATTAAAGTCTTTAACTTCAAAACCGTCCCCCGCCCAAACCTCTCACTTATGGACCGTATGACGACGTCCAAAAAAAAAAAAAGTGAACCGAGAGATCTGAGCCCGGGAGGTCGCGCCTCCGGTATTGTGACACTCAAACAGGTCTGATGTAGCCCCGTGAAGCCGTCCTTTGTTCTGCCTGCTGAAATGTGTTGTAATTGTGCTGTGGGATGTCCAGATGGTCGGTTGATAGTGCAGCTGATGGGATTATACCTTTTACCTCTCCCTGGGCCATCTGTTCCCTTTGACTCTCTCTCTCTTTCCCCTCTCTCGACATCCCTCTGCCGCTCAGCCTCTCTCCTCCCTCTCGCTTCTCTCCATCTTTCCTCCCTCTCTTTCTTCCTCTTAGGCCCAGCAGTCTGGATTCACTTGTCTTTATTGCATAAACCCTAACAGCATTACAGCCACTTGGCATGCAAATGAGGCAGGCGCTGCAGGCTCTGTGCTGAGTCTCCTATATTGTCTGGGGCTCCATAATGGTGAGCTACGGAACGTGTGTGTGTGTGTGTGTGTGTGTGTGCGTGCGCATCATGATGATGATGATGATGATGATGCCATGTGTGTGTGTGTGTGTGAAATATTATTTGTGAGCATGTTTATGCATCTTTAAGTCTGAGTGTATACATGTTTGAGTGGCAGGCAAGCGCAAAGCGCATTTGTGTCTGCGTGCATAATCGGCTCGCTGTGTGACAGCGTGCACACAAAATTGGGGAGGGGGGGGGGGGGAAAAAAAAAAAAAACCTAGAATGGCACTCGACAGCGCACAGGACCTCCGCCAAGGCCCGACTGCCCGAGTTTGGATCGGCACCAAATTGTTCATCGATATCCACCGACTTCCGTCGGCCTGGGTTTTGTCGGCAAGATTCATTTTTGGCATTATTGTACCCCACTGGGGGATGCTATGAATTTATTTTGGGCGGAATAAAATAATTTTAGGGGGGGATCATATTCAGTTTTTGTCACTGTAACAATACCTGGTCCAAAAATTGGTAACTCTCGCTTCATTTTATTTATTTTTTTTCATTTTGCTCATATTTTCCAATTCATTCAGTGCCCTTCGTAAGACAAGTTGAATTTGAGACGCCGTTGGCGGTGATTTGCCCATTTAGCGACATGGGAGACTGACAATATTCGAAGCAGCTCTCGGTGCGACGCAATCAATTGATGTCTCGGTTTTCTGGAAAAAAATATCAGACTGCGGTTGGATTGGGTTTACTTAAGTTGTGGAGGTGTGCCGTAATGCGGTCAAATCTAATCGAGGCAAACTATAGGTCATCTCCACCTGATTGGTTTGTGCACGTATACAGTCTCATAAACCATTTTAGGATGCCTGATGGAAAGCATTTCCGGTTGTGTCAGGAATTTAAAAAGAAAAAAGGTGTAATTTATCACAGAAAAGAAAAAAAATAGATATATATAATTTTATGTATTAATTTATATTAATTTATATATATAATATATATATAATATATATATATATATATTATATATATAAAAAGAAATTTAATATATATATATATAAAAATATATATATATATATATTTATATATATATATATATATATAATTTATTTTGGGGGGGGGGGTGTACTCGACTTGATTGATTTGAAACGAGCGTGCTAATTAAACAGGGCTGAAAACAATGTCACATGGTGCGGATGATGCAGGCTATGCCGCATTTGGGCCAATAGGGGGCGGCACCTCTTGATCAATGCAAGCGGCACAGACGATGCAGGGGGGGGGCGGGAGGCACTGATGCTTCTCTGCCTCAGTCACTGTGCCAGCCACATATCTGAGGCTTCTCTCGCCTATAGTGAACTCCAGAGGAAGAATGTGTTGCTATTTAAAAAAAATTTTTTTAAAAAACAACAACTTTAAAGCCAAATGCCCGCCCACGAGTGTCACGGCACCTTTTTTGGACATGGCGGGAGTCTCCGAGAAAACAAAGCGAGCCATCGTTTTCCGGCGCATTTTATATTAGCAGAGAGAGACGGGGAAGAAAGAAGGGGGCGGGGATGGTGTTGTGAAGGAGAGAGAACACACACACACACACACACACACACACACACACACCGAGCCAAGCATCGGGAGGGTGTGTTAAAGTTATTAGACAAAAGACATGTTCAACTGCGCGGTTGACAGTCGCTTCTTTTCTCGCTTTTACAGGGTGTCACTCTGGTGCTTTGAAGAGTGTGGTGAGGAGAGGAATAAAGCATGGGTTGGGTTAACCTGTAAAGAACACACACACACACACACACACACAATGTAGGGGTGGGGTGAGGGGGGGGGGGTGGTCCCATGGGAGTGGGGGAACATGGAGGCGAGGGCTCAACCTCTTTAATTGCTCTCCTCATTAAGAAACTGGTTGCTAGGCAATCCACACCTATCGTGTCATAAACGCGAAACACACAAACAGAACGTCAGCGAACATAATGACTTTGGTGCTCCGGGCAGGACTTTAATTATTTGATTTTGTTCTCCAGTAGAGGAGTCATTAATAAAGACAAAAACAAATAGATTAGCTTTTTTTTTTTTTTTGCCCCACCAGGACTGCGGAGTGCACCAAGATATATTAATTGTCTGCTGATTTTTTTATTTTTTTATTTTTTTTTAAAGTTTATTAGGCGTCGTTGTTGTATTAAACATTACATTCGTTTTGCTGGTCGAACCATTAATGGCCATTAATGTGTCGAGAAGCTCAGTTCACTGGGCGGTGTATATAAACTGTTTGGCCAGCCATAATTGGCCCTTGAAATGTGAAGATAAGCAATTTGCACAATTGCCTCTTGTCCGTTCGCTCCTCTTTTTTTTTTTTTTGTTCTTTTTTTTTTTCCCTCAACAACCCTTCAACCATATGCGAGCGGAAAGCGTAGAGGTCACGGGGTTATGTTGTGTGCATTTTGCTTTTTGAATTTCCCAGGGTTTGGTGGTCCTTCTCTCGCTCTCTCTTTTGGCTGCGCAGGCAATCAGTCTATCATATGGAATCAGTTGGAAGAAAAACAGTAAGTTCTGTTTTTCTCATAGGTCACCCCCACCAACACCCCATCACCCCCCACCCCCACCCCCACCCTTTCTCCTTCCTCCCCCTGTTTCTGCTCTCTCACAGCGAAATCTGCAGAACCCAATGACAGGAAATTGACCTCACAGCCAAATTCTTCAGCAATTTGATCATGTTTCGCATGAGCGTTGAGGACAAACGTAGGTGCGTTTGCAAACCAGGAGTGGTGTTCTCCAACGGTTTCTGACATCGTGAATACACCGAGTAAGGCGCGACGTTTCCAAACATGGCAACCGGTTGACAAAAAGATTTAAAAACAATAAAAATAAAATGTTAATGGCAAGAATGGAAGGAGAAAACTAAAAGACGCTAATGTCACTAGAAGCTACGAGCGGTGCGCTGGCAGGATGGTGGGAAAGAAACGGCGAGAGAGCGAACAAACAAAAGATGCCCCAAAAAATGTGCCTAACATTCTCCAGATAAGGAGGCGTACCTTCTGAAGGGTCGAGTCTGCGAGCCCTTCGCCCGTGCTTGGAATTGTTGTGTACGAACATGTTGTCGGAGACGGCCAATACGTGGCCGTCCACGTTGACGGTCGTCGATACGACCACCTGTGGGGGGGAGGGAGAGAGAGAGAGAGAGATTTGTGAGATGAAGAAAATATCCAGGGTTCCCACGGGTCCTTAAAGTTCATAAAAATCCATTTTAAAAAATCATGTTCTTAATTGTCCTTCATTTTCATGGAAAGCTTCTAAAAATCAATAAAAATCCTTAAAAAATGTATTTTTATTCGAAAATAAATTGAAGTTTAAATCCACCGTGAATCCCCTCCTGAATGGAGGAAAAAGTCCTTAAAAATGGCTAAATTAGCCCTCAAAAGTCCTTAAAAGGTCCATAAATCAGAAGCAAGAGGAAGAGTGGGAACCCTGATTGTCGCCCGATTGCGTGTTTTCTAGCCGCGGAGGCGCTCATTCTGTTTGGATGGATCACGTTACCCTTTCGCGGCCATTTTTTATTTTTTTTTGCTCTTCGGCTAATTGACTTTCGAGCCTACCAAAATACATTTCCGTTCAGCCAGCCACTCGGCCAACTGTCATCGCGGCTCAAAGCTCGGAATTATTGATCAGCGTGTGCATCTGTTTGGAGATGGAGGGGGGCGGCGTAGGGGTGGGAGGGGGGGTGGGGGGGTGTCCACTCCCCCTTTTAAAATATTACCGGAGTCATTAGTAGCTGAGCCGTGCGCTCTCCCATCACTCAGCAAACATTTGGCTAGGATCGGATTCCAAACCACACTCCATATTTCATAATGCTTATTTTTGTTGTTGTTTTGGTTTTTTTTACCCACCACATCTCCAAACAGCGAGGCCACATGTGAATGGCCAAAGTGTGTCTGAGCCGGAAACAGAGAGCCCCTCTCAGGTTTGCCTCGCCGGTAAGTGACCTCAGTGGAATTTAAGGGGGTGCTTTTTTTTTTGTGTTGGGGGGGGTTAGTTTTTTTTGGGAGGTGGGGGTAAAAGGGAAAACGGGAAGTGAAAGAGCTCCATTCTTTGGAGCAGGTTCAGAGCTGGGCCAAGCTGAGGATGATGGATTGGGCCCTCTCTGGCCTCCAGCTGGTTTTTTGGGGGGTAATAAGTGGAGTCGAAGGCACTCAAGAATACACAAGTTTGGCCAAGGAAACACCTATGGAGGAGCATCTGGCAAATCTATTTGGGAGGAAGAACACTATATTAACTGCCGGGACCCCGAGACAAGGGAGACATGATGTACAGTTTTCTCCGAAAAGTGCTGCGCGGCGTCTTCTCGCAAGAACCTTTGACACAGAAGCGAGATGCGCTGTCTGTCATGCATCAGTCCACATTCGCCCTCGGGGGGGGATACGCCAGGAGGCACCGGGAGGAGGGTGGGGGGTGGGTGGTGGGGGTGGGCCTGATGGCAGTGACATCGGGACGGGACACCCTTGTCTTGTCTCCTTCATGGATCCGAAACTCCTCTGGCGCGAATCGCTCTCAACTCGATGCGACGGTGGGCCGGACGGACAAACGTAGCGTTGGGATAGACCAATTATCAATTTGGGGTGGGGGTGGTGGTGGGTGGGGGGGGTCGATCATTTCAAGGCTGAACAACTTGACACGTTGGCTGAAAGAAGTCGTAAAAGCGCTCCGTGGTCATGTCCTCTCGGTGTAAATCGCCACATTTTGCCCGCCCAGCCCGCAACAATGATGGTTTTCAGATGGCCGCAAGTGCTACATGTGTGCATGCTTAAGTGCGCACATGTGTGAGCAATGCCTGCTCGCGGGGGGGGGTAGGGGGGGAATGTGAGTGTGACGGCGAGTGCATGCTCGCGCATACATGCAGGTATGAATTTCCGCTGTCAGACAGATCGTGAGTTAACACTGTTGTTACATGTGCCGGGATGGTCCTACCCCGCCCCCAACCCCTGCCCCCCCGCCCCCCACCCCCCTGTGCTGAGGCTCAGAAAGCTGTCAGGAACACAATTGATGGCACCGCTAAATCCTATATCTTTATTTGTGTCAGATGCGATTCCCTTATAAATATTCCGTCCAGAGCGCATAAGACACCAATTCCCCGCCCTGTTTTTTTTTTTTTGTGTTTTTTTTTTTTTCTCTTTACCTCCCCCAGTGCCAATAATAGATTTAGATTCATGCGCAGGCGTGTGTTGATTTATTTGTACGGGGAAGGCGGCAGTAGACGGGACACGGACGTGTGAAGTGGGTTTCACTCACCTGGAATCTGCGCATGTCTCGCGGGTTCCCTGCATTCTTCAGACAGTTCTGGTTGCACTTGAGGAAGAACTTAAGGAAGAATCTGGAAGAGAGGACACACAAAAAAAAAAAAAAAGGATGAAATAAATTGAGCGGTGACGATTCTCTTGAACGCACCTGCCGGCCACCGAGCGGTTCAGAACGCGAGATGTTTATTTCCGTCTTTATCTCGGGGTTTGTTTGCGGTGATCGAGAAGCGCACTGCGTCACGCTAAAATGATGCGTCCAAAATTTGTTCGCGTGACTGCATAAGGTAACACAAATACAGTGATCGCTCGCTATTTTGCGGTTCGTTTATCGTGGCTCCAGTGCATCGTGGATTTTTTCAAACATACAGTCAAACCTCTGTTTTCAAACGTCTCGGTTCTCAACCAATTCGGTTTTCCACCAAAAATTTCGAGTTTTTTTTATGCCTCGGATGGGGAACAAATTTCGGTTCTCGAACAAACTGAGGGCACTTGAATGCACCATTTGACTCCTCTCGCCTTCCTTACACAAGGAAGTGACGCTTCCTCGTGTCGCTTTCCATTGTGAGCAGACGTGTTCAGTAAACATTTTTATTTTGAAAAGAGCGTGGTTTCGGTTTTCGAACAATTTTGGTTTTCGAACAGCCTTCTGGAACGGATTATGGACGAAAACTTTGGTTTGACTGTCCTTCAAAATTTACTTCTACATGCATGTATACCATTAAATTTGGCCTTATGAATATTATGTACATGTACCCATATGGAGGGGAGGGGGGGGTCGCTCCTTCGCGGATTTTCGTTTATCGCGGGTGGTTTTGGTCCCCATTAACCCCAATAAACAAGAATTACTGTATTCCCAAAAACTTTTTTTGGGGGGGGGGGTTAACAATCATAAACACCTCAGTCAAACGGCAGCACCATCCATCCGGGCTCTGGGATCGCATCTCATGCGCCGAAATAAACATCGTCGTGCGGCGAGAGCCGCCGATCGTTGCAATCTCGCGTCGGCTCGAACCGCCGTTGCGAAATCGATACATTTCTCCCCTCCTCAAAATCAACACCATCCGTCTCTTTGTCGTCGCCTTCACCTGAGTTCACGGGTCTTTCCCAACACCCATCTGCCGCTAACATGCGGGAAAGTCACTTGATATTCCGCCCACCTCTTTAATCCCAGGACACCCCTGTGCAATTAAAGTTCTCCTGTTCAATAGGGAAGCAAATGAGGCCCACCTGTGACCAGGTCTTGTTTGAAGAGCATCAGGGATAAAGGACCTAACAAGGTGAGAGCGCGCCACAAAACTTATAGTCCTGTCAGGCAATTAGGCGGACACTCCTGGGACCGCCGTATGCCGCACACACACACACACACACACACACAGACGCACGCTTAACGCATGCACACACAGCCCATGCACTTGTGGGTGGGTGAGGCAATTATGCCACAAATTACAACCTGGCTAATCGTCTCTGAACAAATGTCACGTCTGACTGAGATCTGGGCCCGGGCCGGTTTTGTTAGCCCGCCTCGCGCGCGCGCGCTTTCCTCACGGCTCGGGCTGAATTTATCGATGAAGCAAGCCTCCCCTGACCGTCCCCACCCCCAACCCCTCTCTCCGCCCTAGAGCGGCCCCCCCCTCACACATGCGACGCGAGACGTGGCAACAGTTAAAAAAAAAAAAAAAAAAAACAAGGGCGAAGATTAACAACAAGCCGATGAGAGAGGCGCTTCCCGGTGACAGCCTATTGTGCGCCGTTGCGCAACCCGCGTCGAACAAACAATGAAATTGACTTGGGTTTTTTTTTTTTTCCGCAACGTCCCGCCGCAGAGTGGTGACTGATGTTGCTTTGCTTTGTTGCTGTCAGAAAATGCTGCGATATTTACTCCCCGGCGCCCAACCTCCTCCCTCGCATTGTGTTTGCATCGCTGCGGTTTTCTGTTATACCCCGCGAAGCGGGGACCGCACCATCGCGGCGGCGGCGGCGGCGGCTCATCGGATTACCATAGATTGCGTCCCTCGATCGCCGCCGTTGCTAAATACGGTGGCTGGTGTGGCCTGCCAGGATGCTTTCTCAACACTTAAGACTCGGCCTGTTCCCCCCCCCCCCCACCCCCCACCCCAAGGCCGTAAATCAAGCGGCTGGAATGACCCTCCTAACCCCGGGGCCACATTAACGCACGCGCCGGTCATTTCGAAGCGTTCTTCGATAGACTCCTATACCTTGTACTTGGCCCCGCAGGGGCCCAGGAGGGAGAGGTGAGGTGAGAAAATATTATAATCCATATAAAGGAGCTTTTGGCTCGGACATCGATAAAAGACGTTTTAACCCGTTGCCAGGACGCTGATTGCCCGTCGGTGTGCGGGCGGGCGGGCGGCGAGGGCCGTAAAAAAAAAAAAAAAAAAAAAAAAGCTGACTTGTCATTAGAGCATTTCACTTGATTGTGTTCGCTGTGTTTTCGGGTTGCATCTGTTGGCTGATCATCAAAATGACCATTATGTACTCTAATTCCCTGACCCTGTTTTTATTTCCCCAAAGAGTCATAATGTAGAGCAGCAGACATCTGTGGAAAGCAGACCTGAAATACGACTTTTATTTGTCTGTCGCCTCTCGTACAGATTGGCTCAGGCCGGGCGCCGTGTGTGTGTTTGTGCGCCTGCTATACACACACACACACACACACACACACACACACACACACGCAATTTATGTCTGAACAAGAGATGGAATACATTTGCCAAACAACAATGCACTGACTTCATAAAACAAACACATTACTTTCCGAGTTGGACGTTTCTTGGATACTTTTTTTTTTTTTACCCCCTCAACACGCCGTTCCTGCTACCAAAGAGCAAAAAAAAAAAAAAAAAGTACCAAAACAATAAACGGGAGAAATTGGACGCGCGTGTTCATAAAGAAGCTCCTTTATGTTTACTGTTATGAAGGCAATTAAGCTCAATTTCGCCACTAAAAAGATAAGCTTAATTTTCATCGTCCGCGGCGGCGGCGGCGGCGGCGGCGGTCCTATAGCATCCATTACGTTTTGAGTTGGTTAAGATTCTCCGTGAGCGCGGCGCAAATTGGTCCTCGGTGGAAAGGGGAGCAATTAAGACCAGCCCCCCCCCCCTCCCCCTTTTCCCCCCTCCCTCTCTCCCGCTCTTTTACTTCTTAAATATCTACAGAAGTTTGTGCTCTTGTTTTGGCACGCGCGGAGACAAAAGGAGCTTGTTTAATTGTTTTTTAATGGGATATCAAGTCGTCGCCGCCATTAGATGTTGGCAATGGAGGGCAAAGGGGGATAGCGAGGAAAGAATGAACCGCAATTAGGTTTGATTAAAGCTATCCTTCTCAATAATCAGCTGTTCTGACAGGACAGGGGGGGCCCTGGTGGCCGCCGAGATGGAGGAAGGTGTTGAGTGATATTAAGGCCAATGAAGGGGATATTAACATGGCTAATTAAAGCTCTTCCAAAGCCGGCAGAGGAGGCTCTCGGCGGACCGAGGCCGGATGAAATAATCGGCCGAGGCAGCTATCAGTTGGAGGTGAGAGAGAACAGAAGGGGGGCGGGAGGGTGGGGGGGGGGGGCGTCCACCTGAGAAAAGTGGGCACGGGGGGAGGGAGGGAGGGATGCGCCGCGGTGGGGGCGAGCGCGGCGATCGACACAAAAAAAAAGAGGAAGAAAGACATTGACGAGAATCGAGAGGAAGACTTTTCAGCTCATTTTGACATCAAGCTTCTGCGCGCGCGCCGGTGTAACGAAGAGCTGACATCAGCTCTTTTTTTTTTTATGTCGGCCTGCCAGTCACGGTCGCTCCGCAAATCAACATTAGAACAATCCCCTCGCCCTCGCCCCTCGCCCGCGCCTCCCGAGTCTGCGGCAATTAATACGCTTCTCCCGTTGTACCTCCACGCTCGCCCGCTGCCGAAGCTACTAATCATGCCATAATGATTTCTCTCCCTCTGGTCAAAGGGGGGGGGGGGAATAGATTGTCTCTTTAGTAATGCAGCAGGGCTCGCTCGGCGCCTTCCACTCGCCGGCTTCACACGGCCCGGTAATTGAGGAGGAAAAAGGCCGACTTTGGCACTTTGACTGATTTGAGGGGGGGGGGGGGCTTGCTAGACCCTCTTATCTTTACTCTGATCATTTTAGGCTGACACTCAAAGGGAGACCCATCGCCCTAATTCGAGCTCGCCCTCTCCCTATCATCAAACAGAGGGATGGGGGGGGGGGTGAAGAGAGAGAAAGTGAGTACGAAAAAAAAAAAAAAAAACAAACAGACGAGTTGATGAGGGCCATCTCTCATTTATATGGCCGGCTTAATTGCCGGGTTGATGTCACTCATGCATAAATGTCCGCCGTCGCTTTGATTGCAATGACGAGGGCAAATAAGGATAGTGTTGCATTATTGAGCGAGTGGCGCGATACTGTCAATTTATTTCATTACCAAAAAAAAAAAAACACACACACACACACACACACACACAAGAGCTTACCCCCGTCACTTTATACGCCGACAGATGGCCATCTGTATCCGTCCGAGTCAGGTATTGACAAGGCTAAGCTCCCCGGACTGGTGCCCCGCTACTAATGACTAGCTTGCAGTGTCCGCGGCCGGCAGCCATGACAGTGAGGTCATCCGTTTGCAGGGTAGCGAGTATCGATCGCGGGGGGTGGGGGGCCATCAGGACCCCAGCTGCCTTCCCCAGACTCAATGGGCCCCTGTTACAGGAGCCGCCGCCACCCCCCCCGCGTAAGAAGGAACCGCTCCCGACACCGCGCTACAATCTGCTGACACCAGATCTCGGCGCTGAGATAGTTGCGCGCGGGTCAATAGCGTATCGGATTTCCAAAACGCCGGGGTCTTAATGTCAAGCCCCCCCACCCACCCCACCCCACCCTCCCCGCCTTCGCTACCTAGCGCTCCGGTTATTAGGCACTCCACTGAACTGCGTTCAGATCCGTGTTGTGACAAGGCCCAAAAGAAGAAATAGAGACACTTAAAGATCTTAATCTTCCCCCGTTTTCCAACACTTCCGTATGCAACTCGAGGTACCCCGGGAGGCCGGCTCGGGTCTTGCGCCTCGCCGGCGTTCTACGGGATCTGTTTTTCGCTCGCCTGCCTTAGCCCAAGTCAACCACCGCGGCGCGTGAACAATATTTGCTCTACCCCGTGTGTACAAGCGCCCAGGGAGCGACCCGGAGCAGATCCTATCGCTTCTTTATCAGCGAACAAGTGCCTCGCTATCCCAACCTTATTGGGTTGGGGAGATTAACCCCTTCCGCTCGCAGCTCTTCCGGGGACGGGGGGGCCGGCAGATGTCACCGCCATTATTATTGTTCGACATCAAATATCTCAACTGCGTATCTGCTACAATTTATTGCTCTTCTCAAGCACCCCCCCCCCCACCCTCTACGCCGCCCCTTTCCTCTCTCTCTCTCTCTCTCTCTCCAAGCCGCCACTGCCGCTGTTGTCAGTTCATTTTGTTGTTTCATATTTTTTTCAGTGCTGCGTGTATATGGCGGGGGGGGGGGGGTGTCACAAATAATTGATGCGCTTCCTGCGCGCCCTGTAGATGTAGCTGTGTCCCTCCATTCATCCCTCTTTACCCTCTCCTCCCCCCATCCCCTTTTTTCCTCTCTAATGGGCAGAGTGGCATTGACATTATTTCACTTGAGGATCCCTCATTCTGTCAATCCCTCTTCATTTACTCCATGGCTGCAGGACTCATTATGGAAACTCTCTCTTTCTCTCTCTCTCTCTCTCTCCTACTTTCAGTCATCCTTCTCACCTCCTGCTCTCTCTCATTCTCTCTTTCTCTCTCTCCGGACACTGTTAGTTTCTTACTTATGGACAATCGCTTGTCTTCACAAATGGCTCGGCGTCAGGGCCCGTTCCTCGCTAGCTCCGTCGCAGGCTTTGATCGCGAGGCTTAGTGTCACGGATGTAACGAAAGACGCGTAGCTCCCGCTAAGTATCCATCACCAGCCTAAGACCGGACTCGTGTTTAGCCCCGAGCTCTCCGCCCACGCCGCCGCCATCCCCTCGAACGCATCGTAAAGGGACGCAAGAACATCAATGCTTTTTGCACCATTTGGTCGTGCGCCGTAGCATAAAAATTCCTCCCGCGGTTGCCACCGTTGATACGACACCTGAAATGCGTTTCGTCGTCATACATGAATGGCACCCGATGATGACGCCAATTAAAACGATCAGCTGTCAGTCAGTGGAGTGCAGACCTCTGCCAAGGCTGAGCGAGTCTCATTTGGATCGGCACCAAATTGAATACCCGCCTTCTGAATAGATGCCCGCATTTTTGTCATTAACACCCATGCATTATTCACAAACACCTATATCTGGATGAGCACCAGAATGAATCGGATTCTTCCTTCGCCAATCCCGAAGCCTTCTCCATTTTTTTTTTCTCTACAACCCTGAAGAAAACAATAAACAACCATTCAAGATGAGCCTTTTGCGGCGTTACGCTATTTGGTGATGGGACAACGTATCGGCTTTTCTAGACGACCAATGAGAAGATGTTCCAGTCGCATTCCGACAACGTAAGCCAAATCCACGTCCGAAGATGTTGTAGTCAATCACTAACTGCGCTAATGGAGCTGTCAAGTCATAATTACGGCAAATAGCGTATTGGCCCGAATATAAGACGGCCCTGATTATAAGACGACCCCCTCTTTTTCAAGACTTTTCTCCAGATTGTCGCTACGTTTCTCCATTTTCTGTTATCTCTTCTATTATTTTCTTTTCTTTCTTACCGTTATTTTTTATTTTTCTTCTTCGTGCTACCGCTATTTTTATTTTTATTCTTCGTGACAGGGGTTCACTTTGGCCTGGGGAGTCAAGTTCAGCATTCGCTTCAATGATATCTGGCGCCATCTAGCGTCGTGAATGGGTATAATCTCTAGACCCCGAATATAAGACGACCCCCACTTATTTCAATGCAAAAAAAAAAACTGCGTCTTATATTCGGGCCAATACGGTAGTTGTCCGAAAAAAACACATCCAAACCATGAATGTAAAACAATCAAACGAAAGCCAGTAAGTACAGCAAGAAGTGATCTTTCCGTTTAATTTTGTTGTGACTCGAGATCCCGCCGTAACCGTTCGAAACGTGTTACATTATGTTAAAGACATAAAATAGTCGAGTGTACTACGGGGCACTCCATTTTGGCCCAATTACTTCAAGATGTGCTTCATCATGACCAACAGCAAGGACCGCGTAATTTCTGTATCGGTTGCACCTGAATATTGCGAAAACCGTGAGACCAGGATGTAGCTAGAGTATGTGTTTTTTAGCTGGAAAGCAAAAAAAGGCATCTCCTGGTTATTTTTTGGGCTCCGGCGCAAAAAAAAAAAAAAAAAATACGGTGCCTTTGATTAGTGGTCAGCTCTGGAGCTCGGGGCCCTGAGGAAATACCAGTCAGCACCTCCCTGCGCTCGTCCGACGGAAGATAAGCACGTGTTAGAGTGAGCTGCCCGGGTGAATAGTTGTATTTAGGGTGTCGGACGTGGGGGGTTCTGGAAGGCGATACAATGAGAGCTATACAGCGTTGGTCTTGAGAGTGATCAGCATGAGCAGAGGAACGCAGCTGTACAGTGAGCCCCAGCAGGGGGGCTTTGGACATTTACTCAGCAGCTATTTTGGACGCGGCTCATATTTGCATGTGCTTATATGCGCACTGATCCTGTGGGTCAGTGCCCCCTCAAACCCCCCCCCCAATTTTTTTTTTGCTGCTGCTGTCCGTCCATGCATGCCCAAACGTGTATGAGTGTATTTCGACATCATATTATTACTAATGTATAATACATACATCCAAAGTGGCTGTCAGGACTGGTCAGCCATCATAAAACATGAGGCAGCCACTCTTGACATTGCCGCCACATTAGCGCGTTCTCAGAAGAAAAAAGGGGGGGGGGGGGGGGATGAAAAAAAACTGCGTTTGGACTGTCATGTAGGCAAAAGGGGGGGGGGGGGGAGCGGCTGGGTGGTTGGCAATAGAGACAGAAAGACAGCGAACGGCTCGGCGCTTAAAGCTAACAGGTAACCTTTCGGTGCACCTAGGACAAAGGCGGGGGGGGGTAGTAGAAAATGTCAAATTAAGAGAGGCCAGGCAGAGAGACGTGGCTGCCATATTTGTGTGAAAGCCCAGTGCTGTTGGCAGCAGAGATGGCTGCTTTCTGATTCATCTGGGGCCGTATGGCAAAGCTTTGTCAGTCTGCGCGAGGTATAAATAATTCAGGGTGAGAGATGGCAATTACAGGGCCCTGCACAACCAAAATGAATATTTTATAAGGACTAAAACTGCCCTGGAATGAATCACACACATGGAGTCACACACGTACACACCAGCACGTCACCCATTTGTGTGCACACAACATATAAGTGAATGTGCACACATATAGGCACAGCGCCCCCCCCCAACCCCACCCCACCCCCGTCCACCTCTCTTGCCCCTCTAACACAGATGTTGTATTGTTGACATTACAACTATTGTATGATCTAAACCCCGCGTTAGGACTTAATGATATTTAATATGCTCGCTTGGCGGGAGGAAATTTGTATTTCTGCTTCCGCCGTCACAAATCTGTTTGCAAATTCTCGCCAGTTATTTTGTTGTTGTTGTTGTTGTTGTTTGTGCTTAGCCCCTTCCTCGCAAACAAAAATTAATTAGCAACAAATGAAAGCGCAAAGTCCTGTCAATAAATTTAAAGATCAGCAGAAAGAAAGTCTCCGGAGACGCTTCGGCTTTACTTTTGACCCTGTAAATATGCTCTTTGTGTGTGTGTGTGTGGGTGGGGGTGTTGCGTTGTGTTGTGAGGTTGGGGGGGGGGGGGGGGCAGCTAAATGCTAATGGGAAAAAGATTAAACCCGCTAGCCGCCTGGAGCATTTACCTCCAAAGGGTTTTGTCTGTCAGGTTTCCTTCAAAAAAAAAAAAAAAACGCTGTCTTTATAATTCAGGGACAAAAAATAACATTGTTCTGCGGTCCGGAGGAGCGCTGCGACTTGCTTGAATGGCCATTGTGTGCGCCTCGTAATGATACCTTTAGCTTTTGTGCGCGGGGAGGCCAGGTAAGGCTGTGTGACATCAGCGTCACACAAGTGCCTCTCTGTGCCCATGTTTGGTGGGGGGTGTGGGGGGGGAGGATTTTGTCTACGGTGGGAAAAAAAGGGGGCAGGACAGATAATCAACAGGAGTTGGTTTTGTGCCGTTCGGGTGAGGACCGCGGTGTCAAAAGTATCGCGTTCGCGAATCGTTCCCGGCATTTTGCGCAGGGTGTCTGCAGATCCTTAAACAGGGTTGGATTGGATAGAATCACATGCTTTAAAAAAAAAAAATCGATTGAAATCAAGCCTGTTTCGCCTGCCCCTTGTGGTCAGATGTGTTTTTTATTTTTATTTTAATTGAATCAAATTATTCCTGACAAAAAAGGCATCTTCAATTTTTTTTTAATATCGATAGATAGCTCGATCGATAAATGAAGTGAAAACAAAGATAAGACTCTCTCTCTCTTTACATATAGTTTTCTTAATTTTTCCATCAGTAAAAAAATGAATCTTGCTGTGAGAAATCCGACATCTGTAGCATGTTGAGGGTGTAGCGAATGTTGCTCATTCCTGCTAGCATAGCATTTGTCAATGGGCATCACGTAGCGGAGGGATGACGTAATAGCAGCATTTTATTTTTTTTTTGCTCTCTCTCTTCCGAGCGAGAATGTATTTGTCAGTCTAAAGGGAGGATGGCAAAGCCTCAGAGGGAGGAGACACCCCAAGCATGAAGGCGCCCCGACCGCGTGCGTTGCCCAAAAGTGACAGGCAGGCAAATGCTAAGCGAAGGCTGCTTCCGCGGCGAAGCGCGCGGTTAGCGATACAGCTAGCTGCTGTGTGAAGACGCCTGACAAAGCCCTAGCGTGGCGTGTCTCGCCCCGTTTGTGACTTCTCAAAGAGTGTGATTTGCAAATCACATGAGTCTGTGGGCATAGACCGGGCATGTAAGTGCGGTGAATAAAAGCCCCCCCCCCCTCCCTCCCTTGCTCCGCCGAGGGAAAGCCTTGCTTGTCAGCCCCGCTTCTTTGTCAGGAAACTGACACATAAATAGACAGTGTTTTGCCACTCACTCCTCCCCGCCTCGTGTGCACACGAGGCACGCGTCTGCCTCCGCCACATCCAGGTTGGGTGGCTTTAGGGGAGGAAATTGTTGAAAGACACCCTGCCGCTTCTCAGGGCGATGACTGCAAATATCGGGGGCCACTTCTGAGCGCCTCCAACAACAAACAATGGGGGTTGATGTGTAACCAGATAAGGGGGTGGGAAAAAAAACAACAAAAAAACCCCCACAAAACAGATTAGTTAGCTTGGTCGAAAGCGTCACTACAGGGCCTATTTTTCATGCAAATTACTACTAATGAGCTTCCTGAAATCTGACTAATTATATCAAAGTGATTTCTTTAATTAGTTTGTAATAACTCCGCGTGCGCACACACAAAGCGCGGCGGTAAACAGATTAAGCTATATGGAGCTAGCAATTTGTCACACTTTCTACGAGGTGCCGTGCAGCTGGCGCTAATGTCGCCTCTCCAAAACGGCCCAATAAGTACGTTGCTTTAAGAGAGAGAAATATGTGCCCCGAGAATATTATGAAGTGTTTCCGCAATGGGAACATTAGCGACTGGAAGGGCTCTCGGTGAACCGCGGACCTCCTCCAAGGCTCAACGATCCTAAACCCGATCAAGGGAAGTCCGGTATGTAGTTGCGTTTGTGGACTTTAGCCCACTTCTAAATATTTTGTTGTATCATGGAAATATATTTTTCTTCCACAAACTAGTTCACTGCTTGCCGTTTGTCATCATAAGGGCGATAATTCAAGCACATTCAACACAAGTTGAAAACCGCAACATCCCCGAATCGTCACCAAGATTCTTCCTTGGCCCCCCACCAGTTTGGGTTTAACTTCCAAAATGAAGTTTATGCTACTAAAATACGGAACAGATTACACACCATCGTTCTGTGGGCTTTGCCTTGCTTTTATTTTTTTTTTGGGGGGGGGGGCACTTTCAAGGCATAAATATTTGGTTTTATAATGTAAATATATATTGTCACTGGCCAATTAAAAAAAAAAAAACATGTACAGTCAAACCTCGATTTTCGTCCATAATCCGTTCCAGAAGGCTGTTCGAAAACCGAAATTGTTCGAAAACCGAAACCACGCTCTTTTTAAAATAAAAATGTTTACTGAACATGTCTGCAACACAAGGAAGCGTCACTTCCTCGTGTAAGGAAGGCGAGAGGAGTCAAATGGTGCATTCAAGTGCACTCAGTTTGTCCGAGAACCGTCATCCGAGGCATAAAAAACGTGGAATTTTTGGTCGAAAACCGAATTAGTCGAGAACCGAGACGTTCGAAAACCGAGGTTTGACTGCATGTAAATTTTTTATTTATTTTTTTTTCCGTCCAAAACAGTAAAAACCTGTTCCGGGACTGTCGCGAGTCAAACTATGTCATGTAACCCGCATTTGTATGTAAATCAGAACACGCTGTTTTCTACCACAAACAAGTCATCATCGCAGTAAATATTTGTCCTCCAATAATGGCCCAGGCCAGACTTCAATAAAGTACAGATCCTTTTGGTTGAATTATTCGTCGACGACGCCACGGAGCTCCCCCCCCCCCTGACGCCAAATGCCATTTTGACGAGTAACACGCAACAATATGACGTTTATCGTCCACTTTGCACCTCTCGCTAATCCCGCCACAAAAAAAAAAAATAAATAATAATAATCCCATCTAATACGGCGTCGGTCACGGGAGAACGTGGCCGATTGCGATCTTACCTCAAAACCTTTACGATACCCTCAATCTACACGCCAATGGATTAAACATTCAATTTGTTAGCCGGCCGGCCCGCCGCCCAGGTTCACCACTTACCATACAAATGGAAAACACGCTAGTAATCTATTAGCCTGCCCGCGCCTGACACTGTATTATGTTGTATTTGTATTATATTTACTTCAGGGAAATTAGGATTCAAGTCATATTTATCTTGGTGTGGAAATGTGTGTCTAAATGGAAATCACCTTATAGCGTGTGTGGGGCAGGATGCAGAGCCATACTAATGCGATCCGTGAACCGTGCGATTTAGTCACCCTCTCTGGATGCACTGTGGGCTCATTCTACATATCAAACATGCTCTCCCCCTGTTAAAGCCCCCCCCCTCGCCCCTCACCCCCCCCCCCACACACACACACCCGGAGCCCCCGATGCTGTTTGATAATTATTACGCTCACATTACAACACAAGACCTTGCCTGTGGAGCTGGAGGAGACTCCGCCCCCAACCCTCCCACCACCACCCCACCTCCCCAACCCACGCACACACACACACACACACACACACACGCACGCACACTCGTTGTCATATACAGTAGTAAACAGCTTCCCAGTAAGCTGTTTGCACTTGACTGCCCGCTCTAGGAAATAAAAACAAAGAGCAAATTGGGGGTTTCGCGTCTGAGTGAATAAATAAGGTTGTTTTACTCACAGAATGCATTACCTTTTAAAAGCGTGCGCCCGCTAATGCGCCCCGGCCTTTTCATTTGACAAACAAAAGCCCAAATTAGGAATTAAAAACACTCGAATTGAGATAACGGCATTAGCCCGGCGACGTCAATGAGGGATGGGGGGTGGGAGGGTGGGGGGGTTGGAGTTGGACGGCATCCACGTCGTTCCCATGCTTCCATTGTTACGTTAAATTGCAATATTAATCCCGGCTCAAGGCGCGGCACTGTAGCTTTGTATGCGGCGCACTTGAATTATGCCATTGAAGTAATTGATAGTGATTCCGCCATTGAAGGTACTAATCCCGCGATTCGGTTCGTCTCGCGCCGTGCCATTTACCTCCAGATGTTTCCAGTTTGGGGGGGTAATCAATAAAGAGGGAATCAAGATTGGCATTCACAATACTCCCGCTGACAAGCTCCAGCCAGCGTGTTTGTCAAGCAAATTAAACACACTTAGACTTTTCACCTGCTCCGGCGACGCCGCCGCCGCATATGGCCGTGAAGTTAAAAATAAGAAAGTGTGCATACATTACCATGCATAATGCACAACTCCCTCCATTTAATATGCAAATTTGGTAAAATATTACTGAATACCTTCTGTTCGGAGTGAATAAATTTGAATTGCAATTAGAATAATCTTGTATAATTAATGAAAACTGTCAATTTTGGTTCCGAAGTAATTTGATTAGCATGTTGATAGGACACTTATCAAGTTCGGTAAACTGTTAGATGAGGACGGCGAAGAGAAAAGGGGGAAGAGAAAGGCAACAAAAAAAAAAAAAAAAAAGAAAGAAAGAAAGAGCGAGAGAGAGAGAGAGAGATATTCCGAAGGATATTTTTCTCAGCGCTTTTGACATTTTCCCTCAGCATTGTAAACAAAGACGGCGAGCTGGCAAACTTCCTGAACGGGGGGGGGGAGGGAGGGAGGGAGGGCTGGCGATGGAGATCGTCTCGTCCACGGTGGAGCCCAAACAACCGTACCCAACCCACCCCCCCGCCCCCCCCTCTTCCCTCCCGCCCAGCCCGACTTCACATCTCACGTGCCATTTTTAGTGTTCACATCACACGAGTTTAAAAACAGCTTTATAAATGTTTGCGGGCTATAAATGTAGACTCCTTCCACGGGAATCCCACCCCCCACACACCCCCACCCCCACCCCGGCGGCCGCCCTCTCGCAACACAGACGGCCCATCCCAAGCCAAGGCAAATTCTTCTGAGAGTAGCCATCTATTAACGATGGAGCGAACAACAAATTGATGCGCGCCATTGTTGTCGGGGTATAAAACGTAACCATCTGCGGCGTCTACACATGAACAGAGCCGCTGACCTCCTTTTCCCCTCTCTTTCTCTGCTCATTAGCTCTCCTCAACCTCTTTCTCCGCTGCTTTCACTTTTCAAAGCCCCAAATGAGACCTAAATCGCTTGCGATACAGGTTAGCTTGAGGAGGGAAGGGAGGGGTGGGTGAAGGCGAGAGGGGGTGGGGGGGGGCAACATCTGTCGTGCTAGGTACCCGCTCGCAGCTCGGGGTATCTCCTGCGAGGAACTTTGGAGGGATGTTTAATTCATAAACGCTGTCATCCATGTAAACCTCCTGATTTCATAATGACTAACTCTTGGTGGTTTAATTAATTTAATAATGCCTTTCAGAAGCTATAAATGAAAGGGGCCTCTGAAGTGGCGCATTAATTAGCCGGCGCTCCGCGCTAGTCGCTGTCAGACTGGTGGCTGTCAGGAGCCGGGGCGAGGGTGGGGGGGTAGGAGGATGGGCACGGCCGACGTGCCGGAGGTCGCCGGGGTCGTGCCAATCACGCTCCCCGCCGCACGTAATGAGTCATAATGTGCGCGCGATGCAACACACACCAGCTCGGTGGGGGGAATGGGGGTAAGGGGGTGGGGGGGGGGGGGGGGTCAACCTGTGGTCATGTCCGTAATTCGCCGGGACAACAACATATTTACATTTGCGGTAATAAGCTGCCGCGCGGGCACCCCCCCCCCCCCCGCGCATTATGTTGCCGCTTGTATTTACACGCGCCTCGCTCGCCTCATTCGCTTTAATTGCAATCTTACGGCTTCCTTCCTGGCCAGGTTGCAACGTTAAATAAATCAAAGTTCATTAAAGAAGAAGAAGAAGAAGTGGGGGGAAAAAAAAAAAAAAAAAAAGAAAAAGAGAGCCCAAGTCTCGCTGAAATCATCACAGAAAGACGAGATGATATTCGGCGCGCATCTCATAAGGAGCTTGTTTTCCTTTTCCTCACATTTCATAAACATGAAGCGGGCGGTGGATGAGGAAGCTCGCGTCTGTCCATTTATTAGCATAAAAAAAAAAAATCAGCTGACTGAAGTATCTCACTATCCGCGCGGGCAATTAACTGTTTTGAGAGAAGGCGTAATACGGGACTTTGTAATGGTATCATTTGGAGTCGAGGCACAGATGCGCCGTGCGGAGCCATACTGTAATTAGAGAGAAACGCTGTACAGGTTTTCCACTAATTAGCAAATTATGCTGAAAATAGCATCAAGCTAATTAACAGTTATTATGGCATTTTTGAAAGTATGACTTTAATTAGCAAAGTCCTGACGCAGGCAATTTCAAACTCGTCTTGGAGAAGATGAGGAAGAAAGAAAAGACGGGGGGGAAAAAAAAAAAAAGCATACACGGAGCATGATCAAGAAGATCCCCAGATTATTATGACGGAGTCAAAAAAAAGTAGCGGGGGCAGCCGACGCTTTTTTTTTGTGTGTCTTTGCGTCTGAAAATCTCCGTCCAAATGAGGCGACATGTGTGCGCTGCCACGTTTGCCAAGAGGAGCCCCGGAGCCTGGTGCCCGCCGCCCCCGGTGTCAGGTGGCAGCGGCGAAGACGACGGCGAGCTCAGCTGCTGCTGCTGCCCGCAGCCACTCACTTATTCTAGTCCGCTGCACATTAAAGGAGCTCTCGAGCGTGAGCCAAGCCACGCCACGCCGGCCAACCTGACGACAGCGCTCCACCAAAAGCCGTTTTTGGTGTTTTTTTTAGTTGTTGTTGTACGAGGATTTATCAACGTCGGGGAGCCATTAATTGTTGATACAGTACGCGGGTGAGGTGTTTGGTAGAGGGTGGAGGGGGGGGAGGGGGGGGGCGTGTCTTTAAAGGCACCTGCGCGGCGCCTTTTTGAAGAGGGGAAGTGTCACAAATGGAAGCGGGGCGAAGAAGAAAGAGCGGGAGAGGAAGAGAGGACGAGGAGGAGAAAGCGGGGCCGGACTGAAGGCGCTTTGAAGGCCCCGGCGAGCGAAGCGAGCGAGAACAGAAGTGTGCCTAGCCCCAGGCAGCCCGCGGCTCAGGCCCATTAGCTACACTGACCTTGCCCGCGCCTTTGTCTTTGTGCTCTCCTCCCGCTGCTCCCCCCCCCCCCCCCCCTTCTCAAGCATTCCCTTTTTGTTGTCTCCGAGTAGAGATTTGGGAAGGGGGCCCATATTTTTCTGCCTTCCAAACCTCCCACCCATCCCGCCCGCCTTGTGCGCCACCCATCAACCCTCCGAGCAGACACCAAGCCCGGGAGCTTGTGACATCACCTCTGTGTGCTCTGTCTGACCGCAACTTGGCTGGAGCGGTCAGAGACCCCACCCCCCTCACCCCCCACCCGCCCAACTCCCACCACCACCATCACACCGAATCCCCCTCCCCCTCTTACCTCCCGCCCTCCTCCTCCTCCTCCTGAAGACCCTCTGGAGGAAACACCAGGGGGGGGAGGGCGCCGCATACGTGCACCCACTCTGGGCAGCCTGCCTCTTTATTGCCTGCCTCTCATTTGAGAGGATGGCGCCCGTCTGCCAAGTTTTGACACCGCCACATATGGCCTCCTCCATCAATCGGACTAATCAAGCATCAAGGGGAGGCAGGACCGGCTTAATTGCCAGCCAGATATAGCTGCTCTCACTTGACGTGCAACTGAAATAGAAGCAGGTCTGAGGAGGCTTGACAAGAGATGAATTAATACGCGGCCATTGTTCCATTCGTGGCGGAAAGCGGTCGAAGGTAGTGAAATCGCAAATGTGTACGAAAAAGTCGGCGCGCGCGCCAACGTCGATTCTAGCTCGCGGTGTCGTCATTATTACCGTAAATAGTTGAAATCACTCCGAGGAGGCTTGACAAGAGATGAATTAGTACGCGGCCGTTGTTCCATTCGTGGCGGAAAGCGGTCGAAGGTAGTGAAATCGCAAATGTGTACGAAAAAGTCGGAGCGCGCCAACGTCGATGCTAGCTAGCCGTGTCGTCATTATGACCGTAAATAGTTGAAATCACTCCGAGGAGGCTTGACAAGAGATGAATTAATACGCGGCCATTGTTCCATTCGTGGCGGAAAGTCGAAGGTAGTGAAATCGCAAATGTGTACGAAAAAGTCGGCGCGCGCCAAAGTTGATGCTAGCTAGCGCCTCCGATAAATATAAAATAGTCACATTGGTAGCATCAGTACATTTTATGTCTTCATCTGAGAGTAGCGGGCGGTAGTAGTGAAGGCTGCCAAAAGCAAAGGCTGGGCTGACTGCGGCTAGCGCATTCATACAAAATATTGTAAATAATGTCGCATAATGGCCGCGGGCAGCAAAAAACATGACATCCAGAAATTGGACTATGCAAAGATTTTATAAAATATTGAATGGCGGTGATCCCTTGACTCAGAAGTTCAACAATAATCATATCAAATCAATTTTCTTCATTGGAATGAATTTGAAATAATATTCAGCACGCCACAAAACGTTTTTTTTAAAAGAAATAAAATTGTACTGGATTGTATCAAAATAATCAAAGAGAATGTAAAGAATTAACTGGTAGAACAAAGTTGAATTACTCCACGCACTCTCGAGTTTGTATGTTGGCGATGTGCCTTTAGGGGCGTGGCCTAGTGAGTGGCATCAGAGGTTTCAGTCGACTGGTATCCGTTTTTTTTTTTGTGTGTGTGTTCGTGTGTTTGACTGATTGTCCCGTGTATGTGTGACTAGCGCTCCAATGCCTTAAGTGCATCTTTTTGTTTGTTTGTTGTACGCTTCGTAAGTCAAGCTAGCTAGCACTCGAAATAGTTAGCCAGCATTCCCAAAAAAATGTTCCGACCACAAGATGATCACAGCCCATACCAAGCGCCGAAGCTGATTTGCATCGTATCCGAGCATTGCTAGCATGCGCTCTGATCTTTTTCTCCTCCAAAACTAGCCGCGGTTGAAGTCGATGTTTCCCCCCGCTATTGCAAATATTGCCTTAATATAGCATCATCCGCTCGTTAATAAGGTGCGTTCTATGTGCGCGCTGTTTGCTACCCCTTCCGGTTAGAGGAGGGTTCAGTCAGTTGTCGGAGAGTTTGATTTTCCCATGCAGGCTGCAGCTCTCTGCTCCTCCAGAGTCCTTCAGGCATTTTGTCTGCCTCTCTCAACTTCCTGTACGCCCCCCCCCCCATTCCCCTCTCCATAGCCGCACACCCATCCAGCTAAAACCCCCCCCCCCCCCCACTGGGTTAGCAGCCACGGAATAACTTAGCACACAGAATGAGGAGGCGAGATCAACAACGGTGATCCATTCATCTTGAGTTTCTCCCGTCACTCCCCCCCCCCTTCCGTTTGTAAACACCGAGGGTCCGCGCTCAGAATGGCCTTTTGTCCGCCGTGTACTTTCGCCGTGGCTCCTCTCATTCACTTCAAAGGTAACAAGTGACAGATGTCTGTCTCCGCGCCGCCTTCACTGTACGCCGAGGCGCTGAGATAGCATCTGGCCTGAATGTCAAACTGTGAATGTTGCCCGAGAATGCGCCGGTGCTTATGCCAATCTCATTGTTATTAATGTCAGCCACGCTGCCTACAGAGGTGTTTAAGATACCGCCCGTCGTTTCGCGTCGGGGGAGCGCTCGGGGAGGGCGCCTGTGCAAAAGTGACAATTATTGGAATGAAATATTAATATAGGAACGCGATTTTTTTTTAAAAAAAGGGGAAATTAAATCGCTGATTGGCTGATTGGCTTTAAAAGTCCGTCTTGCGTAGCCTTTCCGAAACTTTGGATCGGACCCGTTTTTATTCGGTTGCCATTTGGCACAGTTGTGCAGTTTTCTGATCAGAAATTCATACCCGTCACCACAAGTGGTTGTTTTTGTATTTTAACATTTAACATTTCGCGTTCAAATTTGGGGCTTGGGTAGCGGTATTTTAGATTCATTGACGGCCCCAGATTGGGCTTAGGTGTGAATGAGTGTATGAATGGTTGTGTGTGTGTGTACATGATTGACTGGTAACAAGTCCATGATCGGCCAGCTGACTAAAACCCGAATGACAAACAAGCATCGATGAAAATGGATTGACTTTGACAGTTGTACAGTTCACCCTCATTTCGTTCTGCCTCCTGTTAATATTTGGGTGTAATTCTACTGTCGACCACTAGAAAGCAGTGCACTTTATTTGAAAGGTATTTCAGCACCGCTTCATTTTTGGTTGAAACTTGTTGAATGTCACATTCTCTTACATCCTGCGTTTTATGCCGACAGAAAGCGACGGCTGCAGGTTCGTTCTATCATGTACATCTTTGGGCAGCATTATTGATGCATATTATAAGATGATCAGTTTGGTTAGTTCTAGTAGATGTGTTCATATTTGTATATCGTGCGGGATACATCGTAATTAGTCAATGTCATCTATTTCGATATCTTTTGGGGGTCTCGGGGAGCAGCCAAATGTGAAATGTGGGTCACAAGCTGAAAAAGTCTCCAAGAATCATGCCCAGCGTGACTACATTTGGCCGCAGGGGCATGACGAGGGGGGGAAGCAAACCCACAGTCGAGCAAGTAAAACAGGAGTTGAGCGGGATTAAAGCGGTTCATTGGAGTTGAAAAAAGGGCCCCAAAAAAAAAAAAAAAAGGTGCTTGCGTTTTTGAGCCGCTAATCACAGCACGGCGCCGTGTTTGTTTAACGTTTTCTCATCGCCGCCGCCGCCTGCTTGCGGTATTTACATGTTTAATTGAGAAGCGTGCTGCCGTTTCTTGCGCCCATCTGCCGAGTCCCTTCCTCTTATCAGCCTCATTCCTCAAACTGACAGCTCTCCCACTCTGCATATCTCGCCTGCGCCGCCGTGCCACTTTTGCGCTAACTCCTCTCGCCCGCCCGCCCGCCTCTCCCTCGTCCCTCCGCGGCCTGTCAGGGCCCCGGATATGAGTAATGACAATGCGTTTTGCCTGAAATCAAACACATAAGTAGTGGGAAATAACCGGAGTGAAGGAAGTACAACACGGAGGCGTCGTGAAAAACTCTCACTTCCCGCGGTCCCTTTTTTTTTTTTTTTTTCCGGGGGCGGGGTTATTATGATTATTCCTCCGCCCTTTTAGCCCACATCTAAATCACCACCTGTCACATGCAACATGTGTGTCATTGTATCCCCATCAGCGTGTTTCATTGTACACACAACCACCTCTGAAGAGCTGCCTCTTATCAGTGGAGTGTCAGAAATCCCCCCCTGCCCCCGCGCCCTCCTCCACCTCCCCCTCTGCCCCCTCCCAGCCGCCTTTTCCTAAATGCTTTTCTATTAAGAGCAATGTTGTGTCCCCGTGATAGCACCAGCTTCTCCACTTCATCATCCATAATCCCAGTAGGCATCAATGGACTCTTTAAGCGACGCCGTCCCACACCAAAGGCTTTGTCGCCGGGCGCAAATGAAAACAAGCGAAAGGAGAGGGACAATCTGAGGAATTCATGCAAAGTGACAGGAAACGGTCCAGTGGGCCCCCCCCCCTCTCGAGTGATCGTGTACATCGAGGCCTTTTGATTTTCTATAGGTGCTGCGACAATTGGCATTGTTATGGTTATTCGTACTCAAACGGTTTGACCGGTTCAATTCATTTTGTTTGGGGGTTTTTTTTTCCCTTTTGTTGTTCTGAACTCCTGCTTCCAAGTACCTCAACTTGCCACGACCCATGTCATGTTGTTGCTTCTTTCGACAGAAAAAGCAGGCACAGTGAAACTCCTCTACAACGAAATCATGTTTGCAGCAAGACATTTTTCACAACAGGGGGTTTTTCACTGTAGCAAATTTGAAAGAGGAAAGTGGGAATGGTGTTAATGCATGAAGATTTTTTCACACTAGGGGGTATTTTCACCCATGTAGATTTCGTTGTAGAGGGGTTTCACTGTATGACTAAGTCAAGTCGTGCGCTCCATTTTGCCAAGCTATTAACAAATGTATTCATGGTCCCGCGCTTCTTGTGCAAATCTCTCATACGAATAATCCTAATAGTGTTAAATCGCAAAGTTATTTTTTTACTTTCGGGGGAGGAAAGCCGCAAAATGCTCAACAAGAGTCGTCGATTTAACCTTTGTGGGGAACCGTAACCTGGATGATTGACAATCTATAAAGACAGTAAAGGGGGGGTAGCTAGCGCATTAGCAGGTTACATTGATATTTTGAAAGTAAGTTTTACAAAAAAAAAAGAAGAACAAATCGGCATTTATGCTCAGAAAATACAATTTTATATTATGATGGATTAAGTCTCTGCAAAATTAGGCATCACTCCAACCGACGGATCAGAATCGGTCGATATTTGACATGTTTATGCAAAATTGGTGATCAGTTGTGACGTCATGATCTACCGATCCATCAATAATGTCACACGATTGTTAATAAACCGAGGCTTCTCAGCATTTTTTTTCCATTATTTGTAATTTATTTTTTTTTTTCATTTTCAATGTATTGAATGTTTCGCAATATTTTGGGGAGATTTGGGGGAGGTTAATCGTCATTATTTTTTCCACACTGCATTACAATGGGAATCAACTATATACAAATTTGGGCTAATCGTTGACTGTTCTGGTCCCAGTCCTCTGCGAATAGTGAGGGGGGGTCGACTGTACAATCTTTTTGTTTTGGGGCGGGGGGGGGGGGGTTTTTTATAAAGTGGCCAATTGGCGATCGCCCCCAAGATGCTCATCGTGTCAAGCCTAATCAGTTCAGGAACGTGCAATGGAATTTTGTAGAACGCCGCCGCATCGCACAGTTTCAAATATTTTGCCCAATGATGAGGACGGGCATTCTCCGCGCGCCATCTTTCTCTTTTCACCCGGCCGGTCGAGGCAGATGGCCGCCATCCGCCGGTTCAGTTAGAGTGGAACCTTCATACCCTTTCGTGCGATTTGACGCTCTATAAATAACGCGCCTTGAATATCACAGAACATATGTAGGGCATTAGAGTAGAATGATTTATTTACGCTAACTGAACACCATGACAGATAAAAACAATGTTAAAAGCACTGGAGGTTGACAAGTGCGCTCTCTCTCGCTCTCTTTCGCTCTCTCTGTCTGTCTCTCACACACACACTCACACACAAATCGAGAGATGAAATTTTCATCCGCGTTCCAAGCGAACTTTCAGCAGCTCTACCAAAAAAGTCGAAAATGATGTTTCCGCCCTCCCCCGGCATGCCGGGAGTCCCGCTGGGAGCGTGAATGTGATCAGCAGCATCCCCACCACGTCTCCTCATTATTGAGTAAATAGGTTTGGGCATGTCCTCAGTAAACAAAGCCAAGACTGACAGTTAAGGGAGTGAGGGGAGTCGGAGGCAGCCCGGTTCCCAATTAGAGTCGCCTCAGGCAAAACTTTAAAGAGGAGATCAATCCTACAGATCGCTAAACTGATCCTGTCACAGGCTGGGGATATTTAAACCGTGGCGCGGAGCGCAGCGATGCCGGGCACTCTCCTCCGTACACTTGCAAGCGCGCGCGCTAATGACTTGGGGGTAGGCTCTCTCACCAGGACGCGCACCCCAACCGCGCGGCGGGCTGTGATTGACGGCTGAAATCGGACCTCAGCTGCAGTTCTCGACGCAGTAGGGGCCAGATGGGGGGAAATAGTGATTTACGCCCCCCCCCTCTCATCACCCCCCCCCCTCTTCCTATTCCTTTTTTAGTATGCAGCTCCTCAACTCACATATATTCCCTAATTGTCTCCCTCACTTACCTGTGAGCCTCTCTCCCATCAAAGATGCAGAGTGCATTTCAAATTAACCCGAGAAATTTTGATTTATCCCCCCCCCGCCCCCCGACTTATTGAAATGCCGCGTTGGAAAAGTTCCGCCGCCGGCCTACGTGTGATTTTTTAATCACCTGGTCAAAGCGCGACATCCCGCTAAAGCGGCAGAATATCACATGCGCGCCGACGAGCGCAAGGGCTAGCGCGCGCAAGCTAGCTAGCGGGAGGAATCGAGCATTTAAATGAGGGGGAACGATGCATTATGGATATCAGCCGGCTTCCCGCGCGCGCAAATTAATCATGATCATAAAAAGGCAAAAGACAAAACAGGCGCGCGCCGCTAAATTGCCGCCATCTGAGCGCGGCAACGTTTTTTTTCTTTTCTTTTTTTCGTGACGCCGACGATAAAGACAATCTTCAAAAGGTTCTCGGTTTCGCTCGCGCGCGCGCGCCTCTTATTGGGACTCATTGGCGTTCACTTTTATTTGCGGATTATTGCAAATCCCCCCCCCCCCCCCGACCCCCCCGTACAAATCATATCATGAAATCATGTAGCTGAGACATTGGATGTGTTCTGCTAATGCTCAAGGAAGATCCCCTGAGGGAGCCATCGAGTGGAAGGCGAAGGAAGGAGAGAGGCGGCTGGCTGGAAGGGTGAGAAACGGAGGGGGAAGCGCCGGTTTGCGGGACGCGGCGGCGGCGGCAACAGGAAGCGGGGCGCAAGGGGGGGAGGGGCGAGGGGAGGGCGGCGGCAGTCAAGCTGCACTTTATCCTGACAGATCTCCTTTACACACTAATTTCCTTGTTAAAGAAGAGAAAATGGCACTCAATCCGGAGAAATCCCCTTCTCCTGGAGCACAGGGCTGTCAGCCCGAGAGATGAGTGGCTACAAGGCCCCGGCCCCGGCCCCGCCTTTCTCCCCCCCCCCCCCCCGCCTCCTCCGCCGAGCCCCACGGCGGCAAGCCGCTCTCCCATCCTCCTCGCCGGCGTAATTAATACGCCATCAGAATATAACGAAGCGTTACGCCGCCGTACATGAATTCCGGCCGACGTGCCGCCCGACAGCAGTCATTTAGGCAACTCGCCGGAAAATCAAAAACGTGAGGCCCATTGATTTTTTCATCATGTCGTCTCCGTCGCAAATGGCAAACAAATCACGGCGCAAACATTTCACGCTCGCTGGCTGCGTAAAAACACCCCGGCGACGAGGTGGGATTCATCATCGGGAAATTTAGGGAATTCTCTAAAGTGTCTTAGGAGGGATTTGTGAGGGGGGGCAAAAGGCGCACAAAAAAAACAAAAACCGCCAAAAAGACTTTTTTTTTTTTTTTTAAATCAGCCGCTCAATCTGTATGTTTCTCTTCTCGGCAGATTACAATTCGGGGTTTGGCTCAGACAAGTCGTAGGGGGGGGGGGGGTCGTGTCAGGACTACTTTTGAGAAATCTCGGTAACAATTCAGAGGCGATCGATAAGGAGTGACAGTTTATTCCGAGGCTTAGCATAGCGATTGCCGAGCGAGCGAGGCATCCAGTCCAGAGGAATGAATGTGTTGTGTATTTGATTTTCACATTAAATTTATTACCGCCGCCCTGCCCCCGCCTCCCCCCTTCCCCGCTGCCCTTTCGCTCTCTTTTTTTTTTTTTTTTTGGGACTCGCCTTCTCACTTCCTACAGCCGCCCGTCTCCGCTTCCCCTCTCTTGTCACTCAGTCGTAAACGTCCGGGCAATCTTTCGTTTCGTGTGATTTCCATGTCCTCACTTTTCATCCGCTTTTCTGATTGCTTCACACCCCCGTTGTCGGCGCCGCTCGCCGCTGACCCTCGTGAGATGACGGGGAGGGGCGGAGGATGCGGGGTGGGGTTTTTAGGAGGGGGGGGGGCGGGGGTGCGGAAGGGGATTACGGAACGTCTCTTTGGTTGGCGGAGTGCCGCGCGCCCTTTGTAACACTTCATCATATCGGCTGAGGACAGAATGGAGTTGAGAAACATTTTCTTACAAAATGGTGCTTTGGCGCACCGTCGTATGGTAAATCTATTACCACTCTGTCAAGGGAAACCACTTGAGGGTTCTCTCAGGCAAGCGCCAGGCAAAGTGGGAAAGTGCAACCCTGCTTTCTCTTGTTAAAGTGTTTTCCGGACCCCCCCCCCACCCCCCTTTCTGGATTTAAGGGTCATTGAGGAAGCCAATCGGAGGGGGCCGGCCAGTCAGGGAGCCAACGGTGCGAACAGGACACAAGCCAGCTGATGAAATTCATCCATACTTCTCACTTATGATGACATGATTGATTTTCCCTCAGAGTGCTCAAATGTAGGATTGTCTTCCCAGACCCCCCCCACCCCCCTAGACCCCCCCACCCCCATCCCCAGCACCCCTCATCTCCTCTCGCATCCCTCGCCTCAATCTAACCCGCCCACCCGCACGTCCATCCGAGCGCCACGCCGGCAGCTAATGGATAAAGCCTCTGTCCGTCTGGGCCCGGCGGCGCGCAGTTGACGAGTGGAAGAACAACTGCGGCGAATGAAGGGTGAAATCTGAGAGTGCAATTTTCCGTCTGTCAATCTCGCCCGTCAGGAGAACAAGTTGACCACCAATCAGCTGAGTCGATTCGGGGCTGTCGGCCTGAGTGACAGCCGTCGCGTCGCCGCATTAACACGGCCATGAGAGACGCACGCGGACAGGAAGGCGGTGGGGTGTGGGGGGGGGGGGGGGGGGGGGTGCGGGGGGGGTGTCGGGGTGAACGTTCACGCTGCGCCTCGCTCATTCGATTTGGAGATGCGAGTCGCATTTTTTCCGCCTTAACAAATGAACAAACTGACAGGTTAATGCATAACATATCACTCCATAATTCATGCCGGCGAAATCCCGGAGCCTCCTATCATCCGCTAGGCGCTCCCCCCCCCCCCCCAAAAAATAAAAAAAATACAACCAATTAAACAATATTTAATAATTAAAGGTAGAAAGTGAAGGAGAAACACACGCCTTAAAAAACTCTTGCTGCCAGTCAATTACGATAAAACTTTAATGAGGCTGGATAGAGAGCCATAAAAACTGATAGCCCCCCACCCCCCCACCCCCACCCCACCCCCTCCGCCATGAATTATAGATCCATATCGATTTTGGTTTTTCTTTGCTATAAGAATTGCAGGTAATCGTATGTTACCGCATGTAAAGTGCACTTCCCTGGCAAAGATAAATATGAACTATCAAATATATATGAGGGGCGCGTGTGCATTTATGACCGGGCTCATGTTGGAAATGAACCGGTGGCCGGGGTTAGGGGAGTGGGGGGAGGGGGGATTCCGCTGGGAACGGAAGAAGGGTGCCCACGTCTGACAGGAAGAAGAGACCCTTAGCGGCGCGGCCTTGATATGTTACCTAGTTAGCGTCACGGAGAGAGGAATAAATAGTTCTTTATTATTTGTGGTCGCCATCATGTCTCTCCTAATAGACAGGCCATAGTGAGTTTAAACCGCATTATCCTCGGCGAGAGCGTCGCAATTACTCTTGAGAGCCGCCTCTGATGTGTGGATAAGGCGGGTCGCCGCTGTCTTAATGAACACAAACAATGTGAAATGGGGGTAAAGGAGCGGTGGGGGGCGATAACGGCAAAAGGGAGGCCTCGCTTTAATAGACACGGCGCTAAGTTGTTTGCGATGATCTACGGCTAGCTTGAAAAGCGCCAACGTCGGACATCTTTCTCCATGATCCCATTACCCGATCAATCCGACGTTTTTTTTTTGGGGGGGCGCTCAGTGGCCTTCAAATCGCATTTGCCGCACGCTTGTGTGTGTGTGTGTGTGTTGTGGCCGTCATTGTCACCACATCCCGCCTTGTTGGACACCGGCGAAAAGGTCAAAGGGCGCCTCGGCGTGACATCCAGGGAGAGCGGCGAGGGGAGGGAGGGGAGAGCTAGCTAGCAAGCGAGCGACGGCTGGGTGCTAGGTTAATTGATAAACTGCCGCTCCACTTCATTAGTCAGACAGAGCGGGCTTAACGAAGGAACACAGGGAGCGTGTCACTCGGAATATGTTAATCATGAGCGGCCATGATGGGGATTCCTTCCCCTTCACCTGCAAGGGTCGTGCCGGGGCTGTTTATTTATCGGCGATACACACGCATAAAATTTTTTTTTTTAAAAGACCGGTAGACGCAAAGAGCTGTTAGAGGTGTTATTGAATACATACCTGTCAACTCATACGGTTTAGCCATAGTTCATACGGATTTTGTGGTGAATCTTACGTATATGGCCGTATCGCACAAATCGTACGGATTCTGAAAATTTCCGTTGTTTAAAATTTTTTATTTTTTATTTTTTTTTGGCCGATGGGTCAGCATTTGGAGTCGGTGGAAAAAGTAACGCAGGAATACAACTCTGAACACAGTAATGCCACTAAGTAAAATGATGAGTAGACATTAACCAGACATTGTATTATGGAGATCGACAAAAAATATCATTGAAAATGTCGTGGTTTTTTTTTTTTTTTTCTGCCGTTATTTTGACATATAAAATGCTTTGGTATGTTATAAGGATTTTTTTGCTCTTTATAAGGATTTTTTTTGGGTAGCTTATACAGGTTGGCGCTCCGATAAGTTGACAGGTATGTGAATATAAATACGTCATGCCCATGTCAAAAAAAAAAAATCATTTGGCCTTTTCGGTAATACGGCGGCGGGCAGGTGAGCCGCGATGTACTCGACGTACGTGGCGGAGGTGAGGGCGCCGGCGGAGGGGAGCTTTTTTTTATTTATTTTATTTTTTTTATTGTTGCTCGGCCCTTCCGCTTAAGCGCACATGGCTGGGAGGAAGCCGGGACCTCCAGCTCTGACCTCTGCGCATGTATATTTAATAGGCCATCAGTTGGCCCGGGCAGCGCTCTGATCAGGATTCAGAGGGGGGGGGCTTTGAACACCCCTGTGTATTCCTGAGCGTGCAGCCTCAAGCTGCTCTCCCCCCCAGCTGTGTCAATCCGACAGCACTGTTACAGGCACCCAGACAACGGCGGCGGGGCTCTCCAACCGCTCGCTCCTAATGACTACGGCGGGCGAGAAGAAGAAGAAATGGGGATGGCGAGGGGGGGGGGGGGTAGAAAAAAAAAAAAAAAGCAAAACAAACAATAACATTTGGCGCGTGGAGCTTTGCTACCATCTAATGAGAGCTTTTAAAAGCTGAAATATTGCACCAGCTGATCTGGCGGGGAGTTACATCAGCGGCGCCATCTCGCATCTTGTGTTCCTCCTTAATAATAACAAAAAAGGCAATCACACGCTGAGTGCGCAAGCACGCGCGGCGCCCTGTAACGACTGCGGCGACAAGATGGCAAACGGGGGGAGGTTGAAGCGCCACCCGTGCGTCTTTTCTTCTAACAAGGTATCACTGCGCCTTGAATCAAGACGGCTCTCTCGCTCTCTCTCTCTCTCTCTTTCTGAGTGTGTGTGTGTGTGTGTGTGTGTGTGTGTGTGTGTGTGTGTGAGAGCGAGGGCAGCTTAACGAGGGTGGTTCATTTGACAGGCAATTAGTTTGTGGAGCCGCTATTGACAGGCCCCGCGCTTGTGTTTGTTCAACAGCTCTGGGTGAGTTCCACGCTCCCCGGGCTACGTGACAAAGCACCTCCGACAGGGAGCTCCTGATCTCCGCCGAGGCTCGGAGGCAGCCTCGCGATAGGAGAGAGAGAGAGCACAGGAGGGGGGCAGAGGGGTGGGGGGGTGGGTGGGGGGGGGTGGGGATCCAGCACCCACAAGGGTCTATTAGGGCGGTTTTGTTGCAAGTTCATGTCGCTACAACACACTTCTTGTGTTGTATTTCGAAAAAGGGGGCGGGGGGGTGGGGGGGGGGGGGTAGCCGAGCAATGATGTTGTCATTTGTTGTGTGATTGCAAGGGGATAGGGGAGACTAATCTTTGCAGATGCACGCACGTACAACGCGAGGGGGTGGGGGGTGGGGGTGAGGGGTGATGCAGGAGAAGCGAAATTTAACAAGATCCAAACACTCTTTTATCCTGGCAAATCCCGTATTCTAATGCAAAGGCCCATCCCCTCTTTTAGTCGCGAGCGTTTGGTTTGTAGAGCCGCAGCGGCGATCAATATCATTATTTTCACAGCGGATCGAAGCGCCTTCACCGAGTTAATGGGGGATTGAGGTGGTAAACGTTTACCCTCTCACTGTCAGCAGAGCACTGGTCCATAGTGGGCCCAGATGACAGCGCCCGGGGGGGTCGGGGGTGTGGGGGGGGGGGGGGGGGTGGACACACTGTGTGGAGATGTCGTGCAGGCTCGCATGGACTGTCAAGCGCCCGCCATGCCCGCCCCCCCCCCCCCACCGCCCTCCCGGATGGCCCGACATATCAGCCACTCGAGTCGGATCGGCGACGGCGGGCGGCGGCCCGGCCGAGTCTGTCTGCCGCCGACGCTAGCGGCAAACGGGAAATGTTCCCGAGACTTATTTCGTCCCCGCTTCGTCGTCGTCGGATTCTGTTGACTTGGTCGCTTGAGGCATTCCAGACCTGCGCCAATGCAGGTCAACTTGCGCCGCTCACCTAAAGCGTTGCTTTTAGAAATTATGAGTTGCTTTGTTTTGATTGATCGGTCCATCGAATAATGTCATGTGATAGATATCGAAGGACATGCGGTTAGGCTCCACAGATTTATGCGTCATAAATTACGAGACCGGGTGTTACTTGTGTAAACAACTGCTGTAAATGGTTAGAGTACATCGGAGTCAATATAATCGGTTGAATGATTATATCGACGTGTGTTTGAAGTGACATCATCGGCAAAGGCCCTGCTAAAAACGCTTTCACTTCAAACAAAAACAAACCCAAAAAAAAGGCAACGGAAAAGAGGAAGACTATTTCGTGGACTCTTTCCAAAAGCGGTATAAATAGACGAAAAACTAGCTTGCGCGATTGGCGATCATCCGAAAGATTACATCCGCAAGTTTTGTTGTTTTTTTTTTTTGCTGAAGTTTTATACACAACGTTACACGGGATCGCCAAAGACAAAATTCCCACGCACTCGGGATGAGCGAAATCAAAACAAAACACGGCTTTCATGTGGTTGCTGGCTTCCCCCAAATTATCGGGGGGGGGGGCAACAGACTGCGCTCATGTGTAACTCGTTCCCTCCACGGGGAGTTTGTGTCCCACAATTGTAAACACACCCACAGTGTTTGAAAGAGCGTTCAGTGTGTGACTCAAAAGGGGGCGGGAATGGGAATTGGGGGGGGGGGGGGGGTCATAGCAAACGGCGTGGCAAAATGTCCTCACTTAACACTCGCAATGACATCACTTGGAGCTTCCTTTTTTGCGCCGTTGTGAAAAACCACCATCAGAGCTCGCTAAAGTGCCAAAGGCTCGATGAAATAGGGCCCTTTACACCTGTCGCCAACTGCGCCGCAATCTTGGTCGATTTTCGGAAAGGGTGGTAGTAAATCGGGCCGTTACCCGCGTTGTAGCGTTTCAACATACTTCCTTGTCACAATGTACCGCTTTCCTGTTTGCCAAGATTTTGTCTCCGCAGTTCCGAAAGGATTTACGATGCTGACGGTTTGAGCCTGGAATGAATTAATTCACTTTACATTGTTTCCAACGAGGGGGGGAAAAAAAAAATAGTTTTTATGATGACAACATTTTGGGAAGCGTCACAAAATGGATTGTTTGGAGGTTCAACAGGTGACGAATGAGCTGATTTCACAACGCAAAGTGCTTTTGACGCACCTGGACTGTACCCGATTTGATTAGTACATTAGCATAGGTTAGCAACAGGCTACGTCATTGCCACAGGATCCCAACTCGTAGCTTGCCGCTGAAAGCGACAACGAGCTCATCAGATTGTCAATCATTGTTTTTTAGTTGGAGCCAAATGCTAACAGGCTGTCTCGCTAAGACCCTCCGAACCCTAACCCTCCGCTTAGCCATCTCCGGCCAGCATCGCAATCCATCAGCAATGAGCTGATTTTCACAACGCAAAGTGCTTTTGACGCACCTTGACTGTAACCGATTTGATTACAACGTTAGCATATGTTAGCAACAGGCTTCGTCATTGCCACAGGAACCCAACTCATAGCTTGCCGCTTAAAGCAACAACTAGCTCATCAGATTGTCAATCATTGTTTTTAGTTTGACTGTAACTGATTTGATTGCAACGTTAGCATATGTTAGCAACAGGCTACGTCATTGCCACAGGAACCGAACTCGTAGCGTGCCGCTGAAACAACGACCAGCTCATCAGATTGTCAATCATTGTTTTTTAGTTTGAGCCAAATGCTAACAAGCTGTGCTCGCCAAGCTCCGCGCGGGATACTTCCGACGATCCGCCATCTCCGGCTAGCATCGCAATCCATCAGCAATGGTCGGCAACGTCCTCTGACGCGCGGCACCGGCGCAAGACAATATTTCGCTCGTCGCTCGCCGCCGACTCCACTACGGATCAGCTGCTCGGTCGGCTGTTTTTTCGAGCAACGACGACGCCCGCTGCAGCTGGCGTCGGCAAAACAACTCCTCTGCTACGGCAGCATATGCTAAATAGCTCTTCAAGTGCGCAGATGCGTGGCCGTAAAATACTTCCCCTGTCTGCGTATCTGCATCTCCCAGATGGGTCCCAAGCTGTGCCAAACCGCATCTCATCAGCTGCTGTGAACTATGGCGTCACATGACCGCCGCAGATATGCGCGCCGCTATTCTGTGGCGTCTTGGCAGCGCACCCTCGGGCCGTGCATCATTGGCAGTGGCGGATGGTCAGGGCAAGGAAGGGCCGCCTTTGCTGGCCAAAACACGATCCCAAGCGCTGACCTGCGTAATCGACAGCCCTCTTAAAAGGTTTATGATTGCTTAGAGTTGCCATGAGGTGGTGGCAAATCGCTACTTTTGTCCAAATGTAGCAAGCTGACAAGCGGCTGTGTTTTTTTGTGGAATTTTTAAAAAATGGCGGGCGGGGGGAGAAACCCGTGGAATGACTATTAAAAAATGCATCTGAAATCCTCAAAAATAAATAAATCCACCCCAAAAAAAATGAAAATGTCACATGACCAATCGGAGACGAGTCAAGTAGAAGACCAAGCACAAGAGTTGACGAGAGCGAAATGACCGTTTTACTCGAATTTGAAGGTGTTTTTTGGACAGATTTTCTCTCATACCAAAATATTCCCCAAAAAAGCCTTTTTCCCCTCAACACGCACAAAAAAAAAAATCTATTTCTCCGCAACCCATCATCCAATTTTCTAAATTATTTGTGCGTTGGACTCAGGTTGACGGGGCTGTTCCAACTAGCCCCCGCATATGAGAAATCTTGTCCCATTGCTACGAAATGAACTTCCTAAACTCATTTCAACATTGTTCCTGGGGACCAATGAAATTGTTTGCGTGTATTCTCAGCAGTCTCTCTCTTCATTTTTTTAGCATTAGCATTTAGCTTCCACTCCTCTTTTTTTTTTTTTTTTGGGCCAATCAGATTTCGGCCCCCCTGAGTCGTCATGTCGGACTAATCCGCCCAGGGCCTTCAAAATCATTCCACTTATATGAGCAACGAGACTTTTTCTTCAACCAAGCAGCCTTGACATCGGTGATTTCCGGTCCTCTGAATGGGTGGTCAGAGCAAAACTTTGTTTTCGCCAAATTTGGTGATGAGCAAAACCGTCATGATTGTCATGCATTTAATAGTCCGCATCTGTGCTGAGGATGACGTATTTCGTTTACTTCTGAAAAGCTTTGGTCGTGCTGTAAGAGAAATCTTGATTCGGAAGCGCTCTAGGTGAAGTTTCTTGGCACTGTAGCATCTTTTTGTATTGCTGATTTTTCATATTGATGGTATTTGAATTGATTTGTACAAATGGCGGATGAAGTCGGGAAGTCCCCACAAGGGCCCAAATGTGTAACCCACTATTGATCATCGGGAGTTACAATGTTGAGTAAGTAGCCTAGCTCATAAGTGTTCTCCGGACAATTTTTTTTTTCGCCCCCACACACACACACACACAGTTTGGGGGGGGGGCTAATCAGGCGAGCAGATTTGTGTTTGCACAAGGGTGTGACACAGCACTGAGAGATTTCATGGGACCTTGGTCCATGACTCAATGACTTATTGGTTTCCGCCCTATTTTAATCGCCGCGGGACTCGGGCCAAAAAGAATCTCGGAGGATTCCGGAGAGCTCTTTTCCCTCCACCGTTCAGCAGAATGGAATTTGCTCCGCAAGCGGGCCTCACGTCATCCAAGGCGTCCTTCACAGTTTTTTTTTTTTTTTTTTCGGGGGCCCTAATTCAAACCACATGCCGGCCGACGTCCGGTTTGCGGACCTCTGCGGGAGGAAGGACGCGCTTTCCCATTGGCTGCTCGGGGATGGGAACCAGGGGTGTGTTGGTGGAGAAAGATAACAAACACATCCAAGTAGGAGCCACAACATCGTGCCAAAGCGCCCGCGTGCGCACACGCACACAAACGCGCATTCGCATGCATAAATATACACCAACATGTTTGGACACGCCGACGTACGCAAACATACACGCGCGTACACAAATAGGCGACATCGGGCTATTTGCTTGGCATGATGTTGGAACGAGCGGCAGCCTCGGCGTTGTTGCCGCTTATTCTTCATTGACAAGCACGGATGATCTATTTTTTTTTTCCCCCATCCCCTCCCCTCCTCTCGCCGTTCCCAACTGACTTTGCGGCGCTGAACTCCATTTATGAATTATCTGGCACATTTCTCGCAATTTTTACTTATTTATTTATTTATTTATTTTTTGACAGCTGTACTCAGAGGAAATTTCAAGGCACCTTTCCGGTGACATGTAGAAATATCAACATTGGAATAAATTGCCGATTTGGATCTCCTTTACACGGATGCTCTCCAGCAAGTGTGTGTGTGTGTGTGTGTGTGTGTGTGTGCGTTTGAGTGAGTGAAGGCGATGGGAATGGGTTTGTTTCATTGTGTTACCGCGGTCTTATCCCCCCGAGCCCGCAGGCAGAAATCTGTATGCAGCATTTCATTAGGCGCGAGCTCCAGTGAGTGACATGTGAAGCGCACCTCGCCGTCGACCTGATGAAGTTTACTTCTCTCAAACGACAAAAAGCCACTTTGTAGACTAGCCCCTTTTACCCCCCCCCCCCACCCTTCTCCCTCTCCACACTCACACATAGTAGAAGGGGGGGGGCAGGATGATGACGGCGGCGCAATAATAAAAGAATCATGACTGTTGTTTCGCAGCGTGACAGGCCGATGTGTAAACAAATATTTCCACTCGCAGGAAAAATGTACGCTTCACAGCCTTTTCTCCTCTCCAAAGCGGATGCGGCTCGATAGAAGTGTGACACCGTTCAAAATAACAATCACCGCCGTTTGAAAACCTGCTTGACAAGAAGCAGCAAGAGAGGCCGCCCACCCCCCCCAAAAAATAACAATAAAAGCAACTTGAAACATTTGTCACCTGCAAAGTCGCCGAGTTGAACTGCTCCCACGTTAAATAGTCCGAGAGGGGGAACGCGAGGTCTCATCCGGATTCAGAATGATTTCCGCGCCCAAGGGAGCGACGTGCATAAAGATCTCGCATGAGGTCATGAGAAGTTACAACCTGAGCGCCTGAACATGTTAAATGGGATTTTCCATGTTTCGACTGAAATTGCTGCCAAATGCGCAATCTGGATCGGATCGGAATGAAACTCGGTGTGACATCACGGCTTCGACTTATGGCCTATAAAACATACACGCTGACCCCTGGCCCCACTTTTTATTCTGTTTTTTTTTCTCATGGAACCCCCAAAGACAGATAATTATCCCCATCGGAGATGCAGCGGTACCTTGCAGAGTTCGATTCATACCGTGACGTGGCCGTTGAAATGTTTTGGGGGGTTTTAAACACACATTTTTCGTGATGGTTTTGATGAAAATGAACTGCTTTTATAAATTTTAATTGTACCAAAAGTCGCTCGCTTGCGGTGTAGTTTGTGCCTTAATTAGCGAAGCCCACGTTTCCAAACAAACATGGTGACGCGGCATTTCGCTGTGATGCTGCACGCAAATGGAATAAGTTGCCGACAAAAGTGAAGTCATCGCCGAGGATGAATATCCCTCAAATCCACGTTAAAACGATGCTCTGATTAACATTCCATGAGACCTTTTAAGCATTTTTGAAATCGATTTCACTGGACAGTATTGTCGTAATTTCAGAAAAGCTACTTTTTATTTCTTTTGTTTTAAATGTCTTTAAATATTTTTGTTTGCAAATGCCTTTAAATGCTGTCAGCTTTCAATTGCTTTTAAGAGTCGTGTGAAGCGCATTGAGGCGCCCTTATGAAATTTGCTGTATAAATAAATTCGTCTTAAATGGGTGTGGCCTAACGAGTGACATCATGAGCTGCAATCGGCCAGGTTGGCCCTTTCCCACAGCTCGGCGTGAGCGTCGGCTCCATGCTCTTTGAGAGTGCTTTCATTATGGGTTTTTTTTGGGGGGGGGTTTGTTTGTAACGATTTTGCACTCAGTACAAAATCCGAGTTAATTTGTCACCGGCTTTGGACGGACAGCGGCACGGCAAACGAGGTCATCAAACACGCGCCGCGTTGTTCTTCTCATTCACGGTTGACAAGGCAAAGTCGCGCTTCCCCCAGCCCGCCCCCGTTCAAAATGGACTGCCGTCACCGTGGCGCTAAAGCGCTGACGAATACGCCGCCGCCGCCGTACACCGGGGTCAATGTCAAGCATCCATAACACTCAGCCCTTGTCGTCTTCAAGCCGCCGCCGCTGCTGCCGCCGCCGCCGTTACGTATGAGGGACTCCCGCCTATCCGTCTCACTCGGTTTAGCTGCGGTAGCTGCCATGTTGTCCGCGCGCTTGAAAGATCACCTTTCTGGGTGACCCGCCCCCCCCTATCATTTTAAGGAAGCTGAGAAATGGCTTCCCCATGTGAGGGTCCATAGGTACCCACCCCCCCCCCACCCCCATCCTCTCCAAGAAGGACCCGGTGACCCCCGCACCAAAGCCAACCTCCCTGACCCCTGTGTGCTACTTTCTCCGGCACAAAACACAAGCAAATCTTATCACGCGCTCGGTGGCTGGAAGGAGGTGTCGTGTCGGGAGTGGGGGGGGGGGGGGGGCTCTATCAACGTGGCGCTTTGACAATCATCTATCCGCATGACCCGCGCTTTCTCCGACAGGGTCTGCTTGACACCTACAAGGCGGAGGTGAGCCCCCCACCCCCCTCACTCCCCCCCCCCCGCCTCTCCGCTCACCGTTGTCCTAACCCTTATCTCCTCTGCTCTCCATCTCGCCCCTCCACTCCTCTTGTGTGCACAACTTAATAAGCAAGCAAGGGCTAGATTGCCATTATGGAAACCCTGGAAAATAGCCCGGACATTTCCCCCCGCCGTATCTGCCATCTCCATCTGGAGAAGGCGCGCTCTTGCTGCCCCCCTCGTCCAATCTGTGCGTGAGTGTGTGTGTGCGTTTTGTGTGGGGGGGGGGGGGGGGAGTCTATGCTGCAGTGATGGCTTTCACTCTCCACTGGCTACAATGAGATTGGCCCACCAGGGTTGACTCTATTCGAATCGACAAGCCATTTCAATAACGTAACAAAACAGAACAGAGCTGTGATGTTGAATAAAACATTTTGGAGGAGAGCCCGAGGGGGGGGGGGTGCACGAGAGGCAGTGAGGGGCTCCCAACACTTAAGAGGAAACATCTCCATATGATACGAAAATGATGGCATGGGCATGTGATGTGATGTGATATTATTACGCAAAAGGACAGTTAGCCTAGCTAGAGGTGACACTTTGCTAGCATGTGCCGCCCGGAACCTCGGAAGTCCAACATATTTTCCCCGGAGGAAATAACTGAACTAGAAATACTCTGTCCAGTTAGCCGATGTTGCCAAGCCTCACTTTTTGTAAAAAAAAAAAAAATACCGAATGAAAATATCCGATTGTTTTAACAAAGACGGAAAGGCAAGAAACATTAGCATGCTACCTTTCCCGCTTTTTTTTTGTTGCTAGAACGAAAAGCTAAGTTCATGATCGCATCCCTGGCCCTCTCAAAAGTACTTCCCCTGAGCGAAATCTTCTTTCTGGCTTACGGAACGACCCCAGAACTACATTTTAGGCAACCGTTTCGTTTGAAATTGTCTTCACATTCGAAAATGTTGGTCCAGTTCCGAATTGAATGGCTTTAGAGGACGTTCAGTTTTGGCACCATTACAGAACTCGCCCTAAAGATTCTCGGCTCCCTTGATATCCAGATAAACGACCCCCAAGCACTCCTTTTGCGGCAATATTCGAACTACGGTCGGTGTGACCTCCCGTGTGCCGTAATTTGCTCTGCGTATGAATTCTTGTGCTTCGACTTCAGAGGCAGATTTTATTTTCCCCTCTCAAAATAATCATTCCAAATTGTCGGACTTTTGGGGGATGTCCAACTTGGGCACTTCCACACTGCGGGCCCTGCTCAAGATTACACCGAGGTCAGGACGTCACTAATCCCCTGACGTTATTAGTCAAAACAAAAGCCGACAGCTTTGCGCCACGCACCTCCTCGTCATGCATGCGCATCGGCTCCGAACATAATACGCTGTGACTTAAAGCATACAACGAGAAAAGAAAATAAATACGTGAAGAGCAGCGGGGGAGGGGGCGGGGGGGGGGGGGTGGACGGGCGGTGGATTCGGACCAGGCCGCCGCCGACCGATGTCATCACCGCCCCCCCCCCTCCGCCCCCGCCCCCTCCCCAACGGGCAAAAAAAGGGGCTCAATGATTACGGAGGCTCAGCTTCCCTCTAAGAAAGCAAACCGGAGCCGCAGTCCAAACAAGAGTGAGCCGGCAGCCAGGAGAACGGCCGACTGCCGCACCAGGCGGCTCGGGTTCACCCGCCGCCTCCGACCCGGCTGGCCCCCGGGCCCGCATTAGTCCCCCCCTGGCCCAGCCTCTCCAGGACAAACAAACAAGCAGCACTTACGCAGTCGGGGACGGTCGGCGAGGCGGCGTGAGCCGGTGCCACCAGCGCTGTACGGACGGGAATTTGACCCAATTGGATTTGCTTTATCGCCCCGTGTAATGACTCCCAGCCTGGCTGCCCCCCCCCCGCCCCCCCCCAAAAAAAACGACAACTTGCTATTCTGACTCTGGCCCGAAATGGGGGTTACTCACCCCCTGCCCCCGCCTTCCCCAAAAAACAGATGGAGAGGCATCTCAAAAATGTTCTCCGCCTCTGGGGACATGTGGTTTTCCCCATCATTATATAACTGTAAACTCCTGGATGTCAGAGATTGGGGATAATAACTTTCAGATGTCCACGCCGGGACCTGCTGGATGGGAACAGTTACTTGGCGCAGGGGAGGAAGTCCGAGAGATTAGGACTAAGATGTGACAGGAATAAAAAGGGGATCGGGACTGGAAGCGAACGGGGGTCGTCGCCTCGGTCGGTTCCGAGCGCGACTTTTGCGCCGCTAATGGCGACGCGCTGGGTGGTACGGGCGGGCGGGGTGTGCGTCATTCGGGTCAACGGTACCGCGCGGGATCTTTAGCATGGGCGCGCTAATTCTCCTCCCGTAATTGAGTCCTTATAGAAGTGTCATCCTGTAAAACCTTTTTTTTTTTTTTTTAGTGCTTGATCTCACGTGGCGGGGCTCGCCTCATCGCTCGCGGTTCAATGTTTGCTCACTCACACTCGACACCCCCTTCCACCTTGTCGAACGAAATGACACATTTCCTCTCCCTTTCGCTATTTCAACACCGTGGCTCGGCAGTAAAAAAAATGTTTTTTTTTTCCTTCTTTTTCATTTCTTCTCCCTCCTCTTTTTTTTTTTTTTGTTGCTTTAATGCATCGACCGCAATGCTGAACAAGCAGAGGAGGTTTTTTTATTTTATTTATTTTTTTTTTTTATTGTAAATCAATAGTGATCGATTAGCAGCCTGGGTGTTGAATATGGATCAATATCACGGCCGGGCTGTTGGAGGAGATCTGATTTCAATTGGCAAGAGAAGCCCGCAGCAGGTTTCCATCAAGCGGTAATTCAAGACATGGGAACATAAGTCAGATGGATTGATATAGACTAGCCAGGACCTTTCTTGCCACTGAACCAGCACAAGGAAATTTCTGTCATATATCATTAACGCAGTTTGGGGTCGGCAGTTTAAAAAAAAAAAAAAAAAAAAAGAAAAAATAAGGGGAGGGAGGTGGTGCTGTGCTGAACACCCCGTTGACCCTCTGTGCAGAGCAATGGTCAAACGCTGTGAAAACACGCCATTAATAGCACCAATGTCATGCTTTGGAGCCCAACTGGTTACCGAGATGCACGCCATCAACTGTCCCGTGGTGAGAACGAGCCCATGTGAAAATATTTTCCCCTTTTCCGCTTTTTTTTTTTTTTTTTTTTTAAACCGCGCCTTTTTGTCTTGATTCAGGTTCATTCATCATTTGCTTGTGATTTGCGATCGCAGATGTGGTTGGGGAAAGGGGGGAGGGGGGGGGGGCAAAGGGGGCTGCGGTTACCGTTCCAAACGACAGCATTGTAAACCAATCAAAACACGGCTATAGTTAGAAATAACTTGTCACTTGTAATAAATGACACCGGTTCGGGGCTCTTTCCACCGGGACCTCTGCTCTGATACATCCCGGGCGCCCCTTGGGGGCCTCGAGCGGAGCAGCCGGCGGACCAGCTCGTTTCCCCGAGGTAACTGATGACCCTCTCGCCGAATCCAACCCCCCCCCCCTCCGCCCCCACCTCCAATCTCATGTCCTGTGACCTCACGCCAGCGGGACCATGTCCGATGGAATCTTACCACTGCTCGGCCCGTCTTAATCTCGATCATGTCACACGACAAATTGCCACATTCAGAAAATGGAAATAGATGGAAGGGGGGGGGGGGTGAAAAGAGGGAGGAAAAAGGGGAAAGGGGCGTCTGCTTTGTTCATCGCATGAACACCAAAAAAATAGAACAGATCATTGGATATGATTTTTTTTAAATGTCACTTTGATGTCGTTGAAATGAGGAAAGAGGGCAACATTTGCCTGACAAATTTTTGGAGGTTCGTTTTTTTTTTTTTTTTTTAACAAATTCCAATGTTGGTGAGACCCACAAGTTCAGTGTTGAACTGCATCAAATTACAAATTGCTGCACTGAGAAAGTGGAACTATGTCCAAGAAAGGCAAATAAAATCGAACCTTACATGCGATAATATTGAAAAATTGATAACTGTATGTTGCGTAATTTATACTTCGTTGAAAGTGAACACGACACCAAAAATGATTTTTACTTGTAATGCGAAAGTTGTCACCCTGGTTGGAGTTTGGGTGGGGCGGGGGGCCATAGGAAAATTGAGCTTCTTTTTGTGGGCGGGGGGGGGGGTCGACAATGGTGTGGACAAAGGCCTAATTGCAAAATCGCAACCAAAAAAAAAACATCATACTAAATTGACAAAAAAACATTTTTTACCCTGTCCCGCTTTTCAAAGCTACAACTGCAGTTCTTCCGCATCTGCACGACAATTTTTAGCCATTCCAACGTTTTCATCCTAACCCGAGTTCTTGACCACTTGACGCAGGCTCGTCCGATTCTTTCCCACCCCCCCCCAAAATAATTTTGCGTCCTCTTGTTAACAAACCACAACACGCTACAAATTCACAAAGTGGAAATAGATGCCGAGGAGGAAGGAGGAGGGGGTGCGGCTATGGGGGGGGGGGGGGGGGGTTGGAAATAGAGGCTCTCATTGACAAGCCCCCCCCCCCCCCCGCCATCCCTGCAGAAAGAACAGGTCGGGAGATCCAGGCGAGGAATCGCATCTCGGCGAACATATTGATCTGATTTCCAAAACCTTCAGTCTAATGCGAAACAAATGGCATGGGCGTGAACGGGTACTTAACCGTAAAACCCCAGCATTACTCCGCCTCCCATGAAATACCACATATATCCCTCAGCGTGGCCCGACGTGCTTCTTTTTACGGCCAGATACGAATGAGGTTGACCCAACAGTTTGTTTGACAATTAGGGGGAAACCTAATAGGGAGCGAGAACACGCCAAGGATAGGAAAAAGGAGGAGGGGACAGGGGGGCGGGGGGGGGGGGGGGGGGAGGAAAAAAAATGTAGGGGGAAACAAAAACAGTGGTGGCTCTTTACAGACTCTGTTTGGCAAAGCGTCATTAATGCTTCAGGGCACCAAACGACATCCGCTTCAATTATACAGCAGCGCTAAATATTTGAGGGAGACTGACATCTTTTATTTACTCCGGCTTTAATTTCAATAATGTACCATTTCCACCGCGCCGACTCCTCTTCGTTGCGGGGAGTGGAAGGAATCTTTTATCGGTTGTTTTCTGTCATAATATCCCAATAAATCACTCGCCCTCGCCTCGGCAGCTGGCTTGTGAAAGCCGCAGAAGCACAACAACGAGACGGCGGAAGCTACTTTTAACAAGCCGTCGGAACGCTGCGAGGTGGGGGTGGGGGGGGGGGACGATTTTCAGGAAAAAGTCCGGTCCAAGAAGCCGCCGTCGTGAGACGTGTCGGAAAATGTCAACCGAATGTCTGACAAGAGTGAAAACAAACACACATACGTTCACGTGTGTGTAGCGACGACGCAAGATCGGCGCTCGCGCATCTGTCGTTGCGCAACGATCTCTCGTCGCCGTGTTTTGCTGTGCCGTAAAGACGTAAAGTGCGCGATGATCTATCGCGTGACATCGTGCTTTGTCGATGACGTAAGAATGTTAAGGAATGCAAATCAAAACAATAGGCGGCAGGCACCGTTGTGGCATCTCTTAAAACGGGTCAAGGCACCAATGACTGGCGTTTATGAAACATTGTCGATTGAAACACCAAACTCTTCAACCAAATGTTATAAGCAAGTGCAACTAGCATCATGCTGTCATATAATGAGAAACATCATAGATGTGCTAACAGAAATTAGCACAGATGTTACGGTCATTATAAACCTTCAAATGACAACGACGTGAATGCATGCGGAGCAGAAGCATCTGCAAAGAGAGCATCCAACAATACCCGCTGGCAGATCACTACTGACAAATAGAAAACTTAATGTCCTATTTTTTTCAATTTCCTTTTTTTTGTTTTAAACAAAATCAATATACTGGTAAGTCCCCATGGGGGCGTGTTAATTTTTCCAAACTGTTGACCGGTTTCTCTTCAAAATTATGATTTTGGAGATGTAAGGATTAAGCCCAACGCAGCAAAATATTCTCTCTGCTTTGTGGGAACGTTTTGTTTTTTTTCTGTTATTACCGGAGTTGAGTTGGGGACCTTCTCTGCCTCTTTTTCTACATTGTTAATTACGCTGCATCTCTTCCAATAGACCTCAGTGTTGCCGGGCATGTTATGGCTCAAGGTGATATGACATGGAAGTAAGGCGGCGACGAGCGATCATTTTTCATCAGCGATCATCGATTAATCTCTCGATTATTTTCTTGATGTATTGAAGAATCCGATTAAAAAGATTAATCATTTCAAAAATAGGATGTTATTTCAAAATGGACAATGCAAAAAAAAATGTCGGAAAGATGTCGATCATTGTTTAACAAAGGTTGATTTTAATTCAACTCAATGTTCGAAATGATTAATCAACCGACAAAAGCAATTATTGATTCATTTCATAATTGATGAGTTTGGCGATTAATCGTTGCACCCCTCCTCTGAAGGCACGCAACTGTAAATTCGGACTTGCCCGTCAGCCGCATAAACCCATTCAAGAATCACTTTTTGAAACAACAGGGGTGCGAATAGTGAAACGTAATTTTGTGTGGGTGTGAGCGGGGGGGGGGCTATATGCATAAAAATCTAATTTCTAATTTCATAGGGGTCCATGCACATTAGACACAGCCCTTGCCAATGCGCCACACGAGTTGAACAGAAATCTTTTTAAAAAAAAAAAAAATTTTAGGTGGGGGGGGGGGGGGGGGGGGGGGTCATCTCGCTAACAAACCAGTGAAAACCTCCTTTTTGGTGGAGGTAATAACCCGCGCTAAGCCTTTCTTATTCCCCTCATGCAATGCGTGTTGCTCTTGGCCCCCGGCCCGTCCGTCCCATCAGCCCTGCTCTGGCCTTGTTTCTGTCAGCAGTGAAAGCCAGGGAAGGAAGGAAGAGAAAGAACGAGGGGGGGAAAAGAAAAGTGGGTGGCGAGGAGTGGGGGTGTTTGGGACGGAGGAGTTGTCGGAGGGAGGGGGGGGGGGGGGCGTCTCCATGGACAGATGGACTGCTCTTTCTCAACACATGTGGAACCATGTTTCGTCTTTCACTGCCGTCAAGCCGGAGCCCAACCCGTCGCTCTGTTGGCCCGCATGCACACCTCTCTTCCTTCTCTTTAGCTCACGTGCGCACACACACACACACGCACACACACACGCATACACAAACATTCCTTCTGCGCACACATGTTAAAGTCATCACCCTTGCTCAGCGCTAGTAAAACACAACACCCCCGGCTCCTCTGCTGTTGTCAAGTCTTGCCATTAGCTGATGCCACTGGGGAATCCTACCCCAGTGAGGTGGGCGTCCCCGGGGAGCGCCAGGCACCGCGTTTACGTGCAGCCGCCACTCATGCGAACCCAAACATGTGAGCGTAATTTGGAAGAAGAAGGGAGAAAAAAATGCTTTTACGCCGCGCGTCATTTGTGCGCGTCTTGACATTTACAAACTGCGATAAAACTGACACGAGGGAGGAGGGAATAGAAAACAGGGCGAGGATAATTTGAGGTAATGTTTTGCTTAGCGAAACACTATTACCCAATCCCGCGTGTTGGAGCGCTGGGACGGGAGGTTCTGGCTCGCAGAGAGAGAGAGAGAGAGAGAGAGAGCAAAAGGGGTCTGGGTTTCATTTTTCGCCGAGCGGCGAGCCAACGGCAGCGTGCCAAGTACAGCTTTTCGCTCTCAACACTTCCTGCGCTCGCTCTTCTGGCGCGGGAGGAGACGACCTTCGCTCCCAACGTCACGCCGACCTCCGCCGCCCTGACGTTTCTCAGCCGTCCCCTATGCGGTTCAGCGTTCACGCCGTTTTTTTTTTTTTTTAAAAGGCCTTTTTCTTATGTTTTATTTTTTTTTTTTCTGGATATTTACTGTGATGCCCTCACATGTGGGAAAGGAGAGCCACGCTGGGAGAACAGTAAAACACTGATGCGAGAGCTGCTCTCGGCCACAGCTTACACCCAGACACTCACGCAGGTCAACGCCGGGTATCATGCTAAGGCGATACCGGCCTTATTTTTTTATGTATCGGATACTCGCGGCGGCTACCGATAACAGCCACGATACTTTTTAATTTTTTTTTTACGAAATGCACTAAGGAGTGGCACCCAAATTTCGTTGTAAGCTTGTACAATGACAATAAAGGCGATTCTGATTCTGATTCTGATTCTGACTTTAGGCCAGGGGTCGGCAACGCGCGGCTCCAGAGCCACATGCGGCTATTTAGCGACATCTAGTGGCTCCCTGGAGTTTATAAAAAAAATGTTTGAAAATGGAAAAAGATTTTGATAGTGGGCTAATATAGCTCAAATATATATATATATATATATATATATATATATATATATATACATATATATATACATGTTGCAGCTCCGAAAAAGGAGAGCTGTGGTGTTGATTTTTTAAAACGTACACTTTATTTACGCTTTTAACAGTCTCAACAAAGACAGACACGTCTGCGTCCGACTCCGTGCCTTCTCTCTTCTCGTTCGACTCGAGAGGCGTTCAAAGACAGCCTCGGAAAAACGGAAATTAATGATCACTTCACTGACACTAAGAAAAGCGAAAATAATGCACCAAAACAAAAAATCAAGTGAGGAAATTACAAAATAAATTCTATGGGGGCGTTTGTGAACACACAACAAAGGAATGAATAACATAAACAATTCTGAGACAGTCCAGTCTCCTACATACGTACAGCATGTTTCCTTCATTGTAAGTTTTATAGAAGGCTTTTATTTTATTTTTTTTGCGGCTGCAGACATATTTGTTTTTGGGGGGTTTTTTGGTCCTATATGGCTCTTTCAACATTTTGGGTTGCCGACCCCTGCTTTAGGCAAAGTTAATCCGACATCAAGTCATTCCTCCTAAGTAGTAGTTAGCAATGCGGTACTGCGGCCCGACGCATCGGCGAATCATCGTCGGCATCAAAAAGAAAGGTTTTGGTCACAATCGCTTGTCATCACCTTGAGTGAAAAAGTATCGGCACTCACTATCTGAGTATTCAATCGAGTGAATTCTTCGTGGGAAAAAAAATGTTAGCCAACATCTGCTGTATTTTTCGATACATTTCTGCTGTGAAATTTGGGCTAACCATGCTAACGTGTTTGAAAATGCTCTCAACACTCCCTCTTCTCAATCCAACGTGACGCCAACTTGCACTCGGCCATTTCTCACCGGACGGGTTCATTAGCGGAGGTGCGCGCAGGTGTGTAAATATACAACCAAAGGCACCTGCAGCAATTCCCCCAACAACAACTGACCCTTCCTCTTTGATGATTTTCTTGAGGGAGGAAGCAGATTAGCACCGGCGACTGAGTGCCATCTTAATTGCCTGCGTGCAGATGCGGTGCAGGAAAAAAAAAAAAAAAGTCATTTCGGCGCTTCATAAACAGAGCAGCCATCGCAGGTTATCAAGACGCCCGCCGCAAACACGCCCTCCTCTCCATGGCGCAATTAAAATGGTTTTAGAAATCCTCTTTTGACAGAAGCGCGGCTTAGCCAAAAATGTAAATGACATTAAAGGAGACAATGAATTTAATTTTGTTTAATGTCCCCTTTCGCTGATTCTCATTTACATCACATTTCCACATAAAGGCCTGACCTTATAAATACTGGCATTTGTTCAGCTTTTGGAGGTAATCACGCTTTTGCAAAAAACCAGATGGGGAGCGCGCATATTTCCCCAGATTTGTGTCTGCGAAAGGCCGACACGCGGTGAAGTGGGGGCGGGCGGGGGTGGTGGGGGGTTGGCGGGCGTGGCGAGCGAGGGCTGCCGCCTTTTGTTTCTGGTAAACAACTTGACAACAAGTCAAGTGCACTCTGGGAAATGACCTCGTAGGTGTTGCGCAAATGGACGATAACGCAAAGTCATTTGGAAAATACGGGCTGGCTAATGAGGGACATAATGGAGGTGCGGGCGGGAGGGGGGGGGGGTTAAGGTTGGCATGGTGGGGGGGCTCAGCAAAATGTACATTAGGCCAAAATGTAATTGCATTAACACAAGAACAGGTGTGCTGAAGCCTTTATAAAGGAACTAAATGAATAAAAGCCTCCCGCTCGCTTGTGCGCGCGCGTGCTGACCAAAAAAGAAGACAAGGGGAGAAAATAACAAGTCAATGTCATGAATTATTCAGCGGCTGGGCTGCTCTCCAGAGGTCGTTGCTCTTTGACCTTTGTGACAGGAAGTGAATGGGTGTGCCGCCGCGGCCGGAATGAAAGGAGGCGGCGTGGGTTTGCATCCGGGGTGGGTCGGAACAGCTGGACGCGAAAATCAGCTGGATTTCCCCCCAGAAAACACCCGAGAAAAATACTTTATATGTGGCGTGTGTGTGTATGTTCGTGCGAATGTGTGTGTGCATGAGTGTGTGTGTGTGTATATATATATATATATACACACACATATATATATATATATATATATATATATATATACACATATACACACATATACACACACACACACACACACACACACACACACACACACACACACACACACACACACTGTAATGCCCCAGGTACATATTTTGAAGTCGACGACCTCAAAATATATCTGGATCCAGATGATTTTGATGGCGGCGCGGGCACCCGCAGCGGCTCCTCTTGTTGTATGTTGTGAGAGGGAAGACATTTCGGATTGTTTATTGAACGAGACAAGCAGTCCAATTTTATGTCAATTATTTTACATTTTGTAAAAATATTTTTCTGAATGTAAAATGTAACATTTTTCTTGATTTTTGTTAAATTTTTTCTTCATTGCATTCTGAAAAAAAAAAAATCTACAATAATTTATTTGTTGAAGGAATAATTATACATTTGCTACTAATAAGTATGCTTATGCTCGCAACGAAAACGAATATATACGCGAAAAGCCCCAGTGGAAAGATACCACCTTGGCTCCGCCCCTTCTCCTAAGCGCATCCTCCTTGAGTCGAATGTGATCTTTGAACCCCGGACGCCGGGAATGAGTCATTTTCTCCGGTCTCTCAGTGCCGCGCGCTGTTGTCTTATTACAAAATCCATGCGTGAGCCACAACAATGTGTCTAATCTTTCACACGCGAGGAGACAAAGTCAATATGCGAGCGGGGCGAGGACGGCTAGCAAGCGCGGCGCAGTCGCGGCAAATTGAGTTATGCGCGCCATGCTCGGCGCGCACTGCCGACTGGCGACGCATCTAATCACATATTGGCTATCTCATCACTATCATTCTAAAGACTCAAATTACCCACTGAATAAAGATACACCCCCACTTATTTTAAGGCACCATTAACTTAGAAATGTGACATCTGCGGGGATCTGCTAAATCCGCTCGCGATTATTACCCAACTGTGTTCGGGGGGGTAAAACGGAGCCTCGAACGATTTGGAAGAAGAATCTAATTGCGCTGTCCACCCATGTATCGAGATAGAGATTTCATATGCGATTATATATTTTATTTTCTTCTTCCAATGTGTTTTTGTGAACATTACAAGCGATACATTTTTGTTTGACAAGACAGAAGGTCCACACATTTTCTGCACATTTTTGTTAGTCTGTGAATTTACCGAGATGAATAATTTGCGCTGATTCCGAAGAGGCCCTCATATTTTTTCCCGAGGACACCGATGTTTTCATATTGATAAGAATCATAGCGTAGTAACATTAATAGATGTAAAATAGTCATATGTGAAGTCATATTTATGAATTAAGGCTTCGGTGTAGCAACAGAAACGTCTTAACTATAATTTAAAATTATTATAAAATTATTTTATTTAAAATTGTAAATATTTTTTATTCTATTTTATATTCTAAAATTACATACAAAAAATATTTAAAATTTTAAATTAAAAAATTAAATAAAATTATTTTATTTTATTTTTTTACGAAATGCACGAAGGAGTGGCACCCAAATTTCGTTGTATTCTATACAATGACAATAAAGGCGATTCTGATTCTGATTCTGTGTCCCGCAAGCTTTTATAAGGCAAAGTTAAATACGAAAAAAAAAAAAAAAGAAAAGATGCCAAAATCTCGCTGTGCCAGGAAGAAGAAAAAAATGGTGAGATTTCTTTTTTAAATCAGCATCAAAAATACGTTGAGGGACACTTCAAGCCATCCCTGATTCAAATTTGCTGATCTGAGGAGTTGGCAAGCAGAAATGTTTTGGTCTTATCGTTTCGGCTTACATGCAAGTAAATAAAAATGAATATGAAAAAGAGTCAATTTATCGACATCCGATGACTGACAAAACACCTGCCGTCCTTTCAGCGTTAACTACGGCAGCTTCACAAGGTTCGAAAAAAAAGGCGTGGCGTTGACGGAAATCAATACATCGGATCAGACAATCGGATTGCGGCAAATTTGCTAACAATTTTCCTGTTTCATGAAAAAAAAAAAGAACTGAATTTATCTCGACACGATATAAATAAATAAAAGATCTCCTGACCGATTTTTTTTTTTTTTCCCCCACAGAACTGTCGCTTTGAATTCCCTAAAAATGACTTTTCATTCCGTACTCGCGCCAAGACTTGGAGCCTTTGAGTTTGATTTTATTCTTTTTTTTTTTTTTTAAACAAGAAAACGAGGGCACGATCGAAACGGTTCGTTTTGCAGTGCACCGGCGCTCCCCGAAGACATAAAAAAAAAGGAAAAAAAAGTCACAAATCCACCCAAAACGCAACTTGCCTTCATGTGAAAATGCGTCTGAATAATGCAAAGGCATCAAATTTAACTGTTGAAATATTTAAAAAGCAAGCAGTGCTGAAACTATGGGACAGCTGTTGGCTCTCTATATCCAACCAACTTTTTTTTTTTTTCCTTCTTTTCAAGAGAGAATCCTTCCTCTTGTGTTTAAAAAAAAAAAGAAATTGTATCAGAACTCCAAGGGAAAATAGGGTAAACAGATGTCTGGCCTGACCGCAGGAAAATAGGACACATTCGGAATGATAAGTTTCCCAAACTCTGTCGGACATGCCAGATCCATGGGAACGCCAGTTAATGTCTCGCTAGATGCCAGCTAAGCAGCACACGCCCCCCCCCCCCCTCCCCCTTCTCCATCCCCCTCCCAGCCTCCCACCCGCCCCCGCGTTACCATCTGGGAAAATGTTACAGTGCGTGAACGCCATCAATGATACAGTCCAAGGAGCCTGTTCTCACGAGAATTTACTCGGATTTTGTGTCGTTGGGGTGGGGGGGCCGAGGGGGGGGGTGTTCGGGGGGGGGGGGGTTATCCACCGAGTGAGGAAAAAAGTGACATTTTCTGGGTTACTTTCAAACATGTTATGGGACAAACGGTGCCCCGACGTGAACCTTAAAAGCACAAAGTGAATGGAAACGTGTGTTGGATTTTGCGCACACAGCCACAAAAAAATAACAAATAATCAATAAATCCATAAAATCACAATTAGTTCCATCTTGACACTTGCTACATGACTCACGCCCCCTTGCGCACCTCCCCCCCCCCCCCCCGGACCCCCACCTAAAAATCAAAACTTCTTCCTAACCTCTAACGGAAATCAGAAGATTCGGTTCAAAAACGTTGCCGCTGTAATTCGCCGAAAAGTGTCCATTTTGAACCGAACGGGCGTTCCAAACGTAACAAGCGCTCCCCTTCTTTCATCCCCGCCGCTTTGATCACGACAACCTCCATGCAGAAAATGGATAATCCGTCGCTACTTAGTCCAATTGACATTTTCTGAATCACATGCAGACGCCCCACCCCCACCCCCACCCCCCCGCCTCCCAAATATTTCTCCGAGTGACGTGATGGAGCAGATGTGTCCTGATTCTAACCCCTCGCCTACTTCGAACTATAAATATGACACCATCAATCGTGAGATTTGTGTCTGACAAGTACGGCGCTTTAATTAAAGTTACAATGCCGACATTTTCTGAATGACTTGCAGGTCCCCCCCCCCTACCCCCCCAAATATTTTTTTTTATGAGTCATGTTATAGCCGCAGATGTGGCCTGACTCTCACCTCCGTCATTACATCGAAACTATAAATAGTGTCAATCGTTGGGATTTTGTACAAAAAGTGACAAAAACAACTTTTTCCTCGCAACTCTCAAAATGTTCCGACTGAATGTTATAAAAACTATTTTGACCTGACCCTTGACCTCTGACACACTTTTAAAACTTCACGAAATAGCCATGAGAAATAGCGGGATTAAAATCCGCCGGTCGGAAAAAAATGTTCTGTTGCATCAAATGCGGCAATAGAATTTGTGCGACAAAGTAATGCACTGCAAATGTTTAAAAAAATAAAATAAAATAAATTATGTTTTCTGTGTTACTAGCCTAAATTAACGCTAGAAAAGTCATATATTGCTGGCGTCGGGTGGAATCCTTGTATCTCCAAAATCGCTTTTCAGAATCATTTACCGTAATTTCCGGTTTATAAGCCGCGACTTTTGTCACACGCTTTCAACTCTGCGTCTTATTTAATGAAGCGGCCTATATAAAGACTTTTTTTAACGGCCGCCTGTGTACCGTCTTTCTTTGTAAATATCTCATGTAACAATATGGGCACCTGCGGCTTATAGGCAGGTGCGGCTTATGTGTGTACAAAATGTTTTTTTCCTTTAAAAATGTAGTGGTGCGGCTTATAATCAGGTGCGGTCTATAGTCCAGAAATTACGGTAATTTTTTTTTTTTTTTTTAACGTGTTGAATGCCCAACAGAAGAGATTTGTGGGGGGGAAGATGAAATGAACCAAATTGTGAGATAGGAAGTTCTGGCCCAACACCAGCGATATACTAACACACATCTCGCAACCATTTGACAATATGGCAAAGCAAATTTTTGTACCATAAAAAGTCGAAAACTCGCCTTGTGTGGACTCCCTGCAACTGCAAAATGTTTTAACTGAATGTAATCGAACTATTGTGACTCGACTCTAACGTCACCAACGACCCATTTTCTTTTTTTTTTTCAAACACGGCTAAAATAGTCCTCATTTCTTTTCTTTTTTTTTTTTTTACCAGAAAAAAAAAAAGAATGTGCAATAATTAGTGAAAAATGTGACATCTTCTTGGACGGAATGCACTTTTGCGTCAAAACGTTTCAATTCCAGCCTGGCACAGCCACCAAGATATGTGGCCACCATTGTTTTCCGCCGCCGCGTTCACATTTCATGGCGGTCCTGTTTCTGGAAAATCGTCCAGTTCGAACTCAGTTCAGGTGCTTAACTTAACTGTAACCCCCCAAAGCCCCCCCCAACCCCCCCCCCCCCCCCCTCCCTCCTCCTCATTCCCTCCCTTCCTTTTAAATCCCCAGCGGAGCTGTTATGTTTCCAAAGGTTTGGGTTTCCACGTCGTAATTGTACGCAGACGCGGCTGATTCGGGTTCTCGGACCCTCGGCGGCCGAGCCTTGCGTCAGTCAAGTGGATTGGAAGTAATCAGGCGGCCGCGCAGGTGCCTCGTAATGACGTGCCTGCGAGGGCGACGCGTGGAACACAAATGGCTGTAAAACACGCCGGCTTGGAGCGGCCGTGGGTAATAATTTAACACACCCGTGTAAAAAAAAAAAAGGGGGGGGGGGAAATAAAAATAACCAGGGCCTGCTTGGGCTGCTTTTTTTTTTTAATGATTATTTTTATTTTATTTTTTTATTATTTTTTTTCGAAGTAGTGAGCCTCCCCCCCGGTCACTGGGAACCTGCGAGGGGGCGCTGACAGGCTCATAGTTACGACATGGAGACAATGGGAGGGTCTAATGAGGAACATATGCTTTTGTGTTTCCACAGAGCCGCTCATTGTGCGCGGAAAGGGATACTCCACTCCCATTCAGAGCGGTCACAATGAAAACCCGAGCCGTTCCCCGAGCCGGTTGAGTTTACAATATCCCCCCCCACCCCACCCCCCACAACCCCACCCCCTCCCCTCTTTCTTCCATCGCCTCCTGTTCCTTTTCTCTTCCCTGGGCCCTTCTCCGTCGCTTGACTTTTAATTCTTCCTCCCTCCCCTTCGCGTTCATCCCGCGTCGCATTGTTACTTAAGTTACACGTTTTGTCCGCGCGCGAAACTCTTGAATGACAACCAAGGCGAACATGAAAAGCGCCGTCGCCGGCTTTTTTGCGCCGGCGACGCGGCAGCATCCCCTCTTGTCTGTGTCCTTGTGTCTGTGCGTGCGCGTGCGCGCGTGCGCGTGCGCGAGTTTGCCCTGCAGACAGCAGTAGCTGCGGTAATCCATCCCGGCTCCCAGGGCAGCCGGCTCCTACTTCTCCATGCATGAGAAGCGGCTGGAGTGGAGTGGCAGCAACAACTGCTCAGCCCGATTTGATTACTAATAAGAGAGTTGTCCCCTCTGTCAGATAGCAGGCATTCGCCGCTAAGCAAACAGTGATTCCGCCTAGTCAAACATTAGCATTGCTGTCTCTCCCTACAACGTGGTGAGAGTTACATTGAGATGCGCCCCTTCACCGCCGCCGCCCCCCCCCCCCCCCTCACACACACACACCCTTTCCCTCCATCCCCTCGCCCTGCCTCACCTCCTCAAGCTGTGTGAAACACATTCAGCATCACTCGTGAATCTATTTGGACATTCAAAGAGCATAAGGAAATACAGTCAAACCTCGGTTTTCGTCCATAATGCGTTCCAGAAGGCTGTTCGAAAACCGAAATTGTTCAAAGACCGAAACCAGGCTCTTTTTAAAATTAAAATATTTATTGAACACGTCTGCTCACAATGGAAAGCAACACGAGGAAGCGTCACTTCCACGTCTATCCGAGGAAGCGTCACTTCCTCGTGTAAGGAAGGTGAGAGGAGTCAAATGGTGCATTCAAGTGCGCTCGGTTTGTTCGAGAACCGAAATTTGTTCGTCATCCGAGGCATAAAAAACTCGAAATTTTTGGTCGAAAACCGAATTGGTCGAGAACTGAGATGTTCGAAAACCGAGGTTTGACTGTACTGTACGAATGAGTAGCAGGGGCGTGTATGTGCTTGTGCCTTTAAGAGGCGGGGCCAAGTCTGGTGGGTGTCCGGGGCGAGAGCAGTGGCCGACAGCAGCAGCTTCGAAAAATTTGAAGGCAGGCGAAAATAATGATCGGACAAAATAATCCGTCTCAAACCTTCAACATGCTGAGAGTTACATTGTAACAACACACACACACACACACACACACACACACACACACACACACACATACACCTCCCCCTTCCCTCCCTGCCTCGATGTGCACATCACATCTTGGGCACGATTTGAGCGATGCGTTTGTTCGCCCACTTTGGATGGGGAAAAAGGAAGGTCACAGCTCTGTGGCGGCTTCCCTCCAGGTGTGAGCAACACAAGAACAGGAGATCGACAAGCGCACAGACCTCCCCCAAGGTGAAGGGATCAAATAATCATCATTTTTTTGGATCACATTTTGACACTTTCATGCATGAATATCACAAATGAAGGAAAATGGCAAAAAATGTGCAAAAAAAGACTTTTACGGCTTTCGTAAAGGTTCCTGTTAGGTTCGGGTCAAATCGACCCATTTTCGTGATCGTAGCTCTCGTGGAAGCGTCATCAACAATGTTATCAATACAAATATGGAGTTGCAAATCTGGACACATCGGCCTGTTTAACATGTTGAAAAGTCGTATGGAAGTGACTGAGAAATAAGCCGGATGCAAATAAGACTTGTGCATTTTTGGCCTTGTTTTCAGTGTTAAAATCTGTTTTTGGTTTTGTGTGTGTAGTACAACAATGACATGAGTACATTTCGCCTATATGGAAGTTAACTTATCAATGAGATGTAATCATTGTGCATTGAGATTTTTTTTTTTTTTCACTTTTTCACAAAACTTGGGGTCAAATTGACCCAATAACAATATTGTTGTTCATGAGAAATGAACATACCGGGAGGCTTACGTGTCACATTCAATATGACACATTTAAGACCACTAAATCTGTTTATGTTTTTGTTTTTGTTTTTGCACAATAGCGTAACTGTACCGGCAACAAATCAGCACCGCGACGGAGATTCTTGCCAAACGAATCGTACGTCTGAAGTGTGACGTCTCGCTGCCTGGCAAACAAAAACGCTGCTCGCTGGAGAAGTAACGTCTGACAGCGTGATCAACAAAAAGGGAGGGGGGGTGGGGGGGGTGCGAGCCAAATCAACACCAAGTTACCCAAGCTAATTAGGTGTATTCCCAGCGTGATCCTCTCGTGATTGAACCACCTGCGACTGAGCAAACCCCCCCCCCGCCCCAAGTCCCCACCCACATCCAGGTGGTTGACCGGCCCCTCAGCGCACAGGTAGCTGGGAAAGACCCCCCTCAGCCACTCCCACGCCCCCCCCCCCCAACTCCCCTGCTCGTAAGATACGAGTCAACCCGAGCGGGTGCCGTCTGGCAGCGCCAAGGGAGGGGAAGGAAGCTCGTTTGTTCGCCGGCTCTCATCCCCGCAGCCGTTTAGTCGCTCGTTTGACACCCCCCCCCCTCCCCCCCCCCCACCCTCCTAATGAGAGAAAGCTACCCGGGGGTCTTACCTGTCGATGATCACCGGGTCTGACGGGGTCTCGTTCCTGTTCCCGCAGCTTTTCTTGTCGCAGCATCGGCTGTCGGGACACAGACGGGCACGGGTCAGAATGGCCGAGGAACAACCACAAGGCGCTAAAACGTGGAATTTTACGGCTTTAACGTTTATTCGAGGTGATACTTTCCAGAAGCACCCGTAGCTGGTGCACACACACCCGCAGTTTATTTTAAACACGTTTCAACTTCTTGAAGTCCACACTTTTCAACAATATCTCTAAAAACAATCATTTGCGATCATAACATAAATCGAAAATTTCCGACATTGGACGTGGAGTTAGCAGCAACGGTAGCTTTTTTTTTTAAATGCAAAGCATCAATCCCGCCTCTGCTAGGCGGAATGAAATACTAACTCCGAATTTTGCAAGATCTCTGTGTCAAAGAGTTGATTGAGAGACATGGAGGAAATTAAAAATATGCAAATTAATTCAAGATTTGCGCAGAGATTTGATGGTGCCACTAAATTACGCAAAATAAATACCCCCAAAAAATTTTTGCGGGATGCGTAAAAGTGCAGAGGGTTTCAGAAATATCCCGTGTCCGCCGTTCGTCTCGAGCAGGGCTCGCCGACCTTTTTCAAAGTGAGGTCGACTTCTTGGGGACTGAATTTCGAACAATTTCATACACACTTCTGAAATAATGGTTAAAAAAACGCAAGTGGCATTTTGGAGGGCGGAGGAAACCATCATTTCAGTTGGAACAAGGTTCAAGTCTAAACGATTGACATTTATGGCAACAATGTTAGCTAGCGCAACAAAGCGAGCATGCTGTTTGCTCCTTAGCCATTTGCTGAGTTGTTTTTTTACTTCTGTCTTGAAGTCGGGTGACAATCAAGGCGACAGTTAGTTTTTTTTTTCTCCTTGGTGACAATGCGGAAAGCAATTTTCCGATCAGCAAAAACGCCAAATATTTGGTTGAATTGAACGTAACCCTTTCAAGGGACAGCCGTCACTCCAATGGACGGCTTGCCATGTTATCAGGTTACAGGTGCGTGAAAGGGGATAAAATATAATCAATTTGTTGCCTTGAAATTTTGGACTCCATTCAATTTATAAATATTCCCATTTTTCAAATGATAACTTCACCGGTGAGCTTATTTTGAGGACGGTACTTGTGGGGGCACCACGTATGCAGGGTCTCCGTGTGAAACGAGGCTATCAAGAAATGAAGAGAATTCTAAAAAGTTGTTTTTTTTTTTTTTTTTTAACCCCCATGCAGTAATTATCCCAAAATTGGACATTTCGTACACTTTGGACGATTTTGGACTGTTGGACAAATGGACACCACAGACAAAACAGCGAAAAATAACTCCACGAAGCTGAAATTTTGCATAGGATGTATATATATGTCTTGGCCAATTCCCACTGAACATTTTGAGGGGTTGAAAGTGAAAAAAAATTAAAAGTGTAAAAAGTTGTTGCACATTGGAAGAGGGACATTTTTGGGACGTAATACCCTTCATGCAGCCGCTTAAAAATACTGCATGAGGGTTAATTGAAATTGCCTCGAGATGATGCTGCGTTGAAAGCACTTTTAGCGACATTCATCGGGGCTACTAGCAAATCGAACATTTACAAAAATCTATGATTAAAAAATGATCCTCGCCACCACCCGTCCCCCCCCCCCCTCAATACTCTCCCCCTCTACTAACTTGCGAAAAAAATACTTTTTGTCCCGCTCGCTTAGAAGCAGCAAAAGCTCCCCACGCCCAGCGTGCGTTTTTTATCGAGTGGCTACCATGCATGAGGCTAGCTCGACTGTTTGCATTGATGCTGATAGATTTTTTTTTTAAAAATGTGGAAAACAACATGTTGTGTTCTTTGGCTTATAGCATTGCAGGGGAGGGGAGGCACGGGGGGGGGGGGGAGTAGTGAGGGGGGGGGGGGGGGTTGGAAGCAGGGGAGTCACTTTTCACAGCTTCAGCTTTTGTTTACCTCTAATTGCCAAGCTGCTATTTCTGAGGGAGATGCAAGGTGCCACCCTCAACCAATATTTCTGCGAGGCATTTATCAATTATGGCCTCAAAAGCACTAATCTATCTTTCACCACATGTTTCAGGCGCAAACAGCAACCGACCAACACCCCCCCCCCCCCACCCCACCCCCTGTCCCCCAGCCCTCTTTCTACCACGCCAATCCAGAGCTTGCAGCTAGCTGACTTTCACATCCTTTGATTTGAACATGAATTAGAAGCACAAAAAAAAAAAAAAAAAACTGAAATAAACAAATTCATCATCCGGGCTTCCATTTGAAATGAAAACTCATGAGAATCAGATTGATTTGCGCCATATGGTGCAGGAAGCCAAACAAAGATTTGTGTGAAAGATACTGTCGGTCGAGCTCACTCAGCTTTCGAAAAGGACCACAAAAAAAAAAAAAAATGTCTGATTTACAGCAGCAATAATCACGTTGAACTTATTATTATTTCCGCAGCCCAAAATGTAAAAATAAAATGTGATCTATGACTTGAGGGCTGGGGGTTAGAGGTCACCTCACTCTTATCTTTTTCATGATCTGTTCACACTTCTTTTTTTTTTTTCTTTTATGACCAGAAAAAAATATTTTTTAATCTCTCACTAGCCACTTTCTTGACATTACATTGCACAAGTGCAAACTTGTGCCGTGAAAAGACAAACATGCTCATCGAGGAGATTTTCCCTCCAACAATCTTTTTCATTTTATCACATTTATTTTATTGTCTCGCGGCCCCGCACGTTATTCAATTCAGCGTCACTCCAACGTTATCTGTCGGGTGAAAAAAAAAGGCCCTCGAGTCGCCCTCGTAACGATCACGACAAAGCCACGCCTGCGGCGTCACCTTTCGCCTTTCATTCAAAAATAGCGCACGGAGGGTCGCTTGACAAATTGAGCACGATCCTCCTTGCCGGGCCTTTTGTGCAGGTGTGCCTTCACCGCTTGTCGCCGACAGGAGTCATTTGAGCGGTCATAATGTGAAGCCGCGCGGAGAGAGCGACGCCCCTCGCCCTCAGAGCCCCCTTCTCGGAAAACTCCTCTGAGTCGCGAGCCCGCCACTTGTGCACCACTAGAATCTTTGCGCTCGTACCTACTCGGTATCATACGAATTCAACTTTGATATGAACAAGAACGACGATGGGGGGGGGGGGGAAAGCAATGCAAACGTGGAATAAGCGACTCGGAAATATTAGGAGCAACTCGCAGAATAATTCAAGGCACTCTTAACGGTCAAACTAATTCACATCTGATCAATAAGTGAGCACGCAGACAATCGCGACAGGACGGCATTTAGCACAAACACCGCAAACTGCCATAATACACGTATGGTGACAGCGTCTGTCAAAAGGCGATTCTGGGTCGTATCGTGATTAAGAGCAAGAATTACGTGTGGCCTAAACATTAGGAACAGCTCTCAGCATGAATCCATGCCTTGGGTGCTCGTCTACACCGCTGAAAGCGACCGTGAGGGGACACGCTGTGCTGTGAAATGAAGTCGAGGTGAAGCGGATGTGTGGAATAGTCAATTCACTTTTTTTTTTTTTTTTCTGTCTTGTGACAACAGCGCAAAAGCAATACGAGTCATAACATAAAGCCGACGTATGAGGAGCAACTCTCAGCACAAGCAAACCCCCCCCCACAACGCAAATTTATGAAACAGATCAGAGGGAGCGTTATGTCCGCTGACTTTCAGGGGGAGATGTGCGGTCGGGTAACATTATGAATAGCAATACCATTGCAAGTATATGTAAATCCTAATCGGCAGCCCAAATATTAGGAACGGCTCTCGGCGTGACGCAATCGGTTCCCGGCAACCGCTGGAATGAGACAGCGCCGAACAGATTGTTCCATCAAAGGTCAGCATTTCTGCTCAAAGGTCATACAGTTGCCCGTCCGCGTTAACGATAAAGCAGCGCAAGGCAGAATATTAGGAACGGCTCTCGGCCGCAAATGACGGGCCACTTCTTCAACGTGGTGACAATCAGAAGCGAGCGTGACAACCATCGAAAAGGCTTCTTTTTTTTTGTTGGAGCCCGCGTGTAATCGCAATGTCACGTCTCTTTCAATGGAGCACCGTAACACTCTTGCTTACAATAATCAAAGGGCAATATTCGTCACGAGCGATGGCCAAAATATTAGGAACAGCCATACACTTCTACAGTCAGTACAGGCTACAATAAGAAGCATATTTCTGGATATAGAAAAGTAATACTCTCCAATGGAGTATTGGTCAAATATTGCACTTGTTAAAATCACAATAGGCAGCCCCCCCCCAAAAAAAAAATAGGAACAGCATTACACTTCTATAATCAGTATATCATGGAGATGTAACTGTTTTACTGGCCATATGTTTTTATTAATATTAACAAGGAAAATATTAGGAAGAGCTCGCAGCATGACGCGCGACTGCATTTCTTGCAACTCTGATCATAAACATAATTCTACTTAGTGTCCTGCTAGTCTACTTTCACTAATATGACAGTCGTCGTCATCTGGATTTGATCAATAAAATTTTTTTTTTAAATGAAAGAAAGAAAGAAAGCAAAATATTAGAAACAGCTCCGAGCATGAGGCGTTTTGACTCCCAATGCAAATTACAATAATAAACATGAGCCCCTATGCCGTATATAATCGGAATGTAACTACTCTCAAGGGGATTGCAGGTCATGCCCGGTGATCTCAAATAGCAAGCCAAATATTAGGAACAGCTCTCAGCGCGGGTCGGTTTTTATATGATTATTATTATTATTATTTTTGGTTCATTTGAGCACGTGTGTCGGATCTCAGGTGTGCCTAATGTTATGTCCACGCAGGGTATTCTGAGGGTGACAAAACAAAGTGATGGATGCGCATGCAAATTGATGGTGAGTGATGAGTTTACGCAAGAAGAGGCGAGGAGGAGGGGGGCGGGGGGGGAGGGGGTGTTAAAAAGAGCATTTGATGCATGCGCCTTTTCAATCGAAACAATGCAACTATAATAATAAAACGAGGAAGGTGAGGGGGGGGGGTGAGGGGGGTCAGCCGACGCGTATCTTAATTCGGTGCTCGCGGAGCTGCAGTCGCACGTTGGGGGTGGCGGGGATGCGGGGAGGGCAGCGGGGTGGTGGTGGTGGTGGTGGGGGGGAGGGGAGGGGGGTCCTGGGGTCAACAATAACGACAAAAGACGTTTCGGTATCGGTGACGGCGCTTGAATGGCAGCGCAACGTGAGAGGCGAATGCGTGCGCAAATTGCTAAAAGCCTCGCTCCACATCGCTGACAGCTCGGATCATGTGGCGCGCCACTCCAAAAAAAAACATGAACAATTATGACTCTATAATTATATATCATTTTATACATATTATAATAATAATAATAAAAATATATTCGGTTTAACACGGTCTGGCTATCGCTTAAGACGTGCCACCCGCTCTTTGTGAGTCACATGTCACAGACGAAGGCATTTAAAAAATTTAATATAAAACAACAACAGCCCACCACCCCCCAAAAAATAAAGAAAAAAATGCCATCGACTTACCTGCACATGATTTCATGGGTCAGAAGAACTCTGCACATTTCCGGGTTCTTGTCTTGGCCCTCGTAAATGATGGCCTTTGGAAATGAAAAGTAGCATGTTAACATTTCGCGAACAAGTCAATATAAAACACGTCCATTTTATTTATTTATTTTTGGGGGGGGGGGGTCATTAATTGTGGCGTCACGTCGACCATTTAGCAATCACAAATGGCGGATGTATGAAAATATTTCTTTTCAATTAATATCAGGCTAATACATTTTTTTTAAATGTCATTTTTGGCGTCTCGTTTTTTTAAGCTAATTAATGAAACACCAAATTCTAATATTTCCAATGTGTATTGTTTTCCCTCCCATTTAATCCATTTAAGACGGACAGACTGACAGTGGGGTAAGGGAGGGGGTTGGGGGGGGGGTGATGATGGTAGTGGTGGTGGTGGGGGGGGGCATTTTCGCTCCAATAGAAGTGTCATCAATATGCTTATAATCTGGGGATATTTGGGGGAAAGTGTTAATGGGCAATCTGTTGTTTATTTTTGGAGCCGCTAACAATGATCTTTTCTGTGGATAAAACGCGCGGCTGTCTGGCGGTGTACGCTCGAGTAATTTTTGAGCATTGGCTGAAACAGATGGCGTGGAGCGATCACTTCTGCCGCCCTCCATCCCTCCTCCTCATCCTCATCCTCATCCTTGCCGTTTCTAAGGAGACTCGGCTCTCCTTATATCCTCCGACGGCACCGTTTTTTTTTAGAATTAAAAAAAATAAAAGTCAAGAAGGCTAAAAGAACAATTTGCGGCTGTTAAGGGTCGGCATTTTTTTTTGCTGCTGTTTTTATTTTTGTCCCCAAAAACGTGGGGGGGTGGGGGGTGGGGGTGACATATCAGAATTGATTTTATTTTCTCCCCCCCCCCCCCCCATTTGTTTAATTTTATTTGAACATGTTTCCGTAACCCTATTGCTTTTGATTGATGTGGCCATTTTGCAGCCGAGGCAACCGAAATCCATAAATTGCTTGTTCTGCGTCATTGACTCGGATCATTGGCGCAGGAATGTGTGAGGGTGTGTGTGCGCGCGTGTGGGTGTGTGTGTGCGCGCGCGCGCGTGTGATAGTGTGTGTGAGCGCTTTGCCGGCACGGCGCTACTTCTTTAATTCAAGAAAAAAAAAATAGGAATAACAATCACCAAAATCTTAATTTGGCTTCCAAATAGGCGGCGTGCATTTGTGCGTATATTTTGTGCTTTTTAAAAAAAAATAATAATAATAGTAAAGCGAGCACGTGCTGAATAGAAGATTTATTTCTTCCTCTTATTTTCTGACATAGTTTTCACCTCTCAGCCTTTGCGAGAAACGCGATCGGCAGACGTGTTTGAATTTTTAATGTTGGGACAAAGTGAGTCTCGCAAGGCTTTTAACTTCTCACGTTACATCTTATATTGAGTCTTTATTATTATTGTTATCATTATTATTATGGGGAGGCTTTTTTTTTCCCCCTCTCTCCCAAGCATACACGTGCGCGCCGTTTTCACCCATGCAACTTACCTGCTTCGTCATGGAATCGATTAGCCGAATGTAAAGATCCTGTTCTGTTCTGACGCCTAGAAGAACACAGGAAATTGATTGGATGTCAATAACATAGATATTATGATCATTAGAAATGACAACTCGGTTGTTTTGAGATTGAGTCGACTCACCGTTACTGTACAATAACTGGAGTTTGTAATGTATCCCATTGTTGGTTTTTTCACTGGTGGGCTCCTGCAAGTGGAGGGGGGAAAAAAAATCAGTAAAGCAATAAATAAAAAATATTTGGATTTTTTCTTTTTTGGAAGGGGTGGAATGAATTGGGATGGGGTTTGCGCTTACTTTTTCTTTCTCCACAAAGTCGACAAAAGCCGTCCTCTCGATTTCCACAGGCTGCCCCTGCCTGTCGTACAAGGCGAGCACGAAGTGGAAGAAATTGGACTTTCTGAGGTTGGACGGGGGCTGCTTCTCGTAGTGCGCCCGGGCCAGGCCGACTCCACTGCGGGGTGAACAACAAGGACACAGTGGGGTGGGAGGGAGGTCGCTCCGGTTCCTCAAACTTGCCATCTCGGCATTTGGATTCTTTTCCGGTCGTGGAAGACGGTCTCCCACGAACAAAAAAAAAGAGTCCAGTTGCCGAGATTTCAAGTTCCACTAGGATTGATATTTTTTTTATTTTATTTTATTTTTTGTTTTAACGGGAAAGGGGATGACCCGCGGTAGGTACCTTTGCGCGGCCGTGTTGGCGTCCACGACCCCGGCCGTGTGCATCCACGAGCGCACCGAGTTGAGCCCGCCGAGCGGTTCCTCCTTCATGGTCGTGCCGCCCCGCGGTATCGTCTCCTGAATCCCAAACATCGAGCCTCCTGCGTGGGGTGGGAAAGATTTAAAAAAAAAAAAAAAAAAATAGGCGGCGGTGGTGGGACTGGGGGGAAATAAGGGTCCACGCCACGCGTGTTGGCTTATCCGTCCAAAAAGTCCACACAGGTCCGCTCTTCCCTCTTCTCTCCGTCCGCTGTGAACAATTCTCAAAAGTGCTCGAGTGGGTTAAGAGAGATATCCACACACACGAGCGTGAAAAAAAGCGATATTATTATTTTCTTTTTTTTTTTTTTTTGCGTGGAGGAATAAAAAATGATTGTGTTCGTGGGTGATGCTGCTCTCAAAGTGGACACATCCCCGAAGCACCGGCGTCCAAAACCTTCAGGACTTGACGAGAGGAGGAAAAAAAATTACAAAAAAAAGAAAAAAATAGAAAGCCCCAACTCGCGGCGGTGGAGGGGAAAAAACACTCCAAACACTGCTCGCCTAGTGGAAGGTGTTCCACGCTATGCGCGAGATGTGCAAGTGGCGTCGCTGGTGGAGGAGACGAGGGGCCCCGTTGGCGTGACGGCGGCGGCGGCGGCGGCGTGGCGCACGCTGGATGGGAACATGCAAAACTAAGCCCTCTTCCCCCGAGGACTGCACTCTTTCCCGGGAGCCAAAACTCTAAACCCACGGGAGAGGAGCCGTCACGGGATGACGCGGTGAATGGGCGGGGCTTTGACCATATACGGAGGCGTGACGCTTCCTGTTTCCAAAGAGCGGAGCGGAGAGAGATTTTTTTTTTTTTTTTTTTTTTTTGCCTCGTTCACTTTTCACCACCTCTTCCATTGTAGGCCCCTCCAATGTGGTGAGTTTTATTTTGTGTGTGCGTGTGTTTTTTTTATTATTATTATTTTATTATTTTAATCGGCATCACATGCAAGCAGGAGGGGGAGGACAAATAATACCACAAATTTAAGTTGCGGTTTTGCGTAAAGTGCCATCATCGTTTTTCTGACAAAAGGACACTTCGCTATCATAATATGACGTCTTATTTTACTACGCAAGTGCCGAAAAATCCATAATCATCAGATCACATCATCTTTTTTTTTTTTTTTACTTTTTTTTTTTTTTTTCATGAAGAACTGTCTTGCATGCTCCTCGGTCCGAGCAGTTCGCTTCATTAGTGGTGAAAAGGAGGATGAGGAGGAGTAGAAGGAGGAGGAGGAGGAGGAGGAGGGCCGCCTGCTCCATCCTGAGCAATCTATCTAGCCGGTGCTGAGGGTTAATAGCTGCTGCCAAAGATAAGTGAATTATAAGCTGTTGCTTTCACCTCCGCGCAAATCTATTGCCAAATTGAGCTTTGCACACACTTTGCGCGCGCTAAAATCGTCAAAGACCGCATGCAAAAATGCGCGCAATTCGCTTATGAAGAACTTAACCTTCCCTTTTATGTCGGTTTTTTTTTTTCTCTTTCTTTCTCTTTAAAAGGCAAATCCTCTTTAGAGATCAGATACTGTTGACTGGAGAGGAGCCGCCACACACACACACGCGCGCACGCGCGCGCGCGCACAGTCGCCCGCACACAATGTGTCGGAATAACGACGGCGTCTTTTTAAAGCGTATTTGACAACAAATGCAGCTGGCCCCGCTCGTTGTGGACATATTAGCGGTGGAAATGAATGCAAATCTGTGTGCTGCAGCCATCTGGACGTGCAGAGACGGAAAAGAGGGGCGTCAGCTGAGCCCCCTTGACTGTGGTGGTCTTCGCACAACAAAAATCCCAAATGTAAATATTAACGTGTTTTTTTAGGGTGGAAAGATGCGCAAAAAAACAAAACAAAAAAAACCACGTCACGCTCACTAGTGTCTCCCACCCACTCTTCTATTGACCTCCACTGATATCCAATCAAACTCCCAATGAGGGCTTCCGGTGTGTGTGGCGTGCGCATGCACCCCTCTGTCTTTGTGTGTGCGTGTGTGTGTGTTGAATTTACGGGGCGAGGCCCTTCATGATCTCGCCCAAAATTTGCATGTAAATGGCCGACATCAGCCTCCACGCGTGCCAGGGGCCAGCGGGCCTCCCAGATGTCACGGCAAAGTCAATCAGCCGGCCGCTGCCCAGCTGTCCAGCCCACTTCCACATCCACGCGCGCCCATGCAACACCGTATGATTATTATTATTTATTCTCATTTATTTCAAAAGGAGCTTTTTTTTTTTTTTTTTTTTTGCTGCAGGGAGCTCACCTGCATTTTGCGTGGTTGGTTTTAATTTTAATATTTTTTTTTTGTACAAGCAGCCCATGCAGGCTTTGTGAAAGGGATCTTTTGTCGATTAATTATTAATTACATGCACGCCCACAGTGCCTCGCAAATTCTTAATGATTAGAGAAGCAGCCCACGCAGCAAGCGTACGTGTTATTTTTTCTTTCCCCTTTGCACTGGAAACTATATTTTTGTTATTGATTTTGGGGATGGGTGGTGCATTGAGTGGAAAGTATTTTCCGATTGATTTCTTTGAAATGATTGTTTCTTTCATTCAAAGCTATTCTAATATTGGCATGCATTGATTCGGATGATTTCGCCATTTTGGAAAGCTTTTTTTTTTGTAAGCATTCATTTTGAATGGTTTCCCCTTGTTTCTTTCACTTCAAAAATATTTGATCGCCCCCCCCCCCAAAAAAAAACACGTTTTAAATTATTCTCTCGCGTTTCTTAATTAGAACACATTTTAACTGATGTGTTATGGTTGACACATTTGAATTTAGTCCGTGCATGCTTTCGTAATTTATCACCCCGAAATATTTGTATTGCATTTGCGTTGATTTCTGATGATTATTTCCCCACTATGTTTCTTTCATGGAAATGTACATTTTCACATTTTTATTGAGTTAAAATTCATTTTTCACTCTAAACATATTTCAACCCCCATCTTTTCATTGATTCATCAAATTGCTTTCCCCCCCCCCTAAAACACGTGTTTATATTTTAACGTGCATTTTAATAATTACGTTCCCGCGTTTGTTTCACCACCAACACATTTTTATCACCAATAGTCAATTTTATTTTTTTGGGGCGTGATTGCAAAACACTTTTTGTGCGTGTGTTCATTAAAATAAATGCGTTCACATTTCGCTCACAATTAAAAGGAAAGCATCCCCATTCCACACGCACCAAAAAAAAACATTAGAAGGAGACATAAAAAGGACAAATTATGGATTATTTTTGTCTTTGAGGAGGGGCGGCGGGGAGGATGGGAGGGTTAAAAATGTATTCTAGGCAAGAGGAGTGATGGGATCGATTTTTGTCGAGCTGATAGACGGACAGCGCCCCTCTTTGGCAACACTCCTTTTTTTTTCTCCTCCCACTTGCACAAGGCGCCCAAATCTCGACGTGGATTTTTTTTTAGTGAAGGAAAATAAAAAAAGATGAAGCTAATTTGCTTATTTTCATTGTTTTAATCATCATCATTATTATTGGTAGTATTGTTCATATTACACGCCGTGCATTTCATAAATCGATATGAGTGCAATTAATGGAAAAGCCGAATTGTGTTTAGTGAGGCCAGTACGACATACGCGCGGGCAATAATACTAATTATTATTATACTATTATTAATATAGTAATAATAATAATATGAAATGCGGTGTTCCGTCTTGACGTCACATTGGGTGACCAACTTAATTGTGTGCACTGGTGAGTTGTGTCAAGGGCATCAACATGCCTGCGTCCCATTTGCATTTCAATTCTGCTGTGGAAATGATGAGAGACTTTCTTTTTTTTTTTTTTTTTTTTAACCCGCGCCTGCTTTCGAGCCTCGCGGCGCAGTCTGTGGGCGAATTACATTTTAAAAGAAGGCGAGAGAAATTAAATAAGAAACCGCGACCACTTCAGGGCTATTAACATCTAAAATATCCCCTGGAAATTTCCACCGCAATACACATGACCAAAAAAAAAAAAAAAATACCCAGGGTGCCATCACTCTCATGCAGACCCCTCCCGCCTTACGACCCCCACCAACCCCCTCCTGCACCCCTTACCCCTTCCACACCCCACCCCTCCAATCCAATCGCGGAGGTGTCCATCACCGCTTTATGGAGCTATCCGGAACTGATTTAAATAAAAGTTGAGTTGGTGATTCTTGAGTGGTGTCAAAGAGAGAAGAAAGGCAATAAAATGTGATTATTTCAGCCATAAGTGGAAACATATTCACTTGGAGGCCAAATGAAGACTTTCAAAAGGTCACATTTTGAAATCGCATCAGCCGGTGGGCGGGGGCTGTGCTCACGTGTCTCTCGGATGTCATCGCAAACCGTATATGGCAAACGTCATAAGTGATCGTAAAACATACAGCATGAGGCAATTTACAAGTTTAAAAAAAAAAAAACACTGCCTCGTTTATGGAGTTTAGAATATGAGGTGTATCAGAAAAGTTCCAGGACTGGTGTCAAAAGACAGTTGCTTCATTCAATGCGCGAGAAAAGGTGACTTTTCCTGGCCGAGAAGAACATGGCCGTGCTTGGAGCAGACCTTTTAGTCACCTGACCTGAGATACCCAACGCTCCTTTTTACTATAGGCTCCAGGAGTCATCACGGGGAGTCTTTTTTTTTTTTTTTTTTTTTAAAGACGCTGACGACGTCAAGATGGAGAATCATTTCAGGGACGCATGAGTGTGGAGCAAATAAAGCTTGGAAAGTGCATTACACTCCGAGGGGAAAACTCGAAGTTTGGAACTTTGCTGACCCGCCTCGTATATCTTGAGACTCGTGCTCAGCGAAGAGTCAAAAGGATTTACTACAGTACACTTTTGCGTCCCTTTTATTGATTGATTTATTTATTTTTAATGATGCTTCCGCAAAAAACAGCGAATCAGAAATCGTTAGCCTAATAGCATCGTTGCCGACGTCGTGCCCACAAACACGACAAATTCGTCAAAATAAGAGTCCGGTTGGCTCAATTCAACCTTTTCCGATTACGATGACCTGAATAACTCGACCCCTCCCCCCAAAAAGACTATTTTTTTAGCAATCGCTTTTATCAATTTATTGAAGACTTCCGTGAAGGTGTTTAGTTTATGCTAGCGCCAAGTGATCATACAATGTCAGAAAGAGAAAGGAACAAAAACTGGCAACAATGTTAGCAAGCACAACAAAACAAGCGTGTTCTTTGCCCCCCCACCCCCAAAAATAAATAGAGTTGTTTATATTTAAATCTTTAAGGTGTTAGGAGACAGTACAAGAGACAGTTAGCTCTGTAAACGATTTTGTGTCTTTATTGTGAAATGCAGGAAAGACAAATTTTCGCAAAAGTAAAAAATAGGTTGTTGAATTGCCCAATCTAAAATTGGGGTGAAGTTTGTTTCCTTGAAGTTTTGAGCTCAGTCAACTGTTTTTGGGTTTTTTTTTTAAACCGTGTAGGCTAGTTAAATGCTTCGTATAATACAGCTCAAGTGACAAATCCCATGAAAAATTGAGTGGACTGGAACTAGCCAAGTCCTCTGACTGAAGTCCTTATTACCAACTTCATTTTGACACTTTGACCTGACATTTTTTTTTTTTATATGGCCTTCGATCTCACCACTTGGGTTCTGATCTCCTCCTCCTCCTCCACCCGCGACAGTAAAAAAAAATTTAAAAAAATTCTTCTCTTTATGTGTAAGAATTCATCTCATCACGATACATCATTATCGGCAACGTGGTGCTAATGAACACGCCTCTTCTATTGTGTGTATATGAGTGTGTGTCTGTGTGTGTGTGTGTGTGTTTTTCCCCCCAGCGATGCGGAGCGACTTCTTGCACTCCGGCGCCAAACGTCGAGGTGCATCGCTATTAACAGAAATGTTAATTGTGATGTCACGAGAGCCAGAGTCAAGGTGATAAAAGCTGCGCGGCGAAAACGAAGACCGAGCGTACGCTAAAATAATCCAGCAGCACACAATGAACCTGCAGTTGTGTTAGTGGCAAGGGACCTTTTTTTTTTTTTTTCCCCTCCAAGAGGTGGCAAAAGAAGGAAGTCAATGAATCGGAAAGCTCCATTTTTTGTTGTTGTTGTCTTTGTTTCAACAGGCCTTGTTTTCCCCTCCGCAAATTGTATAATGCTGCTCTTTGTTCTACACGCCACATGAATAGCTTGTCCTGAGCGAGCACACACCCAAAAACACACACATGGACGAAGTGATCATCTTTAAAAAAAGGAAAAAACCGCCCTGGCGCTCACTTGGCCTACTTTCCAGTGGGAAGGGGAGCGCCGTTCCGGGGAGGGGCGGCCGCAGGAGAGTGCGGAGGATGTTCACGCACTCTGGGAAAGCTAGCGCGAGCGATGCGAGTCAACATCGTCAACCTTCCCCCCCCCCCCCCCGAGTACGTTTGGCCCCGTCTGCTTCTTCCTGTCTTCGTTTTACAACAGGGTTTCCCTTCCTACGACAGCAATGTAACCCAAATTGTGTCGTAGTCTGTATCTGACCTAACGCAGTCGTAAAGTCAAGAATATTCTTTGGCATCGAGGCAAAACTAGTTGCCTTGCCTCTGTTATTTTGCTGGTTTTCTGCTTCCAACCGGCCACAGCTGTTGTTTAATATAAAAGTGTCGCTTTGGCGCCACCCTGTGGCATATTGGTGCCGAATATATTTACGTCGAAACAAGGAAAAGGGTGTCACATAGTCAGGCCGTAGCCCTGTCTAATGTAAAAACACAGTAGCGGTGTGACTCACGAGTGAGTTGCTGGCTTTTTTTTTGCCACTAGAGGGCGGCAGAGGCCGCAACGCATCGAGACAAAGGACCTGAAAAGATTGTAAATGGATTTACGACGGGGTTCCATTTCAACGTAAAAGGAATTTGTACGCTGAGGCCTATCGTTCACGCAGTGCTGAAATGACAGTCCAGGTCCGGATCAAATTAAAAACTGAAACCTACACGGACCTCCTAACCTCAAAACGTTCGTCCCGTATTCTTGTTTGACTTTGCAATTGAGAATCCTACAGAAGCTTAACGCCCGAGCTAAAAAGTCGGCCAAACTCCGGCAGGGGGGGGATTTCACTTGTCAATTCCTGTTGGATTTGAGGAGCATTAGGACGCGCGGTGCACGCCATCTGCTCTGCCTGTTGATCGATAGCACGTCGGGTCTGCGCCGACGCTCATTGAGGCCTTCGGGTGGCAGCTCGGGTTACACAACATCGGGCCGCGAAGGGGCGGGGCGGGACGGGACCGGGTTGGGGGGGTGAAGCGTGGGCTCTGGAGTTTGGCTCGACAGACTTTGGGTGAGGAGTGGCTTGATAATCTGGGGCTTGGTGTACAGCGCCTCACCAAATGTCGACATCTGCGAGGGTGCGCGCGAGGGAAAGCTCCTCGGAGGAAGAGGGGATCATCATCTTAGCTCCCCTCACCTTCAAGCACGCCCGTCGGGCTTTAAAAGGCAGATGAAGAAATCCTAACGTAAACATGCCGAGTCCGGTTTTCATCGCGCGCGCGACATGGAGGCAAAAGGGGGCAAAACCATGGCGGATCGTTAAAGGGCTTGACTTTTTCGTTGCCCCCGGATGTAAACATTGCGCTCTCCACGTTACACCTGCAACGCTCATCAGGGGTGTCCAAAGTTTTTCTTCCGAAAAGAGAGCATGACATTTTTCACCTTTTTGATTTATTTACATATGCATTTACAGTCACACACACAAGACGCCTGTCCGCCTACCACTGGGCCGTATAATATAGTTGTGCAAGCAAAAAAAAAAAATTGCACAACTATTGTAAGTGACTCAGTCAGATGCTGTAAAATTAGATAAGATAAGATAAGATAAGAAATCCTTTATTAGTCTCACAATGGAGAAATTCCCAATTCACAGCAGCAAAGCTATGAAAGGAAGTAGTAGAAGAACAAAATATAGTCATTCTTCACCGAGGATAAAGAATGTATGCACGTGTTTCTTTGGTCGATTTCCGGTCTGAATGTGTTGCTGCTTTATTGCCCTTCAAATACAATTTACACTTAAAGTGTTAAAAAGAGAATAAGCTAAAGATGGACTTTAATTTTGATATGTATATGTCTGTATGTATAAATGTGTGTGTGTGTGTGTGTGTGTGTGTGTGTGTGTATGTGTGTGTGTGTGTGTGTCTGAGCGAGAGGCCGCGCAAATGTTCCACTTGGTCCTTTGTTCCGCGGCGCCTGTGAAAGTGACTTTGACTCTCCTGAGGAAAAGTTTGAGCATCTGTTCCGCAGTGTCGTCTTTGTCGAGAAATGAAATATTGAACCGATGGAGTGCGCCATGAATGTTTCACTCGCACGACGCCAATGCCGATTATACGGGGGAAGCGGCACTTTACACGCACGACCCGGCATGTTGTTGTTGTTGCCTTTAAGTGCGCCAGATTAGCGCGCGGCAAAGCGTTCCGTTCAGTTTAGCAGCGACATGCTCCTCGAACAACAACGGCGACAACACGCGCGCGCGCATGCACACACAAACATGACGGAAACGCACACTGAACTGTTTGTTGGTCATCTTTTGGTGTTGAAGAGCTAATTGCTAACATCAAAAAAAGAGACATTAGTACTGGAGGCTTTAAGTTATTTGTTAAAAAAAAAAAAAACACTAATTTGAGGGTTGTTTTGACAATTTCCGACAAATATAATTAGCGGAACAGCCATTAGCTTGCAAATTCCTAAGCAGGATTTGTCACCAAAAAGAAATTGTAAACATGCTAATTTGTTGGTCGATTTGTAAGATAGCTTCCAAAAAGTAAATAGTAGAAGAGTGATTTTTGGGTGGTTACTTTCAAAATATTTTCTTAGATACATGACTAAATTCTGGGTCTCTGAAAAGTAATGAGTAGAACCATGACACATTTGAGGTTAGCATTTAGTCTTAAAAGAGGTAGAAACTGCCCAACCTGTGTGTTAGTATGATAGCTTACACAAAGTAATAGCGTAGCAAACTGCCTAATTGATGTATTTGTGAAAAATGTGTGCATTTTGTACAACATCCCACATAATGACCCCCGTTCTGCTAAATGTGAACCACTTTCTACCGACGAGCACCGCTCCAGGTGCTCACATTTGCTCCCGATATCTCGATTCTTCGACATTAGCATGTGGCTATCATGGCAGGGATGATAAAATGGTGTCGTGAGTAGCCCTTTTGTGTGCCACGCTAGGAGAGTTCCGTCGCTAAAAGGGAGGGACAAAAGCCAGAAGGCGCCACGGGTATAAGGTTCCGCCCGGTGACAATGGCCAAAGTTTCAACTTGCAGCGCAATGGGTGTAACTTTAACTGGAATCGCGTGGATCAAAGCCCGGCGAACAAAGTGGGTGGAAATGCCGCGGGAGAACGTCTGCGCTCCCGTGAAGGACAGCTTCAGACCCCGGGCCGGCCGATGCGGGCTAATTAGCGACACTCTTGTTTTGGTTAAAGGCCAGGCCCCGGATTCAACATTAGAAAGTGAAAAGCTCCGCGTCTTAACGTGCAAATCCAACAAAGGCTGATTAATTCGCCGCCGCCGCCGCCGCCGCAAACACGGTCAATTTTGTATCGTGTGTGTGAAACATTCATCGGGCCTCCGCTGTCTTTGGGAGCGGAATTATTCAGTGGCGCTGGTTCAAATGAGAAAGGCGGCCTTGGAAATGAGGCGAGGCTTACGGCGAGCCATCAGGTGAGCGCGCGTACAATGCCGACGTGTAACCTTTACACTGCGCTTGAACCCGCGCATACAAGTGTTATGAAAGGTCCCTGTGGCGCCGCGCTCTTCTCACATGGATTTGACGACTTGCCACTTTATTAGCTGCTAAGCCCCCCCCCCCCCACTCTGCCCCCCAATACGTGTTTCGTACAGTGTAGACGGGGGGCGATGTGGGGGGCAGGCCTACGTTATGAGCCGGGATTCTTATTGTCTGCTGGCGTTATTAGAAGGAAGAGTGTGCCGCACTCACTTCCACACCCGGCGCCCCGAGAGAATAGGCCGACTGTTGGAAGGCGAGCTACAAGTGCAATTTAACCCATCTTATTTACAATGTGATCGTTTTACAAGGACATGCTTTCTTGCAAAGGATCAGCGTCTAATATTTCTCCTCAGTGTGATTCATTGATTTTTTTTTTCTTCTTCTTCTTCATCCTCAGAATATATTTGATGTGATGTCCAAATAAACCCGTAGTAAAAAAAAAATTTTTTTTTTTAAAGTCAACCTGAGTAGAAGCTTAATAGATTGGCAGCGCCGTGCAACAAAAACAGTTACATTAAATTAAATGTTGAATCGAGTGTAATCACAGATGTGCTGTGTGATACTTAAAAGTCGTTGGTGGCCTTCGCCGTGTCATCGTCACGTCTTGCAAAAAGGGGAAAATCACGGTTGAAAAATAATCAGTGCCACACTGCCATCTAGTGCCCAGATTACCGCACTGTATGCAAAAGAGGCACATCACACAGTTGATGCAACAATAACAACAACAAAAGCAGTGGTGGGCTGTGCATTTGGTACCGGGGTCCATCAGGGACACGACCCAATCCACCGTTTGATAGCCTTGCGTCAAATTTATTATTCATCCGTCGATAAAATACGTCATGATTAAACATCTTAATGTATGCAGATCACTACGGATGTGATTTGCCAGTTGAACAGGTTTGCTCTGACCAAGGGACGTCATTGAGGGCTTCCCCCCTTAAAAAAAAACACAAACATAAATGACAACTGACAACTTGTACACACAAGTGTAAAAAAAAAAAAGAAGTCAGCAGCTACGTAAAATGTAAAACGTTCTATACAAACACACCAGCTTTTATAACAAGTGAGAATCAGCTAGTCAGTCAACAGCTAGCGGCTAACATTAGCGTTCGGTTCGTCTTCGAAATTGTGCTCTCCGCATTTGTGTGTGTGTGTGTGTGTGTGTGTGTTGATATCCATCCATCCATCCATTTTCCGAACCGCTTGATCCTCACTAGGGTCGCGGGGGGGGGGGGGCGCTGGAGCCTATCCCAGCAGTCTTCGGGCAGTAGGCGGGGGACACCCTGAACCAGTTGCCAGCCAACCGCAGGGCACACAGAGACGAACAACCAACCACACCCACACTCACTCCTAGGGACAATTTAGAGTGTCCAATCAGCCTGCCATGTATGTTTTTGGAATGTGGGAGGAAACCGGATCACCCGGAGAAAACCCACGCAGGCCCGGGGAGAACATGCAAACTCCACACAGGGAGGCCGGAGCTGGAATCGAACCCGGTACCTCTGCACTGTGAAGCCGACATGCTAACCACTGGGCTACCGGGCGTGTGTTGATACATTTTAGTAATTTGTGTGACTCTGCCTGATAGAAAAGTAGTGATTTGCCGCCGTCTTCTGGCATCAATCCCTTGGTGTCAACTACTCGCGGATCTTTGCGAATGGCAGCAGAAAACCATTTTGAGTGCTGTTTCATCATACATGATGACAGATTGACTTTGGTTCACACTGTCTGCATGGAACGGTGCGGTTCTGCTGTCAAAAACAAAAGGGGAAAAAAAACACCTGGCTTCGTCCTTGTTTGCGGTTGAACACCAGAGTGAGGAGAAAAAGCATGACAACAAAAAAAAAGGAAAAAAGCTCACATGAAGGGTGGAATCAGTGCCGCGTCCTCCACGTCTGACCTCCGGTGGTCTGCGCATGCAAATCATATCAAGGACCTCAAGCTGGCTCATCTGCCAGGCCCTCCTGGCTTCCAGCTCGCCAAGGCGGACGGATGCTATAGAGACAACATAGCCAAAATGATCTGGGGGAAAAAGAAAGAAAAAAAAAACAAGAGTGTTGAATAATTAATTGTGTTTGTCTTTTGCTGCTTCGTACGTGTGTTTGTGTGCCTGGACACAGCTTCATGCCCCTGAGCGCAGCAATGGTTAGTTTTAAAAACTGTCTGATGGACCAAACATGGAGGAGGGGTCTCTCTGCGCGTGTGTGTGTGTGTGTGTGTGTGTGTGTGTGTGTGTGTGTGTGTGTGTGTGTGTGTGTGTGTGTTTGCAAGGTGCTCTGTGAGGTTATAAGGTGGGAGATAGAGTTGTTTTTTGGTGGGTTCTCAAATTATGACTAAATGTGAGAACTGCACTAACTGCAATAAACTAACAACATGTTGGGTTACTTACTGTGATTTTTATTTTTTATTTTTTTCAAAGAGTAATAAATAGAAAACGAACTGATTTAGGAAGTCATATTTTTTGCAGGTAGAAAACTGGCATTTAATGGGCTTTTTCCTTGGCAAATTTTGGGGTTACCTAGAGGAAGTAAATGAAGTCGTACCTTTAAGATATGTATGACCTGACTAGCAAGTTTTTCAAAATATTACCTGTCGGTCGGACATTTTTTTTTTTTTTGCTTTGACTTGAGAGCAAATATTTGAGATGCAAGCAAACAACGGTTGATAGCTAGCCCACCTGCCCCAAAAAATTTCATGGTGTTCATTGCCACTTCCAGGTGAATTTAACTATCAAGCTAAAACTAATACAAAAACAATTTCATGTTTTTTATTTATTTGACACAGTTTTGCTTTACAATCCGTTTAGCATAATGCTAACAAACAATGCAAAATGCTATGGACTGGCAAAGAAATTAGTATCAATGTTGTAGGGTTTCAACCCTTCAAACAATTAATATTTATACACAGGGTGCGCTTAGCAATACATAGTAGAGAGATTAGATGGCAATAGTCGCAAGCATATATCATTCATCCTCCATGAAGAACAACTAAAATCACACACACACACACACACACACAAATCCTTTGGATTTGGGTTATTCTGACAATTAGCTTGCACATGATTAAAATGTGCTGAACTCAAATATTTGAATATTTTTCAGGAAAATACTAGAAAATGATGTCAGTTTAGCACTTTTTAAACATGAGTGACCAACACTGACATACTTTTTTTTAGAGTGTACTGCTGCATTTTTTTTTCAATTATTTAAAAATATTTACAGTATACAGTTTGTTTTTGGGTTGGAGCCAACCCCCGTTTTTTGTGGAAACTGCTTATTAGCAGTTTTTGGCCCTTTCAAGAATTTTGCTGGTTAATTTATTTTTTCAATTTTTTTTGTATCCATTGAACTGATCCAAAAACTGCTTTGTTGTTTACATTCTATAATATTCTACAGCGCTGTTGATTTTTGAGGAAGTTGGAACAGATTAATGGCATTTCCATTCAGCTTAAGGGAGAACAATGATTTGAGATGTACGTGTTGTGTGTTACTCGCACGGTGACAGCACAAATTCAACTTGAATCTCAAGGGGCCACTGTTGTAGATACACGAATCATTTGTGGTCAGTATTATTTAAAAAGGCAAATAGTCGACACTGATCAACTTGTGGGTTTCCAGGAGTGCGCTATGTTTCATTTTGAAGACTAAATACACAATATAATACATGATGAGATGTGCGAAAGGTTTTGGGTTTTTTTTTTTGAGCCAGCACAAACAAACAATAGGTATGTTGTGTGTAAGAGATGCTTTCAAAAAGACAAGGGGGGGGAAAAAAAAAAAAAAAGAAAAGTCAATACACCTTCATTTTGCCAGCGCTGGTAATGAGCCATATTTTCCTCGGAAAATGGCGTCTTCTCCGGAGGCGGCGTGTCTGCTGAATGTGGCCCTGATCCTGGATGAAACAGAAGGCTCACCAATCAATCTCTCCAGGTTGCCCACAGCCAGAGAAAGCAGCTGCACCACGTTTGCCCGGCGCCACAGCGACACGTTAACATACGGCCGAGCGCGGGAAGCGTCCGCAAGCAGCCTCTAGCTGTCTTATAATGAATTCCCGGCGGGATAGGGAACTATCAGAGTCAGTGGTGTTACTGGAGGCTCGGAATAAAGTCAACACCTCTCCTTATACCTGATCAAGCTGCAGCGCCGCAGCCAGTGAACAATGCACACTGAACTTTGGAGGAAAGTGAGGAGGACAAAAATCCGATCGACGCGGCAACAAGGATGGAGCGCTCATTAAAGCGCAGCGTTTCCCAAAAAAAAATGTGCGTTCAGTCAAGGTTGGCGAGTCTTCTGTTGTGGAGAAAGACATTCAAAACAACCGCTTGATGTTTTGTACGTGGTTAAATGGCAAGTTTGGAAATGGATTGTGGACTTTTTGAACGTCACGTCTCGAGAGTCAAGTCTCATTTCTGAGCTTGATGGCAGATTTCTTTTGTGAGCTATGCCAAAATGTTGGCCAAAATGAATGTACAGTACCCCTCCCAGGAGGAGTGGCAGCCATTGACCACATGCTAATAGTCGACTTCAGATCTTCCGTTTAAAATCCCAGTTTGTGGTAACAAGAGGTCCTGGAACTAAAAGGTTCCTCTGGGCCAGCTTCCAGTCAGCCAGTCCCAATGTGAGGAACTAAAAATGGGAGAGTAGTATAAAAATATTAATAAAATGGAACTACCCCTGCAGTCCTATAAGATAAAAACTGAAGTTCAAACCAGCACCATGACGTCATAACTGCATCAACATTTGTGTGACAATAATTCAGTTCATAATTACTGTATTATTTAGTATTCTATATACCTGTATATAGAATATTATACTTTATAACAACATACCGTAATGACATTCTTAATTCAAAAGATTGAAAGCGTTTTCTTCACACTCCTCCAAATACAATGACAATGGCAGGAGCCCCAAAATTGAACCCTGTGGAACATCATACGAAAAGAAATTATGTGTGCCAAATAGGATATAAACCACTCTAGAGTGCTACCACCAAAGCCCACCCGGTGCTGCAAACGGGCCAACTGAAGACTGTGGTCCATCGTATGAAGGGCTGGGGTCAGATCCAGCAAAACAAGACACACACTGTCTGGATGGCACCAAACGTCTTGAATTTCACTGAAAAAGAAAACTGCAGTTGACTCCGCTGAAGACACGGAATTGTTTTGTCGTTTTATTGTGTTTTTGTGCTGTTTTTGTGTCATTTATTTATTCATCGTATTTTATATGTCTGATTTTTACTCCAGGTACGGCACTTCTACAGTGCTGTACAAATGAAGTTGAGTGAGTTCAATTGTACTGCTCATTTTAGTGGATGAACCTTGGTCAAACATACTCTCTAGGCTTCTCAGTGCGGCAACAATACTGATCGTTCTATTCAGAGGATAAAGAATATGTATGTTGTTATCTTGTCTGCTGACGTGTTGCGGCACCCTTTGCCACATAGATGCTAATTGTTAGCGGACATGCATATGGAGTTTCCCATTGTCTGTTAGGTTTCAGTGAAGATAAGCAGCTGGACTCGAACCCTCACTAGAGAAAACTCAAGAAACCTCAAAGTAAAAATGCACAAAATATTTCAATATTCTTTATAAATATTTAAGAAACGTTAAGTTCCAAGACATTTTAGTTTTGGCCCATGTAGTAAGTAAAAGGTTCGAATCAGCTATGTACTATGGTTGGATGAATAATACTGAAATTATTCTTCATGAAACCACTTTCAAATGTTACTAGTGTGCGATATTTTCTGTGTAATAAAACACAAAGTGCAACACAAATTGCTTTCTGTAAACCTTTAACCCCTCACAACTGATTCATTTTGATAACACTTGCTCTTTTTTCATGATATTGTGTAATTAATTTTGTAATTTTGCAGCCGTGACGTCAATCTGAGGACCGCTTGAGGCTCGTCAGCATGCGCACACATTTTCTGCATTGCTGTCATTTCCCCACTAGGGGGTGGTCATTGACCGTGAAATGCGAACGCTTCAAGGTTACAAGTTTATGTACTGTATTAGCTTCGAAAATAGAATCCATAAATCATGAACGCTCAAGTAGGTTAATAGTCCAGAAAAATATAAAAGTCTTATATTTATATTCATATGTGTTTAATACTATATTTTTAAAACGTATTACTCACATGGAACACTTTACTGTACTACTCCGGCAGAATGTTTATTGTTATTATTTTACTAAAGTGTTGCCGCAGTGATGTTGTTACTAAATTTAGTTTGTTGTAGTGTTAATAATAAGACGAGCCGTCACAGTCACGCAGATGTTTTGTTTGAGCCACTGATAATCCGTCGTGGTCATTTTGGAGGGAGTGACTTCAATTCAATGCTATAACGGACTGCTTCTATTCATCAAAATTCGAAAATAAACCTTGATTGTGTCCAATGTTCATATGCCTTTTCTCTATTGATTTTTGCGCTTAATTTGAGAATTAAATATGTTACCTGACTCGCGTAGCTCAAAATGAAAGTGTAAGATGTCAAATTAAATGGCACTACAATAGCTGCAGGAGGTACAGTATCGCCGTCGACATATTCTGCATGTTTGTCTTTTTTCCACAAGGTGGTGCTCATTCACCCGTGAAATTCATACGCTTGCAGGTGTCATAATATTTATGCATTTCATGTCGCTTGTTATATGCAAACGATAAATGAAATTGACACAGAAGGAAGTTGTAAAGGGCGCTACAACATTTTAAATACTAATTCTACAATTGTATACTTAATGCTCACTATTATCATTGACACTCTACATAATTGGGTTTTTTTTATGATTTCCGAAAAATTATGTTGCTGCTATAGCGTTGTTATTGTAGTAGTATTTTGTTTGTTGTACTGCAGCACTAAGATGCACTCGTGTTATCTGTGCACTCGTACTGAAGATAAACCTGAAATGAACGCCGCTGTACCAGGTAACATTAGGTTAACGATGAAAAACATTTGATATCGAAATGCATTCCAAACGCGCGAACTTCTATTGGTGATGCTGGAGCAGGATGCGCGCGCGCGAGGGTGGCATGCGTGCATGACGTCACCGCTCCATGTCCCATGCGCCATTTTGGAAAGGGGGAGAGGAGGAAAAAAAAAAATCACGGATAATTTGTGTGGTCTTGACGGATCCTGAAGCCCCGGCGTTTCGCAGTCATCGTGGATGTTCACCGTTAACTCCGAGCTAGCCGCGCGCGTCGTTTTGGGCATCGGACGCGCCGTGTACAACAAAACGCGCTGCTAAATGAAGCAATGGCGGGTGAGCGACTTTAGAGGGAAGAAGGGAAGCAAAAGGATCCACCACCTCGTTTAGCTCGTGCGTGTGTGTTTATATGTGTGTATATCAATATACATGTGTGCGTGCGTGCGTGTGTGTGTGTGAGAGAGCGAGATAGAGAGCGAGAGATGGCCCTGGGTGACTGCAAGTTAGCTGGCTAAGCTAATTAGCGTGCTAGTTGTCAAAACGGTGTCACTGTCAAGTCATTTAACGTCGAAACGCCTCGCGCTGTCACGACAAAAGTGACACCTTTCTCTCTCCTTTTTCTACCTTTCAGGGGTTGCTGGAGGAAATGACTTTCAGTGGTGCTTCTCTCAAGTGAAAGGAGCGATAGATGAAGATGTTGCGGAAGGTATGTAGCTAACGTTAGCATGGCTAGCACGCTGGGCTAGAATGGAGGGGGAGGAGGAGAAGGAGAGTAAGCCGCTCTTCTGCGCTCGCCACGGGTTTCTTGGACAGCGCCGCCCTCGGCTGCGATACCTGGATGGAGCGTGTTTGTGTATTTGTGTGTCGAACGTGCCGTTTGTCTTGAAACGGTGACGCTACTGTGCGCGCGGCTAGCTAGCCGAATGCTACACGGCGGCTAGGCTATTAAAGGGGGAGCGCCTGTGGACGTGACGTCATTGCGCTGCGCCCATAAATTGGCGTGTGACATCACGTTCGATTTCATTCATTCAGGGAATCAAATACAATGCGCGTATAACAGTTAGCAAACTGTCTTGTATACATACGGATTCGAAGGAAAAAGCAGCTTTACGTGATATAAGGCTAATAATGTCGTACCCTATTACCAATAGGAGCTGAAGAAAGTAAACGTGCTTTACTCACAAAAAGGTTTGCTATGTTCATGTGGAATTTCAGGATTAGCTGAAAATGCTCCCTTAAACTTTGGAATGCATGTCCCCATTGATTGATTGACAGATACTTTATTTCACTCTCACAGAAAAGATGCTTATCATTACACCGACCATAAAAATAGAAGCAATCATCAAAGAAAAAAAAAAGACCAATAAAAAAAAGCAGCATTTGAAGATTCCATTCCCTCAATTCCTTAGAACTGCAGTGTCGTTTGCGGTTCCGTAAAAATAATACTGTACAGTGTATGTGGCGCTTCAAAATGTTGCTTTGTTAACGAGAGAATTAGTGTGCAACGTTCACTCGGCAGGTGTGCGGTTGAGCAGCCATTCCAGTTAAGTCCTGCTCGGCTGCATCGTTTTGTGTGCGGCGTGCCTAACGATTGATGAATAGTAACTGGCCATTGGGAGCCTTCCAGGAGGTTCTCGGCGGGAAGTGGCCACCGAGCTAAATGCCACAGTGTCCTTCAGGAGGTTCAGCAGAGACTGGCAGAGTCACAGAAAGGCAAAGAAACAGACATCATGACAAATGTATTGGTTCAAACACCGGTTGTGAATTTTGGCATCGGGGCATTGTTGGAAAAACAGCAAGTTGTGTGTAAAGTATTGAAACACCGAACGAGTGCGTTTTTTTGTTTGTAGTGTATATTTACAACAACAAAAAATGTCAATTATAATCTCAGAGAATACTCTAAATTGCTTCATCGGTCACTCTGCGTCACTGGCATGCAAAGATGAACAAATATTTATTTGAAGTAATAGTCTTCTAATTTTCCAACCAGCTCAAGCGAAATTGGACGTTTTTTACGGTGGTTGCTGTGAGGAGTCGAGTGCGATATGCTGTGAACAAAGGCAACCGTTTGTACCTGTACTCTGCTTGCGTCCAACGATGTATGCTTGTTTATACAACGTGCTCCGCTTCCTATGGTTTTCGTCGTCCTCTGTCATTTGCTCTGTCTGAGCGACTTGACCTCAGTACAAACGTTTTTAAGTCGGAAAAATGTCACATTTGCATTTCCGGCCACTTTTGCAGATACGCAAGCGTTCCCCCTTTATCGACGTGCGCAGACAAAATGCAAATGTTGTTTTTGTTTGTTTGACAGCAGCTAATTTTGTTGTGATCGGTGAGAGAGAGAGAGAGAGATTTTTCCGTCATGCAACTGTAACTGAATGCAGATATTTTTACACATCACCACAGCTTGTTGTTTCTATTTTTAGCTGACATCATCTCCACAGTTGAATTCAACTATTCCGGAGAGCTGCTCGCCACGGGAGACAAGGGCGGCAGAGTTGTGATATTTCAGCACGAGCAGGAGGTATTTAAATCCCCCACCCCCCTCCCCCCTTTAAGAGAGGGGGGGGGGGGACTTAATGTATTTGTCATCCCGTGAGTCACGGACATCAAATTGTTTCCTCTCTTGCTTCACAGTCTAAAAATCGTCCACACCTGCGTGGCGAGTACAACGTTTATAGCACTTTTCAGAGTCACGAGCCTGAATTTGACTATTTGAAAAGTTTAGAAATTGAGGAAAAAATCAATAAAATTCGATGGCTGCCCCAACAGAACGCTGCTCACTTTCTACTTTCAACAAACGGTAAGAGATCGCTTTTTTCCGCTCCGCCAAACCAACGTCGTCTCTCACCCAACTTCTCTTTTTTTTTTTTTTTTTGGATCAGATAAAACTATCAAATTGTGGAAAATAAGTGAACGAGACAAGCGAGCGGAAGGCTACAACCTGAAATATGAAGACGGCCGACTTATAGACCCTTTTAGAATCACGTCTTTACGGGTACGTCCGCTCTCACTTGTTATCTCCTTATTTTATTTTATTCTATTTTTATTTTTTTGACTGAGCCGTCCTTATGTGTGCCTTTTGCGGCTGCCTTGCAGGTACCGGTGCTAATGCCGATGGATCTCATGGTAGAAGCCAGCCCGCGGAGGATCTTTGCAAACGCGCACACCTATCACATTAATTCCATTTCTGTAAATAGTGACCATGAAACGTACCTCTCTGCAGATGACCTAAGAATAAATTTATGGCACTTGGAAATCACAGACAGAAGTTTTAGTATCCTTTTTGCTACGGCTGTGGAGATTCTTAGTCGTCATCCGGGGGGGAGATGGAGAGACTACACACTTCTAAATTTAGAACCGAAGAGTTTTTTGGAGTCCAGTCACCTCCCTTCAACCTGTTTTTGTTTTTTCTTGTGTCAGCTGTTTTATTGTGTATGATGACACTCCAGGACTGCTCGTTGTCACCTTTAACCCCAACCCCCCCCCACCCTCCCAGATATTGTAGACATCAAGCCGGCGAATATGGAGGAGCTGACAGAAGTCATCACGGCAGCCGAATGCCATCCCCACCAATGCAATGTATTTGTGTACAGCAGTAGCAAAGGCACGATCCGGCTGTGCGACATGCGAGCGGCGGCGCTCTGCGACCACCACTCCAAGTGTGAGTGGTCCGTCATCGCGCCATCATTCTGTCCTTTTTTTTTTTTTTTTTTTTCCCCCATTGTAATTTTGCTGGATCAATTGTAGTCTTCGAGGAGCCCGAGGATCCGAGCAGCCGCTCCTTCTTCTCCGAGATCATCTCGTCCATCTCAGACGTGAAGTTCAGTCACAGCGGGCGCTACATGATGACACGTGACTACCTCTCTGTCAAAGTTTGGGACCTCAACATGGAGAATCGGCCAGTGGAGACGTATCAGGTATGTTTGCCGATATTCCTCCCTCCCCTCCACAATTTTTTTTTTTTTTGATTATTCACCGTTTTGTTTTTTGACAAACCAGTTTAACTCATTCAGTACCAGCCAATTCTGGACCAAATCTGAAAAGACGTTTAAAACCGTCTTTGGGAGTGAATGAGTTAAGTGTTCCTGATGAAATGTTGTGTGAAGTGTCGGTGGGCATATTTGTTTTGGGTGTTCGGCACCGTAGGAAACTGAGGATCCCCTTAAATTCAGCAAATGAGACATCATTCAGTTGCTCCAAAAAAAAAAAAAAGGTTTTAATGAAAGGCTTCATGATGTCAAGGTCGTCTCAATTTGCTGTATTGTTTTTCTTTGCCCTTCAGGTCCACGAGTACCTTCGCAGCAAACTGTGCTCCTTGTATGAAAACGACTGCATCTTTGACAAGTTTGAGTGCTGCTGGAATGGCAGTGACAGGTCTGTACTGTACAATGAAGCCGTTTCATTTGACGAAAGTTGGCTTATTTATAAAGCAAAACATCATAGAATGGCTAACAGAGATTAGCGTTTTGTGAAAAACATGTCGGTCCGTTTTTGTCATTTGGAGAAGAAAAAAAACATGCCGAGCATACATTAATACTCACGGGCAGACAGGAAGTCAGTTGGCGGCGGTAACCTTGTCTGCCTCTACTTCAGTACGCTGCATTTTTTTAAGGCTCAGTACAGAGCCAAGCCGAGCTGCTTCTCCTCCACGTTGAGAGGGGCCAGATGAGGTGGCTCGGGCATCTGATGATGATGCCTCCTGGACGCTTCACTGGCGAGGTGTTCCGGGCCCCGCCGGCAGGACGACCCAGGACACGCTGGAGAGACTATGTCTCCCAGCTGGTCTGGTGACGCCTCGGGATCCCCCGGGAAGAGCTGGAAGAAGTGGCTAGGGAGAGGGACGTCTGGGCTTCCCTGCTCAAGCTTATTGCCCCCGCGCCCCGACCCCGGATAAGCGTTGTTTCGGTAAAGGTTGGGCAAGGCTGTGCTGAATCTTCTCCCTCTCTTCCAGTGCCATCATGACGGGCTCGTACAACAACTTCTTCCGAATGTTCGACCGCAATACCCGGCGGGACATCACGCTGGAGGCGTCCCGGGAAAGCAGCAAGCCGCGGGCCACGCTGAAGCCGCGCAAGGTGTCCACGGGCGGCAAGCGGAAGAAGGACGAGATCAGCGTGGACAGCCTGGACTTCAACAAGAAGATCCTGCACACGGCCTGGCACCCCAAAGAGAACGTGATCGCCGTGGCCGCCACCAACAACTTGTACATTTTCCAGGACAAGATCAACTAGAAGAGCCGGGGACGGGCTTTGGGCGTCCTTGTTGTAGTTCAGCCTACTACGTGTCTGTCTGTATAAGAACAAGAAGAAGAAAAAAAAACAAAAACGGCCTCGTCGTCCTCCCGGTGAAGAATTTTTCGAAAGCACGCGTCTACTTTTTTGGAGGCCGACCCGTAGGTCTGTTTTATTTTGAATCGAAGCTTAGGTTGTTTTTTTTTTTTGTGTTTTTTTTTGCCTTTTGGCATCAGGGCAATCATCGCACCACCGCCGCCCCACCTCGCCCCAGCGACCCAGAAAGCCCAATCTGGATCTCATTGACGGAGGTCAAACTCTTGAACGTCGATGTTTGTGTTGACAATTTTAACCTTCGTTTCACCATTTTAAAAGCTCGGAAGCTGACCCCTCCCCCTCCCCCTCCCGCCACACAAGTGACGTCGTACCGCCGTCTGAAAGGTTTCCGAGCACCGAAGAGCGGATTAACGGTTGGTGGGCAGAGGGGGGGGGGGGGAGAAAAAAAAAAGGCAAACTGTAACATTCCTTCCCTCCCGTCGGCCGCATATCTGCTGGTGGAAGTGGCCGTGAATCTGGAGAGCGGACTTTTTTTTTTTTTTTTTTCCCTCCCCCCCCTTTCTTTCCCCTTCTCGTACTTACTTTCTCCTTCCACCCATCAATACAGTGACCTGATTTCACTGACTGTATCTACTCAAGTACACCTTGTCATCCACATAATAAAAAGAAACTAAAACGACAGATGTGTTTTTAAATTTCGATGTATATTGCTTTGCATGTTTTTATGTTGTAGAGATGGAACATGTCCAGTCGCAGCACTGTCTTTTTTTTTTTTTTTTAGCAGATCTCTTTTGAACTACCATTTTGGGGGCTACCAGTTCCGCAACCACTGTTGGACACAACTAATAGTGTGTGTGTGTGTGTGTGTCAATGTGTGTGTGCGTGCGCGTGTGTATCAAGTTCTTGATTTTAGAACGCGTTTTATTTTTTTTTTTGTTTTTTTTGTGGGCCGGTAAAGCACACAGGGGCACAAGACGGACAAAGGGAACCTGCAGCCTTAATTCCGACTTTCTATGAGTGACAGCTACAAGTTCCGACCCCCCCCCCCCTCCCAGCCCGGACCTCACGTGCATTATGAGTTAATTCCGATTTTTTTGACGCGTGATGTCCACATTAACGCCGCTGCTACGAATACACATTGCACCCATACGCGTCGGCGATAAAAGAGTGCCTCCCAATCTTAGGAGTGTTGACAGCCCTCATCCGTCTCCTTCCTAAATACGGGGAAGTTCCTCCGAAAATGCAGACATACGTCAAAGGACGTTCAAAACAAAACACACAGCGCATTGTCTTTGTCCATTGATTCCTCACACGGTGGCAATGTATTCACTGGTTTTATTATTTTGACCAAAGTTCAATAAAATTTTAATTGTGTTCATCTTTTGAGCGGATTTCCTTTCACATCACTCGCAAAAGCCGCATGCATTTTTTCAACTTTTATTGAATCTCACGGACCGTGTTTGTGCGTCACATTTTCTTTTGTTGACAAAAATCGCAGCATAATTTGTAGTGAAGGAATCACAGTACATGGATACAAATGACACAATAGTAATACACGGTACACAAACAATTGATCAAGTGATTCATAGACGTACAACGCAGCAGTTCCTAAAACGTGCAGATCTTGAGGAAGCAGCAAAAAAAAAAAACGGGGGATGGGTTAGATGAGTCCGAGAGGGGCCGCCGGCGTTTCAGTCACTAGGCCCACGGTGGCTTGATTTTTTTTCACATTTGATCTCTCATCATTTAAAGGCATGCTGAAGTCTCATCAAGGTCCGAATGCAACACTTCTCAGAGGGTGCTGTGGGAGGCCAGGCGCTTCCCGACGTATATCCTAAAAAAATTTAAAAAAAGACGGTAGACCACATCAATTTTATTTTTAGGTTAAGCTTTTGGCTAAAATTCCTTGAGGTATTAAGACTTCAAAATAGCTGTCTATTAGCTACAGGCTTCTGCAAGAAAGTTAAAAAACAAAGAAAGGGCAGGATCATCCTACTAGAACAACAGAGCTTTATTTGGAGATTGAGCAGAGGTACTTAAAATCGTGGTATGTGCAATTGTGGTTTGAAACCGATTGGTTAATTCTAAATACAGCTTTTGATAACTGATTTTGAAACACTAACCCGAACTTCAATCACTACTTTCAAATCCTTACCCTACTTTCAAACTCTACTTTGCAACCGTAACCCTCATTTGAAACCCTACTTTGAAAGCCTGACCCTAAATTTGAAACCCTAACTCTAATATGAAAACCTACGTTGAATACCTACACTTCGCCTCAAACTATTCTTTCAAACCCTGACCCTAATTTGAAACCCTTCTTTAAAACCCTAACCCTATTTTGAAACCCTATCCCTAACTTGTAACCCAACTTTGAAACCCTAATCCTAAATTTGAAATCCTAACTCTAATATGAAAGCCTACTTTGAATACCTATACTTAGCCTCAAACTCTACTTTGAAACCCAAACCCTAATTTGAAACCCTACCTTTAAACCCTAATCGGTTTGAAACTATACTTTGAAACCCTGACCCTAACTTGCAACCCAACTTTGAAACCCTAATCCTAATTTTGAAATCCCGACCCTAATTTGAAAGCCTACTTTGAATACCTATACTTAGCCTCAAACTCTACTTTGAAACCCAAACCCTAATTTGAAACCCGACCTTTAAACCCTAATCGGTTTGAAACTATACTTTGAAACCCTGACCCTAATTTGAAACCCTTCTTTAAAACCCTAACCCTATTTTGAAACCCTAGCCCTAATTTGAAAACCTTTAAAACCCTAACCCTATTTTGAAACCCTGACCCTAATTTAAAAACCTTTAAAACCCTAACCCTATTTTAAAACCCTGACCCTAATTTGAAAACCTTTAAAACCCTAACCCTATTTTGAAACCCTGACCCTAATTTGAAACCCTTCTTTAAAACCCTAACCCTATTTTGAAACCCTAGCCCTAACTTCCAACCCTACTTTGAAACCCTGACCCTAATTTGAAACCCTACTTCATATGTATACGAGTTTCACTGCTGAAAGGAAGTCCACCTTTCGGTAACAAATTCACAACTCCTTGAGATGCTCCCATATTGCAACAAGCCTTACCCGAGGCCGATGGCGAGTATATGCGAGATGATTAAGGAGGGCAGGAAGAGCTGCAGGAAGTCGGGCGAGAGGACGCCGCCCTTCTTCATGACGCTGCTGTTGCGCATGCTGAGCGCAGTGGAGCGCTTGGGGTGCTTGAGCAGGAACTCCCTGCGGAGGAAGCACATCGAACTTTCATGGCCCGTCGAAAGTCACGACGACAGAAAACGGTCACCTTGCCTCGATGACCAAATTGTCATATATTAAGCACGGCGTCTCTCGGTTTCAATGAAAACTCGTGTAGCTCATTTTGTGGCCACAGCCTGTGTAATTACGTCGAAAAATATAAAAAGCGTACTTTGGCGGATTGTTCTCGGGTCGACTGGACCAGTCCCAGATCCAGTCTGCGTTTTTCTTCATCATCATCTCTACTTCCTGTCTTCTTTCCTGAAGGTCCTCGTCCGACTAAAAAAAAACAACACATTGTGGGTTTGGTCAGGTTGGAAAAAAAATAAAAAAATAAGCACCAGTAAAGCACAGTACAGATATATGTGTCGGGTCACTCATGTTCTAAAAATCAGTACGCGTGTACCCCACTTTCAAATCAAGACAGTAGATCTTACAATATGCAATACCTGCAAGCTGCTTCCCCCAGAGCCTCTCCACACAAGGGGGGTCAGTGCCCTGCGTGGGCTGTTGTAAAAGGGGAGCAAAGGGTCAGAGTGACTATCTGCATTTCGCAACCATTTAGTTCCCCTTTCGAGCACAGACCTGTTGCACTCCGAGCTTCCGCCTGAGCTGCTCCTGCTCGACTCGTGTTGGGCGTCCAGCAGCATGTTTTCCACGTCATCCTGCTGAGTGGACGTGGGCATGACGAGCTCCTGGCTTCCGTGGCGACTGATGCTTTGTGAGGCTGCCCCGCTAAAGTGGAACTCCACCCACGAACCTGGTAAAAAAAAATAAAAAAAAAAAAAATCGGGAAAAAAAATACAGATAATGTACACAAAGCAAACAGGGATGATGAAAAATGTATTTTTAAACACAAAATATATAAATAAAAATTAGTAAAAGCAATGTAATCGTTTGCTCTCTGACTCACCTTACTCACAACATTTTAAACTACATATTCACATAAATACATTTTTAGAATCTTGTCGTGAAGCTTCCCAACAGTTTCCATGCTAGCTCGCGCCATTTCCGAACGAAAGGTGTCATTTTAACACAATACCTTGCAAACTCTCCTCCGAAGAAGCGTCCTTTGGTATCGACATGGCACAGCTTGGCTTCCTCCTTCGTTTTAAGCGTTGACCAACGTGGCTAAAAGTTTAAATGTGGCGAAATATTCCCCGAGACCCGATCAGCTGCAGCGCCCTCCGAGCAACACACAATAACAATGACGAAATCAAGTGTTTACCTCGACGCCGATTGGCCGAGGCGAGGGCGCGTGCCGTACGTGTGAAAAGTAGGCCCCGCCCTCCAAGGCTAGAACGCGCATGCGCAGTCACGGTCCCTGGAAAAGCGGACGTCTTTATTGCGTCCGGTATATGTCACAAGCCGGGGTTTGAAAACACACCATGACATCGACACGATACATCACAAATAGAACGTTTCAACGGACCACGTCGAGTACAAATATTGTGTGGGTCAGTGGATGGAGGCAGTGCGGCGAATTTGTCTCCAGGTGGCAGTAAGAGATCAGACCCCTCTCACAGTGGCATTGTTGAGCAACGTTACCCTCTTCCTCGGTCAGAAGTATTTGTTTTTGTTTTTCTCACCTCTTATGGCTGTGCCTCTTTGACTTGTATTGAGTAATACTGATAGCAGAGTTTCTACACGGCTGAAACTGAAAAATTCCACACCCAAATGACCAGACTTTTCGTTCAAATAAAATAAATCGGTATTGCAAATGGAAATATTCATATAATAGTTGATGTGTCCCATGCTTTTCCAAACCCGGAAGTTTGTCAACTCCAACTCCGTATTATGTCAGACTTTGGATACTGGCGTAGAACCTGTTATATGTAGTGGTCCTTCGATCGATATCATCAAACGATAGCCGTGATAATTTACTTGATCGGCACGGATCGATCAAGGCCTTTCATTGACTAATCACCCGCAGCTTGTTTGGTGCAAATCCGTGTATCATTCGTTCTTTCGTTTTTCAACTGCCAATCGAAAACAAAACATTAAAAAGGAGACTGACAATCGGTTTTCTTAATCCAACATGCGAATATATGCCTGTTTTTCATATTTCGATTTTAGGCTCAGATCAAAAATACGAAACGGAAAAACGGGCCACTTGACTGAATTTGAATTTAATTGTTTGCATTTGTGTCCAGTGGTTAGCACGTCGGCTTCACAGTGCAGAGGTACCAGGTTCGATCCCAGCTCCGGCCTCCCTGTGTGGAGTTTGCAGTTTTCTCCGGGTGCTCCGGTTTCCTCCCACATTCCACATGCATGGCAGGCTGATTGAACACTCTAAATTGTCCCTAGGTGTGAGTGTGGGCGTGGATGGTTGTTCGTCTCTGTGTGCCCTGCGATTGGCTGGCAACCAATTCAGGGTGTCCCCCGCCTACTGCCCGAAGACTGCTGGGATAGGCTCCAGCACCCCCCGCGACCCTAGTGAGGATCAAGCGGTTCGGAAAATGGATGGATGGATGTTTGCATTTACGTGACCCGGAACCTCTGTAGGCTAATGAGAATTACCATCAGACTACGAGAGGTACCTATAGCAGCCATCGATAGCTGTGTCTTGTTTCGAGGAGCCAAGCGTGTCAGCCTGAAGGAGTGAATGGCGAATGCTGACAAAATCGTAGAGTAGAGTAGAGTAGATCCATCGCCGCCACTGCGCTACCTGAACTGCTTCGCGCAGAACTTCGTAATTCTCATTAGCCCACAGAACTTCCGGGTCACGTAAATACAAACGATTAAATTTAAAAATCCAATTCAGTCAAGTGGCCCGTTTTTCCGTTTCCTGAGCCTAAAATCGAAATATGAAAAAACAGGCATATATTCGTTTTTCATGTTGGATTAAGAAAACGAAAAACGAAATTGTCAGTCTCCTTTTTAATGTTTTGTTTTCGATTGGAAGTTAAAAAACGAAAGAACGAATGATACACGGATTGGTGCAGTCTGTGTAAACAGTGACTGAATCATAATAGCGGTTTGTGCCTTTTCTGCACCGTCAATCTTAAATGTTTTTGGATAATAAAGGGATAGAAATTTGGATAAAATGTATTTTTAAAGTCTGATTATTGAATTAATCAAGAAAAAATGTCAGATTATATATTATTATCAATTAGTATAAATTGTTAGTGAACAACTGTAAAATTGACAAATGTGCAGTTAATTTAATCTACACGATCGGTCTGGGTATCGGTATCGGACGATCTCACTCATGGATGATCGCTATCAGAATCGGCACCATCGGCTTGATCAACGCATCCCTACCTGAACAAAGGGCATGATTCATGATAGTCATATTTCCTCATATAGTGGTCGGTAATTCTTCAATGACTCAACTCCTGTTGTGTTTGCACATTCTCAATTGTTGTATCTAGTGGTGGTGTTTCAAAATGTGTATAATACTTGTTTTAATCCTTATTTACGCCCGTCCAGCGTAACTTAGTCCTTAAAATCCACATGAAGTGTGTTTGCCATCTCGCCGAGGCGATTCCAAATTTGAGGCGGGCAAATGAAATTATGTTTTCCTCGCGTGGAGATTAGCGTGACTGATTATTCCTGGAGAACTCAATTATTTCTGCAATTTAGGGAAGCTATTACTTTCAAATGTGTCCTCCTTCCTGCCAGACACGGGCTTGTTACCCAACTGAAATACACTTTGAAACAAACACGGCGCACTGTGCAAAATGGAAGATATTCAATGCGTCTTTTTTTGCACGGTGGAATCGCTTTGCAAAAAGAGCAACAAATGTTTCCGAGAAGGGAAGTTATCCACTCCGAGGAGATGTGCTCCCAAAATATCTTTTCTTAGGGGTCATGTTGTGGAAAATTGACTTTTTTTTTTTTTTTTTTTGGTCTTGTATACAAATAGTTGAGTCTAAACTCACACGCTTTCCCCATCCGTCAAGTGCGAAATGAAACAACCAAATCTTTTAGCTCACTGTTTCAGAAAAATGTGTCTGTGAGTGTGATATTTTGCTTTTGTTGCGCAATAGTCGTGTATGGAACATTTTATCTTCGAAAACACCCGATAACATTTTTTTTTCTGTCTGACTGATAACTTTCCACTACTGACACGATAGTAGAAAAAAAAAACAAATACAGTACTGCGAATGCTTGCTCGGGGGGGTGTCACCCCTATCGGCTTGCATTTTTAACAATTTCCGAGATGTGATCATCTGCGCAGAAAACAATGAAAGCGTATATGCTTTTCAGTTTAACATCTTCCATCTGTCTAATTTAGCCCGTATGAATATGGAAGGGATCCCAATAATTCTCCCATGACAAGAAAGTTAACACCTGGAATTTTCTGGCCATTTCCTCCAATGTAGTAGACCAAGTACCGCATCTGGCCAAATGGCAATACGCGAATAAATCATCTTTCCAGACAAAAATAAAATGAAATATGATGACTGCTTATGAAATGTCAATACTGTTGGTTTCAATAAGCAACGCGTGCATCCTTCAAAAACCATTTATGCAGCTGCAAACCCGAAGCGAGCAATCGCATATCGTGATGGTGTTAAGTGCTTTAGATTTTCATAAGCTGCAGTCAGCATGTGTTGCCGGCGACAATGATTGGGTTAAATGTTATGGAGCTTTTGTTCATCTCCGCATCCCCGGCGACAGACGGCATTCCAAGCGCAACTCGTATCTGATATTAATACGATATCAGCAAAGAGGAAAAACAAATGAATGCGGCTCACAGGCGAAGCGGGATATGAAACGTTGATTCGATACAGCATATAAATAGGTTTGTGGATGGGGAAGATGAGAAAGAGGGAAGACAGGAAGTTGTAGTAAGGCAGGAAGGCATTTAGCATCTGTTCCACTCCTGATTAGCACTGACAATTAACCTCCATTGGCCACATCCTGCTTTCTATCAGCCAAGAGATAGAGAGCGACATTTGACTGGTCACGTCAGTACTAATGTTGTTCGATATCGGGGGTTTTTTCAGACTGATACCAGTGCGAGTATTCACCCTTGAGTACTCACTGACGCCGATACCAAGAGAGCGACATTTGACTGTTCGATATCACTTTTTTTCCAGACCGATACCAGCATGAGTATTCACCCTTGAGTACTCACTGACGCCGATACCAATACCGATACCATATTACATATTCATTAGCCCTTACGAAACAAAAGAACAGAAAATTGTTGAACAGAAAGCAGGTCTCGACCTTTCTGTCTTTCTGACACACATAATGATTCAGCGGTGTGTCAAACGGCCGCAGTGCTATGCCAACTACAAGCAAGGAAGACTTATTTGATTCCGGATTGATTTATCTTTTTCCTTAAATATCAGTGGCTGCTACATCTTTACATCTGAAATAAGTCACGATAGATCCCCTGGTGTTGTATATTTCTTGTATTTTTAAGCGGCTGCATAAGTCTGGTCCCAAAAATCGGCAACAACTTTTTTCACTTTTCATTTTTTTTTCACTTTCAACCCCCAAAATGATATTCCGATAGATATACATCCTATGCAAAATTTCATGGAGTTATATACTGTTTTGTCTGTGGTGCATTGAACTGGTGTCCAATTTTGGGATAATTACTGCATTTAAAAATATCAATGGAATACTCCTTTTTGCTGCGATTTTTCAGGAGCGGAATTCAATGATCTAAAAGTGTTTCTACGCAAACCAGTGGTGTCCAAACTACGGCCCGAGCACCATTTTTCCGGCGATTAGCCTGCATAATTGTTGTCAAGCATTAGCATCACTGTATCCATGTCGGCGATACCGCTCATATCATGAAATCTATTGGTCCACTTTCATTCAGCCCGTCGCACGCGCTCATATACATTTTTAACCCCCCGAAACACAATCTAATTATGGATTAACATTGAAAACCCGCAGAGCTATATTTAATATTCATTAGCCCTTATGAGACCGCATGAGCCCTTATGTAGGAATTGCCTCATGCTGTCATGGGAATTTTTTTGGGGCGGGGGGGGATTACAAAGTTTGAGGTAAGCTTCCATAAATTAAACTCTGCATATTCTACAAATGTAAACTCATTTTAATTGTTTTTTTTAATTGTTTTTCTTTTTTTTTTTTTTTGAAGCAGGTCTTCTCTTAGAAGTGAATTTGCTTTGCCGAAAGCAATACGCGATGAATAATTTAACAGCAACTTCCTTTTGCACGTAAAAAAAAGGGATGAACTGTACTGTAATTAACGGACAGAGTGAAAGAGAATGGAACAAGTGTCCCTAGAGGATTACTGATTATTTTTCTTTTAATACGTACAGTATATAAACACAAGATTGTGGCTTTTTTAATTCCACACAGGGGGGCCCCCTGGCTCCCTTGAGTCTTTAAAATTGGTTTGTTTTGCGATGGATTGCTGTGCTCACACACGACCACAAAAAAAAAAAAAATCATAATAGCCCAGTCGCCTTATTTTATGAAATACAGCTGTTTGCGAACAAGAGCCCAATGAAATAAAATGATGTTCTTTTCCAACAAGCCCTTTTGGGTTTCATGCGTTGTTTTTTTTCCTCGCACCTTGTGACCATTCAATTTCGACACATACTCTTTTATTTCCTTTCTTTTTTCTAAATATTTTTGTAATCGCACAGCGGGATCCTAAAACATAATTCGGTTCAGTCAGGACCTAATATTCTATTTTTTTTTTTCTATTGTGTTTCAGGTCTCATTCAGACAGCCGTGATGCAAAGCATTTGACAACCCAGTGAACAGAAGAGGTTTCAATTGTTAATGCCATTGCCATTACGAAAGTTTACAGTCAAACTAACCGTGAAACAGATCATTACACATATTTTACAGGTTTGCAAACAACCACATGACTTTTGTGTTAAATCCATTATTTCAATGCTAAGCCTTCATGGAGGGGGGGACACGATTAGATGAGCTACCGAATAGCTATGTGGCAGTGTTATAACACTTCAAGCAACGGAATTTTTTTTTTTGAAACACCAATGGTGAAGCAGCACATGTAGACAGACAATATAACAATATTCCCACGCAAATATTCTCTTAATCCTCTGTGACAAATGACTTGCATCTGATTGTTTTTACACTGGTGCCCGGTAGTCAATACCAAAAGACGCCACAATCTTTATCAAAACATGGAACGAGTTAAACTCGCATCTCGCCGTATACTCATTTTCTTGTTGACACAATTGGCCCTATTCCACATTTGGATATCTGGTCAAAGGGCTGAGATCCACCGCAAATTGAATTTGCTGGGCGAGGAACGGTAATTAAATACCCCAAACTTTGGAAAAAAACAAGCGATTGAAGCAAGTAAACAAGCAATCAGTGATGGAAAGGAAAGCGAAGAGAGGAATCGGAGAGAAAAATGAAAAAGCAAAATCAAGCTGGATCTCGCCCCTGCTTGCAGCCCCCGCCGGCATCTAAGTCGATTATCCAGAATCTTGATCAAGCCGAGCGGGAGGAAGTATCATGTACTCCGGTGCTCCATCCATAATAAATGAGCCAGCATTCAATTAAAATCCCTCTATTCATCTCCAACTACGATAAAAACTTATTAGTATGGTCTCGAGGCCTCTGTCTGACACTGCGAGCCAGCCTTAATCATCCTACATGTCTGGGATGCAGTCGGCGCTCGGCGCTCTTTAATTGCCTCAAAGTTCAGACGCCCTTTTGAGAGACATGACTCGAAGATTTAAAGAGACGAGCGCAATGAGGAGAATGCGGAGACGGCGGCCGATGGTGGGAACTTGTGCCAGCAGCAACTTTTTAAAGCCTCTTTTTTTTTTTTTTTTTTTTTTTTAAATCGACTTTATATGAGGCCCTTAAACGCTCTGAATAAATCATATTATCTCTGCAAACACTGAAAGTGGACATGTGTGAATTTATGATGCGCTTGGCAGGAACATAAAATAGAAAGGCATCCATATTTTAACACATTTGGTGAAACAGAACACTAGTTTTAGAAGACAGCTGTTTAAAAAAAAAACAGTAGGGCTGAAGTGTTAAAAGGTGACCACATTTATATGCATGCTTACAAAATAAGTTAAGTATTGTTGTAATTCACGTCTATGTGCTGGGGAAGGGGGAGAGTGTGGCTTTTTTATTTTATTTTTTTTTATTTTTTAAGCAGCTGCCTTGACTGCCTATACTTCCGTGCATTTTGGCTGCCGGGATGACACACGTCACTGTTTTAAACACAGGTTGGGGTACTTAGTGTATGTAACTATGAATTTCGTTAAGTATTGTTTTAAATCAGGCGAGTGCCGGTTCTGACAGGGCCATCACCTAAAAAGGTTTAATGACGGACCCTGTTCAGCTGCAACTGGTGTCCGAAACTAGGTGGAGGACATTATTTATAATTTCAAAAAGTAGTACGTGCGGCGACCACAAAACCTTTAGGCTTTGGGTAGAAAGCAAATGAAATATCAGGAAAAGCCTACTAGAACAGCCAAAGTTCATTTGGGGTTAATCGATGCCACGTTCAACGATGTCAGATTTGTGCTCATTTAACGTACAGTCAAACCTCGGTTTTCGAACGTCTCGGTTCTTGACCAATTCGGTTTTCGACCAAAAATTTCGATTTTTTTATGCCTCGGATGACGAACAAATTTCGGTTCTTGAACAAACTGAGCGCACTTGAATACGCCACTTGACTCCTCTCGCCTTCCTTACACGAGGAAGTGACGCTTCCTCGTGTTGCTTTCCATTGTGAGCAGACGTGTTCAGTAAACATTTTTATTTTAAAAAGAGCGTGGTTTCGGTTTTCGAACAATTTCGGTTTTCGAACAGCCTTCTGGTAACGGATTATGGACGAAAACCGAGGTTTGACATTAATCACATTTTTTTTACATCACAAAAAAACAAGTGTTTTGAAAACGGGGTGGGGGGTGTAGACTTTTGATATTGATTGTATGTTAGTCATCTCTTTTGACACGTGCTACCGTGGCCCAAAAGACGTTTCCCATGTCAACATATTAATAGCACGCGTGAGCTTCACATACCAGGGTGAAGTCGAGCCTCTGTTACGCAATTTTTCTCATCCCGCATTGTTCATGGGAAGTCCAGCTGAGAGACATTTATTCAACGCAGATGACCGTTTGCGGTGACTAATAGCGGTCATATTTTTAAGTCTCGCAGATTGAGTCCAAACATGCGCACCACAGGAATCTCAAACAATAAATTTCCACGGCACAAGTCATGGGAATCTTGACTGAGCGGCACTTTTTCCACATCTCTTCGAGGACACGGCGTAGTAAATGTCAATTGGTTTGAAATGTGCCATACACAAAAAAAAAAAAAAAGCAAACTGTAGTGTTCATCGCAAACACTGCACACTGATAAGCTTATGTGCGCATATGAACGTTAATTGTGTCATTTGCAGAAGCCACGCCTACTTGCAATTCGTTGCTGCAGTCGTGTTTGACTCCAGGGGAGGATTTAATGACATCCTGATATGAAGGGGCAATAATTCATGATAAGCTGCCTTCAATGATACGGCCGCCCACACACCTCCTAGCTTTAATTTTCCCCTTCATCTAAGTGCCTCCCGCTCAGCGCAGGCAAGTTGCCGGAGTGGAGATGGGATAATTTGGCCTCAATTTGATTTTCAAATCATCAGTCGTGTCGCTTTCGCGTGTATTTTCTCTCTTCTAATAGCAGGCACAAATAATGCAGATATTGTCTTTTGCTAAATGTCTTTTCATTTTGAGAAAGTGATCCAAAATTTTTGAGAAAATATTTGGTACTATGATGCAGTTTTTTTTTTTTTTTGAATGGCTAAAACGGTGCCAAAATATCTATATGTTTCCAGGATTAGTGTGACCAATAGCCCTGTTCAACTCAAGTGATTTGAAAAACAACTGCATTTATGTGGTTGCGTAAGTGTGCACACCCTATTTTAACTGGGATGTGGCTGAATTCAGAATGAACCAATCACATTGACACAGGAGTCAGCACACAACTGCCGCCGTTTCATGAGCCTCTAATTAACCCCCAAATAAACAAGCTGGTGGAGGGATGCTGGCCTGCTTGCTGGCTACTGTTGCAATGCCCTCGAGCAAGGCACCGCTGGCATCCAAAGAGGTGCAGCACTCTTTGTGTGCCCATTTCAACTCCGGATTTCTCCTAGCATGCCTGCAGTTGTGATCTGCTCCTCTATAGTGTGTGCAAAACAAAAACACAACGTGAGAGTTGAATTTTCCCTTGTACATCATTTCTGTGATGGCCCGAATATAAGATAGTGTTTTTTGCATTGAAATAAGACTGAAAAAGTGGGGGTCGTCTTATATTCGAGTTCTAGACGTTATGCCCATTCACGACGCTAGATGGCGCCAGATATCAAAGAAGCGAATGCTGAACTTGACTCCCCAGGCCAAAGTGAACCCCTGTCACGAAGAATAAAGATAAAAATAGCGGTAGCACGAAGAAGAAAAATAAAAAATAGCGGTAAGAAAGAAAAGAGAAGAAAATAATAGAAGAGATAACAGAAAATGGAGAAACGTAGTGACAATCTGGAGAAAAGTGGGTCGAAGATCGGCCAGCTTAACCGGGGAGAAGTTATGATGTGATTTACATTTTATAAAACCAGAAGCCATTCATTTACGAATGTGATTGCACTTTAGTTCACATATTTAAATGTTCAGATATTAAGATTTGAATGAGGCAAAATAACATGCTTTTTCTCTCGAAATATATTGTTATAATCATTTGTTTCAGATGTACTGTAACTATTTTCTGTATAAAAATCAATGTGGTGTTCAAAAAGTCCTTTTTTCAAACTTGAGTTTTGAAAAAGAGGGGGGTCGTCTTATAATCAGGGCCGTCTTATATTCGGGCCAATACGGTATATAATAATTTACCAAAGGTTACCCACCCCAAAATGAAGCTGTAACTTCATACTCCGACTACGTATTTCTCACTGATTGGGTGTTTTTTTTTTCTTTAATGTGCTAAAAAAGATGATTGACAGTCCATAACAAACAGTAAATATCCAAGCAAGGAACCGCATTTTAGAACTTCATTCTAACTTCGAAGAAATGTCACATGCCTCTCACGATAAGATAAAACATCGCATGTGATGTATGCCTGCCAAGTGTATATAAGACTGATATATAATTAACATACATATCATGATAGAGATGTTTTGCATATATTATTTAATGTTTTGGAAAGTGTACCCCTTATTTAGTAACAGATTCAGTAAATACTTGAGGAGTTTTACATTTTCCGACATGCATCATCAAACGGTCTTCCAAGTTGTGTCCTCTTATAAATCCACCTGACTTTTCCTGCAGAGGATCTTTTTAAAAGACCTGCGGAAGTCGTTATTGAATATGGTGTAGATGACCGGGTTGAGGGAGCTGTTGCAGTATCCCAACCAGAAGAACATCTTGAAGAGCGTCTCGGGCACGCAGCACACGCACACGGCCGTCAGCGTGTACGTGAAGAAGAAGGGGAGCCAGCACAGGACGAACACTCCCACCACCACGGCCAGCACTAAAGTGAAGCGTTTCTCTCGGCGCTGTCTTCCTTTCCAGCGGCTGGAGTTGGCCTCCGATTTTGGGGCGGCTTCTCCGGGATTCTCGGGGCCCCACTTGGCCACCCGGGCGGGCCGCCTCTTTTTCAGGGAGCACAAGGTGATTTCGTGGCCGTCGGACGATGAGTCATCGCCGAACTCCCCGTTGACCTCTCCTTCCTCACGCTCCGGGCGTCCGTTTTCTCGTGACCTTTCACCCGGCGGGGTTCTTGTCCTCAGCTTGGCCACCTGGTAGATCCTCACGTAGACCAGGACCATGATGGCGCAAGGCGCGAAAAAGGAGGCGGTGCTGGAGAAGATAATGTACCACTTCTCGTCGTTGATTTCACACTGCGGTCGGTCCTCTTGACCTTTGTCCTTCTTCATGGTGATCAGCGGCGGGAAGGAGATAATGGCCGCCAGCAACCAAACGACAAAGATGGTGCATTTGATCCGATGCGGCGTTCTTCTCAGGTTGTACTCAATGGCTCGAGTGATGGACCAGTATCGGTCCAGGCTGATGGCGCACAGGTGGACGATGGACGAAGTGCAGAAAAACACGTCCAGCGCCAGGTAGATTTCGCACCACACCTTGCCAAAGTACCAGTAACCCATCAGTTCGTTGGCCAGGGAGAAAGGCATCACCGACGTGGCCACCAGGATGTCGGCACACGCCAGAGAAAGCAGGAATAAGTTCTGCGGGGCTCTGAGGGCACGGCTGGTGGTCACGGCGATGACCACCATGACGTTGCCAAAGACGGTGAGCAGGATGAGGACGCCCACCAGGAGGGTGAGAGGCGCCGAGGTCTGGGCGGTGTACGGGTGCCGGGCCGCCGCGGGCTCATCGGTCAAATTCAGGCAGTCCATTGACACTCGTCTTGGATTGAAGACTATTCGCTGCACTTGGCAACAGTGGAAGCTGTCGTCATTTTGTTCAAGTTCTCTCAGTTGAGGGAAGAAAAAAAAAAAAAAAAAGAGAAAAAAATGCCACTGTGTTCCTACCCCTCCATATATCTAAGCACTTTTAAAAATAGATGCTTGAAATGAATCATTCAGGCACTGACCTTTTAAAAGAAGACACACAGATGGAGTTCAAGCAGATGTTTTGAGCAGGTGTGGTAGACTGGAGAGGGACTCTTTTTATACCACATGGATGTGACGCTACAAGCGAGGGTGGGAGGGCTCCTCCTGCTTCTGGAGGCTGCTACCAGACTCTGAAACCGAGTAATGACACTGGCAGTCATTTTGATATATTGGATTAATATTGATATATATAGTCACCGCAATGAGACTCTAACAAGATCCAATACTACTAAAATAAATAAATAAAAATAATACAGTGAATAATTCCGTGAGTCAAGTCTTCATTTTAACAGTCATTCTTAATTTGCCGCATAGTAGATCTAGGAAATTGAGCCAAATGCGCATCCTTATTGCGATTCATTTATCAATGTGCTTATTACTGCGATGTGAAAGTGTATTGCATTTCACCCAGAGCAGTTTTTAATATTTTCGTTATTCAGCTGCGGAAGCACAGTGACGTCGTGGTTCGCGCATGTGGCTCACAGTTCTGAAGATCAGGGTTCATATTTCTGTCGGACTCCCGAATGCATGGGTTTAGGTTGTCCATGAGCTTAAGTGTGAGCGTGACTAGCTGTTTGTTTACCAGTGACTTGATGACCAGTCCGGGGTGAACTCTGCTTCTCTCCCCGAAAATTAAAGACTCTTAATTATGACAAGAATGACATTGGATAGACAGATAGATTAATCCGATACACAAATGACTAAAATATGACAAATAGTTCTCAGTGTTTTGCATAAAGTCATATACCCATTTAAAAAAATCGTCAAATTACGTCAAAAAAAATCCACACAACAATTGTCACAGTGACGCCGACGCGGGGATCCAATTCAATCCTGTTTGGGCATCTCTAGCCTGAAACGGTTTGGAAGTGGATACAAGTTCGTCAAAAAGGGTTTGAAGGGCTTATTTTTATCTTATTTCTAAGCGGACTCTTATTTTTCGTAAATTTTCAAAAACGATCCACCATCAACGTATTTGTGGAAAAATATTGAGACAATTTTGCTATCATGGCCGCTAGGGACGTCCTCGAGCTCAATCGAGATTTGTGGATGTTATCGCGAGATTTCCGTCGAAAGGACAAGCTTGTACGACGTCCATTCTTGTTGTTCCACACAGCGGATTGTTTATTTGCATTATTGAAGACGTGAGAGTTGAATGCTTGCTTACTTTATTTATCATTCGCAACAATTCAGAGGTAAGTTTAGTTTTGGAAAACGTTGTGTTCACAATCATGAAGGGTATACTTCATTTCTTTCTGTCCTTTTCTTTTCGCCGCCGGTCGTTAGCATTAGCATCCAGCGTGATAGCGAGACGTCGACGAACGAAGGCCGAAGCTAAGAAATATAACCAACTTTTTTATGGCACTGTGACGTATAAGATAACATTTATTTTTAGTTTTGGCTTCTTGCGTAGACTCTGTGTTTATGCGAACTGAAACCACCACGTCGATTCGATCGTCAATGGCATATTTTCCGTACTGCGTGCTAATGCACGCAGCTAGCTGACACACGGCGAGTGAATTGTGTTGGATGCCGTTCCGCAGATGTCGGAGGACTTGGTGAAACAGCTCGGCAGCTACAAAGCTCAGCTACAGCAAGTTGAGGTTGCCTTGTCCACCGACCAAGACAATGAGGATCTCCTCAAGCTACAGAAAGACTTGCAGGTTTGTTTCGATTTCTGTCACGACGAGTGAATGCATAGTCGGCAGTGTCAAAGAGTCGCTGCAGAAAAGAGTTTATAATGGGAAGTATAATAGTTTTCCCAGTGAAGTCTCACTTAGTGGCGAATGTTTGTGTGTGAGCACATAGCGAATGTCGTTTTTGTCAGGGTTCCATTTAATGTTGCAAACGGCTCCAAAAGATGGTCGCCAAACATTCCCAAACAGTTTTAATGGTTGCAAACAGTTTTTCTTGTCAACATCAAACTTTGGACCTTTTCAAAATTTCTTTGGGATAAGAAAACACATTTTGAGACCATTAAAACTACATTCGATACATGCACACGCACACAAGCAAACCTGTGACGCTTCGTGAGATACGGCCTGTTAACTCTCCTACATGCTTTCAAACACATTGAACCCCATGAAAAGACACTTTCCCAATATTCCTTAGAGCTTGTTCTCACTCTGGTGAAATAGGAGACTGTCGAATAACATCACAAATCCACAATTAGGGATTAACAGCTGACCCCACGCTCGATTGTGATTTCTCCTTCAGGAAGTCATCGACTTGACCAAGGACCTGTTGGCCTCGCAGCCCGCGGAACCTGCCCCCAGTACCAATGGCACTGCGCCCACGCCCATCAGGCACATCTGGAAAGTGGGAGACAAGTGTTTGTCCGTGTGGAGTCAGGACGGACAGTGAGTGTTGCCTGTACCACCACAAACAGCACCGTTTCAATTTATCTTTAGTTTTACACGTGCCTCAGACTTGATTTGAATGTAGTTGAAAATGGAGGAAAAAAAACACCGTCATCTCAAGAAATGTGAACGCTGCATACGAACCTTTGTTTAGTGCATAAATATGTATAACGCAGTGGTTCTTAACGTGGGTTCGATCGAACCCTAGGGGTTCAATGAATCAGTCTCGGGGGGGGGGGGGTTCGACGGATTTTGATTTGAAATTAGGGAGGAAATGGTCTTTGATATAATCTGCACAATGAATTTGACTTTTTAAATTGCACTTCTAACAGACACATTTTTCGTGGATCATGTTCCCCTGCTCATTCCCAATTCGCTGCTCGATATTTTCCGAATCTGATGTTTATTTTATGTATTTTATTTATTTTGACCTTTCCTCGATGATCGTGGGAAATCTCGCCTATAATCTCTGCGAATGTCTCAATGAATCTGTCGTCGCTTGTGATTGTGGCCCACCTGCGAACCGTACTCACCTGCTTACAGACGTGGCTCTTTTGCAGGGTGTATGAGGCCGAGATCGAGGAGATAGACCACGAGAACAGCACGGCCGCCGTTACCTTCACCGGCTACGGCAACGCCGAAATCATCCCCCTGCAGAACCTCAAAGCGGTGGAGGACCGCAGGCGCCTCGAAGACGACCTCGGCCTGTCCAGGAATAAATCGAGGTACGAGCAAAATAATGTTCCCGCCTACCACGGTCCACGCGGCAGCGGCTCAATTGGCATTCTCCGCCCTCTTTGCGAGTCTAGAAAGGAGCAGATCGCCGAGCAGCGAGAATACAAAAAGAAGAAGGCCCAGAAGAAGGTGTTGAGGATGAAGGAACTGGAGCAGGAGAGAGAGGACCAAAAGTCCAAGTGGCAACAGTTCAACAACAAAGCTTACTCAAAGAACAAGAAAGGACAGGTAACAGGCCGCCAACCAGTTCAGGGCGTACGTCCTTTGGGTACGGCTTCCATTACTGGAACAGGATTGTATATCCTCGTATTGCAACATAAAATAATCACAATATGACAACACCGAGAGAACCACAATAACATGCATATCACCCAAAAAATTCTTCTTGGGCAACATCATATCTTTATATCTGAATATTTTTCTTGTGTTTGCGTGCCTATTTACTCACGATGATCCTTGTTTTTTTACCTCAGGTGAAGCGAAGCATATTTGCATCTCCAGAAAGTGTCAACGGCAAAGTGGGGGTGGGCACATGCGGCATCGCCGACAAGCCCATGACGCAGTACAACGACACGTCCAAATACAACGTCAGGCATTTAATGCCGCAGTGATCCCCCCCCGCCTCTCCTGTAAATATGCTGTATACTGAATATAACCGCGTTGTACGTTTTGTGTGGGTGTACACAAGATTGAAAGAGGGGGAGGAAAAAAAAAGTTGCAGTTACTTGCACACCATCGAATTGAAACGGTCTGTTTTTTGGAATGTTTTGCAGGTAGGAGAAAAGCTGTTCCAATTAGATAGGGAGTCATCCTGCTTTTGTAATCGGGTCACTCGTTATGTACAAACAGGAAGTTAGCTGCTCGTGCCCTAATTCCATCCACAGGTCGCTGTGGGTCACGCTCAGCATTTCTCAGAATTGGTGTGCCAGTGTCAGGCTGTTTTCTTTTTTTTTTTTCTCTCTCTCTTTTCACTTGGAGAAGATCAAGAACGGCGGCGATGACGTGACTTAGCTTTGCTTTCTCCTTTTTAATTTCTGTAATTTATAAAAGTCAAATAAACATCCATTTGTTGAGTTTGATCGCCGACTGCCTTCTTATCATTGGAAGAACCACTTGCAGACTTGAAGCCGGCATCGACGACGACGTCAGCGATTCAAGGCGGACTTCAGGTCAGTGAGCATGCGATGGCCTACCTGGTGTGTGACGATAAGAGCAATATGAACACTGCCATTCCGCATCGGTCGCTTGCACCAATGCTAACACGCGCGGATGCTTTTGTGAATTACAGCGACGCCTATAAAACGACGCTACGTCGCTTATCATCTGCCATCAAGTGGTGAGTGTAACGGGGTTTACTGTTCCATTCATAAATTGTAAGAAAAGTACTTGTAAAATAGTTGATGATTTTGTATTGATATTGTGACACTGAATTACAAAAAAAAACTTAAGCAGGTAATATTATCATGATGTGATATTGTTAGCCGGAGTCACAATCTCCTTAACAGTGTAATCCAGTAATCTAGAAAGAAATCAAGTCATCTTGCTTTAGCAATAATGCTAACCTGATTACATAAACTGTCCACTGGAGTAACCGCTGTCCCTGAAAGGGTTGGTTTGTTGTATTTTATTCAGGTTTTCCCAAAAACGTTTGAAAAAAATGGAGGCCATTATATTTTTCGGCGAGCACTATTTGAAATGTGATTTTCACTTTATCAACTAGCCAAAACGGTAAATCTCCATCTAGTATAGGAGCAAAAGTCATGGAAAACGGCTCAAGTTCAACAGACAATTGGGTCACATGTTGGTGGAAGAGATTTATTCAGATTCCAGGGAGTGTCGTCAGGAACCGTTACAAAGTATCAGTAGGGCACCAGCAGCATGTTTTGCCAAAAAACAAACAAAAAAAAAAAATCCCTAATCAAGCACTAGAAAACATCAGGGCTGTGCTTCCCCCCCACCCCCCCAAACACAATTGCTATTTTTATAGTGCATTTTATACATTTCCCCAAAGACGTTGGGGAGATCAGGGACTTGTGCAAGAGTCATACACCCACATTAAGACACAATTTGGTGCTGATGGATTCACTAGCAGGGGAGAAAATGGATGGAAATGGGCATCGTTATTGTGGTCCTTGATGGTTTAGAACAGTGCAACAACGGGTGACCGTTTAAACGTTAAAAAAAAAAAAATCAATTAAAAAAGTGTTTTGTTCATGCTACAGACATTTTTTTTTCATTACAACATTCAACACACATGCACTGTAGCTTTTGAAATTCTATTACATTTAAAAAAAAACTTAAATCACTAGTCTTGCAAGTTGGACATGAATCGCCTTCGCTTATGGACGGACAAAAAAGCGACGTTAAAAAAATAAATAGATGTTTTATTGCTTTTTCACCTTGTGCTCAGACAAGTCCTGGAGAGCTTATGACTTTTAAAATGGGGGGGTCAAAATAAAGATGACAGGTTCTGACACTGTAATGCATTTCAAGGGGAGGTCACGTCATTTTCAAAGTTCATTTTTTTTTTCATCCCACCACTTAAGTTGCAGCACAATTAAATATAGCAAAAAATAATAAATACTATGCAAAATAAATTAGAACAACTAAGGTGTAGAGATTTGATGCGTGTGGCTCCGACGACTAAAAGCAGGTTTTTGTGTTTACAAACACAGTTTGGAATGCAGACGTCGCAGCCCTCCGAAGAAAAAGGGCAACATTTTTTTTTTTTTTAAAGGCAAATGGAGCAAATGTCAAGCTGGTATTTGTGACCTTTCCCCCCCTCCCCTTTTTTTTCAGTTTTCTAAGAGCATCCATTTGATTCATCGAAGATTAGACTTGTACCCATTTGTGCCTCTCTTTTTGATTGTGGCTGGTCACGGGACAACAGACATTCAGGTTTAGGTTGGGGTCAAGCTTAAGGCTGGTTTTTAGGTGGACATGGAGGGTTTGTGGAGGTGTAGGCTGGTGATTGTTCAAGTCAGGGGTGGGGAACCTTTTTTTGTGTCGGGGACCATTTTGATTCCTCCGGCCTGATTCGCCAAAGATTTGCGCGTGGAATAAAAAAAAACAGCAGCAAACTTTATTGCGTAGTACAGTCAGCCCTCGTCAGCGACCAAATGGTTATTTTATTACTTGTGTTTTGAAGCTCAGAGAACAACTAATCAATTAATTCGATAATTTGCGATTATATAACTATTTTTTAATATTATTTCAGGCCATTTTCAATCCAATAATCATTTGTAAAAAATACTTGATAGTGACAGCCTTACATAAAATACCAATTATTTATGCGCGTGAGGTGTAGGTATTATTTTTGTCCACCAGGGGTCGCCTTTCTCACATTATATAGTACTGTAGCATCTGCGACTGAATGCGTGTTACATGGCTTACCGCTCAGTTTCAGTTGTAGCACACAGCAGGTTGTGAGAGATTACGTGCTTGTGTTTATTTGACCTTTGTTCAATGAAGCCATTCGAATTTGGACACGTGCAGGAATACAATTTGTTCTCGCTAGCGACCGTACGCTATTTTAAGTTAGCCAACATTGATACTTCACCGCGTGTTGGCGATTGTGGATATGCAGTTGTGAAAATTGCAACGGCGGATCGAATCAGATTGTGTCTCGCCTCTGCCGTAGGTTCCCCACCCCTGGTTAAAGCCATAAATCAGTAGTGTTGGAGTAAAGGGGACGGGGAGGAGCACAGTGCGGCAGACCTCAAGCCGAGAAGGCCACTTTGAGGCTGCAGGTGGAGTAGCCCTCGTCGCTGGCCGAGCTCTGCCGGCTACTCTGGTCATCCAGGTCGCTGGCCCCGCCGCTACTCACGCTGTCCATTTCTCCCAGGGAGAAATCGGTGCACTCCACGTCCACTTCGATCTCCTCTGCAAACACACACAAAAGGACAAACGCAAGCATTAACAGGTGCTGCCGTTGCCCGCCGGGGTACGTCGCGGTAACTGTAGCCTAACCTCGATCCGATTCGGAGCGGTCGGAGTCCGTGGGGGAGCCCAGGCTATCCATGCGGACGCGATCCCTTTCGCCGTGCGTCTGCAGCTGGGCCAGCTGCCTCTGCAGATACCTCTGCTCCCGCTCCAGGGTGTCCAGCTGGTGCTGACTCTTCCTGTCTACCTCCTCTAGTTTCTTCAAAGGAAAACCCCGGAGGAGAAGGTGTGAAGGGGAGTGCAAGAATGCGTGTGTGCGTGAATCCGAAATCCATCAACACTACTTGTTTAAATTCCTTGTTGAGTCATACCATTTGAGTAAAATGGATTTCATTCTAGGCTCAAGGCTTGAAAGTGTCTAAATTGTTAAATAAAAATGTATTGTACCGTACTTCAAAGTTAAAATACTGTTCTTAAAAAATGTACTGTGATGGACCCAAAACAAAAAACAGCTGAAGCCAATATATCGTGCACAGTTAAATTCAGTGATTCTTTCGCATACCACTAGAGGGTGCCAAATTCACAGTAGTACTCTAAAATTGCCTTTTTCAGAATGGGCTCTGGTGTGAGTGAATACGATAGCATTATTCAAGCCATTTCCCGTAGCTGAAATAACCCCGGTTGTGTGTTTTGTTCTCTCCCTGCATGCTGTTTACACCTGCTCCAGTTTCTACACTTAACCACATCAGAACGCCACACCGGAACCGCATTTCGAGGACTTCAAACAGTCAGCTGTTGACTTCAAGAGGTACTTCATACTACTGTACACGCTTTATCCACCAAAGTAAATATTTTCAACCGCAAATCGCGTCATCAAAGTGGACAAACCACCTAATGGCGTCTGCGTGACGTTACGCAACCATTTGTGTTTCGTTATTATTGCACAAACAAAAGCTTCAAATCTCCACAACGCAAAAATCAAAACAGGAAAGCGAATACTAAAACCTTCCAAGTTGCGTGCTGATGATGCATTCGCTCTCCATCATACGCACGAGTGTGCGGCAGGAAGGTCATGGGAAACTCTTATGTGAGCAGCCAATACAAGCTCATGTAAGCATCTGTGGTTTTATTGCTCTTTTTTGATTTTTAAGTGTCCTTGGGTGTTTTGAAAGGCGCTTATAAATAAAATGTATTTTTATTATTATTTCTCAACTGGGGGGAAGTTATATAGAAATGTCTTTTATCATTGTGGCGGGCCATAAACGTGGTCTAAATGCCGCCATGCACACAGATACGAGCCCATTAGCTTAATGCTAACGCATAATGGGAAATGCCAAAGATGAACTCACAAATAATATCTATGTGGCAATGCTTTCCACAAAGGCTATTCGGGCGCAAAAGGTGAAGAAAATACGGTATGTAGAAGGACAATGTAAGAATACTCACATGCATATATTCTTTATCCTCAGCGAAAAATGGCTGAAATTACAGCAGCTCACTGCCAACATGACCGTGTTATACTCCCCTTGTTTTTTTTTTTCTTGTTTTTTTTGTACAGTGTGTCGCCCCCCCACTTGTATTGGATTGCATGAGATGCGCTCGTGTACCTAATATTGTGGCTCAATATTGAACACAATCCAAGTGATAGCGTCGTGACAGTTCAACGCTTATTAAAAATGCAACCACACCTTGATGTGCACTTTGGCCTTGTTGAGGAGTCCCAGCGTGGTGTGCCGACTGCAGTCCGGCCCGAGAGGGATGAGCGACTTCAACCTTTCCAAGCATAGGCGGAGATGCGCTCGTCTGTGGGTCAGGGGGGGGAGGGTTGCGCAAACACACAAACAGGAAGTCAATTTTCCGGCCATGGATGCAGCGTAATATGGTAACCAAAATAATCGACACAACAGCGCACCAAAAAAACACGGTTGCATTAATGCTGATCCGAGAGTCTGCACCAGCCAGTGGCAAGCCGTTCATTTCGTCCAATTTCAAGATCTTAACATTTGTTTTATGGTCCAATCAGATTGCAGTCGATGTTGCCATGTCAGTCTTATCTGCCCCTGTCTTTCGGCTGGTTTATGTAACTAGAACCGTATTAGCAACTGGACTGTTTGTTTAACCACATTTCAAATGCATCCTCACAGGGCCAGAGTGCCGGCCCTTTATGACATCAGAATGTGCTGCCCTGTGAGTGGTTGGTCAGAGCAAAACTGTTCAAGAAGCAAATTGTTTTCACGTATTTCATAATTCACATCTTGTATGATTCTGTTCTTAGGACGTTTTTGTATGGTATTGGTTTCTATAATTCCTGTATGTACAATCAGGTACAAAAATGCATGGTATCATCTGTACAGTACCTACCGGTAATGAAAAAATGTAGTACTGTATATAGGTCAAGCTGTGATGTAATCGTTCTCAAAGCAACATTTCTCTCCCTCCCGCCCCACACTTGATTTGTTTTGCAAACATTAACTGGCCATTTAATTTTGGACACAAACGCATCCTGACATTTGTCGTCTGCTCACAGCTACGGCCGCCTCGTCCCGCACCGGAGGAAGGAGTCGTGTTGTCTGGGAACATATGCTGCACATTTGCTGACTGGGGAAATGTCTGCAAGTCCTCCAGGAACTGTGTCACTCGCTAGCCGAGGCGGCGTGAACACGTTGCTAAAGGCTACGCCTCTTCAAAGGTGAATTTGAAAGCTGTGGGCAACAATGTCCTTGTTCAGGATGTCATTGCGGTGATACAATTTACTCGACTTGTCAGTATACATGTATTTGTCATATGTAGGAAAAACAGCTACATTCACACAGAAAATTTGCTTTAATCTTTCATTACTCACCTATTCTTTTCCAATTCATTGTGGGCTGACCTGCAGTGGTAACAAATATGGAGAATATTAGAAAATCTGAAACTCAAATACTGAGATAAATAAGAGGATTAATTTTGAAGAAAAAAAGAAACAAAAATACATTTTAAAAAAGTCAAATATTGATGCAATGATACAATACACCATAACTGACAATTCCTGACGAGCAATCCTATTATGTCAAAGCAATCCATTTTATAATTTAGAATCTAATAAGCAAAATAGATTTACACAGATTTGTGAACAATGTCTGAAAGAAGTCATGAGTCAGCTCATGGAAAATCGGGGCAAAAACAAATGTGTTGCATTTATATTTGTGTTCAGTGAAGTTGCCTTTTTTACATTATAGTAATAACCAGTTGTTTCATTTTCATTCAGTTTTAGACGGTAAGAAAAAACATGCCTTCAATAACATGACACACACAGTCGATGCAACGGATTATGATTTTTTCCAAAAAAGCAAATTATTTACCTTTGGTGTATTGAACATTGGCTCTTTAATAATTGTTATGTGCTGTTTATTGAACCCACCTGTTGTGAATATTGTCCAGTTTCCTGTTCTTGTTGAATTTACGATGTTTCTGTGGGTGTGCCAGATCATTGGCAGGGTACGTGGAAGCATAACCATGCTCACATTCTGTGTCGTTAAAAAAAATAAAATATATATATATCAGACTTTACAAGTTCATATATAACTCAGTCTGACACATATCCACCTACATAGTTATCTAATAGCATTAGCATGTGTGCCCTGACCTAAATTCTCAGCAAATTTACAACGTAAGAGGTGAGTAAATGTTCTTTCTCGATATTAACATTCAATATTCGGCCAAATAACAACGGGAAAAAAAGATACACACATTTTCATCCGCCATTTCCCCTCTCTATGTGCCACAGCGTGAAATCATACAAATCCCAAAATGCAAATTTTTTGTTCCGGTGCCACGTCAACGTCACGCTTGAACTCACGTCTGATTGGTTAACGGTGGTGGGTGAACAAGAGTGCGAGGCCAATCAGGAGGCTCCAATATGTTCCATGTGGAAACCATGTGAATAACACATGCAAGGAAGCTTGGCCCCGAAAGTGATAACCGGTATTTATAATTCATAAGTACTCAACAATACGTTCCTTTAGCAATAGGACATAGTCGTTTTGTGTGTTTGTGTGTGTTTTTAAGCAAAAAGGTGGAGCAGATGCACCGCCATGATTAATTCATCAGAAAAGGCCATTGGTGTCGTATTTCACATGTTAAAAACACCGATTTAAATTGATGGTTTGACGTGCGTGTATGCACGAGGATTAAAACTCGCGCATTAGCTCTCGTGGCCTGGGTTTTAAAATGGGGGCAGATCGTAACAACAATATAAAAAAAAAAACGCACCAAATTGGATCAAGAGCGATGCATGATCTCCGAATTTAGCAGTGTTTACAGTTGGATTCATTTATGATTAGTGCTATTACTCCCACAAGACGCAGGCACCGGGGGAGGGGTTATCCACGGCCCTGCGTTGTGTCGTGCGCGTCGCCTCTTTTGTTGTCTGCCCCGGGATCCGACCGAGGCGCGTTCACGGCACGCACACAGCCGCGTCTCCTCGCCGCACGTATATCCCACTTACTTCCGCTGTTCTTATCCACGCTCTCGATGTAGTGCGCGGCGTCCAGCAGCACTTGCACGTTCTTCATGAACGTGTCCATGGCGTCCGACGCGTCGCCCAGCGAGCAGTCGGACACGTTTCCCGAATCCCGCGGGTCCGTGAACGCACCGCGCTCCGACACCGGCCCCTGCTTTTTCCGCTCGTCGTCCTGGCGTTGTTGTCCCGCGCACTTGACCATTTCGGTTGAGGTGTTATTTGTCGTGACTGGGGCGAAGAAGCGGCCCCCGGTTAGTCTTCCGCGTGCGCAACGAGCGGATGTCTGAGGCTGGATGCAATTGCAGTCCTTAGCCTCAGCCACTTGCCCTACTTGGTGGATAATCCCTCCCACTGAACGCGTGCACGCCGCATCCATTGTCAACTGGGCCACAGAACACATCCTCATGATCAATGCTGCAGAAGGGAGGGGAGCTGACGGCTTGGATTTATCGCAAAACATCATTTGCATTTTATTTCTCCCAAAACACGTCAAGCGCTGGCCGTCTATTCCATATCATTGATACCCAATGTAATCCCTATTTACTGTAGCACGCTTTTTGCCTTCAAAAGTCAAGATAGTTCAACACATTAGTAGAACGACTGTTTCCGATTATTAAAGTTTATTCCGCTATTATAGCCTACTAGTACATCCAGTTCCAGTATATCAAGTTTCATGTACCAGTGCACTTTGTTCTTACCCGTTAAGGCACCTTAAGACGATACACACCCTGGTTCAAATGCCAGGTTTTTGTGATGTAAAGAAAAATAAGACCAAAATATATCATCTCAAAGCTTTCGCCGCCATTGATGTGACCCATAAACTTAAATTGTAGTAACAATCAGTGTCAGCACAAAACCTTAAGTCTTCTGTACCCAAAAGCAGGGGGAACAAAAAGCATGCCAGGAAAAGCCTACTAGAACATCTGAAATTCATTTGGAATTAATTGCAACCCCTTCAAATGCCGGGTGACTTCTCTTTAGAGTTTGAATGTGATCGGTTGATTCTGAACACGATCACCTCCAGTTAGGAGAGGGGGTGCACACTTGCGCAACCGCATTATTTAATCTGTTTAGTTTCTCCTCGCCTCTCAAAATGATTCAAAATCTGTTTTCAATTAAGTTTCTTATTTTGGTCTCATATTTATATTGCGAAAATCTGCCGGGGCCTGTCGACTTTTTATATCCGCCTTCAGCAACATATTCTCAGATTGCGACCATTTTCTCGCGATAACATGATAATTTATATTGTCGTATTACAACATTATTTTCATTATTCTTCTATATACAGTACACAACGTTATTGATGGGTTAAATAATTCCACAGTGTTGTGTGTTTAGATAGCACATTTCATGCAATGTGCGTGACACAACACTTACAAGCACATACAAACGAAACCGCTAATGGCAGTCAAAGGCAAAGCAAAAACAACAAAAATAGCATAAAATAACAACAAATTCTACTCAATGAATTGGCACCAATTTATGAAGAAAAGACATTTTAAGAAGATGTGCTGACTCACTGATAACACTCTTCACTTTTGCTTCATTTCCCATGCTGTCACGTGTTCGAGTCATTTTTGGGGGTGTATTCTCCCCCGTGACCCCCACCCCTTGTGACTTCTCCAGCCAATCAACAATAAAAGCACTTCCACACCACGTCGCGTCAACGTCGGAACCCGGGCCGAACGTTTTGCGGCTGATTGCCAAGCAACTCACCTCGAACGCGCCTTCCTCGTGTCTTTGCGAAACACTCGGCTGGTGATTAAGAAGTCATCTTTTTGCCAGCCGAGGAAGGGGGACAGGGAGGTAGTCGGAGAGGGTGGGAGTAGGAGGGGGGTTGTCTCGTCTCTGGGGGTCTTTACGAGGCCAGCCATGCGTGGCGGTCCCGGGCGGGCAGACAATAGGTGCAGATGGCCGGCCTGCTGCAGATGTGACCCGCCCTGTAACGGACGCCTGTGAGAGAGTGACAACCTCACTGAAAGGGGTGGAGGGGAGGGGGGTGCTTGGGAGTGCTGGTCTATATCAGAAGCCTGGTCGGGTTCTGCGTGCTGCTCACATGTGGCCCGTCGCAGCACGGGTGTAGAATGTGTGACCCCAAGTGGAGTAATCTGAAAAGCTGGAGGATTACAAGAGTGGCTCGACTATCACACACCAGGCAAAGTCAAAGTTGGTGTGTGCCTGTGTGTGTGTGTGTGTGTGTGCGTGTGTGTGATTTTGGGAACTTGTCAGGGAGCAGACACTTGTCTCTCATTGAAATGAATGGGGATGCCGTTAATCCGTTTCGGTCTCCCACAAAAACAAGAAACAAAATTGTTGTGTTTTGTTAATGAGGAAAAAGTCTGCACACCCCTGTTCGAATGCCTTTTTTAAAAAAATATATGAACAAATAAGACCAAGATAAATCTGTTTTTAATCATTAATCGGGCCTATGACTTGTTCAACTCATTTTGAAAAAAAAAAAAATCGAAACAACTACGAAACTGTGGTTGTACAATTGCGGAATAAAAAGACAGCCCAATTTGCTACAGGTCCAAAAAACAAATAAATAAAATGAAATAAGAAGCAACGTCAGGAAAATCCTACTAGAAGATCTGAACTTGATTCAAGATTAATCAAGACGCGCTTTAAAATCCAGGTCGCTGATTGTAAACACGGAGGGTGTGCACACTTATGCAACCACCTTATCTCCGTTATCCATCCATCCATCCATCCAATTTTCCGAACCGCTCTATCCTCACTCGACTCGCTTTCTTTTAAAAATATTTCCTTTTTTTTTTTTTCTTTAGTCTAAGTTACATATTACAGTCTCGCTCTCTTTTTTAATTTTTTTTTAATATGACAAAAACCAGGCATCCACCGTGCACTCATCAAACTATGCACACAACTTGATGTTTCCAGTCCTGCTCTCCAGACGTTATCTTGTTGTTGGGCTGTTGTTGGGAAACAATGGTTGCACTTTGCCCCGAGGTCACGGCAGCGTTTGCACCCCCACACCCCACACCCCCCCCAAGCGTCCAGACGTGCATCACCTGCTCCCTACGCAGCTTTTGTCCTCCACAAGTGTTCGTTGTTTTTCAAACCCCCAAACTCAAGCAAAAAGCACCTCAGAAGGAAACGTGCGATCCTCAAAAGCATATGTGCTTCCTTTTAATTGCATCGCGGTGTTCGTATCTCTTCCTTATGTCATATTGTGCATAGGCGGCGAGGGAGGAGGCGGGGGGGTGGGGGGGTCTCTATACCTCCCCCCCCCCTCCCCAAATGGAACACCTGTTGGAGACACCAAATCCCTTCTTTGTCTCCGCAGACCCCTCTCAGTTGGATTACCATGACAACGAGCCATTCATATCATGGCGACGGGGTCGATTATACCGCCTCGCACGGCCAATTATAACTCCACATTTGTTTCAGGGGGCTTCGGAAAGATCAATAAAAATAAACATCAGAGAGGGGGGAAAAAAAGAGTTGTAGAAAGCTTTATTTCTATCTCGAGGCGTTTACGCAGTTATTCACATCGAATATAAAAAGTCATACAATGGAAAAACGTAAGGAGACAAACACTGCCGGCTCAGAACGTGTCAATTAAAAAAAAAATACTAATACCGTATTGGCCCGAATATAAGACGGCCCTGATTATAAGACGACACCCTCTTTTTCAAGACTCAAATTTGAAAAAAGACCAAATTAATTTTTATAAAGAAAATTACAGTATAGCTGAAACAATGTATTATTATTATTTATTAAATGATCATAACAATATTTGAGAGAAAGAGCATGTTATTTTGCCTCATTCAAATTTAAAGGGCAATCGCATTCGTAAATGAATGGCTTCTGGTTTTTGAAATGTAAATGACATCATAACTTCTCCTCAGCTGCCGGTTAACCTGGCCGATCTTTGACCCACTTTTCTCCAGATTGTCGCTACGTTTCTCCATTATCTCTTCTATTATTTTCTTCTCTTTTCTTTCTTACCGCTATTTTTATTTTTCTTCTTTGTGCTACCGCTATTTTGATTTTTATTCTTAGTGATAGGGGTTCACTTTGGCCTGGGGAGTTAAGTTCAGCATTCGCTTCAATGATATCTGGCGCCATCTAGCGTCGTGAATGGGTATAATGTCTAGACCCCAAATATAAGACGACCCCCACTTTTTCAGTCTTATTTCAATGCAAAAAATTGTACTCGGGCCAATACGGTAAATTGGAGAAAGCAATTTTTCACTTTTTGTGAGAATGATGTTGTAATGACGAGACAAGTGTTGAATTTTAGGAGAGCTTAATTGTTATATTATGAGGAGAAAAATGCACTTTATATCAAAATCCTATGACAAAAATGTGTAATGTTGACATGTAAAATATTGGATTTTATGATATTTTGTATTTATTCCCCTAGAATATACATGAACATTTAAAGCAATTTGTTTTAAAACGTCCACATTTTATGACAATCGAGTTCAATGACGACAAGATTGGTTTTACTTGAACGACCTCCCACCCGCTTTCCTGCATCCGCACTCAAAAAAGTGCCAAAGCTGCCGCCCGTCTTTCTCAAAAGCTTTATTTCATACCGCATGTGTTTGCATTTTTTACCAACACCAAATACATTTCAAAAAGTGGTATGACCGTGTCCATATATACGCACACAAACAAATAACAGTGCCTGTTCAGAACATGTGAATCATCATAAAAAAACAAAACAATACAAAGAAGAATAAAAAGAGTTGTTAAAAACGATGTACTGTATTAGGATTGTACTGTCACATTTGGAAACTTTTCATAGTTTTAGTGTAACAAAAACGTATTTACAAAACCAACTCGCTCCCTTTGGGTCGACACATTCACATTGTACTGCAAACAACAACAACAAAAGCCTCATTGCTTTGTTACACTTCGTCAGAACAATAAAGCAGCATATATGACAATTATTACTTCATAGAGCTCCTCACAGTTTTTTTTTTTTTAGTACAAGAGTTAGTAGGTAAATATTCATTTGAACGACAGCACACAATTATGTAATATAGCGAGAATAGAAAGCGGGGGCTGGGGAACCTTTTCCCGAAAACTGCATTTATGACACCTATAACACAGTCCAGCAAATGTTTGTTGTGTTATAAATATTTTTAATCAATCAACAGGAAATTAAGATTTTTCTTTGGTTTATATATATATATATATATATATATATATATATATATATATATAGTATATATGATATTACTGCATGTTTCAGCCCTCTGTCATAAAAAATTATTCTGCCCCCCCCAAAAAAATAGTGGAGAATTAAAAAATATTATTCTATTTAGAAAGTTTTAAAAGTTGAATGTTAATTTGGCTAGACTACAAATATTTTTGAGAAATTAAGAATAAAATACAGACTGATGTCATCATATTAAAATGGGAAAACATTTTAATTTGATCAGTGTACTTTTAATTTCACAAGACTAATTTTGAAACTAAAGTTAAAAAAAAGTGGTAATTTTTCAGACAACTCTGTTCAAATAACACGTGAATTTCTTTTTCGTTTTTTTTGATTGGATGAGAATAAGTGATAGTGTTTTCAATTTCTGAAAAAAAATTAGCTCTCAATCGATCAAATAGATTTTTGTGTGTTTTACCATAATTCCCTGGCAATCTTTTTTCGGAGGCCCGATTGTCCCGTCAAGCGAAGGTCCCCCAACCCCGCGACATAGCAACACGAGATTATAATCGCTTACGTCTTTTAAGATACAAATCGTACTTGTTTTGAAGGCCGCAGACTGAATATTAGCGGCAATTATTACGCCGCAACTGTGCCCGTTTCCATACATTCATACGAGGGATTTGTGCAAAAAGGGAAAAATCCTCAGAGCTTCACAAGTTTGTCTCTCCGACACCAATTCATAAAAACGCACAAGCATTCAAATCTCGGCTCGTCTCCGTCCCCTCATTCGCATGCCGAAATGATTGTTTTTGGCGTTAATGCGTCGACGCCTGACATTTCTCCTTCTTCTTGCTCTTCTTCAGGAAGGAAGGCGTGCGGAACTTGTTCTTCTTCTTCTTCGTCTTGCTCTGGCACTCCGGGGTCTCGTTTTGAGCGCCCGTGGAGATGTCCAGCGATTCCGAAGCGCTCACGCTCAACTTGGAAACCTCCAGGCTCAAGTCCTCATCCGGATCGGACAAGTGGTCTTTCCCGTTGGGTATCGAGTCTGTCGGTGAATGCAGTACAATCAGAAAAAAAACGTAAAAATACATAATCTTACGAGATCAAAAACCCAACCGATATCCGAAATAATAACAATTGTCCAGAGTTTTGCTGATTATATGCCGAAAAAATCTTGCGTTCATATACATTCATGGCGACACTGGAAAACGCCTTGGGGTGGTTGTTGGCCTACCTAGCTTGGTTGGTGTCATGATGGGAGAGAGCGAGAGTGAGATTGTGGACCCATCGAACGTGGTCATCTCGTCCGCATCCGTTGCGTCTTCGTCTTCTGGAAACAGCATGTGAATTCTTACATTTTCATCACCTTCTAATATGATCACAATCCAGCTCTCACAACGTACAATCGATTTTTAAATAATGCTACTGGTCTACAGATCGCAGAATGGCTTCGGTCCTAAATCGATTTTTTTTTAAAAAGAAATGCTAGCAGACTCGGGTCAGTTCGTGGAGCCCAGAGTTCAAAGCAAACATGGTGAAGCAGCATTTCGCTGTTACGCTGCACACAAAATGAACACGATGCCAACAGAAGTGAAGTTAGCCCTAAGTGTGCATTCTTTGCAATCCAGTTCTAAAACTAAGCTTTCAGAACATTTTTATAATCGCACCCCCCCCCCCCCCCAAAAAAATCATGCTCTTGTTCTGTACATTTTTAAAGTAGTTTTATGAAGCTTCTTTTAATTTCTCTGCTTCGCTTTTTAATGTCGTCTTTGGCCTATTGTTTGTATGTGAAGCACATTGAGTTAGTTAGCTTCTATGAAATGCCGCTTTGCCTCACCTATACTTAATCATGGTAGATCCCAATTACGGCTTGCACGTCATTTGTGACCCACCGTCCATTTTTTTTTCAGTGTCCTCCGGCATTACGGGGGAAAAAAAAAAAAAAAATTTAGCAACCCCCTACTAAGATTTAGAATTGCATATCAATGCTACAAGATGGAAGAAAAGCACATGAAGAAAGGTTGGACACCCCTGTTGTATATGAGACCAATTCAATCCTTTCTTGTGCGCACTCACACTTTGAAATGGAAAAAACACAGCAGGTGGACATTTTTTTTAAAAATAAGTACCGTCTTGGCCGAGTCGCTTCTGCTGCACCAGACTCTTATACTCCTTGAGCACCTCCTCCGTCAGATGGTTGAAAGGATTGGGCGGAAGCGAGCGAGTGTGTTCCTCATCCTCCATGATGAAAGCCTGCACAAGAACGGGAGAGTGTCGGATTGCGCGAGGAGGAAACGTCACAAAAACAACCAAAGATGAATGTGCACTCACTGGTCCTGGGATGGTGTCCACAACGATGCCCGCCAGTAAATGAGACTTGGGACCCGACGTCATCTGGTCGCCTCTGTGCTGCTCTTTTATCTGAATTAAAAGAGTGACAGTGGGCGGTTTGACTTTGTGTTTAATGTCTATCACATCAAATCCGTTTTCCCCATTGAAATGAATGGAAATGCCACAAATGCGTTCCGACCTTACCAGTTTTTGTTACGTTTTTCATGAATAACAACGGCAATGTATTGTAGAAATGTACTAAAGAATAATGAAAGTGAATGTATAGAAATAAACCATTCCTACAAAATGCAATTACTGTTGTGTACCTATTTAGGGGCGTGGCCTCGTGATTAACATCCAGAGCTAGAATTGGCTTGGCTGGTTAGTCTGCATTGTGAGCATCTGGACCGACCGAGTTGTGGACGACAGCATCTCCTGGTGAGTGTTCTCATTTTGTATTTCTTTAGCCTAATAAGCATGAACCGCCTGAGTCATTTTAGCTTGCTGTCACAACATTAAAAACTTTTTTTTTTTTAAATTGCAATGCGATTGCTTCTTCGTGTCTGTTTGAAATTAAGTCAACTCGATTCTTGTTTGCCGAATGTTTGTTTGTTTCTGTTTTCAAAAATTGCTTAGCAACGACTTGGGCAACGCTGCAGAATGACTCACCCGATTCCTCTTGTGCAGCACTTCTGTGGGATCAGTGTTGAGGGGCACAAATTGGTTGGGATCTTCAATCTTAATGGGGGTGCCGATGCTTTTGCCCGGTTCGGATGACTTCATCCACTGAGAAACAAACAAATCGTTTGAAAGCTGCACAGTGGTAATTGGTGTTTGCTCCATTTTAAATACAAGACATTTTTGCCTCTCCTTTAGCCCAACTGTGTCGCTGTTGGAGTAATCGATTTAATTAGACGACACACTGAGAGGTGTTTGCGCAAAAAAAACAAAAACAGAACAAGAAGCATTATTCCACCCCACCCCACCCTCCTATATTTTCAGCTGCGGAAGTTCTCTATTCGAATCTTGGCACTGGGCTTTCTGTGTGCATGTTCTCGTTCGTGAAAAATTCCAAATGGTCAAGACTGTGAGTTTGAAACGCTCGTTTGTCTGAAGGCGCCCTGAGATTTTCTGCCAACCGGTCAGTCCTGTGTGTACAGCTCGCCCTAATGAGAAGACGATGCAGAATTTCCACAGTTGTCCACAAGATGGCAGGCTAATCCAAAAGACCTCGTCCGTCCATTTCTCACTGTGTGAGGGTCGCTGGAATCTCTTTCAGCGGACTTTTGGGTGAGGGGCAAATGTACACAATGAACTGGCTGGCAGCCAAATGACACAGCTCATTCACACCTTTTGTCCGATTCACCCGCCTTTGTTTCCTCCCGTCTTGGTTATTGGCAGTCTGGCTGCTCCACTTGAAGTCATTTTATTGTCCTGTTCCGTCAACGCGGTCTGACGACTTGCCTTTTACTTCACGTCCCTCACACGAGATTGAAAAAGTTGAAGGTGAGAGAGCCCGGCAGTCTGTTGCCCTCAAATTGTGAACATTTTTCAAAAGGCACTGACAAAACATCATTTGTTTAGGCAAGCATTCCAGCCAGCCCTCCCCCCCCCTCCCCCTTCCCCAAGGGATTTTCAAAGTTGATAACATCCCATGGGGAATCTTACAGGAATGACGAGATTCATCGGAATGGATGTGAATGAACCAGAATTTGGCAAAATAAGAGGGAATTTAAATGTAGTTGACAGAAATCTACCTCAGCCAAATCCTGACTGAACTAACCAGAGTTCATTCAAGGACAGTTGAATGTGAAGAAAGGGTTGAACAAAAATGCAACCCGAAGAAGCTCGAGGGAAGATGCTTCTTTTAGTAACGACGTTGAATCAAGTCTTTTGGAGGCAGAGAGGCTCTTTTCTTTAGCATTCTGAATGGGCCTTTGTTGGAATTTTGGTCGGGGGAATCATTTTTGTTCATTTTTTTAATGGAACCGGGGAAAGAGTAATACTTTATTCAACATTTATGTTTCACCCGAGTAAGATTCAAATCAAATCAAATCTAGCATGCTTACTTCTGGACCGCATACTCTACTTCAACGTGCAATATCCCCGCAGAAATCCATGATTCAAGACTCAAACCCAGAACCTCTCGACAGGGAGGCAGAGGCGCTTACCCGCCGCTTCATCGTGCCCCACATCCCTCATCAAAAGGTATGCATGTAGACTCCACCCACCATCGTTTTGGTCCTGGGGCTGACGTCTCCGCTGGGCGAGCGTTCGGGCACGTTCACCCTCAAGTAGCTGTTGGGCGACGTCAGCCAGCGCGTCCGCTCCCGCTGCTGCCTCTGCGCCAAAAACGTGAAGGGGCTACGCAGGCCCGCCGCCTCGCCGTCGTCGTCCGATGGGATCGCCGACACCGTGGCGGGGATTTCCACGTCGTTCTTGGATCGGGGCTTTTCTCGGACGATGGGGTTTCTGTACGAGTGGCCTGTTCTGTATCCCTGCGGAGAAACCAAAGTTCAACGTCGGGCCGGTTATTCCTCAAGGGCCTTTCACAAATAAACGGAGTAGAAGTCATTACAAGGATGCTCGTCAAACTGCCGTCACGTTTCGGAATATTAAAACACCACATGTACCCCCCTGGGGTCAAACTCAAGGCCTGGGGGCCAGATCTGGCCCGCCAGGTCATTTTATGTGGCCCGCAAAAGCAAATCATGTCTGTCAACTTGCTAAAATCTGTACCGAAATGTCAAATTGTAATGAGTAGTAAATAACGTTGAGATTTTGCAATCATTTTGTTAGCTTGTTTACACTCACTTGAACAATAATTGAAAAAAATATTATAATTAATGATTTGGAAAAAAATAGTCATCGATTAATTTGTTGTGTACAAGTCAAAATTTTGTGGTTTTCACTGAGATATGTGGTCAAATATAAAAAACAATTCCTGACATTCCTTGTGTACCATGAAATGTGTGGGGTAGAAAATATTCAAAATATGTCTCGTGTAGATTGAATGAGACCAGAAATGGTGTCTACATTGTGATAATCGCTTTCTTTTTCAACTACCTTTTACCTTGAAATACTGCCGCGTCATTCTCACAATATTCTCTGCTCCTTTGTACACTGTAAGGGACATCTGGCCATTTGAACTACAGCTGAAAATGAAAACATGGAGTCGGTTTCCTACTTTGGATGTTAACAGTTGAGATTTTGGAGACCGAGTGTCATCTCTCCACCGCTGCAGTGATTAAATCATCTTCATGCGACAGGACGTAACGCTATCCTCAAACCGCCTGAGCTGTTGGCTATGCCGACGGCATCGATAAGTCTCTTGAGCAGTCACTAAATCCCATGCTGCAACAGGGCACGCTAAATCTAGTCCCTTAAGCGACTGCGAGGTCGCTTAGTTGGGCTGCTTCCACCCGCTGTTAGCTTTGTCATCTGGTGCCTACGCCTGCAAAGGGTGGGCGGACGGCTCCCCGCAGCTGCAGCCCACTCAACTGCCTCGGCTGTCCATCAGTAGTAGCGCATGAGTACGGATGGAACCGACCATTAGGTGGGATTAAATACGCCCGCCGAAAAGATTCACTCACGAGGTTGTCCAGCATCCTCATCAGGGACTCCAATTCGGCCTCTCCCACTTTCCACTTGAAATCGTTGCTCACGGGCACCCCGGCAGAGGCCACTCCCTGCGTAAGAGGTTTGAACTTGTCTTTGTCCAGGAGCAGCAGATTGTCCACGCCACCCGAGCACGCCAGCGCCTGCACCTAAAAGCGAGTCGGACCACAATGAACTGGTGACATGTCACACAAGACGATGAGAGTGGAGGCCACATTTTGAGTAAAAACAGTCGCGAGGTAGGTCCAAGCGAGCATCCGTCAAAACAATTCTGTCACTGTCCAAATACTTGCGATCAAACACTTTGCTGTCACGACGTCATTATTCAATGTACCTGGATTTCACACGCTTGCTGTGAGTGGTACATGTAGTGGAAGGCTTCCTCTACGGTTTCTCCCAAAGCAAGCAACCCGTGGTTCCTGAGCATCATCACCTGGAAAAGACAACAGAAATTCTTTAGAGCCAAATGCAGACTGGATGTTGAGTTTGTAATATGAGGACTTTTTTTTTTTTTTTTTAAGTCCATAAGCTAAGTTGAAAATTTTCTTGACAATAATATAAAATAAGAAAAACCTTTATTTGTCTCACAATGGAGAAATTCCCAATTTACAGCAGCAAAAATTTGCAGGGGAGAAGTAAAAGAACAAGAATTATATAAATAAATAGAAATTATAAAATATAAATATCAGCATATTCAAAATGGGTGAGTGCGGGGGAGTCCAGTTCTCTGCACCTCCACTAGTTTCAACACGGCATTCTGATTAATATCGTATATGTGAAATATGGGTTAAGCAGCAAAAGCCACGAGTTTTTTTTTTTTTGTCCATCTCAGGAGGGGGCTATTTTGCCACTTGCTAGCATCCGAAAATGACATTGCGGTTTCTCGGGGCTCAGGTAACAAACAATCACTGCTCACCTTTTTTTCCGAATCTGAGTTTTTATATATCTTTTAATATGATGAGAATAACTCAAAATAGGACAAAAATAAAGTATTTTTATGAGATACAGCTCGTAATGTTCCGAGATTAGGTAATAAAAGACCTGTATCGCAAATACTCACTTTCTGTGGCATTTTTATTATTGCAGGTGGCAGTAGTGTAGAAATTGAACTGACTGAAAGAAAAACAAGGTAGCCAAAAGGCAGAATTCTCGACAGAGCTCTTTGTAATGGATCTCATTAGATGGGCGCAGGTGTACCCGGTGTGACTGGAGAGGTAAAGCAGCTGTCGAAAGCTGTGTGAAAAAAAAAAAAAGCCCCTTTGACTAATGGAGTCTCTCAACTTGACAGTACCTTGGCAGTGGGTCCCAGAGCTTTCTGAAACTCCACCTTCTCCTCTTGATTATCCAGGCTGCCATGGTAACCGAAGCAGCTCACGTCTCCGAGGAGCAAGGCCTCCTGGGAAATTGGCAGGATTCCGCACTTCATGGAGGACACCTGTTAGCATAAAACAACACGCCGTCAGCGCCACCGCGTCGAAACAGAGACACGTTTGTGCTGTCACATAAAAAGCCATGCCGGTCACGTCCCGTCGCATGCTGTGAATTTTACGGCCTGGCTTTAAAGTTTATGGCAAAAAAAAAAACGACATTAAAGAGCATCACGGCGAGCCCCTAAGCGGTAGCTTTAGCCCCCGCGGGCGACTCACGGCAGCCGTAGCGGGCGTGTGGACATGGACGATGCATTTCAAGTCGGGCCGCATGGCGTAGATGGCGGCATGAGGGGCGAATCCAAAGTGGTCGATGCCCAAGTCGGTTGAGCCCTGGTCCACGACGTCGCCGATCATGTTCACTTTCACCTGAAACAAAACCTCAGCGTCAAACAAAACGGGATGTATTTTGGCTTCTGAAATGCATTTAAACAGTGAACAATGATAAAAGCATAAAATGGAGAGAAAACACGACAAATATGGTGTCTATCTTGCATGCCCCTTTAAGAGGCGGGGCCTGGTGTGCTTGCACATGACATCGGCAAGTCAGCGGTTGAACGTCTGAGCGCTGAGGCCGACAGGCGCTTTTGCGCGAGCACAGATGTTGGGTTTTAGTGATCTAAATGAGCGGCTGAAAAGTACATTGGCGACTGTAGTTGTCCTTTCCCACATGCGAGGGCATTTCAATCAATAGTTATATAGTCAAACCTCGGTTTTCGTCCATAATCTGTTCCAGAAGGCTGTTCGAAAACCGAAATAGTTCGAAAACCGAAACCATGCTCTTTTTAATATAAAAATGTTTACTGAACACGTCTGCTCACAATGGAAAGCAACACGAGGAAGCGTCACTTCCTCGTGTAAGGAAGGTGAGAGGAGTCAAATGGTGCATTCAAGTGCGCTCAGTTTGTTCCGAGAACCAAAATTTGTTCGGCATCCGAGGCATAAAAAACTCGAAATTTTTGGTCGAAAACGGAATTGGTCGACAACCGAGATGTTCAAAACCCGGGGTTTGACTGTACTGTAAAAACTAAATTAATTCCCTAAATGCAATTTCGATTCACTTACCAAAGTGGCAGCGGTGACCTCGGCAAACGACAGACCTCTAGGGCTGATCAGGACATGGTCCTGCTCCTTGTTGACACGCACCTGAGATGAAAAGAATCACAGCTTCAATTAAAAAACGCGCGCTAACCTCATTCGGGTTTCCATCATGCGGCAGAGTATTTGAAATCCAGAAAGCATTCATTATTTCTTCGACTTTAGCAATTCCTTTATGTGCTTAAAAAATGGTAGCGAGCGACGGTGGTAGCGTGATAAAATATGTATCATGTTGCCATCTGAAGGTCAAGTAATTAATGTTTGAAGGCGAGGAAATGTGCAAAACTTCACAGTTGCCTTTGAAAAGAAAGATTTACATTTGCGGTCCTACATCGCAAGTCGCGTGTTCATCAAAGACTCTGTAATTCACTTAGATACGTCGATATTCTATAAGTTCCGAGGGAGAAAAACGTTTTAAAACATGAAGGGCACGACGTCTGCGGCGCCAAATCAGTCCCTCTGTTGATAGCGTTGTGGGTTTTTTTTCCCCCCCTTGAAAAATAAATTGCAATAGGATCTGTCATTGCTCTCGGATATATGCGATTCTTTTATGAGCGAAAGCGTATTTTTTTAAATTCACTTAAGTTTCTAAAAGAGGACATACTATGGGATGCGCTTGACTTTTTAATTACTTGTAACAAACGGTTGCATCTCTGGAGTGCCTGCCCTCGCCCATCAAGTGTGAAATGAAACAACCAAGTACATTTTTATGTTAGCCAGCTGTTCTGCGTTTTCCGAAAATACAACTCGACAAATTTTCTTTTCTTTTCACGGCCAGACGAGGCAGATATGCAGTGCTCGGCGCAGGGTAACATTAGCTAACAGTGTTTGGTTCAATTGTCAACACTGGGTCAGGGGGACATTTTTGTTCGGCGGTGTGTCCACTGCATGCGCAATATCCACAGATCGGCGACACTAATTGGCACTGCAGTGCTGCGTCCACAGGTGAAGATGTCTATCATTCTGTTTTTTTCCCCCCCTGGTCTCTTTCAAGATTCTGCGCAATTTTGCTACAGGAAGCCGCTCCCCTAGCTTCAACATTCTCACCCCGTCGCTGGTCTCCATAGTAACGAAAGCTCAGAGCTGCCCCCTCAAAAAGCGTAACTTCAGGTGGAGCACAGAAGTGGGATTTAAGTGTCCTGTTTTTATTTTCTTTGACTGAAGAACGTCAGATGCCTTTTTTTAAGCCACACAAGAAAAAATCCAACATTAAAATGTTTTTTGATATGCCTCATAAGTAGGCCGGTCCGTTTATTTTCCTTTCCCCTTTTTTATGTAGATAATGTGACAATACCCATCACATGTGATACAATTGTTATCAATAGCAAAGGATCATCAACAGGAAATGGCCTGAGACAGAACCGCACCCCACAATAGTAAATTTAGTGGAGCATGAATTGAATGTTCTGAATAAGTGGAGGGGGGGGGGAAAAAAAAACCCCCCACACATACACATGCACACAAAAGAACGCCGCATCTCCCTTTAAGCCTTCATGGCGGTGCCCGAGAACATCACATGAAGACGGAGAGACGTGCTGGGGATGTCAACACTCACGGTGATGTAGGAACTGGTGAAACGAGCCCAGCCGAAAAGGTCAACGAGCCTGTAGAGGCTGGCCAGCTTGCAGCGGCTCGGCTTCTCGCCTTTGGCAAAGGATGGCGAGTCGGCGGCGTACAAGTCATTGATGGGGGACACCATTCCCAAGCCTGCAACGGGGCGACACATCATCCGGTAAGGAGTTTGCATTTAACTACACTTGCAGACATAACAAGGATGTTTACAGGCTTTGCCTTCACCGCTGATCAAGTTAAAGGCTCCCTCGGGGAGCATGTGAACCTTAAAAAAGGCTTTCCAAAAACTCCCAGCGAGGATATTTTGGACCGCGCGGCCATATAAGGATATTTAACGATGCCATCTCTTACAGGCACTTAAGCTTTTTAAAAGGGCAAAGCCCGCTTTGACTTCACAGGCATTTCTCTAACATTAAGGCGTTTAACTTAAACACAAACAAGGTGATCTCAGCTGGAAGAAGCCGACGTTAAAACATGAGGCCCAGAGGCAAAAGTAGAAAACTTTACTAGAATAAATTGTCCTTCACAGAGTAGGAAGATGTTTTTTTAGTATTGTTATTTAAAGTGTTACTACAGCATTTGTGTGTAAATATTCTGTAGTTAAAGGTAAGCCCTCATGCTAATGATAATTGGGCTCATCGCTAGTTTCGATTCGCATTAAGCTAGCGATTTAACTACCGGCAAAAAAGAATTTGTGTATTTGAATACACAGGGTTGTGCAATTCTTTTTGAGGTGTGCTTAGTTTGACAGTAAATAGGTTCCTTTTTTTTAAATAGGCTATACAGTGGTACCTGACCAAATTAATTGGTTCTGGAAGAAATTTCTTAACTAGAAAACTTTGTAAGTGGAGACGCGATTTCCATGTTAATGCCCTAATCCGTTCCAAGGCCCCTCAAAATTCAGACATAAATGTTTTTTAAAGCATAAAAATGCATCAAAATATGGAACAAATACACATTACAATTAGATTATTGCACAATAAACGAGAGTTGTTCACAATGTAAAAAACAAAGAATAAAGAATAAAAATGATGGTCATTTCACTTGGAACTGCATCCTCATTGTTTTTTGCCCTCTCTTGTTAACGTTCTCTTTTAGAAGTGGTTTTTGTAAAGAACTGATCCAAGGACATTTGCTTTTGTCGGCTTTTAACAATCTTTCGAAATGTCCAAGGCAAACATCAGCATAGTGAGCGATCGCCCGACTGGTCAACACTTTTTCTGGGTGGTTCACATTGACGTAAAACTATCGGAACGTCTCATGGCCCGATGGGCGAATGACAAGGACGCTGCATAGACACAAACGGCCGAGGTCCCTCTTAGCCAATGGGATGCCAGGAAGATGCTAAGTAATAGCCAATGGCAGGGCAGCTATGAGTATGTTGCGTTCAGGAAACCTGGAGCTCCGAGTAGCAGCCCGTACTGTATTTTTACCTTTCGTATCCATCCATCCATCCATTTTCCGAACCGCTTCATCCTCACTAGGGTCGCGGGGGGTGCTGGAGCCTATCCCAGCAGTCTTCGGGCAGTAGGCGGGGGACACCCTGAATTGGTTGCCAACCAATCGCAGGGCACACAGAGACGAACAATCATCCACGCTCACACTCAACCTAGGGACAATTTAGAGTGCCCAACGAGCATGCATGTTTTTGGAATGTGGGAGGAAACCGGAGCTCCCGGAGAAAACCCACGCAAGCCCGGGGAGAACATGCAAACTCCACACAGGGAGGCCGGAGCTGGGATCGAACCCGGTACCTCTGCACTGTGAAGCCGACGTGCTAACCACTGGACTACCGGGCCGCCCACCTTTCGTATCTTGAAATTTCTTTCTTAACAAGAGGCAACATTTTCCTGTTGAGGCGTTTCGTAACTTGAAAATTTCGTATGAAGAGACGTTCGTAAGTAGAGGTATCACTGCATCTGTGTGGCCCAGTACCAAGGTCGTCGGGGACCATTGCTTTAAGACACGCTTAAGCAACTCCAGAAAATGGATGGCTTATTATTCCTTATCGCTAGTTGGTATAAATGCTGACATTCGGATTTCTTCCACAATAAAAGTCACATAAACAATTGCCTGCAATTGCTGCCCCCAGAAACTCTGCTAATATAATTAGCATTCCAAACTGCTGCGATTCATTTGCTCGGGCGGTCATGCGGGTTTTGCTTCATGGAAACACTGACAATGCCCTCCACAACTTTTCTGCTGTTTCACGCTGACAAGAACGAGCAGATTCATTTGGAGCGCACAAGCACTCACTGATCGGTGACGTCAAGGGCCCGGCCCCTCCCACCGTGCTGGCCATGACCAGGTCGGCTATCTGCCTCAGGGCCAGGAGACCTGTTGGGTTGTTGCCCTTGGTCATCTGGTCCTGAATCAGGCCTTCCAGCTCATCTTTGAACACCTGCAAAACCAAATCAGAGTCATTACACTGTGTTGGAGCTCTGTAATCCCCGCGGCTCATTTATACGCTCTTCTTATTACAAGTCACAAATCTAGAAAAAGCTCTTTGTGCGAGCGCCGCCTGGGCCGACGGTGGTGCTGTTTGTTATTTTAGCCCGACTTTTTTACTTGCTCCCCCTTTGCAGGGGGGCCTGCGAATCTCCGAGCCGCGATGTGTTTGTCAGCCCAGCGCCAGCATTCTGCTTCATTCGAGCGCCGTAACCATGGCGATGAGATAAGTTCTACTTGTTAGGGCCTGTTACGCAATCGCAGAGGAGTGTGGGCTCGATTTATTTGTATGCACTCAGCTGGCATGTGTTCACTGTGCCTCTTTGAACCGAGCTTCCTTTCCATTTTATAGCCCAATGCGACGTTCAACAAAGTTGAATTGATTCATGGGATACATTTTAAATGTTGTGATCATGGCGTCTCTCCAGAATTAATGTGACGTATAACCTGCACAACACAAGTGAACTGTAAACAACTGAAATAATGATAACAGTTGGGGAAGTGGCTGTGTTCAACATTCACCATTCGGATTCAAATTTACGTTAAATGGGAACCGGCCATCATTTCAAGTGCCTCTGATTAACCTCAAATAAAGTTCAGATGTTCTAGTAGGCTTTTCCTGGCGTGTTTTTTGCTTTCGAGCTGAGGCCTGACACTCAACAATTTAATCTACATATGCTCTGTCATTGACACTTGCCCAAAGTCAGTCAAGATGAGCTCCAGCTCCCTTGAGCAGGATAAACGGAATAAAAAAATTTATTTATATATTGAATCCATTCAGAATAAGTGCAGGTGTACCTAATGTTGTGACCAGTAGGTGAAACGGGTTTCACACTCTCTTTACGGACTACATACTGGACTCTGCAGGATGTGGGTGACCCTCTTCTTCTGCTCCATCATGTTGAAGTCCTGCCTCAAGTCTGGAGACATGGCCCGGCTGCGGAGGTTGTCCGGGTCGGTCTCGCAGTAGCGTTCCTTGGAGTCATTGCTGGACAGGGACAGGGTCAGTGAGCCTGCCAACTGCCTCACCTCCACCAGACTCATCCTCCAGCAGAGCCTCTTCTATCGCCGCCCGCCTCCTACGCTTCCTCTTGAATCTGACAATGGTACCCAAAGAAAACCACACAAATACGGCAGCTTTTTCACAGTCAGGCTGTCTAGGCAACAGGCGCAACGATGACTCATGTAACAACTGGGATTTAAACCAGTAATTTCCAACTGCATTAGTGTGCAGTGAGAGATCATCAGGTGTGCTGCAGGAAATGATACAGTTTCACTTAATCTGTAAAAAAAATAATAAATAAATGATCTATGGCTATCTATCTTGACTACGGTCACATGCAAACTTCACACCGGAAGCCCAGATTCTAAACCCCAACCATAGAACTGTGAGGCAGATGTGCTAACCACTATCTCACCACATTATTTATTCACTTTAAATAAGATATTTGTTCAACTATCTATGCCAGCGATTTACCCTGACAGGCAGAACAACTGCATGTTGTTCCCTAGAAAGCAGAAGGTACAGTATATCATTTGATGTGTTTTTGTTTGGAAGTGCACCTTGTGTTTGCCTTGCTTTTGATAAAAGTTGGGAAACGAGAGTACCACAAAATGGAAGTCATCATACTACAGTATCCCTAGGATTTCTCAACACTCTACATCACCCCCCCGCCCCCTTTTTTTTTTAACAAATAGGGTGGGAGGGAAAGCGCCTTGCATTCTTAAGCCAAGAGTAGTTAACAGTAAACAAAAAGCTCCCCCCCCCCCTTTTTTTGTGTGTAAATGAGCCACTTTGAATAGCAGTTAGCACCTTTGGGGCTACCTGGATGTGGGGGTGGAGGGATACACAAAAATACAGACAGTACATCACAACCGCGACTATTTCTATCATTAAGTAGTTCCCCAAGACAAATAAAATCCCCCCCTGCGTAGCTTTAGCGACGTTTTGTGTTCGAATAAAACCAAACTCGATCAACAGTAGAATCACTATGAAGTCATCGTAAAAAAAAAAAAAAGCAAACAGCTAACCCACTGCGAGAACACTTTCCCCCAAAAAGTTACCTCAAGAGTTCTCCGGACGGCGTGGAGTCAATTCTCGCCCCCCACCCACACACAAAAAGAGAGAATTCGCTCCAAAAAGGTTGATTAAAGTAAGCCAGGTGTTTTTTAGTCCGATTGTGGATACATTGCGCACACACTATCCAGAAGCAGCAGAGTGGCGACCGCGCGTAGCGGAGAGACGGGAGGGAGGTCGGCGGGGAGGGTGGCTGAGGATGTGGGTGAGTGGGTGGGTGTGAGTGGTGAAAAAAAAAGAAGGAAAAAAAAAGGAAAAGTGACCACGTGACCTGACTTCATCCACCCACGAGGCCTCCTCGGAAACTACGAACAAATGGCGGCCACAACACTTCCATCCATACGACCGCAGTACAGTCCCAACTCCAGTCCAGAAGCGAGGTACTAACTAGTCCCTTCTCCCAGTTCTGGTTGTTTTATTTTTAAGCATTTTTTTTCCAGGAAGACTTCTTCCAACCATCTGCTCGTGTGATTCATTGACTCCCGCCTCTTCATCACACAAATAAGCAGAGCTCATGATTTCACTGACTCGCAAGCAAGAAAAGAACGCTCACTCTTTACTAAAGTAAAAGTACAGACAAGAAAATGACGGTTAGAAGTACAGACGCACCGATTGGGTTCCTTAAATACCGTGTGAAGTTAGTAAAATGTCATTTTCAAATCGCAAAGGCTGAAATTGAGTGCTTAATTTCGATCTAATCGATTGATCTATCGTTGATTATAGTCAGAGTAAAATGTTCTATCCTATGAATGGGCACATTATTTCTTGACTAACAGATTTTTGATTCATATTTATTGGAATATATTCATGTATGTTGCTGCTGTATACTGCTTGAACCCAGTGAACAAACTTGGTGTCCGCTAATGTTCACTATCTTTGGCATAACGCAGAGAAAGGACAGGGAGAGCTGGTAGATAATTTGTGTGACTTTATGAACACAAATATTTCAGCTGATGTTAATTTGTCTTGAAATAAAGTTGTTTTTTTTCTACCACAGCTCCATTTTGGTTCTGGTGGGGCACTGTTGCCAACTTGTCAGCGTGAAAAGCACGTCGATGCAATGAAGCGGCCTGGTAAAGTTACATTCATCTTTGACTTCGTTCTATGCAGCAAAGGTTTGGAATAATGGCAATGCATTTCATTGATTTGGTTGTCTATTAATGCCATTGCCTTAGTTGCCTTCAAAAAGTGTTTTCGAAGCTAGAAAACACTTTTTTGACGGCGCTGTGTACCTTAATGTTTTCACTAGCTGACACAAACTCAAAATAATGACCCGATTTCTACCTTGCAAATGCAAATATCTCTCCTTTCGGTGTTCATTTTCATATGTCAGAATTCTAATTTATGAAGTCCCAGAATGCTTCACTGAAAGCTTTAAACACACTCGTTCCCCTTTCATGTGTATTCTATAATGTCGAGTTGTTTGCGGTGTGTCGTTATCTTGGAATGGGAGCCTCCTCCTTTATTTTATTTGTTAGTTATTAGTTTTGTCCCACATAAACACATGAGGGAACACTGTCCCATTGAAGTAATGTCAAATATTACCCGTCGCTGCTCCCAGGAGGCAGTCAACGGCATTAAAAACTTGAATTAAGTGTCGGTGACAGTTCTGTGGGCTGCTTGTCAACATTATTAAATGCTTTGCAGTCGTGGAATGTGACTTTGCAAAGTAACTGTGGTCAGATTACTTCACTGAGAGTAACACGATTAGTTGTTAATTTCAAAAATGAATATGATATCAAATGCGTTACCGGCATCACTGTTTGTGACTTGCTATTGGGAAAACTAGGAATAAAACCGAGGAGGAAAAAAAAAGTGTGATTGACTTCTGTCTCGACGGTAAGACTACCTGCAGAGCTCACCTGACACATTTCTCACACTGAGTGTTTTGACGAACAAAAACAAGTCACCGGAGCAAATAATCATTCATCAGCAATGGAAGACGTTGTTAATTACATGCCTTCCTTCGGATGAACTTGACTGATCACTTAGGTTGTTTAAAGCAAGCTTCAATACGACATGATTGAAACAAATCATCATGCCTCTCAAAAGAGGATAGCTGAACATGAATAATTCATGTGCTTGGGGTGTAATCAGCAAACGTAACGGGCAAATATTATTCACTACTCGTGCACTAGTTCATCAAATGCAGTACTTCAGATGATCCAGCAATGTAGGCAAAAAAAAAAAAAAAAGCACTTGAATGAAGCTGTCTCCTTTTGCGTGTAAATCGTTGGGAACATTAGACGAAGATCAGGCCTCCTCACGGACACTTTCCAGGTCTTTTCTGCTTTGCTGGTCAGCCGCTGCAGAGGTTTTTTTTTCTTCTTTCTTTTAAATATTCAAATGCAGCTCTGAGAACTTTCTCAGCAGCAGTATGCCGGCCAACCCGCACGGAATTAATCACACACACACACACACACACACACACACACACACACACACACACACACACACACACACACACACACACACACACACACACACACACACACACACACAATCACAGCGATTTGTGGGAATGGCAGATCGAAGGATTGTGTCACCGACTGACAATTCTGGGAACCGAGAGTGTAGTGGGTGGAGCAGATACAGTGACATATGGCTTGATGTAATGAAAAGCAGATCCCCTGCTCCCCTCCGTAGCGACGTGACACCCCCCCCCCCCCACACCCCCCCAAACCTCCGATACCTTGACCCCCTCCCTTCTGGCGGAGTTCCCACCGACTGAAAGCGCGTCTGAGCTTGACCCCCAAAGCGCGCGCACACACACACGCGGATATAGAACATCCTCCCACCCAGACGCCCGCACATTCTTGCTGACTATTTTGAAGTTTTCGAGCGCGGTCGTTCAGTCTTGGAGACATTGACCAGATGTCGAGCGATATCAGTCCACGTCTTTTTCTGACCGATGAGCACGGAAATCAGATATCGGCGTCTGAGCCCGCATTTTGCCTTGTCGCAAAACTACCGCTGGAAATGACCTCCAAATCAAGACAAGCAGACGCTAAAGGCCGGCGCAATCATCCATCTATTATCTATGCTGTTGATCTAGGGCAGGGTCAGTCCACCCGAGTTACTCTCTGGAGAGATAAGATCTATTTGTGCAGTAAATGAGATTTTACACTGACGGCTGAAGAAAAAACGTGTTTTGCAGTCATGAAAAGGATTGTCGCACTGTGTTCTTGGACCACACTTAAACCTTTTATTTTTATTTTTTCGTCTTGGTTTACAATTACTATTGAGTCAGTTGAACAGTGGCTGATTTAATCATGTTTTCATGCATTTTGTAATTCAAACTTGTTCATTGTACCTTTTGGAAACCTTCTATTGAGTCACTGGTTCACAATGTTATTGATATGCTTTGATATGTTTGTTTCACCTTGTACGAAAGTAGCAATGTGGACGTCAATTTTTAACCACAATTCGGAACGTAAGAGCACATGTATTCTGATTTTTACAGAGTTTCCGCACAGAACATATTTAGGACATGAGGCAAGCAACAGGACGTACTGCCACACAGCTCCTCTGCAAACAAATACAAGGCAGCTCAGCCTCTGGCTAGCGGACATCCTGGCTAGCGATATGCTAAACTTGTCAAGTCATTTGTTTAGTCTTCTCTTCGTCATATCAGTATGGCCAATAAATGGCATGCGTTGTGGTGGGGTAAGAATTCAGGCTGCATTCTGCATCTTACATTTGCTAATAAAAGTTTTGCAATGTTCATAGCACTTTGATGTTTTGCATTATCTTCCTTTTCCATCCTGAAGGTGAACCGAACCACGGCCACCTTGGATGTATGCAACAAACCATGAACTTTGGCCTGCTGTTGCACATCGAGAGGTTTACTGGTGCTGGGAAAATGAAGCTTCAGATATGCTTCATGAACTTGTTGTATTTTTTTTATGGGACTCGTCTCGCTGGACCTATTGGTTTAAATAAAGGGGTTTAAGAAAAGGTAAGTCAGCATACTTTAAGCCCAAAATTTGAGCAGACAACGTCATTGAAAGGACTAAAAAATGCAAAAACTGGTACAAAAAGCAAATTAGAATGTCATTTTCCCATCATTAGGGTTTACAAAACGTAACCGTCTCATGGTGAGTTGAACTGGCTTGTTCCAGCCATCCACACCCAGGACTGGTCGCTAGAAATTACCACTTGGTGGAAATGGGCCTTTTGCATTCTGATCTGCTTTCACTGGTGAATGCCAGCTCAGTTTTTGGCTGGATTAAAAAAAAAAAAAAAACGACCAACTGAGCGGAGGTTTTTAGATGGTTGCAGAGAGTTTTATGACATCAGAGGAGGCCCCAGGAGCAATCTTCTTGAAGCCCACCTATTCAGATCTGATTGAAACAGTCTTAACCATCCAAACTCGATATTACAGTCGCCTCAGTACATGCGATCAGGTAGAAATAACAAAAGTGGCTTGAGTTGGCAGGCCCTCAACATCAAATTTCATATCTGGTCGATTGTCAAGGTAAGGGGCCCAAGGGCTTTGGACAGGCCCCCCCCCCCCTCCCCCGAGTCTGCGCACAGAGGGGCCTTTCATGAATCCATCCTCGGAAAGAGCCGCGGGTCAAAGGGATGAGCGCACATTGGTATCGCAACGTGGTTGCACTCTGCGTTAAAGGAAGACGTCAAATGTCATGAACGTTGCAGTTCATGCTTCGGAATGGCCACAAAATCACCATTGTAACGTCTCGAGAGCAAGTCGGGAGCGGAGCCAAAAAGGCTTGATTCTTGTGATGATTCATTTACCGCAAAACAGGGAAGCTTTGTCTAAGATCTCCATCAGCAGCGTCGTCATGGCAACCAAGGTTAGCACGCTCTCATTTGAAGCCAAGTGGGTTGCTATCAGTGCATACGTGAAAGGACACGATCTCGTCTTACGTTCTCGGGGGGGTTGGTCAGTAATAACAACGGGTTACCTTGGATGATTTTGCAGAGCAGTTCGGCACAATGCCGTGTCACATGACTTTACAACTTTGACATTTGGTGAACCACAGTGGTTTGTGTTGGATCGGGACCGAGCCCTGCAACAAAAGAGCGAAAATCTTTTTGCCGCGTGTTGCCGACCCCCGTGCTAGCACATAGTGACGAGGCAAATTTGCACTTTTCGCAAGTCACGATGAAGTCATTAACCTCATGTATTCTCAGTTACACATTAGAATGAATGTGAGAGAGTACAGGCAAATTGTAGCGGCAAAGTCGACTACAAGTGCTATGCAGATGCATCGGGAGCGACACCCAAAAAAAGACATACTTTCATCGGAAAACAGTGAATAGCCGAGATTTCCCACAAATAACAGAATAATATCGCCATGAGTTCCGCTTGGAAGCGACTGCACTGTATTTATTTGTATATGGAGCAGTGTGCGGCCCGGTAGTCCAGTGGTTAGCACGTCGGCTTCACAGTGCAGAGGTACCGGGTTCGATAAGTTTGCAGACATGCATGGCATATCGCCATGGAGTGTCCTGCTTGGAAGCGACTGACAGCTGTACCCTTTATCGGAAAATGGATGGATATATGGAGCAGTGTGTGGCGAGAGCCTGAGGCGCTCCTTTCCGCTCTGTGTGGCAACTCGGTTACGTCGTCATCAAGTTGAGCCTTCCAGCTAATGTATGATAAACGTCAAACTTGTTCATTATTCCAAGCAATTTTCTGCAGTGATCGCTCCCCGTAGCAGCTGCCTCGTAACATCTGGACAAGCTCACGCAGAGCTCATTTCACCTTTGAGTACGACTCGCCGGGTGTTTTGCGATTCGGAGGATGAAAGTGACGTAAACACACACAGCTGGGTGCAGACATCTTTATAAAAAAAACAAAAAAAACAAGTAAAAGCTGCGACGTGCGGGCGGGACGTCGCCGCTGCATCGCAACTTCTTCCCCTCGGTTGCTTTCGGGGAGTTTTCTAATTGTAAGTGACGCGTCAGCGTGAAGCCAAACTCAAAGCACCGTGCAGCGACCTTGTCGGGAAAGTTGGATGACGCCGGAAAAGTTGTTGCAACAATTTTTTTATTTTTTTTAAAGTTCTTTTCGGCACAAAAGAATGCTACTGTTTTGACAAGTTCTTGCTAAAGATATCTGTGTGTGTGTGTGAAACGTTCTAAAAATGTGCATTGGCACGGCGGAGGCGTGCGGCAGCTACAGAGGCCACTTTGAACCTGAAACAATTTACATTGTTACAGTTGGGTCTGTGCCTTTTGGGCGGAGAACTACACATGCACCGAAACAAACACACACACACACACACACACACACACACTTTGCAGTGTTGTGGAAAAAGACAGGCTTTGTTGATTTAAGAAAGGGAGTTGGCTGCAGTCTAAGCTGTGGTTGTGTTTGGATGGTTTCCATGCTGCAGTGATCCAGCTGTGTGTGCGAGTGTGTGCGGTTCGCTGTAATTACGTCGTACATGTCTGGCTAACCAAAGCCTGCCCTTGGTATTCATGTTCACACGCTCACATTATTCGAACGTTTCCCCTTTTGCAACGGCGTTAGCGCTTATGCTAAAAGCTGACATGAGCAATCGAGGTTTAATTTGCTCGCGGTCAAAGAAGCCGTTGATCATCATATTCGTGAAGTGGGGGGGAGGTGATGATTGGCTGAGTGATAAAAATTTCACCGAACATAAAAATGAGTCGTTTAAGAATGAAGCGTTCAGAGTGCAAATGCGCCAGGAAGAGTCTTTTGAAATGTTCAGGGCGGTTTTTTTTTGGTTTTTTCCTCTCCTCCCTCTCACTCACATCGGCAAACACACACATTATGAAATCCCCGCTCCGCCCCGGTCCCACAACGAAAGTCAACAAATGCGTGTTTGGGGTGTAATGTTTCTGGAGGGTGACATTAATAGAAAGCAGCTGTTGGAGGCCTCTGCAGCTGGAATCACAGGTGCAAAATAGTAAAAGGAAGCTACGTGCGATAATGTTTGCCATGAAGTCGTACTGTAAACATCTATATGCTTTGAAGCCAAAAAAAAAAAAAAAACATGCTGCGGGATATGGAATCAAGAGTCAAGGAAAAAAAAAAAAAGCACCGAGCAACAAGCTATGAAAACAACTAAACGAAATCGTAGACCTGTAATGTATCCCAAATGATTTGTTATATTGGTGCAAAAAATATGTTGTTGAACAGAGTAACTAACTCGCTTGGAAAAACAAAGTTAACAAGAGTGTCCTTCCTGTTGTGCTTCCATCGCATAAATATCAATTGTAATATTATTATTATTATTATTATGATGTCTTCGCTTGTGCCCAGGAAGAAAGCATCACATTTGAATGCGCATCCAATCGACCAATCACATTACTTTTTATCCTTTGCCGCGTCCCCATTACGAGGCGGCCGATAATGTTTTTTACGCAATTGGAAAGCTGTCTCATGCCATGGAAAGTTATGCAGCTTTTTGGCAAACTGCGTCCAGTATAGCACTGCTTTGATCCGGTTCAAGACACCGCATTACTTTTTGCATCCTCCGGAGACTGCATCCGAAGGCCAATAATAATAACAACAACGCCGCATAAATTCTATCACAACTTGAAGGCTCATCTATCTATATGCATCTCTATTGTTCTTCATGGTCATCCTCTTAATTGTGTTTTTTGCTTGAGCGGAGTACGCGCAAGCCGATTTTGAACATCTGAAGCGTTTTTTTTGTTCTTTTCTTTCAAATGACCAGAAAAATATATGCGTGTGACTACAAGCTTGTGGTGTACACAGATGAGAACTCACTTTTAACCACACCTCGAGGTTTTTGATCGTAAATATTGAACTGGTTTAACATTGACAATTTTAAAAAAAAAAAAATCCTCGCCACAGGATAATCTTTTCAAGCCATTCAAAACTCAGACGTTTGCTGAAATATATCACAAGGAGGAAAATGTAAATTAAGATAAATTATACTTTGTGAGAAACACTTCTGTATACACAATGCTAACATGTCGCCACCTAGCAGCACGTATTGGTACTGTTGGGCGCACGTGACCAAAGTTGAGCTGGAGCCATCTCAATTCATCTGAGTTTTGTCGCCGAAGGATGTAAAAACCAAAACTGTATTTTTTTTATTTTAACCACTATCCGAATTGTCCAATCAGATTGCAGCCTCTCTGTGTTGCCATGTCAAGCTAATCTGCCCGGGAACACAAATAGTAGTGCCGGCTAATGTAACCTCAACTATCTTGGTAAAGGAACTATTTATTTAACCAGTTAGATTTTAAATGTTATCCCTTAGAGGCCACTGCTTTAGCCCCTTGATGATGTCAGCATTTTCCCGTCCTCTGATTGGTTGATAAGAGCAAAACGTGTTCCAGTCAAGTTTGACTAGCCAAAGCTGTCTACAGAGATCAGCACACATTAATGCAATTAATAGTTAGCATCTCTGGTGAGTACATTTGCTTATTCTATTTTTTTTTTTTGGTACGGTTTTCTCATTCTATGAGATAAACATTGATTCTGAAATACTCCAGATGACGTTCGTGGGCCAGTTTTGTGCTGTTACATTGCAATTTTGTAGAGTATTGATGGTTTCGTGAATTGCAACGTGAAAGGGGTGGGATTCAATCAGGCACGTGTGCACTGCAAATTCACGGCCCGTTTTCCACCCCCCCCCCCCACCTAAAAAAAAATCACTCCCAATCCAACAAACCCTCCGCCTGTTGTGTTTCAATGAATCCACAATGCCGTGGTTCTGCAACTCTAGTAGAAGGAGAGCCCTTCACGCCAAGGCTCCTACAATTCCTGCCGGTCAGGAGATAGCTGTTTACATGATCACTTTTGATGAGGGTCACAGGGCTCCCGCTGATGAGCGCCAATTGCGGCGGCGCCTGTCATGTTCCTGCACTCCCTCAGCTCTTCTGTGACGGCGGCTGCCTTTTCTCACAGCAAGCCAAGTCAACTTGTCACAAGAGCTTCTGCAGATTGGAGAGTGGGAGTCGTAGTGGTAGTGGTGGTGGGGGGAGGGCATCCATTTCTGCTCACACATCCCCCCCCAAATTACCCGTGATCGAAAACAGTTCGGTAAATGTGCTTTTCAAGCTCGAGAGGTAGCTTTCCGTGTCGATATTTAATGGCGAGACATAGCGCAATGCATCTCCATTTTGCAGCGGAAGAAGAGGGACAGCCTGCTCGCTATCGCCTCCCTCCCACACATTCTCCTGTGAGCAGAACAGGCTGTTCTGATTCTCATCTCAACCAGCGGAACACTTGAAGCATCTGCACAACGCGCGACGTTGTCGTGATGGTAAATGCAAGCAAACGAGTGCGCCAGCCGTGTTTGTTGTGCCATTTTTTCGAGAACTGTTTTTCCTCTTAGGAGAGACGGGGCAAACTCGGGACTGATTGGCAGTCAATCGCAAGGCACCTGCAGTATGAAAAAAAAAAAAAGCTTTCACTTCCCACACACACACTTCAATGACCCTAACATGCCCTGTTTTTTTGGAACGTGCGAGACAGCTGGAAAGTCATCGCTGAAATTCCAACCCCGAACCTCGGAACTGCGAGGCAGACGTAAACCACAGTGCTTGTGGTGCGTGCGTGTTGAAATCTGCTTTTGGGAGCCCACTAATGAGTTAAACTTAGATTACCCCCACACCGCCCCGCTCCCCCCATCTCAGTCATCTGTTGTTGTTGACGTCTTTGCACAGACTGATAAAACATTCATTTCCTGAGTGTTCTGCAGTCGTGAAGCCACCACGCCCGTCATTCGCGGACATCCTCTCTAAAAAGCCCGGCTCACCCGGTCAAGGTCAAAGTTAACAGTCACAAGAGGACATTATGTTATTAAAATAAACAGTCATGCGCATGAGAAGCTCTGATTTCTTCCTCCTCATGCACATCCTCACTGACATGTTCCCATCCCATCCGGTTCATGTTCAGGACCTGAACGAGTAGTTTGATTTCTGCTGCTCAATACTGCCATCTAGTGGCATGACAAGACGCCTCCCTTGTTCCCTCGTCAACGGCTGCTTCAAACCCTTCCTGTGCTCGCTTCGTGTTCATTTCATGGCGCTGAGGCAGAGGCAGCTATCTGGAAACATCAAGAAAATAACGAGTTGTGTGGGAGAAGTGTCACTCTCTCGGCGGGTACCTCCAGGCCCCATCCGATTCCATGTATCAGATTTGGACAAATCATGTTCTTTTCAGTGATGACTTGTCAGCAGCGACTTACTGCTGCTGGGACGACTTTGGTAGCGGTGGGTGGAATTAAAGGTACGAGTTGGTCAGAGTTTTGATTCGAAGCACGTTTCACCTGCAAAAAAAAGATTTTCATTTCAAATCTCAGCCAGATAGGTGAGCTTGGATTTTTGTGGGTTGCTTTTTGTTTCACAACATTTGTGGAAGACTTTGGCAATCGAGGAGCTCACTGAATTTTGATCGATTGACCGAGGCATCGATGTTTTTTTTTTTTCCAGTGATGATCATTTACCTGTTGTTAAATTTTAGGGGTCATAGTAGTCAATATTCCCAAGATCGATTTCGGACAATTAAAACCGTTTTTTTTTTTTTTAAACGTCCTTACTCTCCTCCAATGGATCGAATGAATGCCACAATTTTAACAAAGTGGAAATGCCCTCTGCTGACTATCAGGAAGTTTATTTTAAGTGGATGCTCCCTTTGCTGCGTCTTGACCCCATTCTTGTGGTTTGAGATACAGTCACACCACGGTTTTCGACCATAATCCGTTCCAGAAGGCTGTTCGAAAACTGAAATCACGCTCTTTAAAAAAAAAAACAGGTCTGCTCACAATGAAACGCTACACGAGGAAGCGTGACTTCCTCGTCTACCCGAAGAAGCGTTACTTCCTCGTGTAAGGAAGGCGAGAGGACCAAGGGGTGCATTCAAGTGCGCTCAGTTTGGTCGAGAACCGAATTTCGGTCGTAATCGGAGGTATAAAAAACTCGAAATCTTTGGTCGGAAAAACGATTTGGTTGAGAACAGAGACGTTCGAAAACCGAGGTTTGACTGTACGTGGAGTCACTTTTGCAGAGAATTATTTTTCAGTATTAAAAAAAAAGTATTTATATAGTTTTTAATTGTTCTGTTTTAAGCTAATTAATCAATCTTTTTGGGAAGCCGACCCCCATTTTTGGTAGAAAACCCCAAACCATGATTATGAATGATGCCACGTGGGACAGCATCAAATTTCACATGCTATACAATAAAAAGAATGCAGTGTGAATAACCAAGTCTTCCCAGTGCCGTTGTAGTTGAATATGTATGCTTCAAAACAGGTCAAAGACAACTGGAAAGTAGACGAAATTCAACATCTTTGTAAAAAAAAAAAAACAAGGGGGACGGTCAGAGAAAGTGTCTGGATTTTTTTTGCAGATCCAATGTTTTTTCCTATTAGAACTTTTGACAGGTTGAGGATTTGGGTTCACAGCAGCTCTGCCGCTATCAAATAGATTTTAAATTCCCCTTCCGGATGTACTTGATTCATGAATTTAAATATAAACACATTCTCAAAAGTGCTCGGGATCGTCTTTAGGTCGCGGAGAAAAGTAGCGACATGAACACACAAATTGCCTACAAGGAAGCATCCTGGTGAAGTGCGCTGATGGAACAGATGGCACAAAGATGAGACGACAACTCCTCCGCGCCTTTCGCCCGACGTTGACTTGAACTGAGATGCATACTACATGAAGCAACCTTGAGAAGTGTAAATTAAATATAGGAGTTGTCTGTCGGCTCGCCGTTCAGAGGACGACACTTTTGAGGCACGGTGCAGTCTTAACTGTCTCAAAAGTTGTACGATTTGGAGTTCAACCAAACCTTGGGAGAAAACTGTAAATGGAATTTATTGTAACAGGAGCAGGAGCCGATCCCAGTTGGCTTTTGGCTTGAGGCAGGGTACAGCCATAGCCAGCCGTTCACTCACATCCACACCTTGGGGCAATATAGAATCTTTAGTTAACTCAACAAAACCCGCGCAGGCGCAGGTACAAGTAACATGTACAGGAAAGCTGGACCCAGGATTCAAGCCCCAAAGCTCAGGACTGTGAGGCAGTCGTGCTAACCACGAGCTCACCGTTCTGCCCTATACTGTACATCCATCCATTTTCTAATCCGCTTATCCTCACAAGGGTCACGGGTGTGCGGGATCCTATCAACCCGCCATGCATGTTTCTGGAATATGGGAGGAAACCGGAGTACCCGGAGAAAACCCACACAGGCACGGGGCGAACATGCAAACTTCACACAGGAAGGCCGGAGTCGGAATCGAACCCTGCACCTCTGCACCGTGGGGCCGACATGCTAACCACTGCCCTATACAAGAATTATAATTAATAAATTAAGTCAACTATCAAGAACTTCCACAAATGAATTTTGCCAAGCAGAAAATATCGCGAATGCCTTCGTGTTCCTTTTTGGTCACTTCGGGCACCTTTAAAGGTAGGGCAGTTTTACGAATTATTTTTGTTTAGTTGGAGGCTTATTTTAGACTTGGATGACATTTCAGAATGTTAAAATATTGCTTAAAAATACCCGTAGACTGGAGTTAATAAAGGTTCAATGAAGGTGACTGAGAAAATAATTTATAATGATCAAATTGTTAATATCAAATAAAATGCTGAGGGCAGGTCAGGGCGGGTTTATTGGGGCTGTAAAATTTCTGAATGAAGAGATTCTGCTGTTCTGTTAAATGAGATGTTCGTCGTGACAACATAATAACCAGCAAAATGAAAAGTCTTATTCCTCCAGATATTTTGGAAGCATTTGGACTTGTCAGACGCAATGGCGTCAAAACTGACACGTAAGCAATCATAAACTGCGAGGAAGACCTCACACGGTGCACACCGCGCCACCTCAAGGCGGATTATCTAATAGCTGCTGGCACAGATGGTGTAGGACAAATGAGCTGCCTCTTGTCAAGATGCCAGTTGTTGCTTTTCGTGTTTTTTGGCACAGACGCCAGCGTGCACCTTCCGCTGCCGCTCCTGAGCGCGCAGCCCGGGCCGCTTGTAAATAAATCAGAGATTCTCCCTTGCGGCGGGCACGCTCTTCTGTATTCCGAAGACTTCGCCCCGTGCAATTCCTGTGCGGTTCTCTCGGTCGCTTTTGGCGTCGACGCCGCCAACTGACACATTTATATTGAATCCAAATGTTAATCAGTCTCCCTTTTATCGAATCTCTCCATCCACTGCGCTCGCCCCGGTGAAAGGAAAGTGGTGTTGCAAAATAAAGTCCAGCTGGATGAGGACAGGTGTGCTCACAGTGCTCCTTCAGGCGCGATGCAATTTACTGGCACGCCGTCCTAAACTCCAAAACTGCCAAAGTGGGTCCGCACTCTGGTAATGGCTAATTAGCAGTGAGGAAACCCAGTTAAAAGTTGCGACGGACAAAGACGCGACACCCTTTTCACCACCTCTGACGTCAAAATAAGCAGGTTTTTTTTTTTTTTACGTGATTGATGATTGCGTGATTTGTCAAAATGGTGGAAGCTTGTTTGAAGGAGCAAATGCCTGATATTGAAGATTGGTTAAAAAAGAATCCAGAAACCGTAACCGGTTGAGCAATGATGAAGAAACAGATGGATTTTACCTGAGAAAAATGATTAAGCTGAAAGGATTCTCAATCAACAAATGTATTTCTTCTGAGGCCCTCGTACCACAAGTGGGACGTAGGTCCCCAATAAGGTTCCTCGACATCACCATTCCCGGGCCTTGGCCTCAGTCTGGTTCTAGGAAAGACCCAGTTGCCGAACTTCCACTTTAGTGCAAGACGTGCTAAGTGTGTTGTTGGTGATGGTTTCCAAAGGGGGGGTCCTATGCATCCAAAAAGTCCAATTTTTAAGTTGCTAAAATAGCACATCACGGGAAACGTTCCACACCCACATTACGAGCCTTGGCCCGACCCAAAGGCTTCAGGCTTCCCAGAGCTGATCCTTTTCATCAAATTTATTGGCTGGTTGGGGCATCTAAAAAATGCCAGATAGCAGCCGTCCTGGACCAGAGTCGGACGCCCCTGCTTTGACCCGTGCCCTGCAATCCCCAGATGAGCTGTTCATGTTCCGAGAACAACTTGCCTCTTGGCTTTCAGCGGCAAGACCATGCCGACTGGGGACACCAGACAACGTCGCGGGGCAACTTTTTATACGCAGTAATCGGCCCAGCGAGGATCTGAATACCCAAGGAGTAGATTCAAAATCTCCTCTGTCACAACTCACGTCCTTGACGGCACTGAGCTGAGGTGTCAAAAGCCCGTCTTCGCCTCTTCTTCGTGAGGTGCTTTCACACGACGATTCCCACTGCACTCTGAAAGATCTCATTGTAATTGCTCCACATGGGGCAGTCACATTCGTCTCTGCACGTTACGCTGGATCTATCAGGAACAAGCTAATTCACTGTTTCCCCCCCACGTCTCGCTGGTCTCTATACGAGGATATGATCTATGAACTCGCTTAAACCCTGAGGCGGCTGTCATGGTTGATTGTGGTTTTCTTAACATTTAATGTTCAGTTCTTTGTTATCTCCTGTTTTATTGTCGTTTGGTATGTTACAGTAGGTGAGTATCACTTTCGTATAGAATTGGCAGCCTCTTCAGCAAACGTGAATTGTTATCTACTTTGCCGACAAAGGGCTGAGGTAAGGTAGAAGACACGAAAGCAACTTTCTCCTGACAATCTTATCATCACAGGATGAATCTGTCTTCCATATGTGTAGCCCATAAACCATCACATCCCGATCCAGATCATCCAGGTCCAGATAGCTTTTTCATAGACCGTGCTTGCTTTACAACCCTTACAACCCATGGATTGTATTTTTGGCCACTTAACCTCAACAAGCCCGAGTGCTGGCTGTCCCTTTGGATCAGAACACTCCAACGTCAGGGTAGGGGGGTGCGTCTTTCCAAGGGGCATCGGGATGGATGAGGAACTTGCACGGATAATGATTAACATCCATCACCCCGCAGTGCTCCGTGACTGCATCAGGCTCCAGGTGAAGCCCCCGCCCCCGCAAACCCCTCCCTTCTGCATGTCTTCTGTCTGAAAACCCTCCTGGCAAGACTCTCAGTCAAACTCTCTCTCCTGGTGTCGCAGACTTCTCTAAATTGCGTTGATGTTGTTCAAGGCCGTCCCCTTTGTGTCTTGTTCAGTCTTGCGGGTCGTCTCGAGAGGTGTTTCGAGGGGATGCCACGTGTGTTACGAGGGTCCAAGATTGGACTCACAGAGAGTGGCAGTTTTGGGAGGTGAAGTGGCATCTGTGCGGGTGAAAATGGCAGTGCTGCCATCTCATCAGAAAGCACATTTCCCTCTTCCACGGTGTCAAATAGGGAGTCGATTAAGTCGTGTAATTTGGCAGATAGTCGTAACTGTGATCAATGCAAGTCCATCCCACTTTTAACACGCTGACCGATGGCAGGAGAAATCTGGTCAAGAATTTCATGATCCGCCTGTGAATTAATCGCTCATTACACAACATGGCATGGTCCAGAATCAGAAACAGACCTTCATTTGATTTTCTTCACCATTGGGAGGAGGTTCAGTTCTTCATATGCCGTCTTGGCTTTCCTCCAAATATGGTGGTTTTCATTGTCCATTTTGGACTTTCGGTCCAGAGAGAGATTTTTAGAAGGTTTCGACTCTGTGTACTCTCTGGCCGAGCTAAAAAATCCTGCTCTGTTCCTTTTTGAAAGCAGATGCTTCCTTTTAGCAACCATCCCGTGGCTATTCAATTTTCGTCTGATTGTAGACGCATGCAAATTTGTCCCAGATGCTACAAGAGAGATCTGCAGCACTCGAGAGATGAGGTATGGATTTATTTCTCTGGTGCTTCAGGCTAATAGTTTTGATGGGCGCCTACTTCTAGGCAGAGATGCTGTCATGTTGAAAACTATCAGTTTGGAAATTATTTGTCTTCCAACAGGCTGGAGTTGGAATCTTTTGAGAATGGTCTCAGAGCACTGCTCAGATGGATGGGCTGTCAATACCCGCGTCTTCATTTCCTCTGATATCTCCTTTGCCCTTGGCAGTTTTGATTGGAGTTGGAGCGCTATGGGTTTCTTTTGCTTTCCTCCCTCTGTTTTACTGGTACCGACCATTAAATCGGGCTGCTTAAATGATTAAATGAGTAATTTGATTTTTAGTCAGTCATACCGGCTCTTATCACCTCTGTAAGTGCAAATATCCGTCGTTCGAGTTGTTTTTAACGCGGTCGGGCTGTTTTAACACCATTCAGTGAAAGAAGACATTTATTGTTTTTATTTTTTTTAGTTCAACCATGAACACGCACCTTTAGATGCAACTGAGTTTACTTTAACAAGGAAGTTACCATGCTCCTAGTTTGATGCCACCGCTGCTTTGTCTCAGTTTAGCTGTCACACTGGAGGAACACAGGCGAGGCACATCTGAGAGTAGTGAGCTGTCGGGTGGAGAACCGATGCCACATGATTACACGGCACGGTGCCAGTTACACAAACACGGGCAGATCTCATCCCGCAGGATTAGAATCCCTGAGTACAACCTGTAATAATACACCTGTGTTAGAATAACACAAATATTGCATATGCCACAAATAACAGGTGCGGTGAGTCAATACAAGTGATGCGTAAATAGATGACAAATGACAACAAATGATCCAAAAAAAGGTTTTCCAAAGATGTTTTGGGACTTTTTCGATGAAACAAAAAAAGTACATTAAGTCATACTCCTGCTCTGGCCAGATCAAGGAATTTAGGTTGTGTCATAATTACCATATTTTCCGCACTATAAGGTGCTTCAGAGTATAAGGCGCATCTTCAATGAATGGCCAATTTTAAAACTGCACCGCATTATAAAACGCATAGAATCGAAGCTACAATAGTGGCTGCAGTTGCGTTATGCATCCACTAGATGGACCTACACTAAAAGGAATACAATACAATACAGCTTTTTTTACCGCTGCAGCTGTAACAAAGTGCTTTACAGAAGGTTTAAAATACTACGTCCAAGATATCTGAATATTGATCCATATATAAGGCCTTATAGTGTGGAAAATACGGTAATTTCCTTTAACGTAATTATACAGTAAAGGCTTCGTCACATACTGAGCAACATGGCCAAACTTGATTAAGCTGTTACATAACATGCTGGGTTTGTCAAACACTTCCTCGACAATCATTGCAGCGAGTTTATGGACGTGAATTTAGCTGATGTGCGGTGGGAAATTGCTGACTGCATTTTTTTCCCCCCCAGTCGTCAAGTTCATTTGCTTTTGGCCACGTCGTTCAGTATGTGGCGGGTCTCGGGTAACCTGTGCCCTGCTTAATAATGTCAAACAACCCTATTAGGTAGTTTTACCATAATTTGGGCTGAGCTGTAGAAATATGTATCATACATATTTGATGTTAATGGCAGTGATATAAACAGACAGGAGATGAACAAAATTAAATATGGATGATTCTAAGTTCCTATTGGTATAAAAGAAATTTAGTATATCTTTAAGCTTTAACAGTAAGAACTTTTCTTTATTAGTCTTTACAGGGGACAATGCACATTCAGCAAGGGTAATGTAAATGTGCCAGTGTGAGCCAAGTGACTCATTTTTTTCCCCCCCAACTTCAGTCCATGCTGGTGAGATGTTAATTGCCAACCTATAAAGTATACTGCAGAATACAAGTACAGTATACTTTAATAATGCGAAAACATTAGGACAAAAATGCTACTGGAAAAGAATAGGTTGATGTTAGGTTTGAAAGGGATCAAAAGCCACGAACGCCTGCCTACATTTCATGATGATTCTCAACTGGACTCATTCAAAATAAACGTGGCGTCGTAAACTATAAGAACTGGGAACTCTGAAGAAAATGTCATTTTTACTTTATACCACCTCCTTGGGAAAAGCAGGTGAATTGATAAGTGTCAAGTATGCGCTTGGCATATGTTTCATATAATCTTGATTTATTTCTCAGGAAATGGAAGACCGCATGGCATGCTATGTTTAGAGTGTCGCGGATGTCAGAAACTTGAGTTTGAAAGTGACCTTCATAGTTTTAAAAACAAAATGACAACACATACAAGGAGCATGATTAAGAGTGTTAGCCACCAAAGTAACGTCAACAAATGTCAATGGCATGCTAACTATGCTATAGTGTAGTGAACGTCCGAAACTTGAGTTTGAAACTGACTTTCATAGTTTCAAATACAAAATGACAACACTTGCAAGGAGCATGATGAACAGTGTTAGCCACCAAAGTAACGTTAACAAAAGTAGATGGCATGCTAACTATGCTAGAGTGGAGCTAATGTCAGAAATTTGATTTGAAACTGACCTTCTTAGTTTAGGCATGTAATTTTAGAGCGCGTTCTGAACAAAAGTCCTCTCAAAGTACTTTGAGTACGACGTAGGTCTCAGACATTGAGAAAGCTTCGTACAGGAAATCACCCAACCAAAATGGGATTCATCACCTGTGTGCTCCAGATTATACTGCATTATGATCCCACTGCTGAAATTGTACTAATGCTTGTTGCAGATATCGAGTCATTTTCTGCTGCACTGCCATTAGAGAGACCAAAATAGCCCCCTCTCTTTATTTTAAACAATTACTCCTCATCAGCTGAGACATTCCCAAACGGCTTTGACAGATTTCCTCAGGAGAACTCGAGGCACTTTTTCTAACTTTGGTGCTCTGCGTTAGCCCCCATCTGAACTCTGCTCCCCCCCCCCCCCCCTAAAAAAAACCCCTCCTTATTTCATTACTCGCGTCACACGTGAGAGACGACCTTCAAGCGCACAGTTGCACAAACGCCATCTCCTGCATTGTAAGCGCGAGCAGGCGCACTGTTTGGGGAGCAACGAGTATCTCCTGAGGTGTCTCCAAAACGTAATTACCCGAAGAACAAAAGGTGTAGGTGGATATTCGAGGCGGTGTCTCAGTCGAGTTGAGAAAGCGCACTTCACTACGATAAGGAAAAACAACAACGTCGCTTTTTCATTGTCATTTTCCGCGCCATCCACTCTCGCCGCCGTCCGTCTTCACCCTATGATGCGGTATGCTTTGGATCGTGAGCCGTTCCTCTCCTTCTGCACGCTTTTCCAATCCCATCAATGTGTTGCAATTTAATCTCGGTTTTACCTGGCGAAAGAATCCGATGCACCCTCTAGCTTTATTGTTGATTGATGTATTTACAGGCATTCTTTCATGAAGTGTAAGTCTTTTTTTTTTTTTTTTAATTTTTTTTAAACCTTTGGACACGTGAACTTTTGGGCAACTTTTACTGAGACTTGAAAATGTCATTGAGGACTGAAACATGGTAGCCACAAGCTACCGTGTTTCAGATCTGCCGTTCCCAACGGATCAATTTGCCGACAATTGTTTTGGTTTCACGTAGATATATATTTTGACTGAAGAGTGTAGAAACCTAAGTGAAACAAATAATTAAATATACGGCTTATAATTAATTTTGTTGTCCTAATTAGTGGGAACCTGCATTTGTTTATCTTTAATGAGCCAGGGCCATTTTTGTAGATTTTTTTTTCTTTCTTTCTTTCTTTCAAAAAAAAAAAAAAAAGTCCCAAAGCTTTTCTTTTAATCACGGCCTTCATTTGTTTTGAAATTCATCTTCCTGCTGTTTGGAATTGCTTCTTGCAGTTGTACGTGAGCATCGTTAACAAACAGCGGAAAACATATTCTCCACCAATAAACGTCACATCTTACGAGCTTTAAAGGTGACTCACAGAGCTTCTTTGATCAACTCGGTAAAATAAATAAAAAAAAGAATAGCAGTCTGATAGCTTTCCGGAATTTTCTTTTACAATGTTACTTGCGTGTGTGTGTGTGTGTGTGTGTGTGTGTGTGTGTGTGTGTGTGTGTGTGTGTGTGGGGTGTATATGGGACACTTGCCTTACTAGAGCCTCTAAAGCACGGACGAGAAAAAGCGCTTAAGTCACCGGGAGAATACAGAAAAATGCGCAATTGACAAGAAGCGCCCACAGTTTGGTTTGCTCCACCCACTTTCTGCTTCCGACACCAATGTTACGTTTGGCACGCTTTGGATTGTGAGCTTTTCCTTTTCCCGTCGTCGTTTAAATCCCATCATTCAGCTACGATTCATCCTTGTCTTATCTTGTCAAAGTCTGATGCATTTGATGCATCCTCCCGCTTTTTTATTTTTTATTTTTTTGTAAATGGCATTCATTCGATTAGTTTCTGGGGTCCTTTGAGTGCCGGTCTCGTTCTTTCAAAAAAAAAAAGTCTCTTCTTTTTTCTGCTACGTCTCATTAACTTTGAGATTGTTGTTGTTTTCGGGCGATCGACAATCTGTTTCACCCGGAGTCCAGATTGGTAGCTGCGGTCGAAACAGCTGCCAAATGCCAACTCGATATCCGGCCTTTCCCTGCTTCATTTGTTCGGCCAATTAACATGTCGTGTGGTCAATTGCCGATATGCTTTGGAGGCCTGAAACTGGATGTGTACTTTGCATAACGTGGCTGTCAGTGACGAATGGCAAATGCCGCCTCTCAAATTTGGACGAAATTCTTCATGTCTGTCACGACTTGAAATATTTTTCACTGGACTTGATCAATATGTTTCATACGTTGATTGTAATGCAGAGGTAACATTTCACTGATGCTTCAACATGAGCACTCTTTCAAGGCTGCCCACTGGGCTGAGGATGTTGTCCTCCGCAGACGCTTTGATAGAATTTTAAACATGCAGAGAAACTTACTTTCTAGGTCAATGGATACTTTTTAGGATTGAGTTTTAATATCTAATCATCTCGTATTTATTTCCAGTAAAATAACAAGAGAACATGCCATTAAAAGTTACTTTCCGTGACTTTTAATAGCCAAGACGGTGATGGGAGGGGGGGTGTGGGTGGGGGGGTGGGGGTGGTCGCTCTTGAGAGATTGGAGCTACGGTACTTTGAAATAACATATCACCTATGAATAGAATTTCACCTTTTTGTTCTCCTGACCGAGCGCAGTTCTTTCATCTACCTTTCAGGAGCATTTTCGTTCATTATCGGAAATATTCCGAATTGAACGCTTGGATTCATATTTGCATGATCGTACATGTTTTTTTGATGATGAGTCAGACTCCTCATCAACATTTAAACAGCCTTGTTAAAGTGGCGCTGCTTTTTTTTTTTTTTTTCCTCTCTTTCCACCCTGCCAAACTTTCCAAACAAGCTCAGGATCTAAAATGTCACTGACCTGTTACAATTAGGACACCAGTTTTCACCGTAAAAGAGGAAGCACTGCGGCTTTTTCTAATTTTTTTTTTTTTCGAAGGCTTTAGTGCTCAGGGGGAATTTTGTGACGTGACAGTTTTGAATTTGAAATATTGTATAGTGGAAGTCATAGATTCTCGATATCAGATTCTCATCATGTGTGAGGAGTCAGACTAGACAATCCGGACGTGGTCTGGGCTTTGTGCTGGCGTGGTCGCTTGTGAGCGCCTCGTTGTTGCGGCGTGGAAAAGCCACCGCATTGACCTAATGGGATGTACTCCAGCCACCGGGGGATTGAAGTGGATGTATTTTCACTGCTCAAGCATGTAGTTATGTGGAGGCATATGAAATCTGCAAGATAAAGTAGCATCCATTTTTCAGGTTTGAAAAAATGGTATTTGATTGACGGGTAACAGATGAGTCGGGCGTGGCTGCCGCACATTCAGCGGATGAACCGATAGCATTCAAGATTTAAATTCCATTTTTTTCCCCCCATTGTTTGGCAGGCACTCTCCATTGAGATGTGTCAAATTTAGAGGACATTTATTTTCACTTTGCAGTAGCGGCTGACCAGTGAAGAGGTCAACGTATGCTAGGCGCCAGGCATTGAGGGGTCCCTCCGTCGAACTGCAGTCAGAGCAGTTTTGGGGGCTGTTTTTTTGCCGCAATGCCTGCAGGAGCTCTGATGGCGGAGACGACGTGCGGCATTTGGCATTAAATGCAGTCGCACTTGTTGACGGCTTTTGCCCGGCTACTGTAGGAAATCAGGGGGAGTGCAAGTTACATAAAATAGTGCGCGAGAGACCGTCAATTGATAGTGTGAGTCGAGGCCGCTCAATTCAAACTTGCAACGCTAACTTTGCTCACAGCTGACAATTTCACATTTTTCCTTTCAACTCCTGTGCTCACCAGGAGATGAATAAGAGGTCTTAATAATCCTTTTCTGTTGTTGAACTGGATGATTCAATTACGTGAAACTATTCAGCATCGCATTTTTGGAGGTTTATTTCCCTATTCAAGTCTGAATAAAACATTTTTCCAATATTGAAATAAAATGCACTTTCACGCAGGCGCTTACAGAGCAATGGTAAAGCTGTATTGGAAAAGAATTGCTGGAGCCAAAGAGACCAGCAGCAGCGCAGCAGTTTTATTAGAACCAGACAGCATATAGCCTGGAACTGCAGTCAAAGCTTTATTAGCCTCTTTCACACTCGCCATCGAAGCTGGCGTTTTCACAACCAAGTACGCTTCTCTCCCTGGCTCGCTGTCTTGCCTATAAGGCCGTGGGATGGGGTCTTGAAGTCGAGCATATTCGCTGATAAACTCACCTATTCGTGTTCTTTTTTGTTTGTTTGTGGGGGGGCTGTTGGGGGGGTCATTGACTTCTATAGCTGTGGAGTGAATGAGTTTTCAATTTACCTGCTCGTTTACTATTCATAGTTGATTACGCTTGACTATAATGAGCTTCCAGTCAGCCAGTTACTCGGCATTTTATGTTAGCTTAGCGGTTAGCTTGGCTTCTTCTTGTTCTCCTATTGTCTTTTTACGGATTAACGAAGCGCTTCATGTGTAGTTAACCCCCCCAATACAAAACACGTACGGCTGGCAGCCCCTCCAACTACAAAGTCAGACACGCCTGTAGCCATTTTAACACTGAGATATGATGACATCATCATCAGGCATTATCGCAATTGACATTACGATAAGCAAGTAGAAACCTTTTTGGTGCTGTGGTTGGTGTTAATCACTGGCGTTTTTTTTTCTTTTCTCACTATTCACTGCACGAAAATGTAGGAGTTGACTGTATTCACATTATGTGTTGCTTCACGCCCAGTCGTACGTTTCAGACAAGTTCGGTGAACCACTGAAAAAGCAGAATACTTCAGCTTTTTGACGCGCTACCCCGTTGTGCCTCTTTTAGCATTTTTTTTTTTCCCTCCGGAGAAAGGACAGATGTAAAGAGCAAAGCTCCGATAGATCTTTACCCATAATTCACCTTCATAACGATTGCATGCGGACATCTTGTGATCTGGTGGTTCATGAAATATAACCAACCCGTTGGATGTCATAGTCATTATCGGAGAGTAACCCGATTAAATGAAATAATTCGGTTCATGACTTTTCTATCTGGGCTTTGATTCATGTTTGCCTGTCGCCTTCGGTTTTGAACTGTGGACCAACTTCAATCACGTTAATGAATACATCATACCGTGGCTGACCGAAATGCCCACACTATATGTATTGCATTGTTGTAACCATCGATTTCTTCCCCCCCCGCACCCCCTATCTCCGACTGACATGCTCCCTTTTAATGAGCTGGGTTGTGTTGCTCCACTGAGAGAATTAAAATCAGACATGCGGTCCAATTCTCAGTGGTGCACCAGTGGGACACGGATCTCGTTAAGACCGATAGATGGCTAGATACTGTATTGATGGCGAGGAAAACAATAAAACCGGCTTCACTTCAATGACAGTGGCACATTGCCAGCGTGATTCTATTTTCTCCCTAAAGTCTTAAAAGTAAGTTACCATGACTGTTAATAGTAAAACAACAGGACCCCAGCGATGTGGCCTGAACAATGTCTAACATCACACCAGGACGGCGCCGGAGTCTTTCCACTCTTGACGTGAGTTTGCTCACTTTATCAACCCTCCTGGTTGAGGCCGCTCCTCTTTTTGGAATGGGAGGGGGGGGGGGTAGGGGGAGCCACAAAAAGCCGACCAAAATGCAAAACGCACTCGCTTTGTTGCTCGATTGAACCGGCTTCTCACGCGATGTGCTGATGAACTGCACGACGGTGGCTTTGTTTCGTAAGGTTTGGAGCGGAAAGGAAAAGCCGTCCAATGTCTGATGCGTGACTGTGGTTTAGTTCGCAAAGTTTTGCAACAAAATTTAAATGGCATACTCTGCGTTGGCCCGGCGGTAGAGAAGATGGGGATGAGCAGTGGCTCATATTCATGAGCCAGGTGAGTTCCCTTGAAAAGGCTAATTTCAGCGACGCACGAACACGCAGGCGAAAAAGCGTGCTGTAAATCGTGATCCTTGGGGTATTTTGGCCAAACATGACACATACTTTTACAGTCAAACCTCGGTTTTCGAACGTCTCGGTTCTCGCCCAATTCGGTTTTCGACCAAAAATGTCGAGTTTTTTATGCCTCGAATGTCGAACAAATTTCGGTTCTCGAACAAACTTAGCGCACTTGAATGTACCATTTGACTCCTCTCGCCTTCCTTACACGAGGAAGTGACGCTTCCTCGGGTAGACGAGGAAGTGACGCTTCCTCGTGCTGCTTTCCATTGTGAACAGACGTGTTCAGTGACCATTTTTATTTTAAAAAGAGCGTGGTTTCGGTTTTCGAACAATTTCGGTTTTCGAACAATTTCGATTTCGAACAGCCTTCTGGAACGGATTATGGACTGTATTTTAAAATATTGAATCTCAGTGTGGTATTCAGGCTCGTGGTGCGCTAAAGAAGTACAATTCAGTTATATTTCAATTTCAGGCTCAGCACATTTTGAGTGAAACTTTAAGAATTGTTTTCAAACATGTATCTAGATTTCATTTTTATTCAACTTTTATGTGCAATGCAGCACAACCAATTCCTCTCCCTTCCTTCCTATTATGGTGCACCTGTAGAATGGCATGTGGTGGCACCCCAATTGGCTACAAAGCCTGCCCCCTGCTGGATGGGCTGTAATGTGACGCTCCCTATGTGTCGTGTATGCTTGTTTACTGGTTTGTTTGTTTTGTTTTGTTTTTTCAAATCCATACTGTGCTCCCCTGACAGCCGCTCAGTCTGGCATTGTTGTTGTTTTTTTTTACCCTCCTCCTCCCTAATGTGCTGTAAAAGGCAGTTGGTCATTGTTTTTCTGTTTCTCGGACGGGTTCCCTGTTCCATTTCGCTGCACCCTGTGGCACAATGACAATAAAGACATTCTGATTCCGAGCGAGTCTTTTTTTTATTTATTTTTTTATCATATCTGTATTTTATTTAGTGCATTGTTCATGCTGAAATTGTGCATGAAAGTAGCTCCTCTCCAACACATAAAGCTCGCCTCACTCAAAATGTGTAGCGGTAAACAACAGACAGTATCTTGTGCCACCTCAGGGCGTTTCAACACAGTCACTGTCTATAGGCGAGTCTTTCAGAGACCAGCCGGTTCCACAGAAAGCATGAAAATCTGTGAATTCACCCTGTGTGCATGCTGGACTGGTATCCAGTCAATCAAGGTCTAGAGACCCCATCACTGAGTGGCAACTGAACCAAGCGGCTTCTCTCGTTGCCCTTTGTTCACTGTGATTGCTTGATTTTAAGTCTCATTCTGGGGTGATGCCGGTTTATTTTGGGTGATATGATACCAACCTAATCGTGATGTTTGATCCCACGTCTTTTTACAGCTACCCTAACATTTGCCACTCGGCATAACGGCGGCAAGTGCATTTCGGATGCAAAACCGGCCGGCTGTTTGGGATTCGCGAGGCACTCCGCCAACTTCCGCAGACGCCGCCGCCTATTTAACTTTTGATACGAGGTAGAAAGGTCAGCTCCATCCTGAGATAATACTCTCCCATCCTTTTTCCCTATAGTGTGGAAGCGCGGTTTTCAGGCGCCGTGCCACTTTCAGGCGGGAAGCAATGACCTTCAATAGGCTCGAGGAAGAGGCTACAATGTAGCAAGAGCCGACATTTGAGCACTTTCCACTTGATTGCAACACTAGCTCGCACTGCTAATGCCAAAGAGGCAACACTGTATCGACCACAGTAAATTACAGAACGGCTTCCACTCTTTCGCAAAGACTTTCTACGAGACTTTTCATCCATAAGAGACGCCCTGGCTCACAAACTCTGTTCGTCCCCGGGGCGTTTGAAGGGGTTGTTAAGTGAAGTTCTTCCAGGCTAGGTTCATCCAAGCATGCCTTCACGGTTTGCGCTGTGTCATGCTGAAGAAGAAAAGGGCCTTCCCCAAATGGGTCCCGCAAAGTTTGAAGCAGACAATTATCCAACATGCCTTATGATGAACAAGAATCGAAGGGGGACACATGATGGAAAAAATGACTTTTTAATGGGTTGCAAATAGTGGAGAATTTCTGGAGTGCCTGCCCACCCTTCAAAATTTGAAAGTACACAACCAAGTACGCTTCTAACAATTATTTCTTGGAGCAAGCTGTTATAAAACGTCATATCGCTGCCGCACGGCTGTGCGTATGTGCCCGTTGTGGGCCGATAGACCGATCACACTCTTTGCCGAATGTCATTTTGCAGCTTTGGGATGAAGTGCTGAATTCACGAGTGAAAATGCAATTCACACATTTTCAGTCTTTTTTGGTGCTCCCACCTCAAGACATCCTGGAAAGAAAAGTCACAGTCGGCGTTTGCCCAACAGTGGATGGGACCACAACGCTCAAAACAAGCTAATAATAGCTCAAATAATAGTGTGATAGTGTGCAGTGTGATTTTCGTAGACCCCCCCCAAAAAATCTGTGACTAATTGACGCTCCAGCAATGTTCCTAATTGGCTTAAAATTCCCAACAATTTGGCGGTACAGAACTATTTCTACTAAATGAAGCTCCTCAGCTCACCTCGGCATACAACCTTAGTGCCGAAATGCCGCACGATATCAGCCGAGCCCTACTTTTGTCTAATTGAAGCGCCTCAACTCACATCAACCAAGTTCCTCGCCGGCACAATGCCACGAGATGCATGGACTTTTGCGATATTTCTTGACCCTTGTCACATACATGACATCAATACAAATAAGAACTGTAAAACGTTTTATATATATATATATATATATATATATATTCCTGTATGATTCAGGGGCACCCAAGGCATCTAGTCCAACTTCTGTTTAATTAATTAAGCGCAAAACAGTATGTCTCAGTGCTTTTGATCAGCGTACATTTCATATGATGTTCCTGTCAGAACTTCTTAGTAAGCCGTGGTTAATGGTTATCTCTTCCTTTCCGCATTAAGTCAGTCGTGTCAAAACAGGCCATGCGTGACTCGATAATTTGACATTTAATGGGCATCGAGCGAGCCTCATTAAAGCGTTGTTATTTCCTCTTTCGTGACATGCGTTGTGTGTGTGTGTGTGTGTGTGTGTGTGTGTGTGTGTGTGTGTGTGTGTGAGAGACCACGGTCGCTACCAATACATAGATGAAATGACTTAATGGCTTCCCCCGCGTTTAAAAAGGCTTCATCAAAACAACCGCAGCGGAGTTGGGCCGGCCTGCTTAATATGACATGAATCAATTTCCTGCATATCACAATGCACTTTAAGCTTGCAGCGTTCAGAAAACTTAACTGGCGAGTGATTGACGCGGTGGGTGTGGAGGGATGAGGGGAGGCGGGGGGGCATTATGCAGGGAGATGGCGTGACCGTCGAAAAGAGAACAGCTCGCTTTGAATGTGACAGTGAGTTTTGTTTGTGTCGTCTTTTTTTTTTTTTTTTTTCCTTCCCCACCGCCACTTGCAAAAAGATCTGCTGGAAATCATTGTTGAACAACTCAGACATCGGTTCTTTTTGTTGCTTAAGCACGCCCATGTGAACATCATATTTTATTTATAACATCTGAAAAGTGTGCCACAGAGAAGGCTCGAACCAAAAAAAAAGGGGAGAAAAAAGGATACCACCCATAAAAGTTTCACAACCTTTCAAAATAGAAAACAGAGACATGATAGCTGTAATTAGTATTTTTCATATTCATAGTTTCAAACCTTGCCTTGATACGGGCGTTTACAAAATCTATTTTTTTTGCATGTTTGGTTTTTTTACATTCCGTGCCTCCTATTTCCATTTGGAAGGGCAAGAAATAAGATTTTGCGCTAAATTTGGCTCACAAATCTAATTTAATGCACCTCATACCAGAATAGCATTTGAGAAAATGTCCTCATTTATTAATGAAATCAATTGTAAAGTGTTATTGATGTGCGGGTGTAAAATTCTCAGACTACGATTTAAAGTTATGAGTATTCAAGTTGCAGTAGAATAAGAATGAAGTGTAGCGTTCTTAGGGTAAAAAAATGGAACGTAATAACCTGTCACAAGGCAAGAGTGATAATTTAGGAGAATAAAATCATAAAATTATGAAGACAAATTCCGAATAGATTATGGGAATAGTCATTTGAGAAAAATGTTACGATGAGAGTCGTAAATTACGAAATAATTTGTACCTTTTTGAGGATAAAAACATTATATTATTATAAAGGGGGGAAAAGTCATCAAATTAAAGCTGTAAATTGTCAAAGTTGTCGCTTTGTGATGCTAAAATCTAAATTTTTTTGGAGGAAGAAAATAGGACGTACTATTCAGAAATTACACGCACACAAAAAAAAACATTTATGACGCTAACTATACGAGAAAAATGTAGTGATGTCACAAACAATGTGGTAAAAAAACCCAAAAATGTCGTAACTTTTATGAAGTTGAAATCAGAACATCATGAGGGAGAAAATACAATTATTACTAAAATAATGTCGCCAATTCCGAAAAACGTACGACGGTAGTCGTAAGAAAAATGTTATGTCACGAAAATAGAACATATGAAATAAGCCACACCTTCATGACGATAAAGTGAGACCATTTTAATGATGAAAATACTACTGTTACAAAAGTAGCTATAAATTCCGAAAAAGACGAACATTTGAGGCTAGTCCCCAAAGTCACAAAATCTCTGACACCCTTCCCCCTCTGGAGGCGAGCCGACTACATGGCAACGGTATTTCCAAAATGCTGTCACATCGAAAATATTCTGAGCATCAAGTGCGCTTTCTCCCGCGTGGCGTACGGTGCCTTCATCCCCTCAATCATGACAGTTTTTTTTTTTTTTTTGGCTTGCATGCGAGTCAAAGTGCCAGCGAGGGCCTCGTCGTGCGCATTTACGCTGCATACTGATGCCTCCAGAAATAGCCTGCTGGCGTCACAATGGAACCGGCGCGCAATAGTTTCTGCCGAAATAAATACATTTCTAATAGGCTTGACAGCTCTTGCGTTTTCTCACACCTCTGATAAAACACCAGCTTTTCACCGAGACGGCTCTCCGAAGAGCGGCGGTGAAGCTTTTGGGCATGACAGACGAGTGCCGTACGTCGACACCTCACACTGTTCCTCTTGTCATATTTTATTCATTTCTGTATCTACATTTTTTTTGTGTTTGTTTTCATCATCTCTCGGAATAGTCAGACTCTTCCCAATTAGCAGACTTCTGACAAGGTGTTGCTAAACTCCGGGAATTCCGTTTACAGTAATGAAAGCTGATCTGAAGGCATTGTTTGTGCAGGATTCTGTTCCATACGAAGCATAGGATGACGTTAGGCATCAAAGGGGATATCAGCATGATGTGCAGACCCCCTCAGAAGACACCCCCCCCCCCCTCGCCACAAATCGCATGTACTCGCTTTGAGTTGTGTGCGCGACCTCAGAAACATCACAAAGGGAAAGAATTATTTACAACAGGGACACCATGATAACGGGAACGATACTCGGTAGAGTATAAACCGTCACTCGGGGTGGGGAGGGGCGATCCTGATGCGGGGTATACCTATGCAACATCAACCTTGTAAAAATTAAAACAAATTTGTTTTTAAAAAGGTTTCACGTATATAAACACTGTACTGACTGAGTCCTGCCGCGGAAATCCACCAGTACTTGACGTTAACCTAAAAAAGATGAATTATTGCCCGTAGTTGCCACAAGATGGTGGCAAAGGACCACTTCTCTGTTGAATGAAGCTCCTCTTCTCACTCTAACAATTTTTGAAAAGCTTGTCTGGCAAACATATAGCGATGAAAACATCACCATAATTTGCATTCAATTTATTCATTTGTGGAATATTGTTATGTTTAAGGTTAAAGGTCATGTGATACGATGGGTAATAATAAATGCGTCCGTTTTTTTCATGCTTTGTGCTCGCTATCGCTAACTTGTGTTCCCTGTTTAAGTGATATCAATTGTTGAAAGGCTTTTTTAACATTCATCCATCCATCCATCCATTTTCTGAACCGCTTAATCCTCACTAGGGTCGCGGGGGGTGCTGGAGCCTATCCCAGCCATCTTCGGGCAGTAGGCGGGGGACACCCTGAATTGGTTGCCAGCCAATCGCAGGGCACACAAAGACGAACAACCATCCACGCTCACACTCACACCTAGGGACAATTTAGAGTGTTCAATCAGCCTGCCATGCATGTTTTTGGAACGTGGGAGGAAACCGGAGCACCCGGAGAAAACCCACGCAGGCCCGGGGAGAACATGCAAACTCCACACAGGGAGGCCGGAGCTGGATTCGAGCCCGGTACCTCTGCACTGTGAAGCCGACGTGCTAACCACTGGACTACCGGGCCGCCCCTTTTTTTAACATTCCAAAGTGCAAATTAAGTAATAAAAGTTTATATGAGCTGTGATGATATCGTATCGTATCAATATTGGTATCGGCCAATATTGATAATCGTCTCTGAAGTGAAAAATTGGATCTGAAATGTTTTAAGTTTTAATTTTGTTTGTCTCTTATTGTGTGACAAATTTGTCCCTGAGAAGCAGAATATTCAAACTGATGCATCGAGTAGGCAGACATGTGGATATAAAAAGTCTAGACACCCCCGTTGACCTGCTCAATTTTTGTCATATAGAAAAATGAGGTTATTTATGATATTATTTTAAGACTTTGTTCACTATCAATGCAACCTATCACCTGTGCAACTCAACTAAAAAAATTTAAATCTCTAATACTGGGGAAGTAAGAGGTAATGTGGTTGCACAAGTGTGCACACCCTCTTAAAACTGAGGATTTGGCTGTGTTGTATCACATTCACTCATGTTCAATGGGACGGTACACTACCGACAACATTTAAAGTCCCCGTGATTAACCGTGAATAAAGCTCAGATGTTCTAGTAGGCTTTTCCTAAAATTTTGTCGTAACAGCATACATAAAACCCTGGCATTCGAACAATAGGTGCGTGCAGGTACTTTATAGCCACTGTATTCGACTAAACATTCAGAAGAAGAGGAGCAGCTTGCAGAAGGCGTTCATAGAAAATAGAAAATTGAAGTCATGAAGTATGTGAAGGCAATGTCATAGTGACCGCATAAACATCTGGCAAATTTCGACGAAAATGAGGCCCCGAGCAAATCAAAAGAGTCATTGCAAATGATGGCCTTACTGAAAAAAAAAAATGCTCTCTGTCAATGCCGTTTTCATGAAAGCCGCTTCACCAAGCCCCATTGATTGATTTTGTCTTTTGAAATTGCAGTAGCCGAACATGAAAGTGTACTTCTTTTATGCTGATGCAGTCAATAAACGGCCTTCTTGACTATTGTTCTCCGCTTTTCAGCTCCCCCCCCCCCCACCCCTCCACCCCACTCTGCCTGTTTTTCTTTTCAGCTGGGGCTCCGTGTGCGCGGTGATAATGTGGCCACATAAAACGTGTCTGTCTAGAGAATGTGCACTGACACGTTCTCATTAGAGACCTGCCCTCCGTCTGGGCCAGCCAATTGATTTGTTACATTTCCCTTTACCCCCGTATGCCACCCATGACGGCCGCCTGCATAATGCTGGCTTTCTTGACATTATTGCCGATCAAAATATGCATCACAAAGATTGTCGCAGTGCAGGTCAACTCTTCATTGAATGCATCGACGGTATATAACGAGCTGCGCGGTACAGAAATTAGTAAACAGGCGCCGTGTGCGGTAATGGTTAGATGGAGTCAGACGCATCACAGCCGATTGATAAGTGGACAGAGAATCGAAACTTGGGCGAGACAACGGGAATGAAATGGCAAGGACGCACGCACAGACCACCCGCCGTTGAAGTTGAGTGTCAGGGCTCGAAGCTGGACATTTGCGTCAACCCTTGTGAAGCTCTGTTCATGCAAATGTAATGAAACTTTCTCTGGGTTTTGTAATTTGCAACTCCAGCTCTTTAAAATGATCAATAACGCTCTTTATGTTGTACCCTTTTTTTCGCTCTATCGTGGCCACTTTTGAAACCCATAAATCTACATTTTTAAAAAAATCCTTTGGGAGTTACTGGAGCCTATTCCAGTTTTCTTCCGGCGGTAAGTAGGCGGGGGACACCCTGAACTGGTTGCCAGCCAATAAGGCCGGAGCCTGGATTTGAACCCACGACCTCTGCACTGTGAGGCGGACCTGCTAACCGGTCGTGCTCCGTGCTGCCTTCAGTTGTAGCTTCAGTCATACAATTCGAGTGAACATGATGCACCAGCTTTCATTAGTAATCCATTTTCATGTCCGTGTGCTCACCACTGGACCTCCGGGCCACCCGGGCTGGAACCCATTCATGTAATTTCAATTCATGTCAAAAGGGAAAATACATATCTATTTTTTTTCTACTGTCATGGGTGAGCTCCCTCACATTAAAAAAAAAAAAATGCTTGGCTTTACATGTGCGTTTGAGAGTGGGTCACCTTGAAGCTGCCGGAGCTCTCAATGAGCTCTCAATATAGTCAGCCTCACACGGAGCCGATGGTTTCTATCAGCTATTGCATATCAGGGGGAGCACAGACCCCCACCCCCCCCCCACATGCCGGCTGGCGGTGAACCAAAGAACCTGATAGAAAATGTAAATCACCACCGAGCAACTCTTGTGGGTCCAGTAGGTTTGTGTCACCGGGTGAGCGCGACGCATTCCCCGAGGGGCTCGCGAATATAGACATGGCGGAGTTATTTCTGCATTTGACTTTCAAACAGTCACAGATTTACTGGCAAGACTTTTCACATCGGTGACCGTGACTGTGTGCGACATTGTTAAAATAGACGGCGCTGAGCATGAGTGCAAATCTCATCCAAAGGCAGTCGGCGCAGTGTTCTGTACATGCTCACACTTGAGGAACACTTTGGGGCTTGCCTGCTTTTATTATCGGCTGCTACTTGGGCAACATTTCCGATGGTGTTGAGGAACAAAAATGGACTCTGCATAGTAGTGCACTTTCAAGAATGTACACCACAGTACCTTAAAGGGTACCTGGGCGCTTGACTTTTACATCTTGGCAATAACCTCTACCCTTTTGGAATATATTGTTTGCTGCTAAGTTCATAACTCAAGATAACCTGACATTTTCCACCGGGTAAGAATCAATACTGAGTAGAAGAACTGGCAACTGAAAAAGAAAACCGAGAAAAAAAAAAGAAGCCTCCAGTACTACGGTTCTGATAAAGGTGCATTTGTGCAGCTCCCTGGTGAGATTTTGCCACGCTTTAATTTTTATGTTTTTTAGAAAGATTTAAAAATTCTGTCTTCATTTACCCCTTGAACAGGAGTCCTCAAAATGTCGTCCAAAAATCATTTGCAATAAGAGTCATACCCATGTTTGGGAATATGTATGCCAGTAAAACTTGCAATGTGTTTTTTCAATCAGGAAAATAGTACTCCATAATATTGTGCTTTATTAAAAAAACATACACTGATGATATAAAGAAATGTAAAGAATTAGTTAAAGAATACATTTTTGCCACATTTTTAACTTGACTTCAATGGGCATTGGGCAGCTCCTTTTGGTGTGCACGTCTTGGCCACTTGGGGGCAGTATAAGGCAGAATCACACATGAAAAAGAGTTTCACAACTGACTCGGTAAGATGCAGTAATAGTTGTCTTTTTTTTTTGTTGCAAAGCATCAAAAATATATGCATGTTGCTATTCATTACCCTGGTTATGGCGTTTTGCATTGTTTGTTAGCATTAAGCTAAAGAGACGTTCCTAAGGCAAATCTTTGTGGTTGTTTTAAATACTCAACATGTACTTTGTTTTATGTTTAGTTTGACAGCAAACCTCAAACGAGAGTGGCATTTAAAAAAAAAGAGATTTATGTCTTATTAGCATCAGGATTATGACAAGGTTCTTGGCAAAAACTTTAACGACACATTTGGACAGAAGCATTGGGACCAAACTGTCGACTGCTTTGAAAACGATTAACGTCATAATCTTGCGTTATGTATTCCTCTTCCTGTCTTGTCACATTCTTCTTCTGGCTCATCTTTTAGTATACATCACATAAAAAAGCCCCCTCCCCCCAAAAGCATGATTGAGAATTGAGAAATCTGGCGGAAATGTCTGCATGCGGCAGTGCTCAAAGCAGAACAAGATCAGCACCTTGAGATGTCTCAACTATCTGTGAGAAGCTGACAAGAAAAATCAGATAAAGTTGCCTGAATTTTCTAAAAATAGATCTTTCTGTCTTTTTTTTTTTGTCAGCGGGAAGCGTGCGTCTCCTGACTTTTCGACGCACCCACACAGAGAGGAAGAGTCTCGTTATCACCTCGCATCATCTCGCAGCACAATGAAACAAAGCACGGGCGCTGCCATCTAAATATAACTCAAATGAGTCAGCCGGTCTTGAGGTTATCACCCGAGGACGCGTCGACTTGATTTTATTTTATTTCATTTTAACAGATGTTTTATTTTGGTGGTGGGGAGGGCGTTACGTAATGTCCTCCTAAAGTTTTGACGATTCATTTTCTGCACAACAGGCAGTTTCGGAATGCAAATGCAATGCTACCAATGGTAGCCTGGTAGCGATGTCATAAAATATTCATTCTCACAGGAACCCTATTCTGTGGTGGTGGTGGTGGTGCGCAGCATCCTTTTGCCTGTGATGGAGAGCTACAAAGATAGACTCCCATAGCCTACAGTGCTCGTCTGCCACGTCGTGTACCTGTCAGGGAAATTACAAAGACTAGCAAGCTCGGCGTCACATTTCAAACGCCTAACCTTACTGTCTCCCGTTGATGTCTCTCTGGCAGCACTAAATATATGAGATGCCCTCTAGTATCTTACAAGATTTCTGTTTTGATCTGCGTGAAGTTGTGATAGAAGCTTTGGTTAATAATTGATGTCTGGAAGGATGTCTCTCCGGCTCGTTCGCACGACTCAAAAGTGACATTCTTGAAAATAAGAGGGGGGTCCTCCGCAGGATGAGCAAGTGCACTTTGTGAATTCTTGATGCGCCGTGGAGGAATTCGCAGCCCTCGGCAGCACTCCCCTCCACCTCTCGGCGTTCTTGTTATTGTGGAGAAAGTTCTGTGTTTTTAAGTTTCGCCACGCGTGGCCTTTCCGCTCGTCGAGGGAAAGGCTGCGCTGACCTCATTAGCGCTGGCCGCTTCACACCTGCAGTGTGTGATCTGGAAGTTTCTTTTCAGCCAGCTAAATTACCTAAATGACCTTCTCTTATTCACACCCTGGCTAATTAAGCCAAAAGGCAATGGAGGAGGGGAAGCGGGGTATCGGACTGCTTCGCATGGGGAAACATGCGCGGTGTAATCCGAAGTTAACATGCGACAGAAAAAAGGATTGCATCATACTTAGCTTTCCCCCAAGCGATCGTTATTCCAGGATGCTGTGGAACCCTGACTTCACCTCGACTTCAAGTCATACTGCTCGTTGATCATTTTTACCTTTTATAAAATGACTGGAATTCCTGCTCATGTTTCCTAGCCCCGCAAAATGCCATTTTTATGTTGTGTACAATAGCGCTGTCAATTAGAAACATAATAAAAAAGAGTATAAAGAAATAAACTGAAGTGGTTAGCTCTAAACTTTCCACATAAGCTAGCCTGGAGCTTGCTGGCAGTGTTGCTAGCTTCAGGTTGAAGTCAGCTTTGTTGCGCTAATGTCATTTTATTATTTTATTCGTGTCTTGTATTCTGAATAGAATATGCAGTCAGCAAGTGGAATGGGTTGTCATTTTGACCCATGTTTCAGTGACTAAAACTTGGAGGGACTATACAGTAGCTAGCTAGCAGTGTTTGCTAGCTTTAGGTTGAAGTCAGCTTTGTTGCGCTAACGTCATTTTAGTACCTTATTCGTGTCTTCTATTATGAATAGAATATACAGTCAGCAAGTGTAAAGCGTTGCCATTTTGACCCATGTTTCAGTGACTAAAACTTGGAGCGGCTATACGCTACATGAGAAACATGATCATTTTGCCCATTGCTGAGAAAGAAAGATCAGAAATCTTCAATACAGGGTGGGCACCAGTTGTCTGGTTGATAAGCTATCAAAATATGGGTTTGTTTTCATTGTTTGATCATTAAGGCAACACTATTTTCTTAACCTGGTAGCATTTTGTCAAAGTGATGATGTGCATTTGTGAAGACTCAGCTGAAATTAGAGCAAAACTGTCACATACAGAAATGACCCAAAAAAATGTCACTATAACTATTATTATTAACTAAAGCGGCGATCAAAAACAACATTGTTTCAAGTCATTTTGGGGGTTTCTAATGACAGTTTCAAGCAAAGATGAGCGCTTCAGTTTTCAGCCTGGATTGCGCTTTCAGACACAGGTTTGCTGTTTCAAAATAGGATTGAAAATGAGGGTTTTCGAGCCAGCGCTAAAAATTCATGTAATGCTTAATATTCAGCCCCTCCCACTGACCCGTGCTCGCTTAGCTTAGCATGCCAACGGGATGCGTGATGAAACAAACTAGCCGGACTTTACCTGGAGGTGACTCAACACCTCTGACAAGTGTCTCACCTTCCCCACCAAACACGCCATCTCATTTGTTTAATTCCAACTAACGCCAAAATGTACAAAATGACACGTTTTGACACCGTGCGCCAACACGTTGCCCCAGATAATAAACTACCAGAGGTTGGAAAGGTTCTCACACTTTGAAGTAGCAAGTAGAAACTAATTTGACTGAAATGGACTTGGTGCACATACGCGACACGCTTGCTACACAAATCTGGTGCATTCATCCATATACGACGTCCATCTGGTTCTTTTCTGATATTTTCGCTTGTTTTAAGCGATTCCAGTCATTGCGCAATGGATGTTGTCTGTCGCATTCAAATTAAAATAAGTCTGAAGAGAAATGGCAAAATAGCTGATTAAATTAAAAAAAAAAAAAATATTGCGGTGGCACGGTCAGCAGGCTCCCTGGGACTTTTGTCAACACCGCCTTTGGAGTTAACAAAGGTCCTTTTAAATGATAAAATATTGATAAGAAATTACTTTCATCCTTCTCTGGGACTTTTCCATTTAGAATTTGATTTTCTTCTTCACACTCAAACTCATCCCTCAGGAAATATTTTGCAAAAAGCTTTAGTTGTGAAAAAGGTTGTTGGGTTATGCGCAATCTGTGATATATGAATTACCGTAATTTCCGGACTATAAGCCGCGACTTTTGACACACGCTTTCAACTCTGCTGCTTATTTAAAGAAGCGGCCTATATAAAGACTTTTTTTAACGGCCGCCTGTGTACCGTCTTTCTTTGTAAATATCTCATGTAACAATATGGGCACCTGCGGCTTATAGACAGTTGCGGCTTATTTGTGTACAGCATGTTTTTTTCCTTTAAAAATGTAGTGGTGTGGCTAATAATCAGGTGCGGTCTATAGTCCAGAAATTACGGTACTCTTTTGGTATTCCTTTTTTTGGAGGGTTGCAAAGACAGATTTGATCTGGTCAAGGTTTTGGTGTTTATTGAATTTCCATTGCAGCCTTAAAAGCAACGTTAATTAACTTCAGCATCAGTTGAAGAGTTTCCAAATCATCATTATATTTAAACATCCTCATGTTTTTAAGTCCAGAGACAAATCCAAACACAGGCAAGCAAGCCTTGATGAGTGCTTACAAAAGGATATCAGGGATGAAAAAATCCATCATTTTCTATCATTACCCAACTCTCAAAATCAATTATGGACTAAAATGTTGGAAGAAATCATAGCAATTTAATATTTTGCGGCAACATTCTGACAAAGAAAGAGACATCTGTTGTATATTATGTACAATCTAAGTAATTACGTAATTGATTTATGGAAACTAAACCACATACGTAAAATGTGCAATTTTACAAATGGGTCATTCTACCAATCCGTGCCTCAAGCTGTTTATTGTATTTTTTTAACGTCATTTTTTAATTCTAGTAAAACAGTGGTTTAGCAGAAATACGTATTTTTAAAATAAACAAATACAACTTAATAGGGCCAGGCTGAATTTTCATTCGAGTGATTAGACTATACAGCATGGAGGAAAATGTTCTCACCGTAATTAAATGTGGAAAGTGTCAAAAGTATTTTACAGTCCATTATTTCACACGTGTTATTTCCTTTTGGATTCGAATGGCACTGATTCAGTTGTATGACCCATATATATTTATATTTTTAAAAATGTATGATAATTTAATAATTCATTGGAAGTCATATTTTTTTTAAACCTGTTTTGCAGATGGAACTTTTTTCCTCATCCACGAATGACGTGGCCCGTCTATCCATTTTGGCTACTGAGCACAAAAGTTTGCACACCCCTTGCTCTAAAATTGAATGCACGCCAAGGGCTCATAATTTTGAATGAAGATGGATTGGATTGGACTAACACGCAGCTGCTGGACTGAGAGCTGACTGTAGGTGAATTCTCAACACTTTGGGTAACAATGCAAAAATGAATCAAATGAAATATGATTCTAATTGTGAAGTGATCCTTTCGCGTTGGAACACTCAACACCAAGAACAGTGCTGAAGTCATTACCTTTTGTTCTCTCTTCTTGTACCTTTTGTACTGCCAAGTCGCTCAATATTGGTTTGATAAGAACCACGCAGAATATATGCAGCCAAAAAAGCTAACCATAAAAATCTCTGTATCTTGCCTCCTTTTTTATTGATTATTATTATTATTATTATTATTATTATTATTTTAAACTCATTTAGTTCAACATTCTGTTGCGCAAGTCAAAGATTTGCTACATCAAACGAATTCAGCCGCTAGCAACATTTGGCCAGCGCGTGAGGCTTTAACCCGCTGCCTTGATTGCATTTCAGTCAGGCTCAATAGCATGATTGAACTCATTAGGCTTTCCACAAGTGTGTAACCGACTCTTTGACTTAGCGCTTAGACACCTCCTTTGCCTTTTTTTCTTCAGTCCTTCAGGCCCTTAATTTGCTCATTTACATACACGTCACACAAGCACGTGGAGCACATGCTAATTCCACACAGGAAGGCTTAAGCCCCCAAGTCGAACCTGCACCCTCCAAACTGGATGTGCAACTGTGCAAAAGACTCCACACATTGACCATTGTAATTTGGTGATGAAGTGCCGCCTTCACGGGCGAAAATATAATTCTTGCTTGTTACCGTCTTGAGTAGCTGTAGTCTTAGTAACAAGTGCTTGTGTTTGCGTGTGTGTGTGTGTGTGGGGGGGAGGGGGGGGGGCTGAGCAGTGGCTCATTTGCATAAGACAAAACTGCCCCCTCATAACAAAGTGAGACATCGATGAGTGATTCCGGCAACGGCATGTTAAGGTCGGACATCTGGGAGCTGTTTTAAATGATGACATAATTGCAGGCTGTCTCCTTTAGGTAACATTTGAACATTTTTAACAGCCATACAAGTGTATGAATAATAAATTGAACTGTTCATGGGACAATATCACTATAAAGCGCCTTTGGTGTCCTCACGCGACTCACTCTGTGATCATGAAATATGAGCAAAAAAAACAAAACAATGACCAATAAAAAATAATAACTCTGAGGTCTTTATAAAAAAGTGGCCAAACATTTGCACACATGCCAGAACACTGTAAATTGATACGTCTTTCAATATATATATATATATGTGTATATATATATATATATATATACAGTCAAACCTCGGTTTTCGGACGTCTCGGTTTTCGACCAATTCGGTTTTCGACCAAAAATTTCGAGTTTTTTTTTTTGCCTCTGATGACGAACAAATTTCGGTTCTCGAACAAACAGAGCACACTTGAAGGCACCATTTGACTCCTCTTGCCTTCCTTACACGAGGAAGTGACGCTTCCTCGGGTAGACGAGGAAGTGACGCTTCCTCGTGTTGCTTTCCATTGTGAGCAGACGTGTTCAGTAAACATTTTTATTTTAAAAAGAGTGGTTTCGGTTTTCGAACAATTTCGGTTTTCGAACAGCCTTCTGGAACGGATTATGGACGAAAACCGAGGTTTGACTGTATAAATATATATATATATATAATTGATATGAAAAACTGACATAAAATTCAAAATATATTTAACGGTACACAGTGAGCTCGTTAACTCAATCATGTTGCTGTCAAAAAGATCGACAACGTGCTCATTAAATGCAAACATTAGCGGAAAATGTCCACCCTGATTTGCACTTAATTTAATTTCGTTTTTTGGTGAAATAGGTCGTTCTTAGAGACACCTTCCGCTGACATTGACGAATTCCAAACCGTCCATCAATTCACCACTTGGCCTTCCTGTTAACGGCGAAAGACAAACACAAAGAAGCCCCCTGAAAAGACGTCCTCCCAGGCTGCGGCAAAGACGAATGCGCGATGGCTTCATTCAATATGTGGCTTTTGTTATGTATGGGCGGCTGCAAGCTGAAGGCAAGCAGTCTTTTTTTAGACGTGTCACAAGGGTGACACAATGCACAGCTCATGACTAATGTCCAAAGCGCTTTTGATCCCTTTTAAGATCCACAAACACACAGGAGTAATTAGGACTTCCTTTTCTTCCTGAACTCCCCATCTTACTTAATCAACAAATACAGAGCAAGCTCCATACGATGAAACGCTCCTTTGTTTTCTTTGCATCCTTTTCTTTTTTTTTTCTTTTTTTTTTTTTGTGGGGTGCACTCACCCCTCACCACCAAAAAGCGTCAGCTCACAAGTTTTGCCATGAGAGAGGTGAGCTGTGGGAGCAGCACGCGGTTTGTATTCAGCGTGTGCGACAGGCGGCAAAACAGCAATCTTGTCTTTGGAGAGAGACAATGATTCCGCCGCTGCCATGTTGTGCACACAAATGTGCTGCAGGCATCAGTCCTGAAATCTGTCACCTTGCCGCGGTGAGTCGAGAAAAAAAAAAATGCCAGAATTAAATAAACAAACAAACAAATAAATAAATAAACGAAAACGGCTCCTGCGGTGGCTGTTTGATTTTTTTTCCTTTTTTTTTTTTTAATGCGCGCAACGCGCCTCTAAAAGTCTGCTTGAGCTTCTTCATCCTCCCAATGCGACCGCGAGACAGACAGAACGCTAAATCACCACCCAAAGAGGTTGTACCTGCTTGATTACGTATTTAATCATTTGAGGTCGTAATGACAAAACTTAACATTCCCTGTGTAACTGTCATAACTCCGCTTTGCTCTATCTTTCCACCCATGCGGTCTTCCGGCGGTCCCTGCAGGGTTATGTCATTTCGTGTCATTCCAAATTGTGGAGATGAGGTCGTAAGATTCACTCTGAATTTCTCTGAGAGAAAAAGAAAAAGAAATCGCGGAAATGTTTTAAAGGGAAATATTGAGGAGTGATGTCAGATTATCTTTGCAGATTTCTCATCTTCACATCTATCAAAATTTTACATCTTAAGTACTCCGAAATGCATGCAGATGAGGTTTGGCGGTTTACCGTCGTCTTTAAAAAGTCAAGGTTAACGACAGCGTGGGTCGTAAGTGGTTCAATAGAACAATTTAAAATAATCAATAAATACATAATGAGGACCATGGAAACTCTAAAAAGCACATAAATTGAATGTACATTGAATTTACTTTTGAAGGGTTGGACGAGATATCATAAAGAAATATTTAAATACGACTGCTGCAAGTGTTAGTACGACTGCTACTCAGTTTAGAAAAACGGGGTTTAACCCACCTCAAAAGTAAAAAGAAAAAAAACAGAGAAGAAAAAAAAAAATCTCCATATAGATGAATCCAAACTGGGAGTATGTGCTGGCCTAGTGTACTTTGTCCCACCCCAAAAAAAAAAAAAGGCAATTTTGGTGGGTGGGTGGTGTTCGTTTGTGATGATCTTTGCCTTGTGTGTAAAAGAGCAAAAAAAAAAAAAAAAAGTCCGACGAATTTTTCCGATTTAAAAAAAAAAAAATATCGGCTGATTAAATCAATAATTATAATAATGCTAATCATCATTATTATTGTGATTTAATGTTCAACTTTATTTTCCTACAACACTTGGATTCAGCTGCAGTTGTGTTTTTTTTTTTTTATCTCCTTTTTTTCAAAGTCCGTAATAAATAAATAAAGTTGAGTTAAGATAGTGAGTCAAATCATCAAAACAGGTCACACACGCCCAGCATGTGCACAACCATCCATGTCTAAGCTCCCACGACAGGCGAGACAGAAAGTCATCGTGACCGGCGCAGAGTAAAGACACACGTGAAAAGTCATTATTTCCTGCATGCCACGATCTCCATTTTAATGGGCCGGCGCCGCATTACAGTCAAGACTCCGAGCTTTTTAGCTTAGTGTTCTCCGTGATTGAAATTCCAAGTCAGCCATCAATCTGCATTATGGACTGGTTTCCCCTTGTCTGGCGCGGGCTAACTGAAACAGATTGAGACAGCTCCCGCTCGCTGCATCTCTAATGGCTGCCAATGAAAGCCATCTTTGTGCTGTTGACCCCGAACGCGGATCGCGATCGGCCATGAGGAGAACGCGGCTCAATATGAGGAGTCTCTTCGGCATCGCTCACCAGTCAACGGCATCCTCGAACCGACGTCGCCGTTGCCCAGAAATAGAATCGAATCACCAGATGCAAACGGGCCACACTTCTCCTAATGCGTTCCCATTAGGTGTCTGGAACCGAGCCCAAAGTAGAGAAATAGGACAGCACGCGCCCTGGCGGGTATATTGTTTAGCCATAACGACGTCCCAATTATCTTCCACCGTAGCGCCGACACCTGGACGTTTTTACACAGCAACGTCGGGGGCGAGCTCACCGAATAAATAATGCTCACCTCTGGGCTTCTCGTTATTTGATGCCGGATAATAACCTGATTGCTCGGCGTAAAACCAAAGCAGTGCTTTACAGATGAGGCGAGAATTGTAAAAGTAACAACGCGTGAGGGGTGACCCAATCCATTCGCAGACTGTCTGATGCACTCCGAAGCAACATGGTGACACTCTAACTTAAAGTCGGGATTCTCAACTGGTGAGTCGGGACCCCTTTTTGATGGTTTGCAGACAGGCGGTCAAAATTACATGTTTGTGTTCTGTTTTTTTTATATATTTTTTTATTTCGCGGTACAATATAGAGAAAAAAATGTCAAAGCTTAGCAGGGCGGCCTGGTGGTCCAGTGGTTAGCGCGTCAACCTCACAGTGCAGAGGTACCGGGTTCAATCCCAGCTCTGGCCTCCCTGTGTGGAGTTTGCAAGTTCTCCCCCGAGCCTGCGTGGGTTTTATCCGGGTGCTCCGGTTTCCTCCCACATTCCAAAAACATGCATGGCACTCGAAATGGTCCCTCGGTGTGAGTGTGAGCGCGAATGGTTCTTCGTCTCGGTGTGCCCTGCGATTGAGTGGCAACCGGAGTCAGGGTGCGAAGACAGCTGGGATAGGCTCCAGCACCCCCCGCTACCCTTGTGAGGATAAGCAGATCTGAAAATGAATGAATGAATATCAAGACTTTCCCACATGGAGTATGTTCGGGAAGCAACAGGAAATGTGTCACTTTTACTCCGTACACAAAAAGAGTGCAGCTCAGTCTTTGGCTTGCGATTGTCGCTAGCAAGAAATATTTTTTGGGGCGGCGTCGACAAATTAATTTCAAACCGCATTTAAAAATAGAACATATAATCTACATGTCTTTTCAAAGGTTTTTGCAAAGTCTGTTTGGATTTGTGACAACGGTTGAGAACCTCTGACCTAAAGTAACACCCGCCAGCTATTTCCAATCGGGAAAGGTGCAATGTCATCTCGGGAGGAACAGGGAGCTCACGGATTTACTCCTTAATTCCACACTTGAACCAGATGTCAAAAAGAGACGTACAAAGTAGAATGCAGAGGTGGCAAAATTCCTCACACTCGGTTCTGCCGATACTTGCATTAAATAAAACCTGCTGATTCAAGTAGAAGTACCAATTTAACTTCATTTTGTCATTTAATGAATAATTTTTAAAAAAAATACCACAATGATCCCAAAACCATTTAATATTTCAAATTCATCTTAAAATTCATCCATTGTAGCTAAAAAAAAAAAAAGACTGATAGTTCATTTTATTTTGAAGCCGTGACTTCCACTAACAACCCAGGCTAAATTGAGCTCCTCCCCCAACATACATAGATTGTCTTCTCAGTCGAGATGCATCACTTCAACATACTTCCTTACTTTACTACTTTCCTATTTTAACAGGGCTTCGGCAGCAGCCTGTGGCTTCTACGGATGCACCCAAAACACATATGTATTATTATTTTTTTTTTTTTAAGCTTAATAGCTTGTGGGATGGAAACATTTTGAATTGGTGAATTTGTCAGTGGTGAGCTGCACGTACGCGGGGGCGTAGGGGTGGGGGTGGGGGGGGTTGCTGTCCAAAAGACTGAATGGCTGGCAGATGTATTTCACTGTGCTGTCAGTGTCTAAAAATAACGGTTGTTTTTGTGTCCATGGCCTGAAGTCATTACCTGGGTGGCATAATCGACGGTAATTGATTTCTGGAGACTTGTACTAATGGAAAACAAAAAAACAAAAAAACTCAGCACGCATCATCCATAAAGGTGACAACTGTGGGAGGCTTGGTGATATTACCTCAAACGTCTCAAGGGAAGATCGGTTGATTGATTGAAGATCTTAAATTACTTTGTGTGATGATGATGATGATGTCACACAAGATGTCATTCTGGGATTCTCTTGATCCCAAGCAGATCGTTAATAAGCCCCTACACTAAGTGAGGGACCACTTGTAAGACCAGTTGTGGGAAGTCACGAAGCACATACTGTGACTTTTGGTTTATGCTAGCTTAATGCTAACATGCAATGCACTAAGTCCTAAACGCATTAATAGCCGCACCCTTAAAACCCATTAAGCCAAGAATATTTCGATCTTAAACGGTGTAGGCAGACAATATAACATTTGCAGGCATATATGCTTTATCCTCTGCTAAGAGCGACTCGTCTCACAGCAGTTTACCGAGTCACACAGTAGTTGGGAAAGTCCTCTTTACTTTTGTCTTCATGATGTTATTATACTGCCACCCGGTGGCCAAGTTGCACACACCAGAAGGAATCACAATGAATTCATCTTGACATTGTATTATTACAATGTGTTTAATCCAGAACAAAATCATGAAGTGCTATTTTCCGAATTAAAACACATTCTGGTCTCTTTTTCTTTCTTTCTTTTTATTTTATTTTATTTTTTTTAGCTCTGGGGGCTGGAAGGGATTAATGACATTGCCATTCCCCAAGCGTGTTCATGCAACAAATTAAATTCGTATCTCAAGGCAGCACAGTATATATATATATTTTTTTTTTTCATTTTGCGCTTATTAGCTATTCAGCATCAGCTCAAATCATTATCGAAGTTCGGGGACCACATTTTTATAAAAGGCTTTAACCAACACTAATAAAACATAGTGAAAACGAAACCGGCATTGCATATAATTAAGATTAACATTCATTTTGACTTGTGGACAAGCTAAAAGTCACAACAGCAGGTTTTTTTTTCTTCACTAAAGTTGAATCAGTACTTATAAGGTTTTTTGTCACTCCAGTATCGATACTTCTACTTCTGTACAGCGTGAGTACTTTTGCCACCTCTGTTTAAAAAAATAAAATAAAAATAAGAAAAAAATCACCCTGGCTGATGCAGAATCCAGCCTCCAGCTCCTCCTCTCTCTCATCAGGAGGGCAACACGAGCCGCCCGCACCGCCCCTCCGCACATTCACCGGCTCCACTCCACCAGGTGGATGAAACACAAACGCACCACTGTCGCCCACCTACACCCCCGCCCCTCAACAAAAATGAAGCCTTTCTAACACCGTTTTAGCATGGCGCCGCGATACGCTTTTTGCTTTTTACTGTTTTTCTCCTCCGAGTGGACGCGTGTCTTCTCCATCTCAACTTGCACGCCGGACGTAAGGTGCAGTCTCTCGGGTCATTTGGCGCACATAAGCGCGCCCCCCCGGGAGCTCCTGGCGCAGGATTTGGCGCATTTTGGAGCGCTTCCAGTCGGGGACTTTGTCGGATCTACCGGAGGCGACGGCAGCTCCGAAGTCACCGCTGCGATCGCGGGAAGTTCACCCAAAGTCGAGGCGGCACCCGCGCGGCAAGAAGACGCATGTTGCCCCCAAGAAAATGCGTCGGACGATCAAGCAAAACTTTCGCCGCCTGACAACCAAAACGACGTGGACAGCGAGGAAAACGGGGATGATGTGGATTCAACCGCGGATGAGAACCGGAGGAGGAGAAGCGCGAGGGGCGCAGAGACTTGGGCCGATGTGGGAGGCGAGGGCGCGCACGAAGCTTTGTTGCCCGACCCGGTGGAGGTCCAGCTGGTCAGCTCCACCTTCGCCCTGGCCGGGGACACCGCGCACAACCAGGCGATGGTGCACTGGTCGGGCCAGAACAGCAGCGTGAGTTGTCACCGTTCGAGACGCGCTCGGGATTTACGCACGGAAGGTGTTTTGACGCAGTGTGGGGGCTCACTTTTGGCTTGCCTTGACACTTTTTTGAAAAAGAAGCATGCATAGTTGCGTTAAGACGAATGCAACGTTCAGACGATACTGGATGTCAAATGTCAGCACGGCCCCGTTTTTCCTCCTTTTTGAATCTCTTGTTTCCCATCACCTTGATTGAGCCAAGGCGCATTTGTTACATGAGGGAAAACACGTGAGGCACAACACCAGTAAAAACTGATAACCAACTTTGGTTAATAGCCATCAAACAGCATTTATTTATTCTGCGTATCACGACATGTCGCTGGCGTAGAAATATTCACAAAGATCCATTATTTGACATGCGCAAATAATTTTTGTTCAATTTCCCAATAGCCGCAGTATAACATCTAACACGTACAAAATGCAGACCATTTACTTCCTATTGAGTTACAATACTTACAAAAACAATCTGTACAAAGACATCAGTGCTTTTTTTTCAGCTGTTAATAATAACAATAATTTTTCAAAAAGTTATTATTGCGGGTTCAATGTTGTGTAACTGCACTGCATCACTCTGCCAGCTCAATAAAAGATCCAAAATCTCGCCAACAGACCCTAAGTGCAAACCGCAACTCATAAACATGCAACGAGTGCCTCTCTGACGGCATCCATCAAACTGAGTGATTGCAGGTGTACCTAATGATGTGGCCCCCGAGCGTTAATTCTCCTCAACGAAGCGCCCTTCGGTAACTCGGTTAGTTCCATTCAGTCGGTGTGATTATGTGCTTTTAATAATTCAACAGTCCCACTTGAGAGCAAGCCAGGCACTTCCAGTGTTGTTGATGGCACAAAAAGCTGCCGAGTAGCCTCTTTGGAGATTTCGGCACCAGCAGGGGGGCTCAGTTCAAATCATTTCGATAGATAAAGGCTTGTGTGTGACATTCAGGCTCAGCGGAATATGCTGCTGTTGCTGCTGCTGCTGCTGCTTCTTTTTTTTCTTCTTTTTTTCTTCTTTATCTGTCTTTTGTCAGGAAACCAAGCAGCAGAATCAGGGCAGCAGATCCTGGTAACCCCCTTAATAGACTTTTCGTGCAGAGCGGTGAAAAGGGCACGAGGTGATCGAGGCCTCTTGAAAGATGCATGAATTTGTTTTAAGGAGGCTTGCTCGCTTACATCTGACATGGCCTCACGAAATAGGACACACCAGGTTGGTTTAAAAAGTGCAATCGAGTTGGAAGGCAATGCAGCATCCCAGACAGGAGTTAATGGTCCAATTCAGTGTTTCTTGAACTTTTTTACACAAGTAACACCAAAATAACCAACATTAATAAATACTATTTTAGTAGGCCTTAGTATAACAACAAAAATAGACAACGGTTTTATTCATAATGTCATACACATAAAAGATAAATGAAAATTGCACCGAAATACAAAAACAAAGCCTCTCTCAAAGACTAAACGTAATGGCATTGAACTTCAAAGTTAAATACAACTGAAATGTACTCAGATCGGTTAGTGGGACCCAGAGTTCGAAGCAAACATGGTGAAACAGCATTTAGTTGTTATGCTGCACGCAAATGGAATAAGCTGCCAACAAAAGTGAAATTAAAAATGATTCTTTTTCCTCATTATTTTCTATTATTCTTAAATGTACTTTTGATTTTGTGGAGCACATTGAGTTACCTTGTGTATGAAATGCCCAATATGAAATGAAAGCTGCCTTGCCTTGTCTTAACAAATGAACTTTGGTGGATCAAAAATGTTTAAGGCACAACAAGGCTGCCGCTCCCGTAAGGCAGATGACGGGCCCAATCGGCCATTTGGGGAATCAACCCCCCAACCCCCCTCCCACCCCACTTCCCCAATCTACAAAATGCATTTGCACGTTGTTGTCGCTTGTCATCGTCTTCCAAATTTTCAGTCAGCACCCCCCACGCCAATTTTGCATTCAGGCAGTCCTCCCTCAAGTTTCTCCAGTTGGTCCAAAATGCTGCTGCTTGGCTCCTAACTGGAGCTCGTAGGAGGGAGCGCATAACTCCACTTGTGGCCAATTGCTTTTTAAAGTGCTCTAGAAATAAAGTTGCGTTATCGCGGATTTGACTTGATCGGGCACGTAAACCCCCGAGCATGGTTTACTGGATAGGCAAGTCTGAATTTCGAGTGACTCAGTCCACCGGACTGCAGTTAGACGTAGCATAATTAAGAGGCAGGGGACCGTCCCCAACTAAGCTCCAGTGACAGTTGTTGTCCTCCGTGGGTATTGCCCTACGCTCGGTTTGTATGTGTTGCTGCTCAGTGTGAAGGTTTACTTTTGCCGTAAAATCGATGCTAATTCCCGTCAGCTCCTCGATGGCATTTCACATTGTTAGCATTAAAAATAAAAAAGCTTCTAGCAAACGCGCATTGTCTGTTAATCAGAGAACCGTTGTTCGCGAGAGTCTTCTTTTTTATTTCCTGAAAGTGACGCCGTCTAACAGTCTCCCATGACGGAATGTTTGATACAACTCATGTATCGGATCTCATTAGAGCGCGCGGTATCTGGGGAGTGCAGCGGTGCTAGCTTTGTTGCCCGTGTATTAAAACGCTATTTGTGTGTGCGAGTGCAATTTTCACCTCGCTGAAGGGATCGTTGCTCTTGATTTTTAATTTTCCCTCATCATTTCAAGGTAGTGTTGCGTGTGCACATCTTATCTGGTTTCCCGGTCGAGGGCGTCGCGTCCTATGTTTTCCATTTAGTTGCGCCCGATGCGTTCAAAGTCGCCGCACTAATCAAACTCCATGCCTCAAGGTTTCACAAGTGAGCCCGCCGAATACTCAGGAGTTTGAGTGTTTTCTTTATTTAGAACGTGAAATGTAAGTTTGATGGGGGGCAGGGGGGGGGGGGTGCGTAGAGGTGGCGTTCTGGCACGGCCTTAAGCTGAAATGATTTACCAGCAGCAGCGCATTTCATTGCTTCTCTTGCCAAAAGGGTGATTCTCATCTATCTTAATATTGAGGTGATCTCAGAAGCTTGTGGCTTCTTAAAAACTTTTATGTCGGCATAGTTTGATGGGTTTATCCATCTTTTGGCTCCCTTATCACGGGGTTAAAAAAAAAACGTCTTTTTGCTTGCCCCGAGCAGCCCCGGAGAAACCTTTGGCCAGATTTTAATAAGTTGCCCTCATCTCCCCGCTTTAAACATTCAGATCCAGTTCTGCTCCTCAATTAATGTGCTGAATTTTAAATGGTCTGTTTTTAACCCGTCTCGCCGGCTTCCTTCTCATCACGGCTTGTCTTCTTGCTACGTGATGGATGGAGCGTCACAAAGTGTAACACTAACAAGTCTGAATATCCTAATCTTTTTTTTTTTTTTTTTTTGTGCCAACCAGCTGCGTTTTTAATGCCTTTCAGGCCATTTTCCCACCAGTGAAATTTGGTCTGATAGTCAGTTTGTTGCCGTTTTCATCATCAAAAGCTCCAAAGTCGCCCACACGTTTTTACTTTTCACCACCCCTCCTCCTCCGTAAGGGGATTTTTGTTGTTGTAAGCGATAACACTTACTTTGCATGATTCTTTTGACGCCACCACCTTTTTGATACGGCATCTAAATGCAAGAACTTAATCCCAACATGGTCGCTCGCTTTTCTCAATATATTGGATGCACTTCATTGCACATGCAGTGCTCTGCCGCTGCATCACGTTCGGTTGGGGCAATTTTATTTCTGATGAGTTTTTACAGTCCTGTAATGCGCTCGTTTGTGGGGAAAGGAGAGCCGCGGCGAATTAAAACACGTACATAACCTCAGAGGACATTCACCAAGGGGCTGCTGTCAGCCACAGCTCCCACCCAGACACTCGCAGGCAGACTCGCTAACGTCACATGCTACCCCACCAGGCCCCGCCTCTTAAAGGTACATGTTGTATGCAAATGTTTACAATATATTTGAATATGTTTAAATATGTTGATATAAATATTTTTGGGTCTCTACATCTCAGATTTTCACCTTTGTGAGTCTGGAATTTAAAATCACGCTACACTGTATTTAAAAGTTGCTAGTAGCACATTTTTGGGTGAGCAGACCTTTTCTTGACCACCAAATTTAGCAGAGTAGTACATTACCTGGTATAAGTACATGTATTTTCCAAGTTTTTGTTTTTTTGGATTTGAGTCAGTCTAAAAGTTCAACATTTCAATGGGCCGAACGGGCTTAAGACCTCCAAAACACATCATATCTTGACTTTTAATCAGTCAAACGGCAAATGTTAAGCGATCGATTCACACGGCGCCGCAACAAAGCTATTGTCCAACGAGGATAAATGATCACTTCAATGGTCGGAGGAAGGGGGAGTTTCAGAGCGGATGCAAATGTCATGCAGCAGTTTAGCCCAATGCTGAACCCTGCGCACGTAGCCAACATTTGACTCTTCAAGAACATGCTTGAGAGGACGTCGAAAACCAATCAACTGGGTCGGATGATGTATGGCGGCGCGTGAACTTTAGTCTTACATCATCCCGGGAAGCCAACTTGGAAGGTAATGAGGGCTGACACGCAGGTGAGTGAGGAGAGTGACACTTAACAAGAGGAGGAAGAGGATTCTGCCGCACGTTTGCAGTAAAACATGGCGTATTCGTCGGAAGCCTTTGCTAGTTTGAAAGGCAGTTCACAGATTTGTTCCGACTACGTTATAAGTGGTACCTCTCCTTAACGAACGTCTCTTCATATGAACATTTTCAAGTTACGAAACGCCTCAACTGGAAGATATTGCCCCTTGTTACAAAAGAAATGTTCAGATATGAAAGGTCAAAATACAGACTGGGCTGCTTCTCGCAGCTCCGAGTTTCCTGAACGCAACATACGTATAGCTGCTTTACTGTATGTGTCTATGTATAGATGTGTGTCGATGCAGCGTCCTCGTCATTCGCCCCCTCGGGACATGATGCCTTCCAATAGATTTCCGTCAATGTAAATCACCCTGAAAAAGTGTTGACCAGTCGGGCGATCGCTCACTATGCTGATGTTTGCCTCGGACATTTTCGAAGGATTCTTCAAAGCCGACAAAAGCCAACGTCCTTGGATCAGTTCTTTACAAAACGCCAGACAAAAACCAGAACATGAACAAAAGAGGGCAAAAAACAATGAGGATGCAGTTCAAAGTTAAATGACCCCCATTTTTATTCCTTACTCTATTCTTTGTTTTTCACGTTCTACATAGCTCTCATTTATTGTGCAATAAATTAATTGTAACATGTATTTGTTACATATTTTGATGCATTTCATGCTTTAGAAAACATTTATGTCTGAATTTTGGGGGGTCTTGGAACGGATTAGGGCATTTACATGGAAAACGCGCCCCTGCTTACAAATGTTTGTAGTTAAGAAATTACTTTCAGAGCATATCAATTTCATAAGTAGAGGTACCACTGTACATATTTGAAGATAATTGCTGAAAACATGTCAAGAGAGAACTATGTGATACTGAAGTGTGGAGGTCTCGCGGTTCAGCATGAGCACCGTCTGGCGCAATTGCGAGTTGCGTCGTTTTTGTCACTTGGCCCATTTCGGCCACTACAGTGTGCTGTTAGCTAGCTAGCCGTGCCAACCGCCCCGAAAATCCATAACGCCAGAATTTGAGTGTCGTTTAAAAGCAAGGAGTTGACAATGCGGACTTACCTATGTGTTTTTCCAAATGCAGAGAGAATTTTTTTGCCACGAATCACTCTGGATGTGTTTTGTCATCGTCGTGAACGCTCCCTGGTTTACATCCTTCCACGTCGCTGCTGCCCCTGTGGTCCCGCTCACAAACTCCATCAATCAGTCAAGTGAGGTCCCAATCACACTTTGCATCTCTCGATTTACATCTTTTTTTTTTTTTTTTTACATCGTGTCGTCAGTCACGCAGAGTGGCAAAAAACGAGGAGTACGAGTACAGATAAACGTTTGTGTTCAAATGAAAGAAAAAGAAAGAAGATCAACAGTCTTCAGAAAAATGAAACACGAATGAGCAGATGCCTGAAAATTCTACTTATGTGCAAGTGGTGGAATATTAGTACTCTGCTCTTTCCTACCACTGAAAATAACAGCCGCAACATTAATAATCTTTAATATGATAAATGTGATGTTCCTGTTCAATCATAAGCTTTCTACACCTGTTCTGCCTACGCTCGCCGTGGCAAAAACTCAAAAAGGTTTCTTAATGTAGCATCTCCCCATCTGTCTAGTACACCAAGCTCAAAATTGATAGCGATTGAATCAAAACCCTTGAGGAGGAGTTGAAATAAAACGGCTGAACTGACTTCAAACTGGCGATTCCAAACCATAATTGCCAACTTCCTGGTCATTTTACAGCATTGATTCAGTGGACTTTTTGGTTTTTTTACTCTCTTTCTTCATGACAATAGAGTTGGCGACCATTTTTTTTTTTGTTGACTGGCAAAAACTACAACCATAATAATAATCATAATAATAATAATAATAGTATGCAAATGCTCTGCAAAACCAGATTGAATTTTCGGCAAACAAATTCAGTGTCAATGTAACGGAATGTAAAATAGACTCCGAACCTTGAAATGAATCAAGGCTCGGTGCCTTAAGCTATTTCTGCTCCCTTTGCAGCTCCTGCCTGAGACAGCAATGCGCATAAAGCTTTATAGATACAGTGACAATGTTATACAGGCGGCTCCGTGACTGAGACAAAGAAAAATACTGCGTGCGGAATATGATTAGTGCTAAACATATGCACTGTTAAGTAGATTTAGAGCACAATAAAGTGCAAGGGGCGAATAAAAATGTCCCAGCGGTGTGCCAAGAATCTTTGCGGTGATATTGTACGGAACTGTGCTTGCAAGAAAAAAAAAAAGGAAAAAAAAAGTAGTGTCATTTTTTTTTTCTCGTTAGCCAATTAATTGTAATATCCCAGCATGCTAAAAGCAGCGCGGCAACATAACCAGGCGAGCCCGTTTATCTCCAAGCGCCTTAAGCGGGAGATGATCCATAGGTTCCCACCAGTTAATTCTTAATCAACTTCTTACTATTTCATGCTTGCCGCCTTCAGATCCCAGAGCAGATCCATCAGGCGAGTGGAAGCTCATGCGTATGTTGCTCGCGCGCGGTGCGAACCGCCCCCGCAGGTGTCTTTTGTGATGGACAGGCTGGAGAGGTTTCCAGCAGGGTTTCGCATCAAAGACACCAAAAGGAACAAGTGCCGTTCATTGACTTCACAAAGGCAGGTAATCCAACCCCGCCACTGCGGCAAAGACAACGGGAGAATAAAAGATACGCTTTGCTCGACAAGTATCTGCTTTGTATTAAATAAAAGGGCCTTTTCGGAAAAAGCAGCGGTCGGCCGAGTTTGGCGCGGCAAAGCCACCGCGCCTTCCTGCGGCGAAATTCCCGAGTGCCTCGCCGTCCTGCGGCGTGTGTTGTTTATTGGCAAGCTGTGTTCCCCTCAAGGGGTCTCTCGCTTCTACGCCGAAGGCTCAGCAGAAAAATTCCATTAAATCAGGTTAGGATGATTTGACTAGCGCGTTGTATAATGAGGTATCAACGTTGTGCTGCAGTGCTGCACTCTGCTCTGTCGGAATCAAACTCTTGTTTTTGGGTACGTGACTGATTTGGATAATACTCGATAGTTCTGTCCTCCCCGACATTTATTTGAGCCAACTCACGTACAGTGGTGCCTGATCATACAATTGTACACATTTCCGCTAAAGGAGGTTAAATGCCCCCCCAAAATGTTTGGAATGTGTTTTTAAGTACAATACAAATAGGACTCTAGAATATTGTCCTTAATGCAAAGAATTTAAAAGATATTTTAAAAGAATTTAACATTTGTGGCCATTTTTTTTTTGTTGAACTCATTTGACATTGTGCTGCTCCTTCTGGTGTGCCAATATGGATTTTTTTTTTAGGCTGAGGGCGGTTATGCTACATGGCAGAATTAAAAATCCGATGAACCGATTAATCGGCTAAATCATTTGATAAATATATAATAATGTACAAATATCTTTGTCTTTATGTTTTAATGTGTAACAAAAAATTCTGCCAATTTTTATTGTCATTTAAAATAATCGACCAGCTGCTTACTCCGATTATTCCTACTTTCTGCCATCTAGTGGAAGAAAAATGAAATGTTCTGCTTCGTCACTGCATGTCGCTGACAAAGGTAGCTGAGCAAAGAAACTTTTTTTTGTGTGTGAATAAGTAATAAAATTAATAAATAAATACATTTTTTATATATATATATATATATATGGATATATATTTTGAAAATAGAAAACACATTTGGTGGTACACTGATTCATAAATGCGCAATTTTGTTCGTTACCTTGGAAACTCCAGGGAAAAGTAGCTTTTCCATCTGTGCTAGCCAAATGGAGCAGCCAGGTGACCGAGAGCTTACCGTTCGGATAGTTTTACTTCAAACTGCGGTAATGACGCTCATCAGCGCCTGAACCAAATCCGCTCCCTCCAAGATCCGGACGCAACCCGTTTTGCATGCAGTCATTTCCATCCAGCTGACTTTGCAAACGTGTTTTTTTTTTTTTTTTTTTTTTAGTATGCGCAGTGGGCAGCGCTCGACGGTTTGGCTGTCTAATCTGGCCTGAACTGATCAAGCTTTCCTCGAGCAGGATAAAGTCTCCACACTCAGCAGGTGGCTTCATCAACTCGCCGAGGTCCTCATTTGGAGGCGAGAGAAGCAAGCAGTTTCGGGTGACTTCTCAAGCATGTTTGCGTTCAGGGGATGCTGCCCTCGCTTCATTCGCCCACTGAAGCCAGACTATCAGTCACAGGCAGCTGTAGTAGCGTGTGGACTTCTTGTCCTGCTGCTTATTATCGTGTTTGTGGGCAACCCACTGTGTGTGGTTTGTGAGACACGCTCCCCTCCACAAGTATTAAAACAGTGAGGCCAATTCATGTACTTTTGCCATTGACTAAAAAACAACAACAAGAACAAAATGTCTTTTTAACACCAATAAAAGGAAGCCAAAAGGCTATCGCGCAGGTGTCAAACTGAAGGCCCGGGGGCCAGATCCGGCCCGCCACATCATTTTATGTGGCCGGCGAAAGCAAATCCAAGATGGCAACTTTCATGACGCTTGCTAAAATCTCTCCCAAAATGTCAAATTCTCATTTGTAATAGATAAGAGTGATACTGTCAGCATTTTCTTGTTACCAAACCTATCATGACAGTAACTTCAACCATAGGCGAATAACCCGTTATTCTTGACTTGTTGATATGGTTTCACTGATAACGGCCCTCCAAGGAAAGCGGCAACTAAAATGTGGCCCGCGACAAAAATGAGTTTGACACCCGTGGTCGACAGAAACGTTTTGCTCGCCAATTTAAAGGATGATGAAACCACTCTGCAGCCTGATAACCCAAAACACACTGCCAGAAAAAGGTGTTTATCCGGGGAAGAAATGAAAGGTTTTTACACTGGCCAACGTTGTAAAGCAATTTCTGATTTACTGCTACGCTCATCTGGTAGAATCGTGTGAAGTTGTCGTCGTGAACGCTTGAAAGACCGCAAGGGTTTATTTAGAAAGTGAACAAATTTACTTTGGAAGAGAATCTTATAAACAGAATCGTATGTTAAATTGAATTACAATTTTGTAGGGATTTAAAAAAAAATAAAATCGCCGTTCGATGATTTTTCAAAATCACTACTACACTGCATTTTAGCTACTGGAAACAAAACAACGAAGTTCACCCCGAATGTTTTCAGCAGCACAAATAGAGTGAAATACCTCAGTGCTGCAATACTGTTGGTGGGGGAGTATATGTATCAAAATGGATTATTTTATGGGCGGCTATCTGTCCAAACTATGTGCTCACCTCACAACGAGTAGCAGTTGGACAAATAGTGAACCATTCTTCAACAAAGAGAATGACATTTTGTATCTTTAAAACAACATAATGGTCCGCTAGCTTAATGCTAACAGATAATGGCAGGTGCCTTTGACATGCTAACTTTAGCATAAATAGTGACAGTTCTATAGTTCCTCAAGCTCAAAGTTTTAATCAAGTACAAGTGCTATTTTTTTTTAAGTGTTAAAACAAGTTAGACAACCCTGTATAACAAAATAAAAAGCACACAGATGGCATAAGGCTCCAATGCAGAAGATATATTGCACATAAAAAAATATCAATAAAAATGTCTTGCGCTTAATTGTAATTTACAACTTGATTACGAAACCTCTTTGCATGTTTGGGAGTCACCGTGAGAGCCGCTCCCCCGCATCAGCTTTTTATTGCGGTATCAATAGTTTATTTTCCACATTGTGACATTGAGAAGTGGCTTCATAATTCATGCTGGCACTGACCTGCTGACAAAAACAAAAAAAAAACAAAAAGAACAGAGCAGCGCGGGTGAGATCAAAAGAACGCACGCCAACAAAACTCCACTTAGAAAATGTCGCCCTTTTCCTAATGAGTGGATGTGATCATGTCGTCGACAAAAGTCTCCAATGTTCCACTCAGCTGTTACAGGGAAGCGTGGTGCTGCACTGGTGTTCATTTTCAGAGCGATAATTATGTGATTATACTTTCACTGTCAGCGAGTGCAATCTTGTGCCCTTGAATGTGAGCATTTGATTCGAGTTTCAACCTCATAGACGATGTCGCCCCGCCCTGCAGTATCATTGATTTTCACATTCTTTAAAATGGCGTTTACTGCAATCTTAACGTTCCTACAGGCTGTATATGTCTTCGCATTACCCCACAGGAGGATCTTTTGATCTCCTGTTTTGGTGTTTAATGTGTTCGGGTAATCGCTTAGTTTAATCATAATCGCATCAAAACTTCAAAAATTTAATTAAACAAAGCTGGCTTGCATTAACTACGGGTCAATACAGGATTGATCTTGTCAAAGTCTGTCCAGGCTTGATAATTGATATTCCAGTACTTCACCTTTTGTCAATATGGTCTGCGGTTTTATAGCTGGATCTGGCACAATTGTCTTCTGAGGCGAAATAATCCCTGTGGATCCCGAGCTTCTCCAACTTTTTATACCTTGTACGAGGAACAAAGTTTAAGGGCTTTATTTCGTCGATAGACGCACGTACGCTCTGTGTCAAAAACTGCCGTAACTTCATTTTCATGCCGAGGCAAGTCGAGTTTACCGTGTTTGGGAATTTGGCAGACCGTGCTGCGCCTCTCTGGGTGTTCTCGTGAACCGAGGGCGTTTGCTATCACAAGCCCCTGGCGCATCTGACAATCTAGTGACAGAAAATAGACTCGACATTTGATACGGAACCCCCAGTTGCTCCTGTCGGTGCATCATCAGTAGGAGAATTTGAGGTAACAGCGTCAAGCGCATTTGAGTACTCGAGGTAGGAAAGCGCTGTATAAGGGGCAGTCCATTGCCCATTTCCCAAATAAAAGCAGGTCTAAGTTGTGGCGCAGATGGTGTCACGCCATTTTAGCGTATGTGATCGAGGCGCTGGCAGGCAGATTCTTAGCTCCGTGGAAGTTTGCGGTGGATGCCATTCGATCCGTCCAGATCATTGAATGAATTCTTCTTCTTATCATTTTAAATATATTCTTAAAGCAGCCCGCTGACTGTGGCACAACTACGTTTTGGGGTTCCTCCGATCAGCACACCTGATTCAAATGATCAGCTCATCAGCAAGAACCCGACGCAGAATATCCTGATCATTTGACTTCGGTCTGTTGGAGGAGGGAAACAACTAGACATGCAGGATACCAGCCGGACGGAACCTTGAGGACCGGAGTTGCTGACCACTGCTCTAAAGGGATGCAATTTGAATCTATTTTTGGAACGATCAGTAGTCTGCAGTTAAGGATGTGTAAAATCGATTTGTGTATTACTATTGTCTCATCCAATTCAAGGATGTTTCCCCATCGACTTTGGTTAGCAGTACTCGTTCATTGCAAAAGATACTGTCCAGGTGACGAAATGTGGAGCCGAGTTCGCCGACGTGCCGATATCCACCCCTCGTGGCCCTGATAAATATTTGTCTCAATATTCCCGTCATCAATGCCCGCTCTGATTGCTCTCATGGTGTCATCCCTCTGTTTAATTTCACTTGCCAAACGCGACGACACTTTTATTGATGAGCCAACTCCGTTCAAGGCAATGGCTGATAAGAGCGCATCAGTGGCTGACTGGGAGTTGTCGTGAATTTTAACCGTCGTTGCTTTCCTTTGTCACAAGGGCTTCATATTTGACTAAGAGAAGCGAGACCCCCACAGCCCGCCGCTACCCCTTCTGCCTCAACAACCCCCCCCCCCACCCCCCACCCCCGCCGTTTGCTTTATTGATAACCGTACGTCGCTCATTCTTCTCCCCGTGCAACACCTTCATTTGGCGCGAGTCATCTCTCCAGCCTAATCCCTTTAAACCTCTATTAAGCCGCTATTCATTCCTGCATAATGACTGCAGTGGTCCCAGTCCAGTTTACCTCCAAGGTTTAAGCTTTTACAAAGGATTAGAAGAGCGCACAATCTATTTGCTTGCTCTTGGATGTTGTGTAATCCGGCGGATACGTTGATGATACCGCACTTGAATGGGTGGCGCAGTCACAGGGTCGCCCACATGACAATATGACACCTTTTGTTGCAAGGCAAAAGGTGGAGGGGCGGCGGGAAGGGAATGCGCTTATAAATAAGACATGGGCGTCATGCCTGTTGTGTGACTTTGCGATGTTGTGTGCGTCGAGCGGCTTCAAACACCTGCCTCTCTCGCAAACATCTACAAAGTGAATAATGCATCGAGGCGCCGATGTGTTTAACATCCCCCCTTACCCCTTGAAAGTTTCAGCAGATGACGCATGCGAGTGACATTTGGCTGAATTGGGCCCAAATGAATGCAGAAAAATAACCGACACACTGAGGATGGCGCGGGAGGGGGTTCAAACGATCCGTCCTCGCGTGTGACTTTTTTTTTTTTCCCCCCCAATGAGTGTGCCTTGTCCATCAGGGAGCAACAGTGGGAGGATGTAAAGGGCATTTTATTGGAACTGGGTTCCTACTGTTTTTGATGTGTCATTCCAAGCTTGGAAAGGATCCGGGCTAGAGTTTTAATTGCTTGAAATCGAACCATTTTTTGAGCTTGTGTTTTCTTATGTGATATAAATAATTCTGCTTCTGATTTATACATTCTTAAACTCGCTGGGTTAAAAGTAACGAAAATTGAGTGAAATAGTTCACCCAGGGCAAGGCCCAAAAGGGGGCGCGTCAATGCTGAATTATTTACACTAACACTAGTCAACAAATTGGCGGCCCGGTAGTCCAGTGGTTAGCACGTCGGCTTCACAGTGCAGAGGTACCGGGTTCGATCCCAGCTCCGGCCTCCCTGTGTGGAGTTTGCGTGTTCTCCCCGGGCTTGCGTGGGTTTTCTCCGGGTGCTCCGGTTTCCTCCCACATTCCAAAAACATGCATGGCAGGCTCGTTGGGCACTCTAAATTGTCCCTAGGTATGAGTGTGAGCGTGGATGGTTGTTCGTCTCTGTGTGCCCTGCGATTGGCTGGCGACCAATTCAGGGTGTCCCCCGCCTACTGCCCGAAGACTGCTGGGATAGGCTCCAGCACCCCCCGCGACCCTAGTGAGGATGAAGCGGTTCGGAAAATGGATGGATGGATGGATAGTCAACAAATTCTTACCTTTTTTTTTTTTTTTTAAATTAGAGTTGCAAGTAACATTTTCGACAGGATATATTTTTCCCGTTGATTCCTAATCTGCCCTCATTTTTTTTTTCTCTAGCAGATCATTTTCATCAAAATAATAACAATCTTAAAAAAAAAATATCACATGTAATTTATTGAGTAATATTTATGAATTAAGAGTTCGGTTCAATAACCGGTGGAATGTATTTTTTTCAGACACGTCATAGCTATAAATTACAACGCATGGTAACGTATTGCGCAAGGTTTTTATCGGTCAAACTTGAAAAAAAATAAAATAAATAATAACCAGCATAAAAATACAGTACATTTAGGGACTTATAAAGCCATCTCTGATTCAAATTAGCTTTTGATGAGTGTAATAAACCCCACCTTGGGTGAAAGTAACCCACTTTGCTCAAAATTCAAAACGACTTATTGAGTGGGTGAGGAAAACAATCAGGCATTATTTAGTGTGCAGCATCATTTTAGGAATATACAAATTGTGTCAGAAAAGTACTAGGACGAGTGTTTTCCATGATCAAACTCAATTTACTAATTTCCCCCATGATCCCCTATCACCCCCCTCCACACACACACACCCCACACTGGTGAAATTCATTGAAAGGAATTTAATCTGTTCCAGCCCCTCAGAACCAAAACACCAACAATTTTATTAATAAGGAAAATAATTTGCATGAAGACTAACAAGCCACGTTCCAGATGTCATCCACTTGGCCACTTCCCTTTAAGACACACATTCAGCAGCGCTGCAGCACGACTGTGCTCTTTTTCTACGTTATAATATCATTTTAAGATCCTGGTGCTGTTTTTTTGGCAGCACCAATTAACAGCATCTCACCTCATTTTTCTTATCTTTATTTAAAATACAGATGAGTGACAAATGTGGTCATGCACCAAATAAAGTAAGTCAAGGTGCCACTGCAAGTCACTTTATCGACAAAAACATCAAAATGTGCATAAATGTGTAAATGAAGTGCAAAAAAAACCCGGCAACAGAAGCGAGTGCAAAAGTATTGCTTGAGAAATACATTTACAATCTACAAGCATGTATGCTATTTTGGAGAATGAATAAATAAAGACTGGCGTCAAGTGCCTCTATACTTTCCAGAGATGATTTCTTTAAAAGTTGAACTTGGTTAAGTAAATAAAAAGAGTTAGCGGCTTATTTCATTACACAATGAGTCATTGGTCTCGAGTGGGACATCAGACACCCTCCAAACAGTCGTAACACTTGATAATCAGAAAGAAGAAGAAAAAAAAAGCAACACAATGGAAGCTAACCCAGGAGAGCGATGCCATCAGCAGATTTTTATGATTGCTCGGTGCGAGACGCGTCGCCGCTCGAGAGACGTTAATTTGTACGAAAAGGTGAAGGGCAGCGCGTTGACGCACTGCCTCCCGCGTTACTCTTCAGGCCCGCTAACGACTCGCGGAGGGAAAGCCAACTCTTTCTCAAGTCTCCGTGTTCAAAATTGCACCTACTTTTGAAGCCCGTTCCTCCGGCCACGCAGACAAAAGAAACGCCCGCGCGTTGCCATTTTTTTTTCACATTAACACCGTAAGTAATGAACAAGGGAAACGGACAGCTTTACGTGGCTATAAAATAAAAGCTTGTGCATCCTGTGACAGGTTTTATGATGCCCTACTAGAAAAGATGTCCCTGATATTTACGAGGCCTACTGTCTGTGCCCGTTGAATTACGACGCCGTGGCGCCGGCAACATGAATATATGACATTGAAGCGTGTCTATTTCGATTTCAGAAGAATAGCTTCAAAGTGGGATTCCGCGCAAATGTAAATATGTGTGCTGTGTTGTTCTAGGTGATCCTCATGTTGACCAAATACTACGACTTCAGCTCGGGAAGAGTGACGGAGAGTTCTTTGTGGAGGTAAGATCCGAAAATGGGTTTTTAGACAGAGAAGCATTGGGAAATGTGCCGCTCTTAAAATTGAGTAGAGTTTGAGTAACCCAATTTGGGTGAAATGGCAGTTGAGGTTTGGACGCGGCACGTCGGGTCAAGACTTTGTTCCAACAAGGGGTAAAAACAACCCATGCTGATGAGCTAAAGCTAGTTGTCAGCCCCCCGCGTGCTCATGGTCCACTACCCACTGATTGAAGTTATAATTGTTTTGGATTTTTTTTCCATTGCAGTTATTATTTTATTTCATTTGGATTCTTGTTGTTTCATTTCTGTTAGTTTATTTGAGTTTTTAGATTTTTTTTTTTTTTTTTTTGCAAAAGGGCTTCATTTTCATTTAGCTTTTATTAGTTTTAGTATTAATTTTAGTTTTTTTTTTTTTTTAATGGAGTTGTGCAGATGTACACCAATATAACAAAAAATACAAAATATAATATAAAAAAAATAACAAAATAAAACAGCCGAAAGCGCTTGTATGATTTGAAGTGACAAAGACAAAAGCAAAGGACATTTTCATCATAATTCGTGACTTTTAGTTAGTTTTATAAACATCAAATGTAGTCTCAGTTTCGTTTTTTTGCTTTTTGTTGACTTTGTTTCTTTTCATTGTACTTTCCGTTATTTCAATAATTGTCATTAATTGTAATAACCTTGCTGCGGATTCGCATTTTAGCTTTTTTTTTTTCAATTTCTTTAATTTTTTTAAAAAGAATATAAAATAATATTTTTTCTGCCCCTCCCACACATTTTTCATGGAACACATATTGAACGTTAATCAACTTTATATATCGCTTATATAAATAAAGCACACCATTTTAGATGTTATAGTCAAGTACAAAAATGTGGTCGCCAAGCCTCAACGGCAATAATAATAGTAATAATCACGAGAACTCATCCCCTCACGCTGCATGCTACACGGGATATTCTTGTTTATTTTGATAATTAGAGAAATATCCATTCATCTAGCAAATTGCTTGCCGGAATTCTGCTGTTGCAATTTTCCGCCTGCCTGACATGCTTAATGATAGCGTCTGCATCCGAACCGCTAGGTGTTGCTCCGCTCTCTCCCCTTCATCGTATCCTCTTAATTGAATTTTAGATCCACCGATTACGGCAGCACGTACGAGAAACTTAATGAGAAAGCGGGGCCCAAGACCATCCTGAGCTACTTGTACGTCAGTCCCAACAACAAGCGCAAGGTAAGTTTTGCCGCTCTCCGGGAGGAGAGAAAAAAAGACCCCCCCAAAAAAATCCCGCCTGTCAGGGCTCATCATCACCGCGCGCGAGCTGCTATCATTTTCACTGCAAAACAGCCCCGCGGGAGGAGGCTGCGGCGTGAGTGTGTGTCTACGCGCGAGTGAGAACAGCAACACTGCGTGAGCACAACCGAGCCCTCCGGCGCGGTTGCTGTCAGGTTGGGCCGCTGATCCCCCGCCGTCGTCTTTCTCCTCTCATTTCAGATCATGCTACTGACCGACCCGGAGGTGGAGAGCAGCCTGCTCATTAGCCTTGACGAGGGGGCGTCCTATCAGAAACACAGCTTAGCCTTTGATATCCTCAGTCTTCTTTTCCACCCCGAGCAGGAGGACTGGATCCTGGCTTACAGCCACGACCAAAAGGTAACACCCAAAGCTGTCAGATGCCGTCGAAACGGCAAAGGGTGGGGGGTTGGAGGGGGGGTGGGGGGTAAAAAAAAAGCCAAAAAGGCAGAGTTAACACAATCGCTGGATGGAAGCAAAAGGTGATGCTGATCGTGCACTCGTTAGTGCCACGTGAGACTTCAGTCAGATTGTAAATCCTATGAGGAGAGCAGAGAGACGGTGGGGCCTTGAGATATGTGTGACCTGGGGAAAAAAAAAAATAGAGGCTTCAAACTGTTCATTGCCACTTCCAGTTGAAGTATATTGTCAAATAAAACCAAAACAGTTACACATTGTGTATTAAAAAAAAAAAACAATTACAAAGCTTAGCAGGGCGGCCCGGTGATCGAGTGGTTAGTGCGTCGACTTCACAGTGCAGAGGTACTGGGTTCGATTCCAGCTCTGGACTCTCTGTGTGGAGTTTGCCTGTTCTCCCCGTGCCTGCGTGGGTTTTCTCCGGGTACTCTACATTCCCAAAAAACATGCAAGGCAGGCTGATTGAACACTCCAAATTGTCCCTCGGTGTGAGTGTGAGTGCGGATGGTTGTTCGTCTATGTGTGCCTTGTGATTGGCTAGCAACCGGTTCAGGGTGTCCCCAGCCTACTGCCCGAAGACGGCTGGGAGCACAGAATAAGGAATAGACAGAAGTGTCACCACAATAGGCACGCGCTCTAATTCGTGTGCCGCCGGTAGCTCCACCCTCCGGCAATCCGCCATCTTGTTTTGTTGAGTGAGCGTATTCTGTGTCGCGACTATGGTCGCGAACACAGTAAAAGCCACAGAATATTCCTTATTCTGTGGTAAAAGCCACACGTAGAAATTGCAAGAGTTAACGAGAAATCAACGTACTTTGTACATATTTACATTTTATTGGCACAGAGAATATGTACAAGAACCGGAACTGTACAGAACGTATAACTTTTTACCATACTAGAAATTGCAAGAGTTAACGAGAAATCAACGTACTTTGTACATATTTACATTTTATTGGCACAGAGAATATGTACAAGAACCGGAACTGTACAGAACGTATAACTTTTTACCATACTAGAAATTGCAAGAGTTAACGAGAAATCAACGTACTTTGTACATATTTACATTTTATTGGCACAGAGAATATGTACAAGAACCGGAACTGTACAGAACGTATAACTTTTTACCATACTAGAAATTGCAAGAGTTAACGAGAAATCAACGTACTTTGTACATATTTACATTTTATTGGCACAGAGAATATGTACAAGAACCGGAACTGTACAGAACGTATAACTTTTTACCATACTTTAACATAGTACCCAATTATCTGCTTCCACTTCAGTGTCAAACCTCTCACCATCAGAATGATACACTGATCAGCAACCTTCGATGATTGTCCATGTTTTCCATGATCAACATGACCAATTACCAAATCAACTTCTTTCTTGTATTCGAGTGCTGGTTTTATGCTCATGCCGTCCAATGACAATGTCACATGTTTCTCGTGGTCCTTCAGCATCCCCACTCTAATCTGCAGCATGTCCAACAATTTAGGGCACAGTCCAACACCATTTAAAACATCCGAGTACTGTCTGCGTAATGTTGATGGAGATGGTAGTACGAAACCTGAATTCCGGAAGATTGCATATGTTGAGGAGCTTCGAAAAAATAGAGCGAGACAGAGTTCGAGAACTTTCCGATGCTTTTTCCAAATAAGTCTCTGTTGTTTTCTCATCATAATGTTCAGCAATCCTGCAGGTACAGGAGGAAGTTTGGACAACATTTCTTCAGTCATAGAGTCCTCTCGCAACTTTTCATTAGAAATAGCGTCTTGGAGCATTGCTTTGGTGTCTTTGAGTCTATTTTTGAGTCGCTGAGTATGTTGATGCTCCACCTTATACTTCTGTTGCAAGATCTTCACTGTTTTTCTCAATTTATCAGCTTCTGCTGAAGCTTGATCCAACTTAGATTGTAAAAATTCACATGATGAACAGGTGTGGCTTTCCATTGGGGTTACATTAGCGGACTCCACAAATACCGTGTCATTATCAATGGAATCAGTGGGCAATCGTGATGGCTTCAGCTTCTTCTTTGGTATGACTGAGATGCGAGGTGTTGGTAGTTTACGCTTACTTCCCAATGGTGGAGGTGGATTTGGGCAACTGACGATGGTAGGAATGGCACTTGGAAGTAGTCTGGATCCATGTATGTCATTTGGACACATGTACGCATTGGGCTCGAAGTGCTTTGAACAGATCTTCTTTGCTCTGATGTTTTGAATTGTGAGGTCAGCCCGGCGTGTGTTTGTTATCCATTTCAGGCATCTGTAAGAAAAGCAACGAGGGTTCAAATCAAGTTGAGTCAATCCGCCAGTAGCCACTCAGATTCCAAAACTTTTTTAAACGACCAGACACTGAATGTGGTTCACAGCTTCGGATCTCAAAAGAAACTAATGATAATAACTCGTAATAACTAGTGAAAATCGCACCCCCCTAGCGTGCCCTTGCTAAAATTAAACTACATTAAATAAACTTACCGATCTCGCTCTTTATTCGGATTAGGAAATCCATGCATTTTGATGCATTTTGCCGTTCTTTCGTCGATCGTGGTCGAGCAACTTGAACAGTTGATGACGCAGCAGTAATTTCCATACCACTTTTTGTTATTTGGTGGATTATCCATCGTTTATTTCGTGTACAGTTCTGATTTCTCAACAAACTGTAATCGGGAATCCATTTTTTTCTCACTCGGTTCTCAACAAAAAAAAATGGCGCCACGGAAATTGCCGAAGTTTACCGGACTCACCCGAAGGAGCCTATTGACGCTTCTGTCTATTCCTTATTCTGTGGCTGGGAGAGACTCCAGCACCCCCCGCGACCCTTGTGAGGATAAGCGGATCAAAAAATGGATGGATGAATGGATACAAAGCTTAGCCTTTTGTTCATTAGCTTAATGCTAATGCTAACACATATCAGGATACGCACACCTTTCAGCACATGATACTTGAAGACATATAATGCAGCAATGTCAAAATTCGCTTTGCGTCCATTCATTGACCCCAATGTGGATCTCAAATCAGCTCTAACCAACTGGTGACATCACAGACAACACCAACGCGGGCGAGGTTACCAAACTGTGACCTTGTAAACGGCGTTGTGAGGTATTGATGCGGGCGCGCGCACACAAAGACACGCACGCGCACAGCCTTCATTAGTTGGCGAGAAGCCCGCTGTCGGCTCCGCTCAACGCGGCAGACATCAAACTTTGGCCCCCCGGCCGGCTATTGCGGCACTTGATATCGAGAGAGCCAAGCAGGCGAGGTGTGAGAAGTGAGATAAATGGTGCAGTGAGGAGATGAAAGCCTCGTGGACAAACCATCCACCGCCCCAATGAAGATGCACTCGACAAGTTTGCCCCGCGGTCGTTCCGTATGTCTTTGTAAAGCCCAATTTCAGCCTTTCTTTCATCACTCCCGCGGCGCGATTACTCTTGGATTGGTTTCATTTTCCATTTATCGATTGTCTTGTCTTTTTAAAAGTTGCAAGTGCCGAGATGAGACAAAAATGATGTGAATCCTCCTCAGAGCCTTTTGGCGCTAACAGCCAAACTGTCTGAATCGTTAAACGGGTGCTTTCACACTCCCTTTGGTTAACTTTCGTGTTTAGCCAGAAAGCCGTCTGACCTTCATCTGAGCCGCATGGCAAATGAACCAATTAGATGTGTCCCCTTAGCGTCATCATCATGATGTAACCGCGTGGTAAGTGTCAGACCCCTAATTTTCCAAGCACATGTTCACTTCACTTAGGATCTCTTTTAAACGAGTGAAGAAGCATTATTTGCTCTTGTGGGGCGGCGACATATGACAGAAAATTAATCAACATTGACCCCTGCAGAAGAAGGGGGGTACTTATGGAGTAGGAACCATTTTGGTCAGATTTGACCTTCTGCATCTGGCAGAAAAGGGCTCCACGGTCATGTTTCAAACTTTCTTGCATCCATTGAATTGTTAATCTCAGAATATATAGACATCTAGTAAGATAAGATAAGATAAGATAATTTTTGTTCCACACCGGGGAAATTTGCAGTCTACAGCAGCAAAATTGGGGAGTAAGAAAAAACCCCAAAGTGTTTCATTGCACAAAATAAATGTTTCAGAAAAGAACCGTACACAGTTTTCAATATAAGTGCATTTAAAATATAGCATTAGCAATATATTTGTAGAATAAATATAATAAATTAGCAATAGCATAGAAAACTAGTTTTCCTATGTTACTGTTAGTATAGTTACTGTTAGTATAATATTGCAAGCATTAAAGGTAAACCAGTAAACGTTTCCGCAAAACTTTTCAATTGGTGCCGTGACCCGGATGCGGAAGGTCTGAATGTATTTGCCATTCATTTTAATGGGGGGAAAAAAATTATGTCACTATAATGTCAGCGTGGTTGTCAATGTTGGCTGTGTGTACCACTACACTATGGCTGACCTCGGAATTTAAAAAAGAACGCTCCCTAAAAATAGAACCGTGTGTATGCAAATGTTGTACCAGAAAAAAAAATTCTTGTGTCTCGGCATGGAGGCGGAAAAAAAAAAGTTTACAATGGCAAAAAAAAAAAAATGATAATAATGTATTCATTCCCTCTTGCCAATTAATAAGATGGAATGCCGCTGAGTCAGTGTAGGAAGACTTTTTAAATACAGAAGTGGATTTGCATATCAAAAAGCGCCGCCTGTCTGTGGAGCATTTCATCTTTAGCGTTAAATTCGCACTAACGGCATAGTTCATCCTCTCACAGCACTTCCCAAAATAAAGACTCCGGCAAATTTTTGCAGTCGGTTGTAATCCTCCCTTAAATGTGATCTTCGAATTTTCTTCTTTCCAGCTGTATGTCTCCGTGGAATTTGGCAGGAGGTGGCAGCTGGTGCACGACAACGTTGTCCCCAACAGATTCTACTGGTGAGTCAACAAACAGGCGCACGGAAATGCATACAATGCAACCCCCCCCCCCCCCCCCCCCTTCACTTATAAGCACTCCCACCTGTTCATCTGCTTTAGAGAAGAAGAATGAGATGCTGTCGGCCTTGATTGATTGTGTGGCATTTTAGAGTCACTCAAAAGAAATTATTTCAGTTCAGAGCAGGAGGCGAGATTCAACAAGTCAACGTCATGGTTTCATAGCAACATGCTACAAAAAGTATTTTCTCAAACGGCAAAGATATTTGAATGGTTTCTGGGTAATTTGGGCCCACTGAGACGATTAATTAATTGATTGCGAATGAATGCGCTTTGACAGTCTCCGAAATGTAAAAACAACAGCATTTTTTTTTTCTTCACAAGAACCGTTGGCAGTTCATTTAAAGCACTGGTGTCCAACTCAAGGCCCGCGAAAGCAAATCAAACACGTCAACTTCCATGACGCTTACTGAAATCTGGACCAAAATTTCAAAAATGATCACACGTAATAAATAGGTAACAAATGGGTAATAAATAGGTAATAAATCGATATTGTAAGCATTTTCTTGTTGTCTTCCTCATAGGGTTTAAGTTCTTACGGCCCTCCAAGGGAAACGGTAACTAAAATGATGCCGCGACAAAAATGGGTTTGATACTCCTGATTTAAAGTCTCGATCTGCTTTATGTCTCGTAACTGGATTCTGTACAACGGTGGGTTATTATGAAAAGGCATTCCCATCGCCTTGTACAGAACTTGTGAGCCTGGTGGTCCAACTGTGATCCCGGCAGAGCACATCGAAAAAAGAACAAAAATGGACCCCTACAGTCGCCTTTTTCTTGTCGGACAGTGTGGTCGGTAAATGTGGGATGACTCACGCTGCAGCATCACATCCGCTCCAAATCGATCAATGTCTGTTCATCGGTTGACATTTATCTGGAAAAAGTACAACATTGATTTTAAAAACCGGTGGAAAATATGACAAGATACGATTATGGCCGGCACTGCGGAGGAGTTTAGGCAGGACAAACTTGTTTTGGTTAATTATGTATTATTAAATTTGTTATTTGTTTGTTTTTGCATAATGTACGAGGCATCTAGTTTACACATGACGGTTAATATTTGATAACGTGATGACATTCAACTCATGAAATATCGAATAATCGCATCCATACACTGACTGTGCCGCGTTGTGGGTTTGATCGCTGATGAATATTCATTTCTGACCCGAGGCGTTGTTTGCACGCGTCGGAGCCTTTTATCAATGTAAATACCCGGATTAAAAGGGCCCTGATCAATATTTCATCGAAAACGCCTTTTTATTGTTGTTGGTTTGAGAACCATCGAGAGGGAAGAGCTGACAACTTCCAGCTAAACCCAAAGACGCTGGCGTGTCAAATGCAGACGGTCGCAAATTGTTTGCCTCCCGCCCGAAAACTCTCTTCAAAGCCTTACCTTGAATTGAGGCGTTGATGTTTGATGCTCATTTGGAGCCTCACGAAATCAATAGGGGTCTTTGTTTGCGTCATTGAAATGGGGGTTTGAAATTAGGGTTTTGAACCTGGATTTGAATTATAAAGCAAAGGACTGGGTTTTAGTTGAGGGTTTCAAGGTAGGGAGTCAACGTTAGGGTTTTAAAGTCAGGTGTGAAGCCGGCGTTAGATTTCAAAGTGGGGTTTGAAAGCAGCGTTCATGATTGAAATTAGGGTTTCAAGCCACGGCCAGTGTTTTAAGTCAGGGTTTAGGTTGCAAAGAAGGGTGTTAAGTTATGGGTAGGGTTTCTAATTTAGGATTCAAGCCATGGTTAGGGTTTCAAGTTGTATTTGACAACAGAGTTTGGGTTACAAAGGAGGGTTCCAAGGGAGGTTTCGTGTTTCAAATAAGGAATTCAAGCCAAGGTTGGGGTTTCAAACGATGGGTTAATGTCAGGGGTAAGGCTTCAAATTTTTAAGTTTAGGGTTTAGGGTTTCCAAGGTTAGTTTCAAGCCAGACTGTGTTTTTTTAAAACAGGGCTTTAAGGGAGGGGTGGGGTCTCAAATAAGGGCTTTACGTTTTTTTAAAGTAAGGTTTTAAGTCAGAGTTTGTATTTTTAGAAAGGATTTAAAGTAAGGTTTGCGTTTCAAATGAGGCTTTCATGCCCATGTCCGATTTTCAACCCCAAGTTCGAGCTTTAAAAAGTGCAGAGTTCCAAAATGGCGTTTCCCGATATTTGTTGCTCTTCCCGAAGTCGAGCTTGATGAAGAGCCTCGTTTTTTTTCTGTTCCATTTGATTTCTCCTCAGGAAATAAATTCAATGGGAACATTCCCATAAATTCCTTTTAACATTGAAGTCCCTACGAAGGAATTACACTGCTGCATCCTGCCCCCCCCCCCCCTGCCCCCCACTCCCCCAGCCCCCGACCCAACAAAGATGATTTACAAGAACGTTTTAACATACAGTAGATACAGGTGTGTGCGTGCGCGCGTGGGTGTATTAGTTATGGGCCTGGGGGGCAGTTTAACATGGCCGTGGTTCCATCTCGGAGCAAAGGGGGGGGGGGGTGTGGTGGGGCCGCTGTTTGCTGATAGAATAGGATGAAGTATTGGACAGAAAGTCCATTAAAAGAGATGGAGCTGGCAAGCAATTACAGAGTGCTGAGGGAGGCAGGACGCCGGCTCGTTATATTCGAGTCGTCGCGAGCGCGATGGAAAATGAGAAGAAGCCGGCGCCGTGTCAAAACAGACGCTATTAATACAACAAGTGGTCACCGCTGTCAGTCGCCGCATTAGCGCCGGCGTGAAAAATCTCCCCTGAAAGCCCCGCGCAATGACTAAATACACCTTGGCCATAAAGCGCACTTCAGGTCACACGTCCGTCACTTTTATCGACGAGCCGCGCTTGTATTAGTGCTCCCGCAAGGACGCTCGTTATCTCGGAGAATCGTCAAAACATGACGGCTAAATATGGATCGCATTGCCGTTCCGGGGCATTATTTTTCCAACTCTGGCAGATTATTATACGCGTATTATCCATAATACTATAATGCATTATTATTACAGCCACCGGATGTTTGATTCATATCAGGAGAGGCTCTGGACACTACATTAGGTACAGCCACTCAATCTTATTGGTCTAAAATTATCCTGCATAATGGAGTGAATTGTTGTCGTTTACGTCTCTCATTCATGTGACTGTTGCCAAGGTTTCTTCCAGTCACACACTGTGCTCCTCCCTTATCGGAGCAAAGTCTGGGACTTTTATTCCCCTCCCCTTTGTTTTTGTTTTTTGTTTTCATCCAAGAGGGGGTCATCAAGGCCCCATTTGGCGATCCGTCAGGCTTCTCCATTTTTTTCTCCTTCTGTCTGTGTTTTTCTTGTAACATTCAAGTAATGTTGTTGCTCTGTACTCATCCATGTGCAATGACAATAAATTCCATTTTAAATATTTTTATTTGATTCTATTTGTTTGTTTTTTGGTGAGCCAACCCCTGCTTTTTTTATTTGTATTTTTTTTTGGGCAGCCTTTTCAAGAATTTTTGTGGGGTTAATTTATTTGCTCCATCCATTTTATCAGTGATACGCAGATTTGCTTTTAAAGTAAGGCTTCAAGACCGTTTTAAGGTTTCAAAGTTAGCCTAGGATTTCAAGTTAGGGTTTTTAATGAGGGTTTCAGTCTGACCTTTGGTTAAAAAGTATACAGTACTTATAAGTACAGTCAAACCTCGGTTTTCGTCCATAATCCTTTCCAGAAGGCTGTTCGTAAACCGAAATTTTGCGAAAACCGAAACCACGCTCTTTTTAAAATAAAAATGTTTATTGAACACGTCTGCTCACAATGGAAAGCAACACGAGGAAGCGTCATTTCCTCGTCTACCCGAGGAAGCATCACTTCCTCGTGTAAGGAAGGCGAGAGGAGTCAAATGGTGCATTCAAGTGCGCTCAGTTTGTTCAAGAACCGAAATTTGTTCGTCATCTGAGGCATAAAAAACTCGACATTTTTGGTCAAAAACCGAATTGGTCGACAACCGAGACGTTCGAAAACCGAGGTTTGACTGTATGAGTTTTTCAAAGTAAGGTGTCAGTGCTTCGAACGCCTTGTCTCCAACTGTATACATTATGTGCCTCATATTTAAAGTTGAAATCAGATGATTTTTTTCCCATATTAATCTCGTGTGACCCAAAAAAATGAAGCTCCAGAAAATTGATCGGCTTTCGCTTTATGGTCACTTGAAGCGAGCTCTCGGTTGCCACGACAAACAGTCTTGTCCATATGGTATTGTTCCCCATCTGGCGTTACTTCCCTCATGGATTTGTTGTCACTCAGCTTACTTGCCTCAGAGATGAGCCGCATCTGGCAGCGAAAGCTCTCAGCCTCTTTTTGAATTAGTCATTAAGTGTTACGAGGCGGGAGGCAGAGGAGGACGCTTGATCATGAACGCGATCGTGTTCGTGGACATGCTGCATCTCCTCTTCTCGTAGGCGGGGGAGGGGGGGGCAAATAACTGACCTTAGCTACTGACTACTTGACTTATATTAGTATGTAGGCTGCTGGTGTTTATACCTACCAGTGAATGGGTTGAAGTGGTCTTTGAACTGTGTCGGTATGAACTTGTTGTTTTTCGTTCTGTTTCAGGTCCAGGTTGGGCTTGGACAAAGAGCAAGGAATGATCCACCTGGAGATCAACATCTCCGAAGGACGTCAGTACCCGGGCCAGCGTCTCTCTTAACGTGTCCATAAACTTTCATTTTCAATTCCTTGAAATCTTTTCTCTGGCTCCCTTGACGGAAATACTCGCTTTTGGCTCGGAATTAGCTTTATTCATTCATTTTTCAAAGGCCAGGCTCTTTCCTCGGCCGCGGTGCTGAGAGAAGGGCAGTCCTCCGAAGCCCAGTGTGTTAATGTCGTGTCCCCGGAGACGGTTCGTCGGGCTGACGCTAACAACCCGGGACGGCTCACTTCATTTTGTACAGGAGAGCCCATCACGCTCGCCAAAAATTCTGCAGTTTCAAAAATCCGGCAATGAGCGCAGCTAAAACCCCTTCATCGTAGCCCACACAAGCTTGTTTGTTTTCTTTTTTGTCTTTCCTCCTCCCTTTGTTGTATTTTTAGCTCTCTTGTCTGGCTTTGCCCACAGGGTCGCAGTACATCACTTGCAAACTTCAAAATTGCTCAGAGGGAAACAAGGGCAAGCCTTTCCCCGGGTTTATCATCCCCAACTCCCTGGTGGTGCAGGATGAATATGTTTTCATCCAGGTGGGTTTTTTTTTTTTGGTGTTTTTTTTTTTATTGCAAGGTGTGGCTTCATTAAAAGTCGATTAAAAGCCGTAAAAAGCGTCGCATCCAATTGCGTCTTAATGCACACTCGTGTTTTTCATTAAGTAAAAGGGGGCCATTATCCAGCAAGTTGGGGGGGGGGGGCGGGTTGACGCGAGATGGAAAAAAAATCACAGCCTTGTGCGTTCAAGCTCATCTCGGCGACAACGCACGGCGTTCTAATCGGACGGCCGTCTTCGCGCAGCGTGACTTGTTTGACACGCGCCGTGAGCACTTAAAAGACGCGCGAGGAAGTACTTCAACAACACGTGGCTCACGTGTGACTACCTGCGTTCTTTTTTTAGGTGCCAACAGGAGGCCAGTCCGTCCATTACGTGTCCTACAGAAGACACTCCTTCTACCCGGTCAAGCTTCCAAAGTACACTCTGCCAAAAGTAAGACGACATGAAGCAGTGTCTGGGGGTGTTGAACCATTCCGGACTTAGTGTATATCAGGACGCTTTGATGTTTGCGCTCTCGCGGAGACGAGACTACAAAGGATCCGGGCTTGATCTGCCAAATCCGTTGAGGTTTCTTGTCTACGGGTTCCGATTCTCAACATGGATGGGTTTCCCCTGAACACTCCAACCTCCCTTGCCATAAAAACAAGAGCAGTGCTAGCTTAGACAAGACACATGAAGGGCAGATTAGTCGATAGCTCAACCCAGGATTACTTCTGTGTCAACACCTTGACTGGTTATACAAAAAAAAAAAAAACGACAGAGACTGACTTACCAATAGGCAAACCACGATAATTACAAAGTATGTCAAGCAAAATGCCAATGTCATCGATGGACCGCTTGCTAGCCTTGGGAGAAGGAGTTTGAAATCTGATTGGTTCAAGAGCAGCCCCCCCTTTGCTAATTTACTATCATATAAATTACTTTGATTAGCACTCCTGATTCTCAAGTCTCGGGGGAGATTAGATTGACATGGCAACACCGAGAGGCTGGATTCTGATTGGATTAAAACATCCCCAGCCGCATAACTGGAAGCGGTGCAGCCAAAAGATATGCGACAAAATAAATAGAAGAAACTGTTGGACTGGTTCTGAAAAATGGCATTCAAAATATGTCAGGCAGGGGTGTCAAACTCGATTCACATTGTGGGCCACATACGGCCTCGGTAGATGTCAAGTGGGCCGGACCATTAAAATTATACCATACTCTGCTATAAATAACCAAAATATCATGTCTTTCCTTTGTTCTGATCAAAACAGTGTGTCCCCCTAGCGGATACTCCATGAATTACACCCTTATTAAAAATATTCATTCCATTTTTTTTTCACTTTTAAATGATCCTGCAGGCCTGATCGAACCTCCTTGGGGGGGCCGGTTCCGGCCCGCGGGCCGTATGTTTGACACCCCCAGATGTAAGGTTATGTGATCCAATATACTTTTTGTAGTGGCAAAGTCATACGATGTACTCCTGATTCTCTCAAACTAAATTACGCGTGCGTGCGCCCCCTCATCTCCAACGGAGTCTTTTGAAGCAGAAAAGCTCATTTGCATTAGCGCTGTGTTCTGACACCATTTAGTGCAAAATAATGTTCTGCATTAAGAGGGTGGGTGTGAGGCGGGTGGTGGTGGTGGTGGTGGTGGGGGGGGGGGGTGTAAGGTCAAGAGTGATTTGCAGTGTTGCACATATTCATCCATCGTGGTCACAAACTGGAGCATGCGTATCACTGGACGTTGTTATTCTCAATTACCGTCAGTTATCAAGTGAGAAATCATAAGCGTGTGCCATGAACATTGTGCCTCCTCTTTTGACACTGGGGCCTTGTTACTTAGCAACCTGCACCTCCATTTAGGACTTGCAGATTATTAGCACCGATGACAACCAGGTGGTGGCGGCCATTCAAGACTGGCACCAGAACGACTCGTACAACCTGTACATGTCCGAGTCCAGGGGTCTCTTCTTCACGCTGATGCTGGAGGACGTGGTGAGCAGCGGAGGACCGGAAGGCAACATCATGATCGACCTTTACGAGGTGGGCGGCACATCATATAGGAATACTCACCGTCATGTATTCTTTATCCTCGGCGCGAAGAACAACGAATATTTCTGCGGTTTTAAGAGCGGTTCCCATGTATCTGTCAATCAATCAATCATCGAGCCATCCATGCATTTTCTAATGCGATTTTCCTCACAAAGGTCACGGGCGTGCTGGAGGCCAATCCCAGCTGTCTTCGGGCGGTAGGCGGGGCACACCCTGAACTGTTTGCAGCCAATCGGAGGGCACACATGAACGAACAACGAGCCGTTCACACTCGCACCTCGGGACGATTTAGAGTGTTCCAATAACCTGCCATGCATGTTTTTGGAATGTGGGGACGAAACGGGAATACCCGGAGAAAAGCCACGCAGGCAGAGGGAGAACATGCAAATGCCACATAGGAAGGCCGGAGGTGAAATTAAACCCTGCACCTCAGCACTGTGAGGCTAACGTGCTAACCGGTCGACCGTGCAGCATCAATCAATCAATTAATTTATATGAATACATCCCTATGTGTGTATTATACTGCCCCCGTGTGGCCACGTAACACAAACCCACGATTAGCCGGGGCTCAGTGTATCGAAAAGAAAAAAAACAAACTCTCTTCGTTATCCCAGTACGCGAGGCAAATAACAGGAGGAGAAAATAACTTTCCTAAAATACATTCCGGTTGAAGCGTCAACAAACAACAAGTCTGCCTTTGACAAGCATCCACCGGCATCACAAGCATCTTTTCTCATTCTGCGCTGGTTTTGGCAATAATGGAACAGATGCTGACGCATTGCAAGTTTTTAACTGTGCCAGGTTTCTCTTACATAAAGAGAAAAGTCGCTTTGTGAAAGCGAGCAGGCACCAGCGGAAGCGGCAGCGCTTGTAGCCGGCAGGTTTGCAATCGACATTTTCCCCGGGATGTGTGTTGACAGAGTGAGGTCGCACATGACTGCGGACTGGATGTGTGTGTGTGTCTGTGTGTGTGTGTGTAGCAGCAGCCCTGATTAATGCTTGTTTGCATTCCAACAACGGCTCGGGCTGGGCATCGCCAGCATGTCATTCATTGAACACTCCGCCTGCAAATCATTTAGCTGCTGTGACTCAGCAGCATGAGAGTGTTAAACAGACGAAGAAAAAAAAAGTGTCGACGCGCCAGTGCAGGGGTGTCAAACTCATTTGTATCACTTGCTGGATTGTGGTTATGGTTTCCCTTGGAGGGGCGTTATGACTGTGAAACCATGAAGATGTTAACAAATAAATCCGTCAAGTTGATGAATGTGGATATGAAATCTGAATGCAAGTTTCGTTTTCACTCCCATTTTTCATTTAGGATTTTTTTTTTTTTACTGCGTGCACAAAAAGCCAATTTTTTTTCAAATATTGTTTGCAAAGATCTCTAAATCAGGATCTCGATATGGCACACTTGTGAGGTGGATGGATTTTATCAGCAAAGGAGAAGTCTCACTCACAGATTTATAGAGATTTGATGACAATTAAAAATTTTTGCAACAGAGTCAAACGTCAAACATGAAGTCACATAAAATACGGGGGTGGACCCGATTTGGCCCCCGGGCGTTAAGTTTGACAACTTTCGTCTATAGTGCCAGTCACCATCTCTTTGCACGTGTATTTAAAAAAAAAAAAAAATGTCTGAATATCTCAGGGCTATGCCAGATGTTGTTTTGATTCTGCACGGTCCTACAGATGGTGCAAAATAGTGCTCCCTGTCAGGAAAAACATCTCATCGAATTCTGACATGTCTTTCTCTACAAACTTTGCTTTCGTTTCAATAATGTATGCTTGTTTTTATCCTCCCCCGCCCCCTACACCCTTATTTTTCTTCCCTGTGTTCTTTCTTTTCACCCCGCCGCTCTTGCGCTTCATGTTTTGCAGGTTGCCGGGATTAAAGGGGTGTTTCTGTCAAATAAAGTTGTCGAGAACCAAGTGAAAACTTATATCACGTATAACAAAGGCAGAGACTGGCGGCTCCTGCAGGCCCCGGCGACGGATCTCCAAGGCAAACGGGTCGACTGTGAGCAAGTAAGTGTGGGATGCTGTCGTTGGCTGCCAGCAGAATTCTGCTCCTTGTAAATCTTGCGAAACAAAACAAACGGACAAACTTAAGAGGGTGATTTGCCGTTGGCGTGTTCTTGTGTTGCGTTTTTTTTCTGTAGCCGTACTGCTCGTTACATCTGCATCTTCACGTTTCGGAGAACCCGTACACCTCTGGAAACATCGTCAGCAAAGATACAGCGCCTGGAGTTATCATCGCATCGGGTGAGGGTATTATTTGCTGAAGTTTGTTTTTATTTCGTCTGGATTTTTGTTACTCAGATTCAGTTTGTTTTGATGAGTTGTGAGAGGGGGGTTTGTCCATTTTGATGAGTTGTAATGTTTTTTCCGTAGAATGCGGTGTAATCTTTTTTCACTGTAGCTCCATCTACTGGATCTGTTTAGGCACTGCACCTTGGCTATTGAGAATTATTGCAGCAATCAAATTTGGGTGTCAACAAGTTCAGACAGCAACCGCCACCCATTCTCAATCTCTTTGCGGCCATTGAAGGTTTGAGATTAGCGCAAAGACGCAAGATGCTAATGCTAATGCTGATGCTAGCCCTCTGCTGGCGACGATGTCAACAATCAAATTCGTGCAAACAATACAGAGCATATATCGATGATTTTTGTATTTTGTTTTTGTGACAAAGCGTAACTTTAACCCCCATGCAGTAATTATCCCAAAATTGGACATTTCGGACATTTTGGATGATTTTGGACTGTTGGACAAATGGACACCACAGACAAAACAGTGAAAAATAACGCCACGTAGCTGAAATTTTGCATAGGATGTATATCTATTTCTTGGCCAATTCCCACTGAACATTTTGAGGGGTTGAAAGTGAAAAGAAATTAAAAGTGAAAAAAGTTGTTGCACATTGGAAGAGGGACATTTTTGGGACACTCCTCGAGGACGTAATACCCTTCATGTAGCCGCTTAAAAATACTGCATGAGGGTTAAAAATCTGTGTGACTTTCTGTGTGTGTGAAATTGTGACATCCGGTAAAAAAAATAAAAAATGAACGTGGAGACATTTAACGGGTAAACTATGATGAGTCCTGGCCAACAGAGCAGAATTCCGATAACCCCCTGTGAGCCGCCGTTTTTCTTTGGGTGAAAATTGAACTGATGTCTTGTGTGTCATTTATTTCTTCTTATATTTTCGGTTTGCAGGAGTAGTTGGACCCGAGCTTACCACCACTAATGTCAGCGTTTTCATCACATCCGACGCTGGCAACACGTGGAGAGAGGTACATTATGATGAGTATTCCCTCGTAAGACTTGAGTATTATTGAAAAAGTCATCTTGACACCTTCTGCAGCGACAAAAACTATCTGCCAGATAATGACGCTAAATGTTGGGCAAACTACAGGTAGTCATCGAGGTATTTGTGAGCATCCTACTCCGAGCTGTTTCTACTATTTTGACCCTACCGAGTAGCTTAACTTGGTAACCAAATGTTTCGAAAACAAAGTACGACGCAGTGCAGTTTATTACACCACTACAAGATAAATAATAAATATACAACCTAAATATTTCATGAGGGCTTATAACATGGCGCAGCACAAAGTTGATTTTGGAATAATGTTTTATTAAATATATTCGGGTTTTAGTAGTTGCAAACACAGATGCCGATTTGAAATTTCCTTTAACTTTAATTATGACGGAAGGAAAAGAACGTGGGCCGTGTGTGCTGACACGTATATACGCTTATCTGGTCATCAAAAACATGAACTCATCGCAGAACCATTATATAAAATAATCATTTTGCATATAGATTTTAAGGATGTTTTTTTTCCCCCCTTTTTATTTCTAATGCTTGCAACTACAGTGAATCTCCTCTACAACAAAATCATGTTTGCAGCGAGACATTTTTCACAACAGGGGGTTTTTCACTGTAGCAAATTTGAGAGAGTGGGAATAGTATTGATGCATGAACATTTTTTCACACCAGGGGGTATTTTCGCCCATGTAGGTTTCGTTGTAGAGGAGTTTCACTGTAGAACACAAGTGCGGCACGCCCTCAACGTTGGGCGAAATGTGTTTAAAAAAAACATCCAAAATTAATTCGGTAGCGCCGTACGGAAAGTTAGAAAAAAAAAATGGCCCTCAACACCAGTTTTACTATTCAACATGAAATTTGGAGGACGCAAAAAAAAAAAGTCTCATGGACCAATAGCCAAAATTGAGCAGGACGTCGGCCATTTTGGGAAAATGATGATCCTCTTATTTTGGAAAAACGCCTACTGAAGAATTCAACATAATGAGGCCCATTTGGAATTAGGTTTACATGAGTAATATGGTCAGTGCTAAATTCTGAAGCTTTTTTTTTTTTTTTGCCCCGCGACAAAGTCTCGTGTGAGGCCTCATCCATGAATGCAGCTTTAATTATCTTTCCTTTTGTATTAACTGCCATGACGATGCGGCCGCGAGTGTATACAAAATGCATTCCATCACCAAGAATGACTCATGTTGTGGGTGCGAATAAAAGATGGCTGATCCCCAAACAAACTGACAGTATTAAAAGTAAAGTCGTTCAGCAAGCCCTCAGTTGTTCTGTTCTCATTTTTTTTCAAAAGCCAGCAAATAAAACGCACAGATTTTTATTTATTTTATTTTATTTTTTGCCATGGGCCAGAGTCTCTGTTAAGTCAACCCATCTTGATGCTCTCGTTAGTTCAAACAACCGAGGACGAGTCTGCGTCTTGTTTGTTTCGTTTGTTTCATGTACGCGTGTTTGTTACGCCTTCGCCAGCTGCTGCATGAATTCAGAAGTCAAAAATAAAGCGTGTATGTGTGTGTGTGTGTGTGTGTGTGTGTGTGTGTAGGTTTTTCAGGAAGAGTACAGCGTGTTTTTCCTGAATCAAGGAGGATCTCTGGTGGCTATCCGACACACACCTCTGCCTATTAGACATATCTGGTAGGCGTCCCACGCTGCTTCCCGCGCCAGCCATCAATCTTTGCGCGAGAGACGCTCGTCTCTTTGTGGCCGGGCTGTTTGTGATCCATCTTTGGCTCCTCTCTTCATTCCTCCCCCCCCCGTAGGCTGAGTTTTGATGAGGGCAGAAACTGGGACAAATTTAGCTTCACCTCCTCGCCGCTCTACGTCGACGGGGTGCTGGGGGAGCCCGGAGAGGACACCCTCATCATGACGTAAGAGATGTAGAAAAGAAACTAATTGGCGTGTTGCCGCGCGGTTAATTGAGCCACAATGACATATCAGCCTTTGAAGACTTTTCCATTCCAAGCGGCTTTGAACGCGTTTAATTTTGCCCTAGATATGTCTTTTTTTTTTTTTTTTACCCCCCCCAGCTGCCTGCAATTGATTAAAGCCAGTCTGTTGGAGCAAATAATTATTCTTTTTTTTTTTTATCTTTAGTGCACCAAAAGTTCTGACCTAATTTCCCCCCCCCTCCCCCCCCTCTTTTTGACTCGTCACGAGCAGAATCTTCGGTCACTTCAGTCACCGATCCGAGTGGCAACTCGTCAAAATTGACTTCCGCTCCATTTTTCAACACCGCTGCACTTCGGAAGATTACGTGACGTGGCAGTTGGACAATGAGGTGAGTCCCATCTTCGGGCTTGTGAGCCGTCGCAAAGGCGATGTGCTTGCTTTTTGATTCGGTCTCGCCATGAAAAGCGAGCTGAGGGGGAACAAGACAAAGACACGAGGAGAAGAAGAAGAAGAAGAAGAAGCCTGTGAGATGGTTATGATCCATTATTCATTGCAGGGAGAAGTGTGCATCATGGGAATGAAGAGAATCTTCCAGAAACTGCGAGTAAACGCTCGATGTGTCAAGGCCAGAGAACAGTACATCTCTCAGATGTCAGAATCCTGTCCGTGCACAGAGGCCGATTTTGAGTGGTGAGTCTCCCCCTCCTCCTCCTCCTCCTCCTCGTTCTCCTTTGCAGCATCGTTTCCATAGAAAACACTCTTTCACTTCACTGCAACACGTAATAACATGAAAAAAAAAAAGCCTTTGAAAACTTTTCACTTAGTAGTCAAGCCTCTCGTTTCATCCGCGGAAAGCTTCGACAGACCCCATCAGAACACGATTCACGATACGACTCGGAAGTCGGGAAAATTCAGGGTCGGCTTTTTGCACAACGGGCAGCGGTCTGGGGACAAATACAAAAAGGAGACTTTGAAGGGCGGTTATGAACGGGCTACTAATTCGTAAAAAAGAAATCTGTTCAATATGCATTGATATGACTTTGGCTCACCCCACCCTTTCTCATTGAAGCTCAGTCTTGATACAGTTTCCACTTTAAAGGAAACCAGGTAAGGCAATCTGCCACTAAATGTGGTGTCCAAATAATTCCAAAAGCACAAGTGTCAAACTTAAGGCCCGGGGGCCAGATTTGGCCCGCGATATCATTTTGTGTGGTCCGCGAGAGCAAGTCAAGCATGTCAATTTTTCCACGATGCATGCTAAACTCTGAACCAAAAATTCAAAGTGTCATATTTAATCCATCATTCCATAGAGATATTGCAAGCATGATCTCCTTACGAAATTATGACATTAACATCAACAATGGCTGAACTAACGATTATTCTTGACTTCTGATTTCAAAACTAGTTAGCCACCAATTTGTTGTGCACTGTACAGTCAAACCTCGGTTTTCGAACGTCTCTGTTCTCGACCAAATCGGTTTTCGACCAAAAATGGCGAGTTTTTTTATGCCTCGGATTGACGACCGAATATCGGTTCTCGACCAAACTGAGCGCACTTGAATGCGCCACTTGACTCCTCCCACTTTCCTTACACGAGGAAGTGACGCTTCCTCGTATAGCGTTCCATTGTGAGTAGACGTGTTCAATCAAGATTTTTTTTTTAAAAAGGGCGTGGTTTCGGTTTTCGAAGGTATGACTGTATATGTTATATGTGGAGATGATCAAACATTTCGACGGTTTCACAAAATAATGGCCCGCTCGGGGAAACCGTAACTACAATGTGGCCCACTACAAAAAATGAGTTTGACACCCCTGTTCTACAGAATGTCTGATTTGAATTTGATGTGTCATTGCTTTTGTCATTTTCAAGTGATTTAAGTGAAAACCGCGAGGTAGGATTACGGAATAAATCCACTCGTGCTTCTCATTGGTCGATGTCGCGCCGGGAACCAATCACGCGCCTTCTTTGAGTGGCCACGTGGCGTACTGGACAGGCATGTAAAAATATCTTTCCGCAATATGGCTGCCATATGGCTGTATTTTTTTTCGTTCTTTTTTTGAGTACAGTATTTGGGTAAAATCAGCGAAACATGAAAAAAAATTTTTTGTAAAATTTATTGTTCAGTCTTCTTGTTTTGTTGTTGTTGTTGTTGTTGTTGTTTTTGCTCAGCTACAGAACAAAAATCAGCTTAAAACAACAAAACAGTGAGTGGCAGCCAGCGACGAGGAAGCGTGTAATCAGCCTCGGAAAAGAAGAGGAATCACCGCCGAACATTTCAAGGAGATCTTTTTAAGTGATACAAGGAGCTCGTTTGACAGCAGTAGATTGTCGCGTCTCCTGTGCGTCGTTTCGAACTGGCTCCTGGGCAAGACTTCATTAGGAGCTATTCCTTGTAACATTTGAAATCAAATTCACATGGCAGGTTGTCCCGCGTCAAGTGTTTCCCTCTGTCAAGAATGTCTTGTACTTGCTTTTATCTCTTTTTGATCGAGAGCGTAATGAAAGGCGCCGGCGCGCTTGCTTAAGAATTCTTAATAACACTTTGTCAAATTCTGCGATGACAAGATCCTGAAATTTTTCTCTGGCTCGGCAAAGTCAGAATTGTGTGTGTGTGTGTGTGTGTGTTTTTTTTTTAAAGAAACAACACTGCCCTGTTTTGTCATTGAAGCGTCAAAGCAAAAGTAAAATCAGAGTCCACAAATTCAATTTTATCTTTGCTTGTCCGACGACGTTTGAATGCAGCGCACGGAAGCTTTGCTCACACCCGGCGTGTCTTTTGTGCTCCACATGTAACAGCGACTATGGATTCGAGAGGCAGGTCGATGGGAGCTGCACGCCGTCGTTCTGGTTTGTTCCGTCGGCCACGTCCAGAGATTGCATCAACGGGGACAGCTTCCTCAATTCCACAGGGTACACTGTCACGTCATTTCACTGTCACGTCAAACACGGAGTTTATACAAGGAAGCGCAGATGGGAAAGAGGGCTTTCCTCCCATCTTCTTGAATGTCTTTCCAAGCAAGAAGGAAATCTTTACGGAGAATAGGATAATGCTTGAGGGGAACAGATCAATATCAACCTGGGGCATTTCCTTTCTAGAACTCTCTGCATGGGTGTACATTTTCAACGGATCCTTGATACCGGCGGTCCCCAACCTGTTTTGCCCCACGGGTTGATTTTATGTCAGACAAGATTTTCAGGTGTGACGGATAAATACTACAAAATAATATGATATGAGCCGCATGAAAACTGTGGTATTTTCGAAACATAATAATAAACGCAAATCATGACACGAGGAAGGTCCCGTCTGGCCGCAACATTCCTTCAAAATAAGATACACCGCAAATACAAAGTGCATGAAAATTACGACTCACATATTATGCAGAGTGAACTTTTTGCGTGAGAATCTCCCGTTGAGATCAATCCGTATTTTACGCAGGACTCCTGATACTGCCTATTAAATGTAGCCTTCTTTTTCTTGAACGTCGTAGGCTCCTCTTTGTCTCCTGAATCGTCTTTTTCCGCTTCCCAAAGGCATTTTCCAAAGACGTTTTTTTTTTTTTTTACTCATTTTGTTCGCTCCTGGGTTTCATTTTAGTGGGAACATATCACGTGACCGAGAAGCGCGACTTGACCTGCGTCAAGAGTGACATATTGTAGACGGATGTAACAGAGGATCCGGTCGTTTTTCAAAATAAAACATTTTTTTTAGATTCCGAGATAAATAAAACAGAAGTAAGGTAAGTTATTCATTCGTTCTGTGCGGCCCGGTAACAAATGACCCACGGACTGGTGCCGGTCCGCGACCTGGGGGGTTGGGGACCGCTGCTTTATACAGCATTCCGAGAAAATTATTATGATGCACCATCTATGGTGAGCTATTTTTAGAACAGGCCAGTGGGGTTCTTATGTGGTCCGGGGGGGGGGGGTTGGTGTCTGAAGACCAGCTGTCTTCAGACACCAAGATGGCGATCTGTGCCTTGGGGTAATTGTTAGCCTCATGGCTAATGGTCATTTTTTTAGAGTAAGCTTGATTGTTTTAGCAATATTATACCGAGCACATATCATTAGGATGCCCCTTAGCCTGACTGATTGCTTTACTCGATGGAAACCATCTTTTCACTCGTGTCCTCACTGGCTTCAATCGCAGATACCGCCGAGCTCTATCGAACAACTGCACCGCGGGGACTCTGCGAAAGTACAGCCCCAGGCGGCAGAAGTGTCCCAGTCAAGTCCCCAGGGGCCTGCAGCTCTTCACCAGCGAGGGCACACTGGTAGCCACGCTCGACAAGAACGTCACCTTCTTGGTCTTTCTCGAAGAGGTGCCGACTTCTCGACAAGACTCGAGCGGCGGGGGGGGTCACATGGCGTCGCTTCTGGCGGAAATGAATATTTGTCTTCCTTTGCCCCCGGTTTGAAGGGCCTCAGCTCGACGACGAGCATCACGGTGGACTTTGGCGACGGCACCGCGATATCCTACGTGAACATCAGCTCAATAGAGGACGGGGTCAAGCACGTCTACGGCAAAGTCGGCATCTACCAAGTTTCTGCCATCGCGGGCAACTTTCTGGGATTTGATCGGGTGACTCTGTACCTCCACGTCACTTGTAAGTCACAAGCATCATTTCATAACGATGCGGGGATTCTGTGTTATGCAGTGACCTCATCCTTGGACTAGGAAACTGATAATGCCGTTTTTAATTAGGTTCTTAACTCTTTTATTCCACAAGACGTACTTGTACGTCTTTTGAAAATTAGGCCCCGCCTACTAAGTATTTTTTTTGCGTCATAGAGAGGAAGAGGGTCTGATGCAATCTGTGAATGCGAATAAGCCGTTTGCATTGTAAATCATGTAAAAAAAAGCGACCAGTAGGTGGCAGTGGGGCCTCACGTGATTGAAATGCATGCTTTTACAAAAAGCTCTTTTTCTCTGTTTTTTGCTCAGGAATCGCCGTTTCCATGAATTTTAGCTATTTTGTAATGCTGATTGCTGAAGAATGGAAAAAGATCAAAACTAATTTTTTTTCTACTGAAAGAAGAGTCAACCTTTATTTTGGTAGGCTCCGTGGTTGTATAGCATTAGAACCAAATATTCTGTAGGCCTTGCAAGATCAGTCAAAATCCAGTAAAACGCTGGGATTGAGGGGGTTGCTCCAGTGAAAATGGCTGCGATTGAATGAGTTAAGTGTCGAATAGATTCGTCATGCCATCTTTAAAGCAAGAGGATCCTCATCTTGTGTTTCCCCGCTCAAAGGTTTGCTGGAGCAGGTGCGGCTCTCCGGTCCGGCCGTGGCCGTCAAAAACAAAGCCGTAAACTTTACGACGGCGCTGCGGCCCGTCAACGTGGGCACGGTCACGTACTACTGGTGGTTTGACAACAAAACAGAGGTGAGATTTCCACTAACTCCTCCTCGTTGCCCAATTAACGTGAGCGACCGCTTTCATACGCTTCCTCGTTGGCCTTTCAGCCTTTGCTCAGCCTGGTTGGAGGGACGTCCTTCACCTTCTCCCGGGAAGGAAGTCACGTGGTCACCGTGCAGGCTTCCGTCGGGAACACGGTCCAGCAGGACCACACGACGGTGGCGGTTTATGGTAAACTCCTTCGTGTTTTATTTCTTTTTTTTTTCACGTCATGGTGACAGGGAAAACACCTTTACTGCTTACAGTATGTTCAAGGTCACCAGTGAGCTGGTAGTCAAGAAACCCTGGGCTGGACTCTTTAACGATGGATATTTGAAGACAAACAGTGCAGCAATACATGTACACATAACATAAGAATATTCATAGGCATATACTCAGCATGTGTTCTTTATCCTCTGCAAAAAACAAACAAAAAACCCCAACAATATTACTGCATCTTATGGAGACTGTTGTGAAACTCTTCAATGTGTATTATGTGCATCTGTCTTACACTGCCCCCTTGTGGCTAAGGCGGGCACAACACAAACAGCTCAATCGGTGGGCATTGAAGCATGAAACACGTTTATTTTTTTTTCACATTATCTATAATCTTATTACTTTTGGAAAGTACAATCTTGTTAAAAGAAATTTGTTGTGTGTTTTTTGTGGGACTGGAATGGATTCATGGATGGATTAACATCACATTTTTTCATTCATTTTCGCCATTGCTTTGATTTTCATCACTGTACTTTTTTATTGTTTTTTTACTTGTGCTCCCGTTAGCAAATCCCTGGCACATTTCTTTTATCATACTCATTTATTGGCCACTGAGTCGCGATATGACATTTGAAGACCGTTTCATCTCTCTCGCTGTGAGATAATTTATGTGCCTTTGTCATAATAGTTAAATCTTTAAGACCGTCTAACCACAGCTAACCACATACCCTGTTAAACTGATCATCACGGTTGGTTTTGTGTTCCATACTTCAGTGATAGAAATGATGACTCGCGGTGAAATAACTGAAACGAATATGTGTTTGCCTCGCTTTCCAGATTATTTCCAGTCACATATTCTGGCTTTTTCCTCGAATCTGGATGATTCCAATCCCGATCTCGCTGAGTGGCGGACAGACATCGGGAGGGTGGTGAAGCGCTCCGTGGTCCAGGTCAGGAATCCCACAAACACTTTTTTTTTTTTTTTTTTGGGCTGTTTGCGCCGACGTGGGTGTGTACACAATTCAGTGTATTTCAATAGCAACGCTGACATTGTTAGGGAGTAACCGATCTGTGTGTTTGCGGGTCGGTGGGCAGAAGGCTTTCCTTGGGGACCAAATTAATCCATCTCTTAATTGTCCAAATCATCAGCACTATACAAAAACACAATACAACAGCTTTGCAGCATTTGGCGCAGTTTACTGTTGACACGATAAGAATGTACACTTTTAAATCAAGTATACCATATTCACCAGAGGCGATTAAATGTGTACAGATTGCAGCGGATGTGTTGAACCATTTGGCCCTGACCGTCCAATCAGAGCACAGAAAAAATGCTGACATCATCGAGGGCCACCGCACTAATCCCGTGGGGGCAAATCGGAAAGCGTATTGCTTCAATGAATAGTGCATTTGCTAATATGGCGCAGCACGACTGATTCTGGCCACCGGGCACATGAGCAACAAAGAGAGGCTGACTTCTGATAGGACGGGAAAAAAATGGAACTTCCACATAGAGTAGTAAGCAAAGCAGCCAAGAGAAACGCGACAAAATGAAGGGAAGAGTTGCGATTTCATGCCAGGAATTTTGCAATGCATACCTGATTTTTATGCACATTTGTAATTCCAACCTGAGAATATCCACATCCTTTTGGGGGCGTTTTATTCTATTCACGGCTTCATGACGCATGTCCAAAATTGTGTCGGGACAAAAAAAAAAAAAAAAACTGTGACGGTGTAAATCCAGCCAAGAACATCAAGGTCGGCATAATTCTAAGGCACGGTTATTGCCACCGTGGCCTTTTAAAAGCGACACAAAAGTGAATTTTCATCCGGCACTTTCCGTTCGCTCTCGACATGGCAAACGAGCAGCAGAGCCTTCGACGCGGCTCGTTACAGGAGTCAATGTCCAAAAGGCAGCCGGGTTATGTAAAAGACCTGGATAGCGGGCTCTAAATATATCCCCGTGTATAAAACATTCACTTTGACCTTCTGTCTTGTCAGACGTGAATACTTGGACAGCCGACCTCTGCTTACAACATAAATGCACTCAAAGCTGCCATTTTTTTTTTCTAGAAAGAATGTCAGATTGAACCGGCGTGTTTGCGCTGATTTGTGCATTCTGACTTGACAGTGAATGCTACTTTGGCAAAAGATAGGAAGCAGAAAGCCGCCAGTCGTTTTGTTTTTTTAAAATACAGTACAAATAATCATATTTGGATGAGTCTCTTCAAATTGTTGTCGTTGTCATGGAAGGTCACCGGGATCAGCGAGGATCAGCTGCTGATCAGCGTGCTCCCCGGTCTGCCCACCACGGCCGAGATCTTCATCGTTCCCAGCAGGGGGCACCGCGGCGGCGCTGCCGGTGAAAAGCGGAAACACCTGGAACAGGTACGGTGCTCCTTGAGGCGCATGAGAGACGACGCGGTTGGCACAATTTGCAAGAGGAAAAAGGAAGTTGCTGTCAATTTTCCGTTCCCAACCTGAAATGTCCTTTCTTGAAATTGTATGACATGCGGTATTCTTACATATTACTTGACATCAATATATTGCATGCATATTTTACTGTCGTTTGGATTTGCCATACCTGTATATTCCAATGTAGACATTAGGGCGTTTTGAATATTTAAATTTTAGGGTAATAAAAATAATAACATATGTAAAAAACCAAAACAAACATTGTAATTGACAAAATGAATTTATAGTTGTATATTTTATTTAAATGATATAGTTTTATATTGTTTAAAAAAACAAAAAAATATATATATATTTATAAATATATAATATAGTACATGTGTATGATAGTGTATTGATTTATGTTATACATACAAATTCTTAACTTATGTAAATACTTATTAAACAGTAATGGTTTGTCTTGATTTTTATAACAAGTCACATGACCATTATTCTTTTCTTAATGAACCAGAAACAACAATTAGAAATAAAAAAAGAATATCACACTATAATCATATAATAAAATAGTAGAAATAAAATGTGGTATGTTGGATTCATTTATCTTTATTATGCGTTGAGTTAAATCTTTAAATGAAGGGATATATATTTTGGATCATGATTTTTATTTTATCATATTTATTCATTTTCATCGAAGTCATTGTAACACAAAAATAGACAATAATAATAAGAAATCGATTTTTATGTGTGCTTTGCAAAGAAATGGAGCAACAGCTGTCAATTGGATCCAGTGGAGCGCTTAAGACGACCAAACTACAATATCACACACACAGTATCTCTCGTAGGACGATGCACATGAGTAACTAATATTCTGGCCGTACTCAACGCTGAGTCAACTGTGTGGAAAAGTTGCTCTTTTAGCTCATAACGCCTCAAATTGTTCAAAGGGCCTTTTCCTGCATTACGTGATCACATTTTGCAGTTCAAGTTGTGTTAGAGCAACTTGAACATCCATTAAACGGCACTTTACCCTGTCATTACATTTCAAAAACCCAAATCTGTGCCCTTGCTTCAACTCCATATGTCAGATTTTTAAGATCTTATTTCCTACCCGTTTATTTTCACCTTCCGGGCCAGCCTCTCGCAAATTCAGAATGTGTTTGACGAGGTGAGGAAATCAAGCAGGCGAATTTCTCACTGATCAGCGTTATGCTGTTTTACATTTCACACGTCTCTGCTCGCAGTGTTTCTGTGAAAAACTCAAGTGTGGAGGCTTCCAAAAAAAAAGTTATTTTTATAAATAATGCTCTGTGAGAGTTTGCTTCTAAACATAGAAACCCAATTTGGATCTGGATCGTCTGCATTGCTACTAGTACCTTGCACCCACAATGCGCTTAATTAGCGGCATCAAGCAAACTTGAAGGTTCGTGTCCATTAATCCATTCATAATCAAAGCCGCCCCCACCCCCAAAAAAAAAAAAAGAGTTGAAAATCACCAAATAGGCTTTCATTACTTTTTGCTGAGTTGTTATTACTTCAATCTTAAAATGTATTTGTTAATGAAAACGTCTTTGTGATAAACAGGTGAGGAAGCCAACTTTCACAACAGAACAACTTCAAACATTTATTATTTTTAAATAAACCCTATTTTTAAAATCACCAGAGCCCTTGCAAAACTTTTTTTTCCCTGTCTTTTCAATGTTTGACATCTATTTCAACGACCGATGAGGAGCAGATGTACCTAATGTTGTGACCTGATATGGTCCATTCTAGTGTAAAGCACCGTCTCAACACTAGAGGGCAATGTCGTCCCATATAGAACAACCACTTTTCTGTCCACTACAGTAAAGTATATACAGGGGGTTGTCGTGTACATTATGGGGGGGGGTTCAACTGCAGTTTGCTAAAATAATAACTATAATATGGACTTGTGGTCATTAAATCTACGTCCCAGTTGGTGCTGTGTTCAAATCTCAGCTGTGGCTCAATGAAAGCTCCAAATTGTCCATCGGGGAGAATGTGAATGGTTGTGCTCTGTGGCAGACCGGCAGCCAGTCCAGGGCGTACCCAGCATCTCACCCCAAAATCAGCGGGGATAGGCTCCACGTAACCCGTGACCCCAATGAGGACAAGCGGCGCATAGAATGAAACATCGCGATTCCTAATTTTATCCAGACGTCCTCTATTTTGAAAGCGCTAATTAAAATAGCCACACAAGCTAATTTCTTTTTTAAAGCCGCGAGCTGTCGAGACCTCGGTGTGGCCCGAGTAAACACGACTGTTGAGGCTCACGCTCAGTCTTGAACAAAGTTAATAGGTATTTAATTACATTGATGCGCGGTATAATTGGCAGCAACCGAGGAGGCAAACTGGGGCAGGAGGCCTGGATTGGGAATTAAAGTGATGTATTTATCGTAAGCCTGTCTGATTACCTGGCAGAAGCACCCGGACAATAGGGTAATAAATCTTCAGTTCACTGAGCCCCGCCCCTGACAAAACACACACACACAGATACACACACACATGTTTGCAGTGCACGTGTGCAGCAGGCTTATTAAAATGTGTAATAGATTTACTGACCCTGATATGCCACGAGAACAAAAAGTCATTATTCATACTGCGTCGGGCGCTCTAATTTCAACCAGTGGAAAGATTTTAGAGGGAGTGCGGTGGACTTATTGAGGCATGAGCTGACAACTCAGATGGGCCCTCTTCTTCTGCGATAGCTTCGTGTAGGCTACTTTTAATAGCGGCGGGTCATGCGTTCAGTACCTGGACCTTCAGTGGGGACTAAATCCACCTCGGAATACCATCGCAGACACGTCGCAATTACAGAAAGCGTCGATACTGTACAAATATGCAATGTGACAGCGCACGACGGTGCCACGTGCATCCTCCGGAACAGTTTATGAATTAATATTTACCTCCTAAAAGCCATCTTAATCTCCAAAGATTTTGATTATTCAACGTATGACTAAATTACTATAATGCACATGACTTTGGAGTCAGCCAGTCCTCCCTCCGTACCTCCTGCACGAGTCTGTTTCAGCCATTCACAATGGAACTCCCAAGTCACGTTTGACCCGATGTGACCAATCGAAAGGAGTCAGGCAGTCACGTGACGGCAGACAAAGTTTCTTCGGGCCTCACGTTGGAGGAAACATTTCAAAGTGACAAATTTCCACGAAACCTGGCCAAATTTGCCATCATTTATTTTCACAAAGTCAAAATGTATTTAACGTTCACGATGTTGTTGCGCAATATCTGAATTTGTACATTCCCACTTTAGATTTTTGTCCAGTTGACATTCATCCGTTTCGCTATTTGCTCAGAAGAGGGTTCAGTTGATGCGTTTGAACACAAATGCTGTTGCCATGGCAACGCACTGTTGCCCCCCCCCCCCCCCCCCCAAAAAAAAACAATGCTGATTTTGATCCACACAAGCTCATGAAACTTTGCGCGCACACATCAGGACTGCCAAAATAAAATAGTTAGTTCTTCTATTACATTTAACTTCTTGACTGAGCTTTTTAAATGTGTTCTAAAAGACAAAGCACATCTGTCACGACCCCCCCCCCCCCAAAAATAAAAATAAACGAATATATATTTATTTTCAAATGTCACTGACTCACCAAAGCAAAACGCCCTTTACCTGACAGGGCATTCCATCAGCATCAAAAGCGTGCCGGCTCCTTGCTTGTTTATTTTTTGTTTTATTCCCCCCCGCCACCCCCCCCCCCACCCCCCGCCTCCCCGTGCCACATTTGCTCCGCTTTAGAAGGAGGAGAAATATTCATAATTCAAGCGTCTGAAGGAAAATGACTAAGGCTGAAATATTGATGGCGTCGGCGCCAGCATCGCCGCTAACCGTTTGCCCGCCTCCTCCTTCCTCGCAGCTCTCGCAGGTGCTGCTAAGTGCTCTAAACCAGGACCTCGTCCAGTTCACACTTAAGGCGGGAGTGCAGGTGAACGTCTACGCCAGCAGACTGTCGCCAGGTGAGCGCGCTTGGGAGAGGGACGCGCGGGTTCAATTCGGGTGACCGCACGCGTTGGATTGAATTCATGTGTGTCCTTTTGTTTGTTCATTTCCATTTGGGCTCTCGGTCTTCTTCTCTTAAGCTCCTCTGGTGGACGGCAGCGATAGCAGCCACAGCAGCACTGCAATTATAATGCTGGTGTCCGTGGCTCTGATGGGTCTGGTTGTCTTTGCCGTGTACAAATTCAAAAGGTACGGTACATTCAACACCGACAACACAAACGGCAAAGTTGCACAAAAATGCCTCATTTTCAGGACATTTTTTGACTCGGCGATACAATCAAGGATAATTACATAACAGTGATGGGGGCATTTTTATAAGGCGGCTTATGATCATGAAGGTTATTTTAATCACTTTTTGGACGGAAACTCATCATCCGACTCAAAGTAACAGAAGTGTGTTTTTAGCATAGCATAGCATAGCATTAGCAAATACGTTAACTGTAGCCTCATGGCATGTATGCTAACAGCACGTCCTGTTCAGCACATCACAGTGATTTGAAAAACATTTTTAAAATAAATCAAATCAACAAGACGGAACTGAGATTTTAACCCACCAAGTCATAGATGAAATTCATTTATTTTATTTATTTGACCTGATCTTATTGCAAGGTTCCTACAGAAAGGTACCACGCGTGCACGCATGCGTGGACATTTTGTCATAGTTGCCTCATTTAAATTCGGCCCACAACCTGGCCACACGCACCTCTCCGCTGAACTCCCTCAAAACTTCCCCCAAGTATTTCGCCGCCACATATCTCTGAGTTATGGACACGGGCGACACAATAATAGCTGCAGGAATAAGACAATTCCCCTCTGTCTCAATCTGCGCAATATTACGGGCAATGACAGCCTAATCAATTCCCCCCCCCCCCCCCCCCGCCCCGAGTGCCAAATGGATGTCAGAGCCGCGCAGTTATCAATATTCATCTGCGTGACAATGTGAGGTTTGACCTTTAGGAAATGCTAAACACGGCCGCCGCAAGGTGAGGCGTCGCCCGTCAGCAATGGCAGCAAAGGGTGACGAGATAAGTCCTCCGACAACGTGGGGTGGTAAAGTCAGGGCTGTACAGTAAATAGCCCGCACCGCCACGTTTCCGTCGCACCGTGACTCACGTCTGGACTGGCGGAATTTGCTTCTTCGACTTCATGGAATGTAAATAATGTAACAGTACAGACTGAACAAAAAGAGTCCGAGGAGTGACCCTTGAGGGACCCCGTATGTCATAGCCATTCGATCCCAACGTGTCATCGCAATTGATTTCTTCCTGGGTGATTTGGAAGTGCTGTATCATGATGTCATTTTGCTGCATGGCTTGTGACCCCCCCCCCCCCAAAGAAAGGTTTAGAATTGTATAGCTTCCACAAGAGAACAACGACTCTACAGTTAGACAGGGCTATGGCCACAGCACAAAAGCAGCGTATAAGTGCTGTACAATGAACAGTTGCGTCTATAAACGAAGATAATTACTATTTTTGTTGGGGTTTTTTTTTTTTTTTCCTGACCAGAAAAGAAAATGGAAAAGAAAGTCTTCTCTTTGCGGGAGTGGATGGGGCACGCGGTGACTGAAAAGCGCACGTCATCTATAAAAGGGCGGCTGTCATTTGAGGAAATATGACACCTCATTACTGTCAACTTTTATTACCGAAAATGCGAACGAAAATGCAAAGGGAGGGTGTGAATGCCAAAAAAAAAAAAAAAAAACGTTTGAGGCAGAACGGTGGTGTGCCGCGGAGGGGATGAAAAATTGATTGTGAAGACGGAGGTGAACAATACAAAAGTGCAAGTGCGATGCCCGGTGGAACGCAAAGTGCCCCAGTTCCCCCGCTTTCAAGCAATCCTCCGGCGTCCTTAAAAATAGAGTGCCGCGCATTATGTTTAGTGGAAGCATTAGCGCCGTGCACTTGATGGCAGCCCTCCATTAACTTGCCCCCAGATCTTATAATTTTTTTAAAAGGAGCCCCTCTCGCTTTCGGGTGACATTTCAGGAGGAGCTGAATATGGACTTTAACCTTTTTCCGAGGTGAAGTTAATTTGACTTTGGAAACTTTGCATGCGCAACTGTTCAACATCTCAGGACTGTTCTGACAACTCGATGCGCTTTGACACATCCAGATTGTTAGCTTATTTCATATCGTTTACCGCCGCTAGCCAGAATTAATTCGTAGCGTGTGACTAGCATAGCGCTAAGTTGGATGTTTCAAGATTTTCATCCATTCATCACCGGCAGTGAGGTGCATCAAGTGCATCAGCGTTTGCATTTGAATACCATTTAGAAAAATCTGCCCAAAATAACACGCAAAGAGATTTTTAAATAAGTGGAAGGAGTCTCCTACACACATTTGTCAATTTCTGCAGCCGCCGTAGATTTACTCCTGTCTCACTTTTAACAACGATGACAAACAACGCCGTCACTGGCTGTTTGAACTCACCCTGAGCTCAAAATTCAATGATGGATCCATTTACATTGTTTCGATACGCACTCGGGGAATCACTTTTTATTTTCAGAGAGCATTTAAAGTGCCACTGCCACCATCGTAAAAGTTTTGAAAGGGACGGCGCGCGTGAGCGGCCGCTTGGGCAGGATTTCAAGTTCATGTATCTTGCGGCTCGAAGATGATTTCACTCTTTCAAATTTTGTCAATGGACTCCTGTTTCCTTTTGACTTGAAACGAAGAGAACACAAGCACGTTCCGAGTGAGCCTGTCGCGCACGTAGCGGCTAACGCTTTAGCCAGTTAACAGCCGGCCAACTGCCACGTCAGTCAACCCGGCGCGGGCCTACCTTTTAAAAAAATTCCATTTCCCATAACGTGTCCCCTTTTGACCCCCCCCCAGGAAGATCCCAGGCCTCAAGACGTACACGGCGGAGCAGCCTGACAAAGAGCAAGAGGTCGTGCCCACAGTCACCTCCATGGCGGACGCGAAAGCCGAGGCGGACGGCCTGACCTCACTGGATCGCGTGAATGTACAGCTGGATTCAAAGCGCGCAGGTGCGTTTTGTCATTCTGTACGACATCACAAACAAAAACGCTATTCGCCGGACTTCGGCATCGGCGCTGCTTGTAAAAGTACAAAAAAAAGGAGGCCGAAAGAGGCAGGGCGATGGAAAAGACTGTCACAGGACTTAAACGCGGGGCCGATGTCGCCGTAGTAGCATCATGACGAGAGAGAAAACACCTTTGGCGTCGCTGGCGCTTAATGGCCTCGCTCCTTACACGCGCGCATAACTTAACCTTTGAATCAACGCGGAAGCCATTTGAAAGTTGAAGGTAATATTAAAAAGGCGTTTGTGCTTTTCACAAAAAAAAAAAAAAAAATCCACATGATCAAACTGTCAAAAGACACATTGCCTCGGTGTGTTCTTTTACTTGAGTACTTTACTCAAGGAGTAGTTTATGGTGTCTGTCAGCGTGTAAGCGTCTGCAGGTAATGTGAAGAGGCGCTATGGGGGGGGGGGGGGGGATCGAAGCGCCGAGCGATGTGAGTTATTCATCCCGATAAAATAATTAGAGCACGGGGAAGCGCGGCGAAGAGAGTTGAAAGCATTTTCATCAAGGAACCTCCTCGCCGCCCCGGCTTGATTTACGCGGAGCCGCCGCAGCTTAGCGGTTGACCCATCAAAGATAAATGCGCACTCGAGCGCGGTTAAGAAACAAAAACAAAAAAACAAAAAAAAACCCCAAGGAGCTCCTTATGCAAATGGGAACATAAAACTCCTCCTGTCTCTGTCCTCTCTTGTCCCTCGCCAGGCTACCTGCCATCGCACGCAGACATCAAGCTGTCTGATGAAGCGCCCCACGTGTTTTAATGTCGAGCGTCTATGAGGCACGCCAAAGCAATACATCTTCCCTGGCACTTACTTGCAGCGCGGTCACGATGAATGCTCTCGAGTGTTTTGCTACCCATGCAGAAGACGGCGCGGGCTGCTGGCTGCGGCGCGCCCGCCTAATCCCTCCGAGGAGACTGTACAGATTTATACGCGCCGGCCTCTCCGAATGGGACTCCTTTTTTGACTGGAGAGTATTTTTTTGCAAGAACCTTGATCTTTTTATGTAAATAGTGTACAGTGTGTTCGGCACGGAAGCAAAAAAACGCCTGTCTCCCGGACACTTGTCGAAAAAGGAGTGGAACAGCGGGACTAAGTCCTTTTATTCTCGCTGTAGGCCCCGGTCCCCACACACCCCCACAGGCAGATGTGGCCCACCAAGGCACATAAAGTGCATCATCTTCATGTTTCTTTGCTTACGTGGATTTGACAGAAAATCCAGACCAAAATGACTACTTTGATCATGTCACAAGCACTTTTTGTTCACAAAAGAAATCAAAAGATGTATGCACTGGTGACAAATGCTATCATACAACATATTGGGCGCCGTAGGGCGCTAATTTCCACCGTCGTCAGCCAAAAAGGTTATGGTTAAACATAGCTTTGCGTCAGCCAAAATTATTTCCAGTTTGAGCAGCTCCTGCCTTGATCCAATATGGCCACCAGGTCGGCATGTTGCTTAGACAAGCTGCTGCGAGTCGAATTTAGACTTTTTGGCTTCAAACCCTACTTTGAAACCCCAACACCACTTTAAAACCCTACTTTGAAACCCCAACACCACTTTAAAACCCTACTTTGAAATCCTAACACGATATTAAAACCCGACTTTGAAACCCTAACAAGATTTGAAAACCCTGCTTTGAAATCTTAATTTTAGTCTCAACCCCTAGTTTGAAACCCTAACCCTAGTTTGAAACCCTAACCCTACTTTGAAACCCAAGCCCTAGTTTGAAACCCTAACCCTAGTTTGAAACCCTAACCCTAGTTTGAAACCCAAACCCTAGTTTGAAACCCAAACCTGTTTGAAACCCTAACCCTAGTTTGAAACCCAAACCCTAGTTTGAAACCCTAACTCTAGTTTGAAACCCTAACCCTAGTTTGAAACCCAAACCCTAGTTTGAAACCTTAACCCTAGTTTGAAACCCTAACCCTAGTTTGAAACCCAAACCCTAGTTTGAAACCCTAACCATAGTTTGAAACCCTAACCCTAGTTTGAAACCCAAACCCTAGTTTGAAACCCTAACCATAGTTTGAAACCCTAACCCTAATTTGAAACCCTAACCCTAGTTTGAAACCCTAACCCTACTTTGAAACCCAAGCCCTAGTTTGAAACCCTAACCCTAGTTTGAAACCCTAACCCTACTTTGAAACCCAAGCCCTAGTTTGAAACCCTAACCCTAATTTGAAACCCTAACCCTAGTTTGAAACCCTAACCCTACTTTGAAACCCAAGCCCTAGTTTGAAACCCTAACCATAGTTTGAAACCCTAACCCTAATTTGAAACCCTAACCATAGTTTGAAACCCTAACCCTACTTTGAAACCCAAGCCCTAGTTTGAAACCCTAACCTGTTTGAAACCCTAACCCTAGTTTGAAACCCAAACCCTAGTTTGAAACCCTAACCCTAGTTTGAAACCCTAACCCTAGTTTGAAACCTTAACCCTAGTTTGAAACCCTAACCCTAGTTTGAAACCCAAACCCTAGTTTGAAACCATAACCCTAGTTTGAAACCCAAACCCTAATTTGAAACCCTAACCCTAGTTTGAAACCCTAACCCTACTTTGAAACCCAAGCCCTAGTTTGAAACCCTAACCATAGTTTGAAACCCTAACCCTAATTTGAAACCCTAACCCTAGTTTGAAACCCTAACCCTACTTTGAAACCCTAACCCTACTTTGAAACCCAAGCCCTAGTTTGAAACCCTAACCATAGTTTGAAACCCTAACCCTAATTTGAAACCCTAACCCTAGTTTGAAACCCTAACCCTAGTTTGAAACCCTAACCCTACTTTGAAACCCAAGCCCTAGTTTGAAACCCTAACCCTAGTTTGAAACCCTAACCCTAGTTTGAAACCCTAACCATAGTTTGAAACCCTAACCCTAATTTGAAACCCTAACCCTAGTTTGAAACCCTAACCCTACTTTGAAACCCAAGCCCTAGTTTGAAACCCTAACCCTAGTTTGAAACCCTAACCCTACTTTGAAACCCAAGCCCTAGTTTGAAACCCTAACCCTAATTTGAAACCCTAACCCTAGTTTGAAACCCTAACCCTACTTTGAAACCCAAGCCCTAGTTTGAAACCCTAACCCTAATTTGAAACCCTAACCCTAGTTTGAAACCCTAACCCTACTTTGAAACCCAAGCCCTAGTTTGAAACCCTAACCATAGTTTGAAACCCTAACCCTAATTTGAAACCCTAACCATAGTTTGAAACCCTAACCCTACTTTGAAACCCAAGCCCTAGTTTGAAACCCTAACCTGTTTGAAACCCTAACCCTAGTTTGAAACCCAAACCCTAGTTTGAAACCCTAACCCTAGTTTGAAACCCTAACCCTAGTTTGAAACCTTAACCCTAGTTTGAAACCCTAACCCTAATTTGAAACCCTAACCCTAGTTTGAAACCCTAACCCTACTTTGAAACCCAAGCCCTAGTTTGAAACCCTAACCATAGTTTGAAACCCTAACCCTAATTTGAAACCCTAACCCTAGTTTGAAACCCTAACCCTACTTTGAAACCCTAACCCTACTTTGAAACCCAAGCCCTAGTTTGAAACCCTAACCATAGTTTGAAACCCTAACCCTAATTTGAAACCCTAACCCTAGTTTGAAACCCTAACCCTACTTTGAAACCCAAGCCCTAGTTTGAAACCCTAACCCTAGTTTGAAACCCTAACCCTACTTTGAAACCCAAGCCCTAGTTTGAAACCCTAACCCTAGTTTGAAACCCTAACCCTAGTTTGAAACCCTAACCATAGTTTGAAACCCTAACCCTAGTTTGAAACCCAAACCCTAGTTTGAAACCCTAACCATAGTTTGAAACCCTAACCCTAATTTGAAACCCTAACCCTAGTTTGAAACCCTAACCCTACTTTGAAACCCAAGCCCTAGTTTGAAACCCTAACCCTAGTTTGAAACCCTAACCCTAGTTTGAAACCCTAACCATAGTTTGAAACCCTAACCCTCGTTTGAAACCCAAACCCTAGTTTGAAACCCTAACCATAGTTTGAAACCCTAACCCTAATTTGAAACCCTAACCCTAGTTTGAAACCCTAACCCTACTTTGAAACCCAAGCCCTAGTTTAAAACCCTAACCCTAGTTTGAAACCCGAACCCTACTTTGAAACCCAAGCCCTAGTTTGAAACCCTAACCCTAGTTTGAAACCCTAACCCTACTTTGAAACCCAAGCCCTAGTTTGAAACCCTAACCATAGTTTGAAACCCTAACCCTAATTTGAAACCCTAACCCTAGTTTGAAACCCTAACCCTACTTTGAAACCCAAGCCCTAGTTTGAAACCCTAACCATAGTTTGAAACCCTAACCCTAATTTGAAACCCTAACCCTAGTTTGAAACCCTAACCCTACTTTGAAACCCAAGCCCTAGTTTGAAACCCTAACCCTAGTTTGAAACCCTAACCCTACTTTCAAACCCAAGCCCTAGTTTGAAACCCTAACCCTAGTTTGAAACCCTAACCATAGTTTGAAACCCTAACCCTAGTTTGAAACCCAAACCCTAGTTTGAAACCCTAACCATAGTTTGAAACCCTAACCCTAATTTGAAACCCTAACCCTAGTTTGAAACCCTAACCCTACTTTGAAACCCAAGCCCTAGTTTGAAACCCTAACCCTAGTTTGAAACCCTAACCCTACTTTGAAACCCAAGCCCTAGTTTGAAACCCTAACCCTAGTTTGAAACCCTAACCCTACTTTGAAACCCAAGCCCTAGTTTGAAACCCTAACCCTACTTTGAAACCCTAACCCTAATTTGAAACCCTAACCCTAGTTTGAAACCCTAACCCTACTTTGAAACCCTAACCCTACTTTGAAACCCAAGCCCTAGTTTGAAACCCTAACCATAGTTTGAAACCCTAACCCTAATTTGAAACCCTAACCCTAGTTTGAAACCCTAACCCTACTTTGAAACCCAAGCCCTAGTTTGAAACCCTAACCCTAGTTTGAAACCCTAACCCTACTTTGAAACCCAAGCCCTAGTTTGAAACCCTAACCCTAGTTTGAAACCCTAACCGTAGTTTGAAACCCTGACCATAGTTTGAAACCCTAACCCTAGTTTGAAACCCAAACCCTAGTTTGAAACCCTAACCATAGTTTGAAACCCTAACCCTAATTTGAAACCCTAACCCTAGTTTGAAACCCTAACCCTACTTTGAAACCCAAGCCCTAGTTTGAAACCCTAACCCTAGTTTGAAACCCTAACCCTAGTTTGAAACCCTAACCATAGTTTGTAACCCTAACCCTAGTTTGAAACCCAAACCCTAGTTTGAAACCCTAACCATAGTTTGAAACCCTAACCCTAATTTGAAACCCTAACCCTAGTTTGAAACCCTAACCCTACTTTGAAACCCAAGCCCTAGTTTAAAACCCTAACCCTAGTTTGAAACCCGAACCCTACTTTGAAACCCAAGCCCTAGTTTGAAACCCTAACCCTAGTTTGAAACCCTAACCCTACTTTGAAACCCAAGCCCTAGTTTGAAACCCTAACCATAGTTTGAAACCCTAACCCTAATTTGAAACCCTAACCCTAGTTTGAAACCCTAACCCTACTTTGAAACCCAAGCCCTAGTTTGAAACCCTAACCATAGTTTGAAACCCTAACCCTAATTTGAAACCCTAACCCTAGTTTGAAACCCTAACCCTACTTTGAAACCCAAGCCCTAGTTTGAAACCCTAACCCTAGTTTGAAACCCTAACCCTACTTTCAAACCCAAGCCCTAGTTTGAAACCCTAACCCTAGTTTGAAACCCTAACCCTAGTTTGAAACCCTAACCATAGTTTGAAACCCTAACCCTAGTTTGAAACCCAAACCCTAGTTTGAAACCCTAACCATAGTTTGAAACCCTAACCCTAATTTGAAACCCTAACCCTAGTTTGAAACCCTAACCCTACTTTGAAACCCAAGCCCTAGTTTGAAACCCTAACCCTAGTTTGAAACCCTAACCCTACTTTGAAACCCAAGCCCTAGTTTGAAACCCTAACCCTAGTTTGAAACCCTAACCCTACTTTGAAACCCAAGCCCTAGTTTGAAACCCTAACCCTACTTTGAAACCCTAACCCTAATTTGAAACCCTAACCCTAGTTTGAAACCCTAACCCTACTTTGAAACCCTAACCCTACTTTGAAACCCAAGCCCTAGTTTGAAACCCTAACCATAGTTTGAAACCCTAACCCTAATTTGAAACCCTAACCCTAGTTTGAAACCCTAACCCTACTTTGAAACCCAAGCCCTAGTTTGAAACCCTAACCCTAGTTTGAAACCCTAACCCTACTTTGAAACCCAAGCCCTAGTTTGAAACCCTAACCCTAGTTTGAAACCCTAACCCTAGTTTGAAACCCTAACCATAGTTTGAAACCCTAACCCTAGTTTGAAACCCAAACCCTAGTTTGAAACCCTAACCATAGTTTGAAACCCTAACCCTAATTTGAAACCCTAACCCTAGTTTGAAACCCTAACCCTACTTTGAAACCCAAGCCCTAGTTTGAAACCCTAACCCTAGTTTGAAACCCTAACCCTACTTTGAAACCCAAGCCCTAGTTTGAAACCCTAACCCTAGTTTGAAACCCTAACCCTACTTTGAAACCCAAGCCCTAGTTTGAAACCCTAACCCTACTTTGAAACCCTAACCCTAGTTTGAAACCCTAACCCTAGTTTGAAACCCTAACCCTAGTTTGAAACCCTAACCATAGTTTGAAACCCTAACCCTAATTTGAAACCCTAACCCTAGTTTGAAACCCTAACCCTACTTTGAAACCCAAGCCCTAGTTTGAAACCCTAACCATAGTTTGAAACCCTAACCCTAATTTGAAACCCTAACCATAGTTTGAAACCCTAACCTGTTTGAAACCCTAACCCTAGTTTGAAACCCAAGCCCTGGTTTGAAACCCAAGCCCTAGTTTGAAACCCTAACCCTAGTTTGAAACCCTAACCCTAGTTTGAAACCCTAACCCTAATTTGAAATCCAAACCCTAGTTTGAAACCCTAACCCTAGTTTGAAACCCTAACCCTAGTTTGAAACTCTAACCCTAATTTGAAACCCAAACCCTAGTTTGAAACCCTAACCCTAATTTGAAACCCAAACCCTAGCTTGAATCCCAACTTTAAAAATCCTTACCTTGGTTTTCAACCCTCATTTGGAAGTCCATCTTCAAGAAGTTGTTTGACACGTGTAATCGATGCTCGTGTCAAATTATCTTGCTAAACATGAAGAAATTATTTGTAGTTATTGGTAGCTACCGTTGTTCAAAATTTGTAGTGTTGCACTTCAAAAATATAACACTGTCCACCATGGCAAGGAATGTAAAGGATTGAACCAAAAAAAAAAAAGGAATTGTCCTCGCTGTTCCGATGCTTTGGGAGGGCGTGACTCCAAATCCGTTGTTTCGACTTTTGTTGACTTTAGCCGTGGAAAGCACCTTATTGCCACTCCTAAAACAGCAGCGGCAACCGGATTCATTCAGCAGGCCGCAATCGGCAAAATCTCATCGACATCAAATGAAGGCTGCCAATATCCAGCGGAGGAACGACGGCCGCCACCTGCGTGGGCATCTGTGCATTCCATCGTCGCCGTCTTTGCGACCGACGCCCGACAAAAAAAAGATGCATGCGGATGAGACGTCCGCCCAGCTGAGTGGACGGCAAACTCGACGCGCACGTCTTGGAAAAAAAAACAACCAAAAAAAAAACGAGCGCTGCACAAATGGATTGTTTTACAGCCAACGTGTCACACAAACAAGGAAATTTGTCATTTATCCGATGGAGGAAAAGCCCTAGTTGGGAAGACAGCTCAAGTGCAACATACATTTGCAGCACAAATGGCTCCGGTGACAGTTTTCATGATGATTGCGAATTCCGTTGGTTTGACGACACGCTTTCTTGTGTTTGCATTACCTTGAACTCACTTACCTTGAGAGCATGCAAATTCGGAGTTTCCACCAAAGCGTGCTGGCGGTGAAGATTTGGTCATAACACAGTTGACCCCCCCCCCCCCCTCCCCCACCTGCTCTCCCCCCTTTATTTCACCTATTCACTCCTTTTTCTTTTGTTGGTTTTTCTTTTTTAAAATTTTTTTTTTACTTTTCATATTTTAAGCCTACTCATGTTTAAAAAGACTTTTTTAGGCCATAGAAATTCAGATCTTAACTATGATGAAGTGAGATTTAATTTTTGAAGGGACACACACACACACACATAATAAAAATCTCAGTTTTGGTAATCACAGCCCCCCGAACCCCCTTGGCACACAATGGTGCCAAAGCACTACTTTTTTATTCTATTGGGATTTGGCGCCATCTTGTGGCCATTGTAGGGCATTTCTAAACGAGCACAAACAGCAGATAATGTAGCATGGAGTTGGGGAGGGGTGCGGGGGACGTAATGCATCCATGCATTCATTTTCTAATCAGTTTATCCCCGCGAGGGTCGCGGGGTGCGCTGGAGCCATTTCCCAGCCGTCTTCGGGCAGTAGGCGGGGCCCAACATGAACTGGTTGCCAGCCAATCAAAGGGTACACAGAGACCAACAACACTTTGTGCTCACAGTCACATCTTGTGACAATTTAGAAGGATCAATCAGCCTGCCAGGTGTTTGCGCTGCAAAAATTGAAATTCGGAAGCTATTGTGGAAGAAAACTGAGAAACATGCAAACTCTACACAGGGAGCCCGGAGCCGGAATTGAACCCTGCTCCTCTGGCCTGGGAAGCCGGCGCACTAACCAGTCGACCACCAGGCCACCTACCACAATGTAAAACAGAAATCCATTCAGCAAGAAACAAAGTAGCCACCTTGGATTTTGCGGGCCACATAAAATGAGTTTGACACTTTTATTGTGGAGTGTTTCTTATTTTACCAAAAACAGGCATACATGACACTTTGCAACCATCGGGGGGGCACCCTGGTTCCTCAAACCCGCAGTTCCAAGTATTTGTTGTGGCGATAAAAGGATCCATCCAACCTGGAAATGTGGACATATTCGACTTTTCTTCAGTTCGCATCATATGCCGAGTAACCCGCCGTCGACTCAAGGTCGGCCCTCAAGGAGCCGACGGAGAAAAAGTTCTGGGCTTGTCCGTCCGCCTCGCCGCGAGGGCAGCGGAGACGGAGAAGATGTATCTCCTGTCAAGCCAGCTCAGCCTACGCGGCGGCCGTGCGTGGTTGGCTTGCGTCTTCTTTAGGATAAATGCTGGAATTCAAGCAAGATCCCCCCCCCCCCCCCCCGCGCGTTTTTAAGTGTCGTCAGCGTTCTGTGTCAGTAAAGACAAATGGATGAATGCGCTTTTGGGGGGGAGGATCTTCTCATCCTGCGGTCGAGCCTTGAGAACATCGCGGGCTGAATGCCATGACTGAAGAATTTTCTGCTTGTATTCTTTCACGTGAAGACTTGTGGACTTTCTTGCATGATATTTGTACATTTTTTTATATATTGAAAGAAAAAAAAATCTTGTAAATTGCAGTATGTTCATTTCTCAGTGGCTCATTCCGTTGAAGTGATGTGATTATTCCGTGGGTCGTTGGTGCTTATGTTTTTGCAGAATAAAGTCAAAACCTCAGAAAGGCTTTTGTTTTGGTGTTTGCGTGTATGAGGCCGCTCGGTGAGGAAGTGCTGCCTCCACAAGTGAAAATATGTTTTTGTGTAGGCTCTGCAATTAGCAAAATTCACAGTGCACAACTGATTTTTATGTCTCGGCTCTGCCACAGGTGCGAAAAAACAAAACAAAACAATGCAACTTCAAATGTTTCTACAGCTTCGGAGACTTTGACTTTGCTTCACCAAAAAGTTCCGCGGCGGTCCGACGACATCGAAGGACAATTAGCAGCAACGTAGCGGCGGGTATCAAATGGGCCACTTCCAGCGACTTTCCCGCTGCGCGACAAATTAATTATCCCCTTGCCCCTGGAAGAAAGTCTGGGAGTCGCACCTCCAATGAGTAATGTGCCCGCGCACAATAACCCGCAGCAAACACCGGGCGCCACAATGCGGAATTGATGAGCGTCTTTCCTTTCGTCGAGTGCGACATTACGGCGGCGGAGCATCCATTAGCGATTGTTGTCGCCATTCAATTAGACGGGGACTCTGCCAGCACATCTCCGAGCAGTTAGCGAGAGAGGAGATAGAGCAAAGGGTGCCCTGCGAGAAGGCTCCCGGGGCGCACGTGGCAAACGGGAGTGATGAAGATCGGTGTGAGATGTTGAGAGTGGCAAAACGAGAAAAAAAAGGCTGCGGGTCGATTGGGGGGTGAGGGGGTGGAAGTTAATTCGACCTTTTTTGACGTGTGGAGAACACCTTGATGAGAACTCTTCAAATAGGCCCTTCGGAATCGCTTTGGTTAGGTAGGAAGGGGATGAAGCTCACTTTTGAGTGTAAGCTGTCAAATATACGTCAAATTATTCGGAGCCTTTGAGCCGGAAATTACATGAGAAAGTGGTCAAAGTCTGGGAAAATGTACTTTTAAGAGAGAATTTAAAATATATATATATATATAAAATGCTTTCTTCAGCTGGAAGTGGAGCCTTAGAGAGAGTGGAAGGAAATATGAACAGTATTCAGCACAAAAATGTCAGGCTTCTGCTGGTAAGCAAAAGCAAATGCCAGGCAGGAAAAGCCTACTAGAACAAAGGAAATGTATTTGGGGGGCAATGAGAAGCACTTTCAATGGTGGCAGGTGAGTGCTGACTGCCATTTAAAGAGCTTGAATATGATTGGTTCTTTCGAAAGACAGCCTCAAAACACAAATTATAAGTGGGTGTGCACAATTATGCAATCACAATACTTCAGTTGCTTCGGTCCAGATTTTATCATGAAAATATATCTTTTTTAATAATCCGATGGAGTCCGACAGTTTATAAATCACACTACGGTGGAAAAGGTGAGTCATGTTGCAAAAACGCACCATTTGGCTTATTCACTTTTTTAAGGATTCTTTTTTGACATTTATAAATCTCCAAAATAATTGTACTTCCGATCGACATATCAAAAATATAAATTCATTCAAGTTCTATCTTATGCTAAAGTTACCTTGAATCCTTTTCAAATGTTCATGACTTTTGAAACATCCATTTTTTAAAAACTATTACCAAAACGAAAAACATGTTTTTTGGGGTTATCACGTCATCCAGTGAGGACGTTTCCAAAATAATCACACATTCAAAAATATCCCATGAAGACCTTTAATTTGAGGTATGACTTGATGTGGTTTGTAGCAAATTGACTTCTGACCTTATTGGTGAACCAAAAACTCGTTTTGGTGGTCATCTTGTCGTCTAATGATCATATAGAGTATTTACACATTCTGAAATCTCCCCTGAATACCTTGACATTGATTTGGTTTGTTGCAAACAGATTCCAGACCTGTTAATGGTCAACTTTAACCCCAAACTTTTTTCTTTTTTTTTTGGTGGGTCATCATATCATCTCATTAAGAAAGACATACTGACCAAAAGAGTTAGAGATCCGAATAGCTCTCATCAGCTGCACAATAGAGGGGGAATAAAACGGTGTCATACAAAAATACATTTATTCTGAACAGTTTCAAAATGTACTCACAGTAAGAAAAACGACAAACACAAAAAAATGAAAATAAATAAAAGTTGTGCGTAATACTAAGAGATCATGCTCATTACTCAGCCATTGCACAAGTGGACTATAGAACAAGGCGTTTCATTTTTGTTTATTTCGTGTGCCAAGAAAGCTTTAAACTCACTATGACAGAGAACAATTGCTCACCCTAATATACTCTTCGATGTTTTGTTTTTTTTCAATTTTTTTTCATTTTTACAGTTCATTAGGGCATGCCAGTGTCAAAATGTGGACAGAAGTTGATTGGTGAGACGTTACTGGACAAGGAGACAATGAGTTCAAATGAAGCTGTCCATTTCCTTCTCTTAATTTTATGTACACGTGTCAAGTTACAAAATGGCTGCCGATTACGCAGTCAAGCTGTCGCGTCATCGCGTTTGTTCACCTTTCGCGGGCCGCTCTCATGAGAGTTTTAGTAGGAATTCGGACAAAAGGGTGACCGAGACGTACTAAGTAGAAAACGGAGCACACTTTGGGCTTTTGCTTTTTCAAGCACAGTGAACCTCGATTTATTATTTTTTTTAATTTTTTATTAAACAGACAAGGCCGATTATCAAGTCGTAGACTTTGGTGCAGTTTTACGATTTGTTGTTCCCGCAGAGGAGACAGACACACTGTATGTGCTTATTATTGTCAGCACTGTTTGTACGCGTTGTTAGTCCACGCGAGTCAAAGCTCCGTTTATACTGAAATTGACGCCCTCGGGCTCGCATTGCGAACGTCACGAAGCCATGAAAACCAGGCGAGCCGTGACGTATGCGACGCGAACCCGAGGGCACTTTGACGTCAACTTGAGCGGGATCGTGTCAAAATGGCAGCGCGCTCAGATGGACAAAATTAATCGGCTCAAAAAAGAAAATCGAAAAGAGAGAGCACCGTTGAGAGCAGAGGTAAAGAACGCATTCTTATGCAGGTTTAGGCACGAGAAATTGACGAGTTGACAGAAAAGTAATCAACATTTTAATGGTATAGCTCATCTCTGGAACGTAGTCTTGTGGTGTTAGCTTTAAGCTAGCAGCGTATCGCGAGACACAAATTGATTTGTTTGAAAGCGTTGATGCTTCAATTGACAATGTTTGATTCTCTTGTGATTTATGTGCCAGTTAAACTTCAACTGGGAGTGACAAAGCGTTTTTAGTCTTCACTGGAGAACCGAGTTAGCTAGCGTAGCATCTCAAACTGGTGTTTCAGCAGGTGCGTAGGAGAACTAGTTTTTGAAAATCCATACACATTTCACAACTTGAAATCTGGTTACTGCACATGAGCAGGGTAAAACTACCTATTTTTAAAAATATGTATTTTTATATGGTTTCTGTCAAACGCAAGTAACGGGTTCACTGCCGTGTGCTTTTTGGCCCATTAAAGGTTTTCATCTTGCCATATTTGTGCAGCCGTCCAGTTTAACACCCAATCTAGAGTGAGATTTTTTTTTTAAACACCATTTCCTACTAAATCCCTCATGTTTCCCTGAAACACTTCCTTACGGTCTAGCCTGGCAAACCAATCCTCATTTTTCCAAAAGTATTGTAAAGTAGCTACTCAACTCTTGAGTGTGAAAACATGACTCGGAGGGAAACGAGAGCGACCATCGGCATGAGAGAACTATTCTGAAAAAGAGAAGCTAACAAAGCCAACCATCGCAGCACAATTGAAACGACGACATTGTGTACTTACTGGGTAACAGTGTGCGTGTCTTTAGACGTTTGTACAGTTTGGATATTCCCTAGTGACAATTCGATCCATATTCCTCCCCAGTGATGCTGGAAAGCAAGAAGATAAATCATTACGCAGCAGTTATGGCAGAGGGAAGCTGATGGTCCAAATTGGATGGATGAATGGATGTTTTTTTTTTGGTTTTGTTTAGTTTTTTTCATCATCATGTCAATCGATTGACACAAACGATTGAAGATCTGAGAAGTCCACACCAGGACATTCTTTTCGCCGCGTGACAAGATATGATTTAGTGCGAAAAGATTTTTTTTGGGCCACGTTCCATTTTGGATTTTGACCTCGCTGAAGATCTAAAACCAGAAAACCAATGCGGCGATTCTCAAGTGGTTAGCTGCTGATTGGTAACCCCAAAAAAAATCGCCTTTTTTTTTTTTTTTTTTTTAATAGAGCCCCAGACGAACAAGTTGTAGTTATTAGGCGGCATTATTGAGCAATCGTCGCTCCGAACTGATTACTCTGCGCAGAGATTAAAAAATTGTGCCGGTCCAATTCACTATCTCAAATCTTCATTGCAACCTTTAGGAGAAGGTTAATGGATTCATCTTCTCCGAGTTGGAAACACCTTTGCTTCGCTCAAGCTCACCCAGGAAGTTACAAAATGCAATATCTTGATTATGTGGGGGGGGGGGAGGCGAAGTGAGGGAGGGAGATTTGCCGTTTATACGTCGGTTACACGATGACTACATTTCCCTTTCACCCATCACAGAAATATATTATTCTTTTTTTGGGGGGGGGGGCGAAAACTTATAGTTTAAGATTATATTCAATGCACAGTGAGAATTTTATTTTGAAAAATACACTGTATTGATTCAGAATGTTGAAGTCGGGTGTTGTCTTATTATATTTTTTTATTGTTGAATTTTAACATTTTAGAATTGTGTACAAATTTTTACCTGCATTTTATTTAATAAATGTAGCATTTTTTGGGGTAGTTTTTCATAGGTGTATTTATACTTCTCATTTTATTTTATTCATTGACTTATTTAGTTGTCTGCATATTTTTAACTACTTTCTCACTACTTTTTTAATACATTACAAAACTTGTTTTCATTCTTATTTTCCTGCACATTTGTAAACAGTATTTTTCTGTTTTGTTTTTTATTCAGTTGTATTTTTTTTTTCACATTGTTAATAGCCTTTATTATGTCATTGTTTTAATCGTACAGTACTTTTTTTTTTTTTTTTTTTGTGAAGGAACCCAAATGCGTTTTTCATGAACGGAAGCAATTGAAGCAACGGCTTTTAATGTCTGAGCTATTAATCCTCATGTAATCCAAGGGGCGACCCTCCAACGGCGAGAGCCGATGATGGATTCGACGCTTTTGGCACACCTGATTGGAAACGCTTTCATCTCAAAAGAAGACTCCAAGTGAGACTTGAGGGATGTGATGGCGGCGGGGGAAAAAAAAAAAAAAAAAAAAAAGGTAAATGACTTTCACCCTGCGAGCTTGAAGGAAAAAAAAAAAAATCGTCAACAACCGTCGCTTGTTTCACACTAGCGACCACTTGGAAAGAAAGAAGCGGCAGGAGAGGAAGAAAACGTGTCAAGAAAAAAAAAAAAAAGTCTGCGGCCTTCGTGTCATGTGAGAGGAATGAAATGAATGCCTCTGTCAATCAAAAGTAAGTGTTATTGTCTGAGATTTTTTTTTTTTTGGGGGATCTCATTTATGGGCAGCGTGGTGGACTAGTGTTTAGCACGATTATGGGCAGCGTGGTGGACTAGTGTTTAGCACGACTGCCGCAGCGATGAGAGTACTCCAGCTTCCTTTCCCTTTTTTTTTTTCATTTGTTTTTTTTCCACTGTAAAAAGGAGTCCTTTCGATATTTTATTTGTGGGTATGACTGTATTTTAGCGACGTGTATTAACCCTTTCATGCACCCTGTAACCTGATAACATGATATTATTATAAATTCCACATGGGTTTTATTTGGGTGTTTCATTGCTGTTCGGATTACGTGGGGGCAAATTTCATCAATCTGAGCAGCCCTGCTTGAACGTGAGAAGGTGCACTTGAGGTCGTGGACGCCGAGTGAGCTCGCTTGAAGTCAACGACATTCGTAAGCCTCCTGCAGTGACAGCCTCACTTGCAATCCCATATTAACGTGTCACACATGTTCCCGCACTCCATTTCACGCTGTCATGTTGGTGTCCAAGCTGTCGTTTGTCAAGAAACGGCATTAAAAAAAAAATAATAATAAATAAAAAGGGGAGGAAAGAAGCTCACCTCGTTTCCTGGCGTCCAGCTCCTTTTCCATGAAGTCCTTCTCTGAGGGGAAGTCGGCAAGGTTGACCTTGGACATGTCGTCCTTCTGACTGACCGTGCTGATCACCTCGGGTTCCTTCTCATGGCTGTCCTCCGTCTCCACGTGGATCCAAGGGATTTTCCTTTTTGGGGGCAGAAAGGGAAAGAGGATGAGGCCCAAAAAAAAAGATCCTAAGTTTGAGGCGGGTTGCAGGGGGTGGGGGGGGGGTTCCTCACCTTTTGAACTTGTAGATAAAGAATGCCGCTAAACCCACAAACACCACCGAGATCAGCACCAACATGGCCGACCCGCTGTGAAGGGCGGTTGAATCCACCAGTGGCGCTAAAATAAGAATTAAAAAAAAAATTATTACAGTCAAAGCTCGGTTTTCGAACGTCTTGGTTCTCGACCAATTCGGTTTTCGAGCAAAAATTTCTAGTTTTTTATGCCTCGGATGACGAACACATTTCGGTTCTCGAACAAACTGAGCGCACTTGAATGCACCATTTGACTCCTTTTGCCGTCCTTTACACGAGGAAGTGACTACGCTTCCTCGTGTTGCTTTCCATTGTGAGCAGACGTGTTCCATCAACATTTTTATTTTAAAAAGAGCGTGGTTTCGGTTTTCGAACAATTTCGGTTTTCGAATAGCCTTCTGGAACGGATAATGGGCGAAAACCGAGGTTTGACTGTAATAAAAAATTTGTGTGTAATAATATAAATTTAGGATTGATTAATGAGTATTTTTTTTTTTAAAGAACATATTCTGTTCTGCAGCACGTCTCGGGAGCAAACTGGCGGGGCCTAATTTATCATGACCATGTGGAACCAAATAGTCACAAAATAAAATCATTTTTTTGTAATCCGTTTTACTTTTGTGTTTCGAAATCTTCTGCAGTCCGTTTGGGCAGCAGACTTGGTCTTCATTCATTTTGCTGCTTGCTGCGAAGCAGTAAAATCGATTATTCCACCATTGTTTAAAGATGCAGCAACAACTTGACAACTCAGGCATGAGATTGATCGTGTTCTAAATGAAGATCGGAACAATCCAAAATGAATACATGAATTTTTCTGTCACTCCGAGGCTGACACTATTTGACCTCCTCAGGGGGTGCAAAAGGATCATTGAGGATGTGCGGCAGGCTCTCCCTGGGGGTCGCTCGTGTACAAGTCCATTTTGCACTGTCATGGCTTTTTAAATGCTGAGAAGCAGTATTCAAAGTTTGCCCCCCCCCCTCCCTCCTCCTTAAGGAAGCGTGACCTTTTCGGGATCATCTCAAAAGGCGATGCAGGCCTTTGTACGGCGACACGAAACGAAGACAGATCCATCGGCGGACGAAAAGGGGTAAAGTCACGTAGGACACACACCCCCCGCCCCACTCCGACGCGCTTTGGCCATATGCTAACGATGACGCGACCCCGGCGGTCTCCAACGACGTGCCGTTGATCACGTCATCGATCGACCGCTTTGATGAGAGGTGAGCCGTGTTGTGCAGTCTCACCGAAAGCACCCCCCCCCCCCCCCGTCGTGTCAGCTGAAAGTCACGCACGTGAAAGTGCAATCAGAGCGCCACCTACCCAGAGTTTGCTGAGTGATGTGGACGCCGATGCGAGTGTCAACCTTCAGCTCAAAGTGGACGCGGCCTTGGTTGAGGAGGGCGACGAAAACGTCAGATATCTGTTGGGGGGGGGGGGGGGGTGCAAAAAAAAAAAAGGTTTCAATTGTTGAACCACTGTTAATCACAGGGATGCATTCCAGACACACTTGCAGTAGTTTCACTCAATCCACATAACGGGAACTTTAAACACATTGAGGATTATTAAAACACACTTCAATTTATTAAAAGTCCCGTTATAAAACACACGGTAAATGTATTTCAACCATAATGAAAACTGAAAAAGAAATGTACAATTAAAAATGAACATTTTCTACATATAAATATTAAGACACGTATATATATATATATATATATATATATATATATATATATTTACTGTATATATGTTATAAAATTATATATTAAATATATATATATATATATATTTACTGTATGTATTTTTTAAACATTATGATATTATATATTATATTATATATATATATATATTTATATATATATATATATATCTTATTATTTTTTATTTTTTTTAATTAAAAAAAAAAAAAAACCATCCAATACATTTTGGTGAGCATTATTTAAATGCCATTTTTCGCTGTTCACGACGGATCAGTGCGTCTATACCAGGAAGAAAAGGAAATATGGCTGCGTCTGCAGTAGGTGATGGTCAATATAGGGGAGTGGGGGTGGGGGGGCATTTGGTGACACATGGAAGGTGTTCCTTCCTCTTCTTACCATCTGCAGTTCCTCCCGCGTTTGCCTCTTGTGCTCATTTGCCGTGATCACATCGGGCAGGATGAAGAGCTCCGCCGTGGTCGGGAGTCCCGGATACAAAGACACCAGCAGCTGACTGGCGGGAACACCGGAAACCTGACAGCAAAACACGAACCGGGATAAAATACAGACTTTTTAGCTCACAAATCTGAAACCTGTTTTTTTTTTTTTTTTTTTATGTCAGCGCATTGGACAGCAAACTATAGTTTAGCCTCCGGCGGACGATTACTGTTGTCACAGTGGTTTGTTTTTGCTGCCCTCAGTCGTCAACGAAATGCGTCTGCTTACTGAATTCTGCATTTTTTTGTGGTTCAACATAGTTCCAAAAAAATGCCACTCTTCTTCTTGGCACCTCTCCAACAGCATTTTGGTCGTTTCTGCTGACCGTTTGGTGGGCAGCAAACCAGTCAAGCCCCATCCACCCATTGAAGAACCGTGTTGCTTTTTTGCTCCCCTCAGTCCGTCCGCTTAGCGGCATTTGTAAACACGAGAAGATGCCGGCATGTCTCGTTCTGACTCAGACGCTCAATTCGGCATTTTTCTTTCATCAGCTCTCACTCGTTAGAACTTTAAAGTGTAAAAACCGACCACAGTCGGGCTTAATACTCAACTTTACAACTTAACTTTACAGCGCCGGCCATTGCGATCTCTGCTTGCTGTCATCGCACACAAAGTTAGAAAGAAAGAAAAAAAAAAAAGGCAAGATCTCCGTCACGGCCCATAAAACATGACGAGCGCTGTAGCGGCGGCGCACACCGGTATGAAAGAGTAATGACCCAGAGAGGTGCGGGTGGTCCGGCGAGTTGCGGTTGGGAGTTGACGTACCCGTGACAGGGCTGTCTGCACCACGCGGCCTATGTCCTCCCGCCACTCGGGGATGTCAGGATTGTGCTCGTCAAGCGTCGGCGAAAAGGACAACAGCAGCGACCTGAAAAACTCTGACAAACAAAAACAAAAAGTCAGGCTTTTTTTTTTTTTTTTTTTTCAAACCGCCTTTGAGCTCATTTTCCCAAAAGTCGGGACTTAATTGGCGTCAAGATTTTCCGTGTTCGCGCGCCGTGACATTTCGTCCACGTCGGCGAGCACGGTCCACATGTTGCATATTCATGTCACCAATTAAAGTTGCACGCTAACCTTTAACGGTTATATCCCTGGAATCCTGCATCACCGCGCTCCCAGAAGCCACCTGGACCGTGACCTTATTTGTTCCTTCCTTCTGGAACGTGTACGAGATACTCCCATCCAGCGTGACGATCGGCTGCGTTAAAAACGAGAGAACGGGAAGAGACTTCATACATACAGGGGCGGAGCTACGTGGTGGCTAGGGGTGGCCCTGCCCACCTCCACATCGAGGGGGAGATTCTTTTGATATCGAGAGTTTCTTTCACCAACTTTTTTTTTTTTTCAAAACATCCAGCACCATAATAGTGTTGAAAAAGAAAGAAAGAGAATAATGCATACCCCCGCGTACATGACCTCTTAAAAAAATTCACAACGTGCCCGCGTCAAAGGGAGGCGCGGATAAACAGGGGCCACGCCTGATTGAATTTGCCGAAGGAGGACAGATGAGCAGCTTGTCACCTCGGTGCTGTTGGCGATCCACCAGAAGAAGGTCAAGGTCCTGATGTGACTGGGCCAAACCACCGCCGTCAGATTGGTCTCCTTCCCCCCGACGGCCACCAGAGGCACCGAGAGGTACACGCGTTCCACTGGACCTGTGGTCGCAACACACGAGCGAAATGTGTTATTTATTTACTTCATTTGGAAATGTTTCAATGACAAAAATGAACTTTTTTTTTTTTTTTATATATATACGGGTTTACAAATAAGGACACAATATTTTTGTTTTTTGCCATTTTAGTGAGAAAACTTTTGATAAAAATTAAAATACTTTTGGGAAATTATTTTTGGAAGGTGCAACAATTCTTTCAATGTACCGGTAGTTACAGTCGAACCTCGGTTTTCAAACGTCTCCGTTCTTGTCCAATTCGGTTTTCGCCCAAAAATTTTGTGTTTTTTATGCCTCGGATGATGAACAAATTTCGGTTCTCGAACAAACCGAGCGCACTTGAATGCACCATTTGACTCCTCTCGCCTTCCTTACACGAGGAAGTGGAGGTTTGACTGCACATTAAAATAATTAAAAAAAATATATATTTTATTTTAACCTATTCCCAATAGTTCCAGTTCATTTTTGGGCTGACAGGATTTAAATTGCCGTATTTTCCGCCTTAAAATCTGATGCGCCTTGTGTATGGTCATTACGGTAATATGTCAACCCCGAAACGGCTCCTTGCTCGAGACATGCTTACAACGCACAGTTCAAACTTAAGGCGATCGGTTTCGCAGTTGAACACGGAAATAGAGCCGCGGCAAGAGAGTTCAACGTTAACGAGTCCATGTTATAACTTGCTGTTGGTTAAGTGAACTGTGTCGCCGCTTTATTAAATAAGTTTTACTGACATCTGATCGTTCTGTTGCTGTTTCCTTCTAGTGGTTGCATTATAGATTGCGACCTATAATGCGGTGTGTCCAATATATGAAAGAAATATAGGCCATTCATTGATGGTGCGCCTCATAATCCTGTGCACCTTTTAGTGTGGAAAATACGGTGCTTTAAATTGACCTTAAATCAAATCAGTATTTTGTATGGTTGTTTTGTAGATAAGTTCTGAGGCTTGCTCAAAGAGCACCAAGATCTCTCCTCCCGGCAGCCTTAAATTGACATCTCTCATTCCGCTGCGGATCCCAAACCTACGACACTCGACCATCTCACAGCGGCTACTTGCCAAGTCCTGAAAGACTTCCATGAATAGATAAAAAATCAGACGAGACAATGTGCGAGTATTTGGTCTTGGCGTACTGATGATGTGCAGATAGAGCACACAGCTGTCGGATCCCAGACTGTTCTCGGCCGCCGCCGTCACGCGGTAAATCCCCGTGGCTCGATAGGCGTGCTGGATGCCGTCGTCGGCCCGGCTCAGGTTGGAATAAGTGATTCGGATGCCGTCGCCGAAGTCGAGCTGGACGCTGGTCCTCAGCGAGTCTCCCTGTGGACGACGGGCGGGGGAAAACAACACCTGTCAGCCTCGTAATGGAGCACGTCCACGCGGCGCGCCGCTAAAGTGCTCGGCCTGAGCCGACCCATCAGGTGTGTCACACAAAGGCTTTGTGGCCGGTTACACACAGACGATGACAGGCTATCGAGTGAGAAAATGCAACTCTTGATGGTTTAAAAAAAAAAAAAAATGTTTTCCAAGTATTTCAAGGTGATGGGCGTTAGTATCCGCTAGTGTCTTTTACGATGAAATGACCGGAGGCATGGGAATATTTTCCATGTTTTCCCCTCAAAGTATCGGAGGTAATTAACGCTGCAAGTAGAACCGAACGGACCCCTTCCAACCACCTGATCAAATGAAATCTGATTCAATGCAATCCAAGACAGAATCTTGGCAACTGAGTGACACCCATCTGTCTGCTCCACTGTACCTGCTTCCAGTTGCAAATTCCAGAGTCTGAGTTGGGTTTTTGGGGGGGGGAGGGGGGGTTCTTTTCCACGCGTACTACAAACGTTGGAGTTGGCCCAAATGGCTGTTTGTTCGATTTCATGCACAGGTCTCGAAAACTTGTTATGACAGACATCCACCCAATTTTTCTGTCTGTTGGTAAAACTGGGGCTAATTTATTTTGGGGATGAATGATTTGGAAATAGAATCTAATTGGGATTTCTTGTAATTGCGATTACATTTTTTTTTTTTTCCCCAAGGTCCTCTTCCCATCAATTATTTTGGGCAAACACAAGCAACATGTTAACTTTTATTCCGATAAAAAAAAATCACAATAAATAAATAAATCGCAAAAATGATATAATTGAAACTCCTTTTTTAAAAATCAACTTCAATTTGAGTCATTAACGTACTAAACACTTTAATTTGCAGTCTTTGAAGCAGTATGAACATCACAAAATTCTACCCAAACAAAGCTGAGTGACTGACCGAAGTGAAGCAGTTTTTTAATTTTTTTATCATAGCCTTTGAGATCTGAAAATGTCGATTTGAATTTGATGAATTGTTCAGCAGTGGTTTATTCTCACTTTCTGGAGGGTCTCGATTGAGTGGGTTTGTTTCATGGTGAATCCCAGAAATGAGCATCCGACTTTGCCGCCGCGCTCAGCCCACATTAGATGGCGCGGGCGGAAAGGCTTGGCAGTCGGGCGTCAATCATCTGTCAAGTCTACGTGCTTCTATTTGGAGCTCTCTTTGGCTGAAATGCCGAGGAGGAATTTGTCAAAGTATGAGCCCTGGTGTTTGGCCCAAATGGCTACTTCAAACCAAAATGGCCGACGTCCTCTAGAAAAAAATAAATCGAAACTAAAATAGCCATCTTTCTGGTGAGTTTCGTGCATGGGTCCTGTCGACTTCTCCACACATCCTGATAAGACAGACGTGCCCCACCTAATTTTAGCTTTCCGGGAGGTGCAATATTACTCCCCCAAAAAAAATCACCAGCATGGACATAATTTCAACAACAGTTACGTTTTCAGACCCTTAAAAAAAGTCAATCATTCGACTTAAGACCTTGGCACTGCCTGGCACTTCAGCCCTATAATAATATTCCCTTTATTTATATAAAAAAAAAAAAAAAGAAAAACCAGTCATCATCCCAAGGCGCTGTCCTAGTTATTCTGGAAAATTCACACAGAGCTTCCCGTCAACAGAGTTTCTAGGGACAAACTCTTCACTAGTTCTTTGGAAAAGGCTCACACAGACACAAACATCTTGGTAATATTTGCACATTGAACAGAAACAAACAATCCCCCCCCACCCCAAAAAAAAAGCTCATAAAAAGTTGAACCCCGATGTATGCAGCTTTGGGTTTCCGATCACAAACACAACTTTCTCTCAGTAGCTCCCCCTGGATATTGAAAAATAAAGTGCATCCAGCACCAGTTTCATTGATGCCCACAAAATTGAATGAGACAGTCAAACACACCAATACAAAATGAAAACACCGCCAAGGAGGATTGTCGATTGGTATTTTCTATTTACTAGCAACCAAATATAGAACTTCCAGTATTTTTTCCAACATGCGTTTTTGAGAATTTTTTTGGGTGGTTCTTCTCATGATTGGCATGACGACTAAAAGCGAAAGTTGCTTTGAAGCTTTGATTCCGCACAATTTAACTTTTACCGTCCGTCCAGCGGACATGATTGAAATGGACAAAAAGACGCACAACCGCCACGTTTTTTTGTGGTTCTATTCATAATAGACAAGACAACCAAATTTCACGTTGATCAGCGATACTGGTTTCAGGGGCTGAAATCTAAAGAAATGAGGAGGAGACGAAGACACTTCATATCGCAAGCTTTGGCCCTAACATTTACTTTCAGAACAAAATACAATTTGTTGGTACAAAAATGGCTAATGTTTATTCATAAAAGACAAATCCGCATGCCGTTACCAAGTGTACAGGCGGTTTTTTTTTTTTATCTTCACTTTGATTACACCTCATCAATCCACGCCGACCTTCACCGAGATAATTACTGCCAGTTGCCTTTGGTTCTCATTTGTAACCATCCTCTATTTGCTTCAAGAGACTGAACTTTTCCATCTCGCGATGAACACAAGATGGATTCCGGAGTGCGCAAACGTGACAACATTCATCTTCATCATGTGAACATTTGAGAGTTGTAAGTATGGCGAATCAAATAACAGCAACTCGACATCAGTCCAAACACGCGTGAAGCTATAAACGGCCGACCAACCTTCGTGCGTATGTTGAGATGTCACTTTACACGAGCTACACAAGTTACGCTGGCTTTCAAGAGCGGCTCTGACTTGACCCGATTAACTCAAACCACCTCGTTCCAAGCCGCAGTGCGCCTAAGGCTAATTAGCGATGCTAATCACATATACTAATTAGCTTGCGCACGGCAATTAGAACGTGTCAACACACTTGACAAACACGGCAAACATGAGCCAACACCCTACACGTCACCGTAGCTTTGTACAATTCGAGCGGCAACGCGTAATTTCTGGCGCCCCCTTAGGCTGGGATTCTGCATTACAGTAACAGATGCATGTTGCGCCCCTGCTGGTGATTGACTTTTTGAGTTTTGAAAAATGTGGGATTCTTCGGAAGAGGCGATTGTTGTCCAATGTGTGAATTCTCTTTCAATAAAAAAGTTTAAATTTTATTATGGCTTCGTTTGTACCTCTTGTATTTTATGTCAGGCACCTTGTTGGGCAGCTAAGACCTCAGAAAGAGGTTGAGGTTCGTTCGCTTTATTGTCTTTGAAATATTTTTTTTTTGTCAAAACCCAGTAATTATTATAGGGTTATTTTTTGCAACGGAAACATATATTTAGTTATCCTTTTACAAACGGGTGATAGTTAGCTGCTAGGTTAGATTAAATACCGAGTAATAGAACAAGATGTGAAAGGAGCTTAGTCAGCATTTTTTTTCTTTTTTTCTTAGCAAAACAAAGTTACATCCTCTGCTGTCAAACTGCGACTTACGTCTTGCAGATGCACCACGAACGTCACGTTGCTTCCGACGAGGGCGCTGAGCTCGCCGCCGCCGGTGGTCAAGCGGAGGCCTCGGGGCGGTGTAGGGCGACACCCCTGGCGCTTGGGCGAGTACACGTTCGTCCCGACCTCTTTGCAATTATTGGACAAAACCTTGCGATACCTAAGAAAGCAAAGATGATCAACTATAGAGCGCCTTTTTTTTAACCGTTGCACACTCATCGACCAAATGTGACATGCTAGTAGCACAACCACATGTGCTACTAAAACAATGACATAAAATAACCAAGTAGTTAACATTTGGTACTTCACCAAGAACACTTTTTTTTTTTTTTGGTGCACGTTTTTGCCACTGCTAAGTATTCCCGCCGGTATCCCAAAGTTATAGACTTACCCGGTGCTGTTGAGGAAACTCTGGCCCGCGCTGCAACTTTTGGCCACGCCATTGGGATCGAACCAAAAAGCAGGGGAGCACTTCCCATCGCTGCGACGTTCCCAGCCGTAGTCGCTGCACGCGCACACAAAAACAAAACAAAACAACAACAAAAGCGCAAGGACTTTTATCAGATCCACCAGGCTGCCAAATCATACAAACTTCACGAGGAAGCTTTTAGAATTGTTCCACGGCGGCATATTTTACTGCCATAAATAGCGACAAGATTGTCAGACAAGCGTGATCAAACAGAATATCTGACAGACATTTAAAATTAATTGAGCAATCCATTATTAATTGAATTCAGATACGCTATTTGCAAATCGCAGCGGAGCCATGAAAAGTCCTCACTATAATTAGATTCAAAGAACGCGGTCGTATTTGCTACTCTGGGAACCCGATACTGTATTAATGCATGCAAACGGTTCCGCGTGTCTTTAATTAAATGTCCACTTGATAACCGAGTCTCTTTGCAAACATGTCAGCGGAGCAATTAGCGCTAACTTTGGGGGGGGGGGGGGGAAATTTGGAAGTGTTTTAGCGGTAGTCACCATTCAAAGTCGTAGGCGGTGCATTGGCATGGCTCGGATGAATAGATCCTGGAATAGTCCTGGGACAGCATGCAGGGGTTTCCGGGCCTGCGCTTCATGAAAATCTGCTTCTCGCCCATCACGCACAGCTCACCCTTTGAATCAAAACACAAACGCAGCAAAAAAAAAAAGATGTGGCACACAGATAAGAAGAAAAAAAAAACCCAGAAAAACATTCTGGGGCATCAATAGAAAAAAATGAGTTATTTTTGTGTTTTTTTTGGTATTTTTTTTTTACAGGAAAATTGGGGATGCATAAAATATTTCAACTGCAATTTTATTTGAAACCTGTGAAGGTGAAAAATGAATGAATACTTAAAAGTTAAGCATTTTAGTGGCCATTGTAAATCTGCAAAGAGGGAGGGCTGCGGCGCTGTGGGAGTGGTCAAGTATTGTCTCTCAATCTCGCCGTTCTTCACTGAATTACATTTTCCTACTCAACTTTTGTAAAAAAAAAAATAAAATAATAATAATAATAATTTTTAAAAAACGTCAAAAGAAGATGTCTTCCCGTTACCTTGTTGTGCAGAGTCCACGTCTGATAGTCTCCGTCCATGCATCTCTGATTGAACAGGCCCTTGTAGTCGATTTTCATCAGCTGCCACTCGGACCGATGGCTGAAGTGTCCAAAGAAACTAAGGGACGATGCGCAAAAAATAAAAAAAAACCAAAATCCTTTTGTGAAGAATTACTTGAAAAGTGTTCGAAATGCATTTGAGAATGCTTTGAGTCAAGCGTGCCAAAAGAGTCTCAAGAGTTTTGTGTGCGTTGTACGCAAAGATGACCAGAACTGCTCGGATTGGTTTTTCCTGCTCACATGGCCGCTTTGTTGCTAGGCAGACTTCAGGGGGCTGGCCCCCACTGATCGTATCATGAAGTCAGGCAGACAATAAGCCTGTGAGACAAGTTCACGTCTATGCACTAATTTTTGAATCGTTCAATCAAATCATGACTCTGTTTTAAATCGGAAATAAAAGAAGGTCATAAAACAGTCCCTTTTGGTAATACAATAAACGGGCTGCTGCTCGTCCTATTCGTACATCTATTAAGTAAGTGACTGCTCTGTATGAAATTTAAAAAATATGAGAAGGTAAAACAGTGCATTATGCTTCAACCATAGACTCACTATTAAATACAGTCAAACCTCGGTTTTCGAACGTCTCAGTTTTCGACCAATTCGGTTTTCGACCAAAAATTTCGCATTTTTTATGCCTCGGATGACGAACAAATTTCGGTTCTCGAACAAACTGAGCGCACTTGAATGCACCATTTGGCTCCTCTCGCCTTCCTTACACGAGGAAGTGACGCTTCCTCGTGTTGCTTTCCATTGCGAGCAGACGTGTTCAGTCAACATTTTTATTTTAAAAAGAGCCTGGTTTCGGTTTTTGAACACTTTCGGTTTTTCGAACAGCCTTCTGGAACGGATTACGCACGAAAACCGAGGTTTGACTCAAAGTCGATTTTTTGTTGTTGTTACTTTATCTCATTTACGCCTACATACACGTTGCAAATCATCGCTGTCGGGCAGAATTCCGAAATGTTCAAATATGTTCATTTTCGTGTATTGTCACTTATTGGTCTTTGACACACAATTAATTGTCTGTTATTTCTTTACTCATAAATTGAAATATTTAAAAGTGAGTGAGGAACAAATTTATGAACGCTCCTGAATGCTTAATTGTCCAAGAAGTGTTGGAAAACTCTTCCCAACTCGCTGTGTGGGAGCCACGCGCATTATGTTGCCTCAAAATTGAAAACCTGGATGTTTTTTTTTTTAAATTTTAGTCCATAAAGAGTGAAAATAGTTTGGTTGAGTAATCCTGTTTTGGTAGTAAAAATTAGGTGTGCTCAAGCATTCATCGGTGAAAATCAAGTAAGCTCGAACCCGCAATAGATAAATTGAGGTTGCCTTCTGATTCTTAATTCCCATCTGACAAAACTTCCCCGCTGCTCACGTGATAATGTGATTGTCCGATTCCGACTCCATCAGGACTCCGTCCACGTAGAAAGGCACCAGGGAGAACGTGTGGCGGTCCCACTTCTTGCCTTCATCCAGACTGATCCTTCACGATCACAATAGAGTGACACATTTACGAGTAGATCATCAAACAACAAGAGAAAAGAGCGCTGACGTGAAATATGATCAGCGCTTTTCTTTTTTTTTTTTTGGTTTTGTTTTGTATAGCACAAATGAGGCACTTCGGATGCTACCCAAGGTGAGAACGTTTCGGGACGGCCCAAAAAAAACGAAAAGATAAATGTGACTCCCGCATATAAGTGATAAAACACCCGCAAAGAGCGAGATGACTCGGGTTGGAGCACTGGAAATAGATTTGGGCCGCCGTGGAAATCACCTCATGAGCAGCTTTATCACTTTTGACGAGGGGGAGGGGTGGGTGGGTGGGGGGGGGGGGGGGGATGCGACGCCAAAGCAAACGGCGTTACAAAGTAGCCGCGACGTGAGCGACTGAGGAGGTCGTTCTCAGCCCTTCCGTTTCCACCTTGCTGTACGTCAAGATTTCCATAAAAGCACTCAGGGCGTCGCATATGCCAGCGCGGGCGGCTGCCTGCAACCGACTCGTCGCTGCTGGAAATGATTGTGACAGTTAAGGAGCAGCCAACTGGAAAGCATTTATTCGCTATCCTCAATATCCGGCTTCTGGTCTGTGCACTAGAATGCTATTTGTTGTCGTTCCGAAGACAATGAGGCACACAAATAGAGCGCCTAAACCACGCTGGTAGAACAACTGTCCGACGAGTAAAAATGTGTTTTCCCCGATTTGGTTTTTGCACTGGTCGAACACTTGCACTTTGCTATTTTAGTTGTAGAACTGCATGATAGTGAGGCAAAAGTGCACGCCACTTGATATCTGTACGCAACTAGAACTACAGTCAAACCTCGGTTTTCGAATGTCTCGGTTCTCGACCAATTTGGTTTTCGACCAAAAATTTGGAGGTTTTTTTATGCCTCGGATGACGAACAAATTTCGGTTCTCGAACAAACTGAGCGCACTTGAATGCACCATTTGACTCCTCTCGCCTTCCTTACACGAGGAAGTGACGCTTCCTCGGGTAGACGAGGAAGTGACGCTTCCTCGTGTTGCTTTCCATTGTGAGCAGACGTGTTTTTCAAAAGAGCGTGGTTTCGGTTTTCGAACAATTTCGGATTTCAAACAGCCTTCTGGAACGGATTATGGACGAAAACCGAGGTTTGACTGTACTTGTGAAGTGCGAGATCAGTCTGACATGCAACCGAGTGGTTGCTTGATGTATTTTTTTTTTTAACAAATCCCCAAAATGCTGATTAACATCACACATTGCTGTGAAAAACTGGCGGTAAATGATGAAAAAAAAAAAAACGTTTTAAGTTACAATATCACCATTCACCACTAGATGGCATTAAAGTATTGGTTTGCGCTTACACTGGGATTTATACCGGTTTATTCTACAACATGGGCAGGCCAAATATAATTTTTTTTTGGGTGGATTTGGAATGATGTGCAGGACAAATATAAAGTAGTAAGTCAACACCGCAATTTCGATCGTACTGCGGCGTTATCGCTGTACGCACCACAAGTGTCGAATCGGCGTGGGCGCGCGCAGCACGGCCAGCAAAGCTCCTCCGTTGTCCAGGAACCAAATGTTGTGCTCTTCATCAAATATCTACACACACATGAAGAAGGGAAAGCAACCGTCGCGTTCACGACAACACATTTATTCTTTCAACGCGACGCGCATTCGGGAGCGCACGCCCACCTGACGCCAGCTATTTCCTGCATCGGACGTTATGAACATGCCAAGGTTGGTGGAGGACAATTCCGTTCCAATATTGCCTAGTGGAAAGGGGGCGGGGGGGGGGGGAGAATGGTAATTTCACACAGGAAAAAGACACAAGATATTAAATGCAGCATCAACTGAAAAAAATGTTGAATTATTTGGTGAATCTTTGTATGTCGTCATTCGCCAACAGAGGACCCATTTATGCGACTTTATGTCAACTGTTAAGCTTGAAGGCAAAAAGAGGCGGTGAGTAAAGTATATTGACCAATATTGGAAGCCATTGTCACATTATGCACAGTTTGAACATTTACAGTTTTAAATGGAGGAAAATTGAAAAAGAAAATGAATTTATTAAGACTCAAATAAAACGCATTGTATATAAAACTTATGTGAAAAATGCGTAGCAAAATAACACCAAGTACAATCAAACCTCGGTTTTCGAACGTCTCGGTTCTCGACCCAAAATTTTGAGTACTTTTATGCCTCGGATGACGAACAAATTTCGGTTCTCGAACAAACTGAGTGCACTTGAATGCACCATTTGACTCCTCTCGCCTTCCTTACACGAGGAAGTGACGCTTCCTCGTGTTGCTTTCCGTTGTGAGCAGACGTGTTCAGTAAACATTTTTATTTTAAAAAGAGCGCGGTTTCGGTTTTCGAACAATTTCGGTTTTCGAACAGCCTTCTGGAACGGATGATGGACGAAAACCGAGGTTTGACTGTATTTAGAATTATCGTCATTTTCATCATTATGACTATTTATTGTGTTTTATGTTGGATCGTGATTATTTTGTGTTTCAGCTATGCTTTTTTAAGCATATATTTTATTTATCTATAGGGCACTTTATAAGTGCCCTATAGATAAATAAAGTTGAGTCGAGTTGTCGTTTCTTCTCGTACACACTCAATAATCTTATTCCACTTGCCCTGGAGGTACAGTACACGCGCTGCTTCTATTGTGTGCACCTTGGCCTCCAGTGGGCTGCGTAGTGCAAACGTGCACGTGTGCGCTTAACGCGCGCAAAATTTGCATTATTAAAAATAGCACGGAAAGGAGGACATGGTCAAGCTGTGGGAATATAACCGGGAAGTTATATCAACTTTCCATCTCTGTTAAGTTTTGCATTACAATATTGAGTCATCGGGGCATCCCGGTGGTTTGAGTGGTTAGCGACCTCAGAGGGCAGAGGTACCGGGTTCGATTCACCCCTTCTACTTCAGTCAAACTTGACTTCCTTCTATAAAGCACTTTTCAAAACAAAAACAAAGAAAAAAAGCAACCCCAAGTGCTTGATGTGAGTTAAAACCGAACCTCCCCCAAGGAGGCACCTGCGCCCAGGACAGAAGGTGAACGGAAATCTACTTTTGATTGTTCCCAGATTGACATGTCTTTGACTTTTTAAATCAGATGAACAGTATATTATTTGAGCGACTCATTTGTGGTGTAAATGTTAAAACCTTTTATATCTTCCCGGATGTTTGTTTTATTTGTCACACCTGCTTTTTTTTTTTTTTTTTTTAATCACAGTTATGAATCATTTCTCCCATTTGACCTTTGGCAGTTTTAGTGTTATAATGGCAAAGTGGGTGGGAAGCGGCGTAGCATAAATCACACGTTTGTCGAAGGCTGAACAGTATCATTTGCAAGGATCAAAGGTCAGCTCAATTGATGTCAAATGTTATCCAGAGCTACAATTCGCAGGAACGCAAGGAATCTCCCTGTTCTATTTCAATGCCTTCTCGGTGTTTATTTTATTTCTCAGGGGTGTGTGTTTTTTTTTTTTTAATGAATTCATTGCAGCTATAAATCATTTGACCCTTCGATCTTTGACAGTTTTATGATTTTATTGGGAAAGTGGGGAGACGAGGTTAAAGAAAATACTCACAGGTTATTGATTTTTGACAGCACATGGATAATACGGTGAACCCGATGTAAATTTATGGATTCTTTTTCCCAAAATGTCTTAATTTTTTTTTTTGGGGGGGGGCGCTGCTTTTTTTTTTTTTTTTTTAGATTTCTTGGTGGTTTATGAATATTTCTGGAGATTAAAAAAAAGTGTGTTTTTCCCCAATTGATTTCCAATGGACCTCAATTATACGCAGATATTGGCAAACAGCAACAAAAAGTTGTAAATCGAAAACAGAATGGATGTTATGCATCATCATAATATGTTCCAAATCAATTAATGACAATGACAAAATAGCACACCTGTCGCAACGATGATGCCTGGGACGGACTTTTTGCTGGTGATGGGTCCGGACGTGTAGGGATTCTCAGACATCTCGAGGTGAAGATGCAGCGAACAGAAAGGCTGTCGACAAAATGAATATGTTAAAAAAAAAAAAAGCATTACATCACATACGGATGTAATTATGCATCATTTATTCCGGAATCAATCGGAAGCGGCCGTGCCTTCATCACGAGAGAAAAGTGCTCCCATTTTCCAAGGAAGAAACAAATGACACATTTGTTGTTTCCCAGTAAAAAAAAAAAACGAGGAAATAGAAGGTATTTAATTGTTCTCTCTTTTTTTTTTTTTTTTACGCAAACAAGCGTGTAATTAAAGTCTCCCAGGATGAGACGCTCGGTAATGGAAAATCATTTCCACTCCTTATGCAGCACATTGGAGAACACCAATAAGACCACCGAGGTTGAGGTAGGCGGTGCAAGGGAGCGAGGGAGGGGTCAGAGGTCAGTACGAATGTGAAATAGAGCCCAAGGCGAGATGCAGTTTGGCATGTAGCGGATGATGCGCGCAACATATGTAACTAACCGCAGCACCGCTATAGCTCAGATTTTTTTTTTGTGGAGGGTGAAACATATTTTTCTGACACGGAAAACTCCTTTGTAATGCAGATTGCTTTTTCCATTTTTTTTTTTTTGTGTTAACATAATTATTGGACAGAAGCGAAGCAATTTTTAAAGATGTTTTACAACATCAGAGGGCAAACATTGCTCTGGCATTGATGATACATTTAGAATTTAGAAAACTTTTAATATATTTTTGATCTTTTATTTTTTTTAAGGAAAATAAATGAAAATACGGTACATTATCCAGATAAAGGAACTGGATCAGTCGGCTGCCGGATCTGTCGAATCGTTTAAAAACGTACAAGTGCGGTCGCCCAGCTTCGCGTGTGCTACAGGAAGCAATTTAGCATCATTAGCGGTCAAATAATAGCACGCTGTTATACAAAATGCTAACATTATGCGACTAATGGGCTGTGGCGCTAACTAAGCTAATGACGCTGAGCAAAAAGGTCAATTGAAAAAGAAGGAACCTTTTTTTTTTTTTTTTTTTTTTGTCGTGTTCTGTGCGCACACACAAAATATTGATTTGTTGGGTTCTCCAGGTGGGATACAATTAGGTCAGAGAGGGTTTACTGGAGGTAAAATCCAACTCCTTTGTAACATTGTTGTCACCGTTACATTGTTGTTATCTCGCTTTTCTCTTTGTCCGTCCCCTCTTAGAAAATCGGCTTATCCTCACGGGGGTTGCGGTCGTGCTGGAGCCTATCACAGCCGTCTTTGGGCAGTAGTCGGGGAACACCCTGAACTGGCTGCCAGCCAATCGTAGTGCACACACAGACAAACAAGCATTCGGACTCACCATCACATTTGGGAACAATTTGAAGTGCCCAATCAACCTGCCATTCATGTTTTTGGAATGTGGGAGGAAACCGGAGTACCCTTAGAAAAGCCACGCAGGCACGGACGGGGAAAACACACCAGAACAACCATCCACACTCACATCCAGGGACAATTTCTTTTGTTTGATCAGCCTTCAATGCATGTTTTTGGAATGTGGGAGGACACCAGGGTACCCGGAGAAAACCCATGCAGGCACTGGGATCGAACCTGGTACCTCTGCACTGTGAGGTCGACGCGCTAGCCACTCGACCGCCCGGGCCGCATCAATATTTCCAGTTCTATAAATAACCCAAAAAGTTGAGTCTGTCCCTTTTTGTCCCACGTGTTTATTGAGAGCATCTTCAATTCAATCTACTCGGTCAAGAAAATTAACCCAACCTGGGGGTAAAAGTAACCCACAACTATCCAGCAAGTGAGGTACGAAAACAAGCCAGCATTTTTTAAATTTTTTTTTTTTAGATCCACCACAGCCCATGACCGAGCTGTTGAACACCGCATGGGAAAGGAAAGGCAATCGGATTTTAATAACCGGGGTCTGACATATGGTGAGGAAATAAGTTGCAAATCTCACCTGCTGACTCACTGACAACACATCTACGTAATATAATTCAGTGTAATCTAACATTCATTAGTCCGGCTCGGCTACATTTGGTGAATTGAAGTCACGCAGGTTAATGGAAAGTCTGCCCCCCCCCCCCCCCCCCCCACTGAAACTACACCTAATGACACGGCGTGACTTACACGGATAATAAAACTATTCCAGTGCCCGAGACTCCCCGTTAGTCATGTAGGGGAGGCTGGCAACGGCGAAGGCAAAGTGCCCGCGGCCGGCCTTCGTGCAAATTTGGGCCGTAAATCAAAGAGCATTCCAAAGCGAGGCCGATGAGGTCGAAACGTGCGGCGCATGAATACGCGTCGCCAGCCGCCGCCCGCCGTGGACGAGAATGTCCGTCCGTCCGCTCACCCGAACGCAGTGGATGTTGCTCCCGGCCGCGTCGGCGGCGGGCGCCGGCAGCAGGGCCCACGTTTGTCCTTTGTTGAAGGTGATGAAGGTCTTGACGCGGTGGTCCACCAGCTTGTTGGCCAGATACATGCCGTTGATGCCCTCCACCTGGCCGGCCACACAACGTCATGCTCTCACATTTCAAGATACATTCTGGATTTTGAAAATCACATGTTCCAATGCAAAAGATGACATCCATCATGTGAGTGAGTTGAGCTAAATTATTATTATTTTTTTTTTAATTTAGGGTTTACGTATTAGAGCAAGGGGTGTCAAACTCGTTTTTGTCGTGGGCCACATGTTAGTTACGGTTTCCCTTGGAGGGCCGTTATGACTGAACCCATATAAAAAAAGTCAATAGTAACGGTTTATTCAACTATTACCTACCCCCCATGCAGTAATTATCCCAAAATTGGACATTTCGGACACTTTGGACGATTTTGGACTGTTGGACAAATGGACACCACAGACAAAACAGTGAAAAATAACTCCACGAAGCAGAAATTTTGCATAGAATGTCTTGGCCAATTCCCACTGAACATTTTGAGGGGTTGAAAGTGAAAAAAAATTAAAAGTGAAAAAAAGTTGTTGCACATTGGAAGAGGGACATTTTTGGGACGTACTACCCTTCATGCAGCCGCTTAAAAATACTGCATGAGGGTTAAATTACTGTAATGAGGGGTTTGGTAACAAGAAAATGCTGGCAATATGTCTCTTATTTATTACATAAGAGAATTTAAAATGTTGGTAGAGATTTTAGCAAGCATCTTGGAAGTTGACATGCTTGCTTTGCTTTCGCGGGCCACAAAAAAATGATGTGGTGGACCAGATCTGGCCCCCGGGGCCTTGAGTTTGAAACCTGCGTATTAGAGCTATTATCCTTTACGTGAGCAGTCCCCAACCTTTTTTGCCCCTCGGACCGGTTTAACGTCAGGAAATATTTTCAGGTGTGACGGATAAATACCAAAAACTAATATGATATGACCCGCATGAAAACTGCGGTATTTTCAAAACATCAAAATAAACACGAATCATGACATGAGGAACGTCCTATTATGTTGTGTTCTGAGTCCTCAACAACTGCATACCATTATTCTCTTCACTTGAAGTGCTGCGTATGACTAAAGATTTTAGGGCCAGCCATTTTCAGACCCGGTCTTGAAAAGAACTGAAAAAATATATTTAAAGAAGTACTTGGGATTGAATGTGTGGAGTCTGAAAGGACAGTAGCGGTTCTCGTATTCCGGGATAAGGAAAAATAAGCAGGCAAAGTCACTACCGTGTAGAAGTCGACCAGCAGGTTACCGGTGGGTCCCCTGGTGGTCCTGAGGTTTTCCAGCGAGAGAGTGAAGTAGACGCCGGGCGAGTCGGAGATGTACAGGCTGTAGGTGTGGTTCTGGTTCCATTCCTGGACGGCGGCAATCACCTGCTTCTCATCTGTGCTGATGATATGCATGTCCTGCACGACGAGGCCACAGGGTGACGGGACACACTTACACACTTTAGCATTAGCCGCATTAGCACAATCATATCCCAAAGTGCGGATTGATACATTTGAACGAGGGAAGGGGATTCGATGTTGTCGTGGAGACCGATTACAAAATGAAAATACAGTGCAACCGAGAGACGCCGGCCCCCTCAACAGTGTCCATTTCCCTCGAAATGCTCCTTTGTATGCTACCTTTCAAAAGTTTATTACTTTCAGAATTGGCCGCCCTCAACAGACAGAGTGGCCACATGTTTCTGTCTTGTAGTAGACTAGAGCAGGCTGAAAAACAAAAATGTGTCACTACGGTGGCCGTGTTCGCTATTCCATCAAAGGTAAATAAAAAGCATGGACATTAGCTTAGCATCGCGGGAAGCACAGACCCTCAAAATCGTCGTATCTACCTGCAGTTTTTTTTACTATAGGTGCTAGTTGTGCAAATATCTGTGCTATTTTTGTTGTTGTTTTTTTTTTTCCAAAGCCCTCATTTGTGGCATCTCATCGTAACGGAGGTTGCACTCTTTAGCACTCAAGTGCATATTTTTATTTGATTTCTTTCCCATATATGAATTCGCAAATCTGTTTTTACTTTAAGATATTTAAACATTTCTATTGTTTTGGGATGCCATAGAAATCTGCTTTCAAGACAGCGAAAGAGCTCGAGCTGACAAAACGTCCCTTAAAAGCTTGAACGTAGCACCTTGAAGGTAACAGTTTGTGCTTTTTGAATATTGTCAGCTCAAAATGCAACTTGAAATCACATTCTCATCAAGGCACTTTAAATAAAAAAAAATAAAAATAAAATACATGAATCCTTGCACGTGCACTAATGGAAAAGAAACATTTTTGATGTCGTAAAAGTTCAGCTATGTCTTCATTTGATCTACACTTATCGGGTATTTTTTTTTTTTCCTCTCAAGCCTCAAATTAATTTGAGATAAATGATGAAAAATATTAGGTGGACATTGAACCCGAAAGATGATTCGAGCAGATGTCCAGAATATATAATATACATTGCTTGTTGACACTTACCTTGGGCAAACAATACTTGGGCAACTGCATGCGCTTGAACGCTTCTCTCATGTAGGACACAAAGTAGCTGGCTCGTCCCGACTTGGTTACCTTGGTCATGAAAAACAAAAAAAAAAAAATGAGTTCATCACACCATGTAATCAAACCTCACCCGTTCCCGCATGAGTGGAAGCTCTTGTGCTGCAAATATGAACATTGTTTGGCAATTCCAAAAGGACCTTGGGTCGTGTCACAAAATGTGGTGTCGGAGTTGATAGTGAAAAAAAGATCCAACAGCCTCTTGGGAAATGGTGATACAAAAATGGGGTTTTTGACTATTTTGGGGCGTGGCTAAAATGCAGCCACAGCACGAGTCGCGCCTTCCGGATGCATAAGTGGTTATCTGACAACTATTGCAAGCTGCTCTGCCTAAAATACATTTCGCCTTGGGATAGTCTGCTAGCATGGCAGATTTAGAGTGCCCCGTTGTAGTCCGCGAGTGCACACCTGACATGCAGAGAAAGGTGGAAGATTAGAGAAAACCAGATTATTATTATTTATTTTTTTTTTAAGTCTGACTTGATCGCCAGTATTTAGACAAAAGCTGCGGGATGCCGGGTTCGCTTCAGAGTGCCGAGTTGTCATCGCTCGGAATAGCCCGGCGATGATGATGTGATATTTTGCAGGCACAGGGGGGGCTTTAAGTGGATATAATTTCGAGGCCCAAACATGTAGTTATGTGTAGGCGTAAGGAAGATGCTCCACGAGGTAACATCCATTTTTCCCATTTTTGACATTTGACAGTTGAATGGGGGCGTGGTTTCAGCTCATTGAGTGGACTTGATTTTGAAAATTCATTTTATTGACGAGCTATTTTTCTTTTTTTAAAAAAATTTGGCAGAATTGTTAAGAACATTCTTCTCTGTGGTGTTTTTTTAAGTAATTTATTTTCAATTCAAAGGGTCTTTAAGAAACAGGGAAACTCTTATTTTGGAGGGGGCGGGGGCAAAAAAAAAAAGCATTATATGTCTTTAATCGTGTTGACGCAATCTTTTTCTTGTCTGTTGAACCTCAGAGTGTAGTACAACCCCTGTGGGAGGAATAATATTGTCAATATTTCCCCCACAGGAAGCCGTAGAGTGCGTAACAAAGGCGAGAGTGCAACGTGAGGACGCCTCCGTGGCTTTCCTCGAGGAAAGTGACAAACCCCTCGGATTGAGCGCAACGAGGGTTCGGAAAATGTGCCTTTGAGCCCGGGGGAGAGACTTGCAGGTTTGACAGTTAGAGTGGCGGCAGGAGAGGGAGAACTCGCTCCAACGGCTAAATACGACGCAGATGCTTTCAACGTGTCAATAACAACTGGGGCAACCGTCGCGTCGCTAAACTTTTGACAGCAGCGCTATTCATGTCTTCGCTGGGTAACCTGACATAACATGAACACAACTTTGTATTTATTTCTATGGAGGCTGACTGGAAAAAAAAAAGCTGAAATGGGACATGAGGCTTTTTTTTTTTTTCTTTCCTTCAGGCACCCGAGACGCCGCAAAACAAGGACGCCGAATGGAAGGCGTCTCCTGGAGGAGGTGTACTGTATTTATTTCTCAATTCTCATGACCGCCTCTCCAAAACTCTCCGCGCCGTGTCGAGAGCGCGCCCGAAACGCAAGCACAACAGAAACGCTCATCATTATCTCAATTAGTCCCGAAGCTAAGAGGCGCTGGAAATGATGTTGACTTTATCAACGGCGCGTCTGGAGGACCTTAATGCACTCGCACTTTCCCATCCACTTAGAGGCAGCGGCCAACGCCAACCCGCTTGCTTATTTTCCAATCAACTAGAAGGATGGTGTTTGTCCCCCCTACACACTACATTAGGGCTCTAATGGAATAATCTATCGAAAATCAATGGGTTGCCTTTTTCGAAGGCCCCATTTTTGAGGATGTTGCAGTCGACCGGTCCTTCTCTTCCCGCGGGAGTGTGCAGGTGTTGAAGACTGCTTATTTCGTTGTAGCCCCAATCGATAACCTCATTACTCTTTGTCAAGTTAAATCCAACTGACCCCCCCCCCCACCCCCCGCAACCCCTTCCCCACAGCCCCCCGGCAATGAAAGTCACCGGAAAGTCGTCGGCGGGTGCCCGCCACATGCGGCGTCGTGTTTGCAATCTCATCTCGGCTAAATGCAATTTTATTGAATGAGCGTTTCTGAAACTGGCCGTCGTATATTTATTTATTTATTTATTTATTATCAGTCTTATGGATGCAGACGTGCCAATCGAGTCTGCGAATGAAGTGAAACTGGGTCGCCGCCACATCATCTTGAATTAAAAGATTACATCAGTGGCGCGATTAAAAAAAAAAATAAAAATAATTCAATGATACAATTATATTCAATTATTTACAAAATAAACATCTCATAATGGTGCGTAAACGGTGAATCTTGGACCCCGAAGCAGACTCGCTAAGTACAGCACTGAAACCAATTAATTTAACCAATGGAGCACGACAACGTGAGACTCGAATGCAACGTTTAAAAAAAAAAAAGAAAAACAAAGTCAACAAATGGTCGACACGAAAAAAAAAAAAAAAGAAAGGGTGCGAAGAAATTTGGGGCATTTTTCTAGAAATTTAAAAAGTGCCGAGCAGTCTTAACGAAAATTGTATTTTCACTCGTGGAGGCAGCACTTCATTAGAAAAGCAGGGCACGAAACACAGCAATTTTGATGCCCTCTGGCACCACGCTGCCTCTCACAGGTCAATCTTGGGTACTGCGGTAGCCATCTGGTTTCGAGAAGAACTACACAAAGTTTATGGTGCGCTGGTTGGGGGAAATCAGAAAAGATATTCAAAATATTGGCTTTAAAGATACATTTCGATCCCTCCCAAAAATTATTTTAACCAGACGATGCCCCCACCCCCCAAAAAAAATCTGGAAAATTGAAATGGTGAAGAGTGTAAGTGTATATCCCCACCAATCAGTCTGACAAACATGTCTTCATATTTTCACACTACATTTAAGCCATTGTTTTTAAACTTGAATTAAATATCTCAAAATTCCCTTTGCAAGGTCTTGAAAATAGGCTTAATGAGGGCTGTGTCCCTAAAAGATGCAAAAACAGAATTCTTATTGTGCTGGGACTTCACTTCAGCACAACATGCGTGACTGAATGCATCAAGGCTACAAACAAGAGAGCGCTTCAGCAGTGGGTGGAAATCAATGAGAGCGGAGGTCATTTGGAATATTTAATTCTAATAACGGCCCTGACGGCTGCCGTCTAATTGGAGTCAAACGTTAAGTGAATGGCGCGCTTTATCCACAGCTCATTTTCCACCTTCTTTCTCCGGTCGCAAATACTTTGTGTGTGTGTGTGTGTTTGTGAGTGTGTGTGGAAACACGCTCTCTGCTTTGATGATGTGTTGAAAAATAATCAAAACGCACATCGGGGAACAGGTGTGTTTCAGGAAGCCATTATGAGGATTTGATGGAAAAGCAAGAATTGGATGTAGAGCGAAGAGGAAAAACAAGAAGGGAGGGAGTAATGGGGGGGGGGGGGGGGTTGAGGGAGCAAAGATGACCTCAGAGTGCAATAAAAAGGACAAAGTAATTTACCTGGGTGAAAACGTATTCATCCTGCACGACCAGCGAATTGGTGTCTACGTGTCCCGGGAAGAGGTACTGCCTGTTGGCCTCCGTGCACCGCTGGGCTCTGCACTTCACGTACTGAGCACCTGGGGAAGGGGACGGCAAAGGAAATCAATCCGGAGTAAATTACCGACGTTTAGCCCAAAGTTGCGCTTGTATGCACTGGAGAGGCCCAAGGAAAATGCGCTTGGAGCTCATCACATCTTTAAAAATGCAGTTGTACACACCTTTGGGCAGTGATAAAAAAGTTTTTTTGGGGAAAGTAATTGCGTGACCAGCGTGGAGGGGGGGGGGGGGGGGGTCAGGGGCGGAGCTACGAGAGGGCCAAAGGTGGGCAATCTGATTGGCTGTTAGCTCGCGAATCTGCGCACGAGACAGTAAAGTAAAACACTGCGAAGACTGTACTTCCGAGATTGCTGTCTCGGATGTTAATTAAAAGCGTTGCACCATGAACAACGCCACAATGTCTCACACAACAAACATTAAAGCCACATGTGGCTTGCGAGCATCGCCCGCCCGCCCGCCCACCAATGAAGGCAAAGCTCGCGATTGCACTGACTGCGCATTAGAGCGCCATGTGGCTTTGAAAGGGCGACACGCGGGGGACGCTTTAAGTAGAAGAAACATTCATCAACGCCCTAAAACTCTCTCACCCCCCCCCCCCTTGCCCCCCTCCCCTCGCAGTTTTTGTCAGCTGGACCTATTCTGCTTTACTGCACTTCAGGGAGAGCGCTGTGGAGGAGCGGTTCGCGCCCTCACTCTCTGAATAAAAGGCAAAGGAGTGGGGGGGTGGGGGGGGGGTACTGGGCGTGCAGCACTCACGGCCTTTGGCGACCCGCGTCTCGATGTGGACCGCGTCCGACTCTCTGTCCAAGCCCATTACAGCCCTGGCGGGAAGGAAGAGAAGATGGAGAGTCTTGTAATTGCGCAATCTCAAAGCCCATAACAGCATGTTTGTTTGGGGTTCTTTTTTTTTTCAAACCGCGAAATGAGCGCCTATTTCGTTGCGATTCACCAAAGCAGGAGACCGACGAGGGGAAATCAACAGGAGGTGACAAAAGCACAGAATGTACCGGCTTCAAAACGACTGCAACAAAAACACGCGCTATTCTTAAAGGGACACTTGTGATTTATTACTGTGAAGTAGCGATCATGTGCATGAGGTAAATTGCCACTCAAACGAGGGACTTTCAATTGAGCAGCACGAGTTAAAAAAATTAAATAAATAAGGAACAAAAGGGAATGAATGGGCTCGTATCAATAGACCCTGGCAAATTTTCATATTGAAGAAAATGTTTGCACTCAAGCGATGGGCCAGAAAAAAAATGCTATGTACATTTAATCTGTACAGAGGCCTAGATAGATCCTAGTTTCAAGTTATATTTTGCGCCAAAAAACAAAACAAAACAAAAAAACTTTGCCTATTACATTTAGTTCCGAAATCAAAGGTGTAATTTTACAAGGAAAAAAAAAAGTTATTTCATGGTGAAATTTGTAATCTGATAGGAATAAAGTTGTCTATCTCCAAGGAAATAAATGATAGATTTTTAGATTAAAGTTCTGAAATTTTATGGGCGAATATTTTATTTTCAATATCAAAGCCACAAAGTGATATTGTGGAGAAAAATGGCATTTTTGACTTTTTTTTTTTCCAACAAAAAGGTTTTTTTGAAGATTTAGTTCAGGAATGAAGTTGGACACCAATAATATATATATATATATATATATATTTATATTATTTATTTTTAGCCAAAAAAACCTCATATTTTCGAGATTAATTAGGTTTTTTTCCAACCAAAACTGTCAATTTTGGGAAATAAAGTCATCATTTGAGGACAAAAGAAAAGGTACACAGTTTCGGGAGAACACAGAACAAATCATATTTGTGTAGTGAAAAGGCTCTTTTTTTTTTAGATTTACATTAAAACTGTAAGATTTAAGAGATATACTACACTACAGTATATAAAAACCCAATTTTATTATTAAAGTTACAACTTTAACCTCATTGTGGCTCTAATACACCTCCACGTGTCTGTCCGCGCACGCGTGCGAGATCGTACCAGTAGAATCGACCCGGCATCACGTTGTCGTGCACAAACTGCCATCTCTTTCCGAAGTCCATGGAGCTATACACCTGCAAGATAATAGCGACGGTAATAACAGCGGTAGGTAGATAGCCAGCAGCCCCCGCCGCAATCAAGGCATCCCCACGACATTCCGAGCAATTTCGCTCGCGCTGCTGCGCTTTAAAAATCCACCTTGCCGTCGTGGCTGTAGGCCAGGATCCAGTTCTCCTGCGCCGGGTGGAAGAGGAGGCTCAGAACGTTGAAGCTAATGGGATGCTTCTCGAAGCTCGCCCCCTCGTCCGAGCTGATCAGAACGGCGTTCTCCACCTCCGGGTCGCTCAGCATCATTATCTGAGAGGAGAGAGGAGGGACGGCGTATCAGAGCCTGCAGTCGTCTTGCCGGCGGTTGAGCCGCTGAGAAGTAGAGTGGCCTAACTCCGCTCAGGTCATTTTGTTAGCCTGATAGCATGATTGCCCAAGTTGTTTATTTATTTATTTGTTTTAATTTTTGCTAAACAGGAAGAAAGAAAAAAAAAACACCAAGAGCCCAGTTGCCAGACCCAACCTTTGCGGATTACCATGATCTGGATGACACTGGTATTAAGAAAACTACCATAATGCAAATTTTAGTAAGCTAGGCTATCAATTTTTATGTTAATTTTTAAATAAAGACCGGTTTAGTTCCAATTTTCGCAAACCTGAGCATCCGTTATTTTGTATGATTTTGTTAGCCTATTCGCAGTTGCTTCAGACTTTTTTGAACTTTTTTCGGAAAACGAGAAAAAAAAAATCAGGCAAGAATTGAATTTTTTCAGAAAACACGATAAAACAAAGGCCACAATCACAAATAGCGTGCCAGTACTTTGAATAAGTCAAGCTATTTATAATCATTCATGAAATGATATTTTCTAATATTATAATTCATAATTTTTGAACCACAATGCAAAAAAAAAACAATCTATCCAGAAGTAGCAGTCAAATCACCACGTTATAAATCCCTGAGGTTTTAGTGCGCTCATAAAACTCGTACAAAATTAGCAAAAAAAAATGGAGTTAGCTCACTCTCATTTTCAGTCACCCAATTGTAAAATAAATCAGTAAATATAAACATAAAAATAACAAGAAAGGACAAGATGACCTTCTGTTTGTTGGTGGGGCACACGTAAAGGTAACTCAGCACGGTCCTCGAGCCCACTTTGTCGTTGAGCTTTGTGTAGGTGCTCCCATAGTCGCTGGACCTGCATTAAAAAAAACACACACACACACACACACACATGCTGGGGGTACATAAACAACAACAAAAAAAGCCTGTAGAGTGTAAATGCGTTGTCGTATTGTCTGTCTACATGTGTTGCGCCACCCCTTGTCTTTACTTTCTGAAGGCCAACCTATGAGGTTGTTTTCGTCATTTTCTTTGTTTTGTATGTAACTTGACGCTAAACTTCAAATGCGAGTGGCATTAAACAGCCTGAAATTAGATTTCTTGCATTCCGTTGGTGTCACTTCTCCATGTCCCTTCCATGTGCACGCGTCCATGACAAGGGTAAATGCGCTTGTCATCCCAATCCTCATAAATCCCCGCCCCGCCTCCCCCCCATGAATCCGCACCATCCGTTCTACCTGAGCGCCCGCAAATATAATTTCACTACATAATTGGATAGATATCCGCGCAATGTCTGCTGTCGTTGCCCGCGCATGAATCTGAAGTGTCCCATTTGCTGTTGACATTGTTTTCAAAGACTTATCCCCTAAACACATTTGTGCAGCCTAAGTGCTGCTTTCAGCTGCCGCATCGGAACGGCTGGGCAAAAAAAAAAATCTGCGAGGTTATTGCACGGCAAAGTTGATTTCGCAGAAAAGAAGCAGTCGTTTGAAAAACACGGGAGGACTGGTGCGAGTCGCCACATCGATCCAAACATCACGGATATCGCCGGCGACTGGCTGCCAGCTATTGTGGCTGCCAGCTATTGTGGCCATCAATCATTTACGTTCTTATCACAGAAATCGACGCATGCTCACTTCTTTTTCATAACATCTATGTGTGTGCGCGTGTTTTTCTAATACCAGCACTAAGCGCCTGAGGTGCGCAGTAATTTTCTTAGGGGTACGGCGTTGTGACCCAGGCCCCTCCATGATGGAAGACTTCCTCTATTCTCGACGAGGTATTCAAAAAGGCGTCAAGTCGAGCGTAAATCTTTGCGGCGCCTCAGGTGAAACCGATATTCATTTGAAACTCTACGGACCGATGTGTTTCACAGTGAAATGAGTTCTTTTCAGAAGGCGAGGAGTGAGGTGGGGGCGCGCATACTTGAAGGCTGGATTTAGTTCTCTGGTATGATCCTTGATTAAATGAATTCTTATTTATAAGCCTGACAGGCGCGCACACCAAAATGTGCTCTTCGGTGTAATTGCGATACCGCACAATGACTGCAGTGTTGACTCAATTACTTCTGACAAGAAGGTGGCTTCAGAGGGAAACTCTTGGGATGGCTAAAGCCAGGCCGAATTGAGTCAGCGTGTGAACAAGATGGCGCCCATTCGGTATGTGGTGTGATACCATTTTCACATCACAAATGTTAATGGCAGCAAATTGTTGTAGGCCACGCCCCTTAAAGGCACCAATCCAACACAGGAATACTACAGTCTGCATAGTTAAAGTGGAAAAAAGGTGAGCAAGAGTTGCTACTTGCAGCCTTTTATTGAAAAAGCCCAAAAAGTCAAGCAGAAAAATGCAAAATGAGCACACTCGTAACACACAAGAACACCGCCCCCCCCCACCCCTCTACGAGAATGACAACAGGATTAAATTCCACACCATTTGCATTGAAATGAATGAATCCTAACTATCATCATCTTTGCTTGTGTGGGTGTACCTAATGATGTGGCCGGTGAGTGCATGGCTTCCAGATAAAATAAAATAGTTTGCTGGCTTTTGTTTGCCCGAATATTGAGATGTTTTTTTTGTTGTTGTTGTTGTTGTGATTTGATTTTCCACCATTTTCTACTCACAATCCAAAACCTTGGTGTTTAGAGTGCCTCATTTTATAATTGAACTGTCATTGAACACCAGCAGTGTTGCGCTTGCATGACTGAAAATATTTTTTTCTTTTGTGTTGAGACGTGTGAGAGGTGCTGGTAGCAGAAGACAAGGCGGTCACACTGTTGAGCAGACATTTTTTTTTGGTTTTTTTTGTCAGTCCCGCCTGCAAAGTGAATGTGCAAATGCACAAAAACTCTGCTGCCATCCATCTGCTACTTCTGCTACTTTTCGGTCTCTACGCGCACCCCCGTTTTTTTGGGACGCTTACGACTCCTGACAGCTCACGATACTTCAAGTAGTTTATTGACTCAACTGCAGAGCGGACCAAGTGTCTATCAGAGCTCGTGTCTTGCGGCGTTTTCTTTGCAGAAAATAGGCGGAGGTGGCACTCTGCGTTTTACAGAAGTACTGATACTTGTGTAAAAAAAAAAAAAAAGAAAAAAGACTGTTAAAAGTAGAACTGCCGACATGAATGGTGGCCCGATGGCCCTGGGCCACGATGGCACTGTCGGGCCACCATTCAAGATACTGGCCCAACCTGGCCATTAAAAATATTCATCAATTGCTTTTCACACCAAATATTTAATTTTGTATTGACAAGTTATTTTTGTATAATTTGGATGTAATAGTATTTTTTATGGTGGTCTCTAAGTGTCCACTTCACAGCGGCCAACTGTACTTCAACCGCCAGTGGATCATCCTTGTGGACGTACTTAGTAAGCTTCAATCTCCTGCGTAGACTTCAGGGAGTCAGTTTATGCTTCTGCCATTTCGAATGTGGACCTCTTCTGTACTGATTTTTTTTTCCGCATTGTCTGGGAAAAACACTGCCTGTGTTCACCCCCACAACAGCGCAAACACCCCCAAAAATGAAAGTGCACAGTTAGTACAAGACTTGCATTGGGCATGAAAAAAGGGCCCCTTAAGTAAAAGTAAAAATAGCACAGCGTCAACTCTAAAATTGTCCCAAGTACAAAAGTAAAACTAAAAATGCATTTTTACTGTCAATTATACACGTTTTTTTTTTAATCCTTTTATGTTTTGCTAAGTTGGCACAACAACAAATCAAAATTCCCCGCAAAACAATGTGCAACCCCTAGCTGTGCTAGCACCAAAAATGCTAAACTAGCTCATGATAAGAACAGGCTTCTTTTTTTACGAATCATCCGTGCAGTCGACAACATCAAACAATTCTCCGAAATTAGGACCTGGATGGGGAAATATCTTGCGACTCTGACTGATGCTGTGACGGTTAATGCTCCCAGGTTAACATTTCTCCACATCGCAGCCCCCCCCCACCCCCCGCTCCTTCTACAGTGGGACCCCAAGACCTCAATCAGTCAAGATCACCGCGGTTGACTTTACCTTCCTTGAAAAAAGTAACACGCCTAGTTTGACAAAATAGGAACCAAAATGAAAGGAGGAAAAAGTAAAAAGTAAAGATACCTGAAAAATCTTCCGCACACCGCCGAGAATCGTTCGGCATCACAGTGGGTACTTTATTAAAACATACATCATACGGGCTTCCAATGTATCTTCATTTTTTATCCTCTGGCGAGAGCGCGCGCGTGCGCTATAAGTCACGCCGGATGGCGAAGCCAACTATGAATATATTTTCCTTAGCGGTGCTTTTGCATGTTTATCGAATTAGAGGCGGCGGCGGCGGCGGCGGCGCCAGTCGCCTCTCTGTGCATTGATGTGATTCAAAGCAACGTACCTCCACAGAGAGCTTTCGGTAACGGCGCCCAGGTTGAAGTCGTACAGCTTCGTCAGGATGAGGATCACCTGCAACGTGAGAGCATCATTTTTCATTAGGTAGGAGGGAAGTCTGAGTGTGTTTCACTTACATGTTTTTATTAGTCGGGCAAAATGACATTTGGTAAGCATGTGATTTAAACCCACAAAAATATTTCAAGGAGCTGCCCGGGGAAAAAAAAAACAAGAAATCCGCCAGTTTGGTTCAAATTGGCAATTTCTAAGTCATTCCTATGACTCTTACATGAAAACAATTCCCTCCATTGAAATGAATTCAAATGCCATTAATCCGTTCCAGACATCAGAATATCACAATGTCTTCCATGTTTTAGGAAAGAAAACAATGCGCTGTATTGTAAAATGTAAATATAAAAACACGATGAAACACAATAAAAGTGAATGCCAAGAAATAAACGGTTTTCCATGAAGACAATACAAAGCATCTTTATTTGGATGGCGACTTCACAACCGCTGCAGCTAGAACAAAGTTTCATCCGTAACTGCTTCTCAGAAACACGGCGCATGAGGGAATAGTTGTTACGATGGCATTACTGTCGATGATTTATGTTACGTGTTCTGCCGTTGTATCGTTATTTTATGTTCAATGTTCAGTAAAGTCGAAAGTCGCAGCCACATAGTAGCACAGTAGTGCATTTGTGTTGGAACAAGTGACACCAGGAAGCCCGGAATCAGTTTACCACTCGGTTAGTCTGCGCTTTAGCGTTTGCTCCATGATCCCTGCGAGTGTTTTCATTTTGTAGATGTGTGCTTGGCTGCTTATCTCAATCAACAACGGGCCTCAAATGCATTGGTGAGGGCCGGTCTCCTTTTCCATCACTTCAATGGAAGAGTGGTTGAAGCTCGTGTCATTTGACGAAATACCAAAAAAAAAAACCAAAAAAAAGGAAAATTTGAAGTTAGCTTAAATTATTATGATTTTTATTATTTATTTTTTAGTATTACGGCAATAGTGCTACCTACGCCAGCTAAATCTACAAGTCTGCCACACGCCGTTCCTAATGAGTGTCATTTCAAAGTGGATCCCAATGACAAGGCACGCTCATGTTGTGACTCAACGTCAGCTTGCTGGCACCTTCGCAGAATCTCTGCCAGACGTCTGTGTGTGTGTGTGTGTGTGTGTGTGTGTGTGTGTGTGTGTGTGTGTGTGTCCCTCATTTGGAATGACAGCACGAAAAAGTCTGCACAAAACGTAATTGCTCAGTGAACACCGAAAATGGCTCCGTGCTGCTTTCTCACACACTTTTGTCTGTTAGCCGAACGGAATGCATTTGGCTAATTGGAGGCCGTCCAGTGTGTCCATGTTCTCTGGACAATGCGTTTCTAGGGAGGCGGAATTGTGGCCCATAAAAGGGCTGCCAATGCACAGAGGGCCAAGTGAAATGGTTTGCAAACACATTATTGTCACTCCAATGGTATTATAAAAGACCGCCCCATGGGGATGATCATAACTCAGCTTAGGAAGTAGTGGAGGCCGTGGGGGGGGCGTTGGGGGGGGTGAACAAAGAGGCTGGAGGGAAGGAGGGAGTTGGAATAACAATCGAGGAGGAGAAACATGGCATATCCGTACTAAATTTCATAAAGCCTGCAAGATGGGTCACAAGCTCAATTACAGTTAGTTTAAACACATTAACCTTGCGGGACCTGCCGAACGACTGATTAAAGCTGAAAAAAAAAAAAAAAAGCAGCGGCACATTTGGCGGAACAAAAGACGTGTCTTTAAGACGTCTTTGAAGACGTCGAAAACCCAATTGACCCGCCATGCAGGCTTCAAACACAGCCCGTGCGCTCGGCCAGGACGAGCCAAATTACGGATTAATTAACCAATCACAAAGACAGATAAGCATTAGCATAACTAAATGCTTCGTGTCTGCCAAGTCCGAGGGCTCGAGTCGGAATCAATTTGGTGTAAAAGATTTGGTTAAACGGTTGTGATGTCAGGCCTAAATGCTCACTTTGAGAAAAGCGATACGAGGAGGAAAGCTCCGTTGATCGTTTGTTTCCTAGCCGCGGCCAGCTGAAGTTAATGCGGAACCGATTTGATCCGGGAGCGGGAAAAGGATGCCAACAAATTCATTGACGGGGTTTACGGTCAAGTTTATTGCTTTGGATTACGGGGATTTCATCGAAAGTTGCCTTGAAGAAAGTAAAAATAGCTTTTTTTCCCCCCGAATTAAAAGGTTGCAATTTGGCCAAAAATATTTAGATAAAAGTGGCAACCAATAATATACTATTGTAAAGGCGCAGATAAATTCCCAATAAACATGAGCGCCTGGAGTTGCCAGCCCTCCACCGTCGAGAATCACCCCTCACCCCAAAATATATATTTTTTAAAATTAATTACTGGGGGGAAAAAAATCCATACACCCCCCCAAAAAATCTATTAAAATGTTTAAAATTTATATATATACAGTGATCCCTCGCTATTTTGCGGTTCGTTTATCGCGGCTTCGGTGCATCGCGGATTTTTTCAAACATATTCATTATTATTTTTTTTTTTTTTTTAAGTCCGCAAAAAGTCCGCAAACGGTCCGCGAGAAGCTCACAGTTGTTTTGCAGCTTCTCGCGGACCGCTAGCGGACATTTTGCGGACTTAAAATTTTTTTTAACCTGTATATGTTAATTGGTCGCTACTTCGCGGATTTCCGTTTATCACGGGTGGTTTTGGTCCCCATTAACCGCGATAAACGAGGGATTACTGTATATATATATATAATTTTATTTATTTATTTAGTTTACATAGTGTCTATATGAGTTCAGAAGTCCGGCGCATGAAACATAAATAGATGCCATACATTTGTTTGCATATTTATAGCAACATGAATTTTCCGAATTTCGTTGATAACTCACTTGTTTAGTTGAATTTTGTGAAGTTGTCATCGCCACCGCCCACAGCGCAAGTCGGCCTCGCGTAAATTCCCAACTCTTAATTTGAAGGGGATAAATCGCCGGTCTTTCCAATTGAGTCATGGTTCATTTGCCTTTATTTTTGCCTAAGCCTACTCTTAAAAGCAAAACCTTTGTGTGTCATAAATCGGATTACAGTAACCGATCAATTTATGGCTCGCGTTTGTTAAAAACTATACGGGAAGAGGGAATATTAAATCGCAATCGCAGGCACGCTTGAATTACTTTTCCAAAATCGTTCAGCCCTCCCCGCTGCCATCACGCTTGTGCTTCTGGCTCATTAACAGGAGGCGACCCCTTCGAATTGGGTCAGCACAGAGCTAGCTCGGAGACCGACAGACTAGTGAGGCAGATGACTTGTTTGCGTGATTTGTCCCTGAGTGGATACATCAAAAGTACATGCGCTGCCGACTGTTCCCACGTCTTCACTTCACTTGTTATTGATAGCCTCTGTAAGCGTGGATGCGTTCAATAGGGAGCCTCTAATATATATGCAAATGGGGGTGGGCCCCATCGCGAGTGCGACAAAATAACACGACAAATGAAGCCGAATTAGCGGCAAAATGCTACATGCTTTTATTTGTGTGTGTGTGTGTGTGTGTGTGTGTGTGTGTGTGTGTGTGTGTGTGTGTGTGTGTGTGTGTGTGTAGCCGCCTGGCTTTTTATGTAAATAAAAAGGAGGAAGAAACAAGCCCAAAATGGCTGCCGGTAGAATTCCAAAGGCTTCAAGGTAAAAATGGCGTTTCCATGAGTCTTCGTTGCTCACTTGCAAACGTGAAATTAAGTAAGAACGCCGCGAGGGCCAAAGCAGCGTATTTATTCATGTTTATGTTTTATTGATGTGCGCAAAGGGAGCTTTTGCCCCGGGAAAGTCAACCAATCATTTCTTCAGATGGGCTTCACATGCACCCTCCAAGGAGTTGGTTTTAACTCATCCGTTTATCCAAATCGTCTATTCTGGTCTGCTTCTTTTCTCTGTCTTTGCCAGCTTTTCCCGCTTGCATTACAATTCCAATGAGGAATCCACACACACACACACACACACACACGCACACACACACACACACACACACACACACACAGAGGGAAAAAAAAACATGAAAGGACTGTCAAAGTCATGTGCACTTTGACCCCCGCGGGCTGAAAGCCTCCATGGCAACAAGCATGTCGCAGCCGCTCATCCGAGCGATCTTACATAAACATCCCGGCATGGAGGCAGCGCTTGCACTGCACCACGATGACTGCTGGACCAAATCAAATCTTTTTTTTTTCGGTGGGACAGGAAAAAAAAAAAAAAAGAATATCCAGCATCAATCCATTTTTTGCTTTGATTCAAAACAGAAAATTTTAAAGTGCTTTCAATGGTACGTGAGAGGCATCTCAACGCCACTTTTTTTTTCCACCCCCTACATGGCTCGCAATTTAGCTATGATTCATTTTGCACAACCTGCTTGCTATCAATAAAATGTTGGTGCACTTTCCGACATGAAATCTTTTGCTCACTCACTCACCCTCAAAGTAAAGCTTCATGAAGGACCGCCTTTCAAATATCATTTCTTGCTAATTGGCCAGTCGAGGAAAAAATAAGAGCGCTTGCTCTTTGCCCCTTTTCTCCGAGGATGGCGAGCGATGCCACATTTTTTTTTTCTCCAACCGAACCGGAGGCAACAACTCAAGGTTCTAAATTAATTTCCAGGGGACGCCCACCTGCACCCCCCGCCAACCTCCACCTGTGTTGATACGAGTGACTGATGCAAGCTTCTTTGCTATCAAAACACGCAAGCGCGACTTATTTACCCTTAGTGACGCCTGCAAATGTTCATGGCATTTACATTCTCATGAATAATCATCAGCTTGAGTACAGTACCGTATATGACTATGACGGCGAAGAATAAACATTCCAGGCGAGAATCTCCGGGGAGGAACCTTCAGCTTGTTGCCTCTAAAAAAAAAAACGGACGACTAACAAGTCACTCTCAAGGTGTCAACGGGCAAACGTGGCGAGCTTCAATCAAACCAAAGTCCCCTTTGCTTGTCAGCTGACTTCAGGTTAGTTAAGGCGGTAAAAACCGGACTGAATTAAACATGACAGGAACCAAACGTGCGTCTCGAGCCATCGCAGCAGCTCCGAGATGCAGGCGAGCTAGAAACCACAAAGGAACCACAAGAAGACATTTTTATTTTATTTTTTTTTCCCCCTATAAGGATTTGAGCTACTGTACGTTCCTGCATCCAAGGAGGAGAGGAAAATAAAGCACGCAACGGCGCTGTTTTTCTTTGAAAATCAGATACAAATAGATGTAGTCCCCTCTAAAGATGATGGAAAGGCAAGGAAAACATTTTTTTCAAGATGAATATGAGACAAAATCAGAAGTCCAGCTTTGAATGTAGATATGTTGAACAACTCAAGATCGAGCAGCTTTTGTTCAAAATGGCCCGGTTTTCAAGTGAGCAAAAATATTGGAACAGATACAGTCAAACCTCGGTTTTCGAACGTCTCTGTTCTCGGTTTTTGACCAAAAATTTCGAGTTTTTTATGCCTCGGATTACGACTGAAATTTTTATGAGCGCACTTTGCACCATTTGACGACGACCGAAATTATCGGTTTTCGAACAGCCTTCTGGAACGGATTATGGTCGAAAACGAGGTAATTACAAAATCAAGTGAATAACGTGAAATATTTGCTGACATAAGCCTTACTTGCACTAACTGCAACACGCCTGCAGCCCATTGACGGTTTCAGTCTTCATTTGAAAGCCTTTTCCAGGCCTTTACTGCAGCCTCATTCAGTTCTTGTTTGTTTCTCCCTTTATTCTCCTCTTCAGGGGGTAAAACGCAAGCTCTCTTGGGTTCAGACCCGGTGATTGACTGAGGCGGCCTTTTGTTGTGATTTTGGGGTCGTTGTAGACTTCATGATTCATTCTTCTGCTACCATCATGAGTTACATCATGAGCAAAATCGAGTACAAGCAGCCTGAAATGAATTTGCTCCAGTGGGTGTCCCGGCTCCCCGTTACAGAGAGGGTGTGATGCTTTGTCATCAGGGAGGGGCTCGGAGTAGAAATATAGCTCCGCTGTAACGAGAGGAGCCAGGGAGGTGCCATCTGGCTCGGGCATTTGGTTAGGGCAGGGGTCAGCAACCCAAAATGTTGAAAGAGCCATATAGGACAAAAAAAAACAAAAAAAAATATGTCTGGAGCCACAAAAAAAAAAAAGCCTTCTATAAAACTTACAATGAAAGAAATACAGTACATGCTGTATGTATGTAGGCGACGGGACTGTCTCAGAATTGTTCATGTTATTCATTTCTTTGTTGTGTGTTCACAAACGCCCCCATAGAATTTATTTTGTAATTTCTTCGCTTGATTTTTTGTTTTGGTGCATTATATTCGCTTTTCTTAGTGTCAGTGAAGTGATCATCAATTTCCATTTTTCTGAGGCTGTATTTGAACGCCTCTCGAGTCAACGAGAAGAGAGGAGGCAACGGAGTCGGACGCAGACGTGTCTGTGTTTGTCGAGACTGTTAAAAGCATAAATAAAGTGTACGTTTTAAAAAACAACAACACCACAGCTCTCCTTTTTCGGAGCTGCAACATGTATCTATATCTATTTGAGCTATATTAGCCGACTATCAAAATATTTTTCCACTTTCAAACATTTTTTTTACAAAGCTCCAGGGAGCCCCTAGATGTCGCTAAAGAGCCGCATGCGGCTCTGGAGCCGCGTGTTGCCGACCCCCGGGTTAGGGTGTCTTCTCCTTGGGTACGTCCCATCGGGAGGAGGCCTCAGTGACGACCGAGGACACGCTATGTCTCCCGGCTGGCCAGCGAACGCCCATGATCTCGCCCCGGAAAAGTTGGATGAAGTGGCTAGGGGGCAGGGAAGCCTAGCCAAAGATGCTGATTAGCGGAAGAAAATACAACCTCTTGTTTTCCCATCGTAGTCCCAGATTATTTCCCCATCGGATGTGGAAAGGCCACAGAATAGTTGCTCACCGTCTTGAAAAGAAATCCCATAACTAGGCTTTTGCTGACTTTGCTCGGAGGGATTGAATCAAATGATTATCGGTATGCGCGCACCCCATGTTAGCGTCAGCCGGTCGACCAAGTCAGGAAGTTCCTAATTTCCCTCGGTCATAAAGGCACTCTCTGAACACTCCCAACTTAACTTATTCTGATGCCAGTCATCAACTCTCCATCATTACTGCTCTGACGAGAGCAGCGAATCGATTAAGGATAAAATACATCATAAGAAAAACTGCCGTTATCTAAATAATTCAGATGCCCGCAGAGCCAAAATGCGTTTGCGTCCATTATCAGACGCGACAAGCTGACAGGGAATCGTCGCTCACCTCGTCGCGTTACCCTTTCACTTTGCCTCCGAGCGCCTTTTGTTTGCTCAAGTCGTGCCGTCGCGAGGAGCGGCAAGTCATTTCGACAACCGCCGGCTATCATGAGTAAACTGGCTCATTAACATCGTTTTTCCACACATGGAGAACATCACAGGAAGTCACGCGAGGCTCCAAATTCAACCCATTTGCATAGATTTCATGAAACTTTGACAGAGGAACTCGAGATGCTCTGCCAACGTCAGGAGGAATCGAACCACGCCGTTCCGAACGAGCCCCCCCCCCCCCCCCCAAACCTGCAAAACAAACACCTTGAAGGAAAATAGCATGATCGAAGGGAGGCTAATTGGACCAAATTGATTGTTTGTACTTTTCCTGGGTGAAGGCACACCGGTGAGGTGGGTTTTTTTTTTTTTTTTTTTTCATCAAGTGAAGCCTCACGCGTGTCCAGGGAGACAGCGTGTCGTCTGCCGCGCGCTGCGTTTGCTCATCCCCGTGATTTCCTGAGCGCAGGGGTTTTGAGCTTGAGAGGTTTCGGCAATCAATTCTGTCCATTATGTTGAGGAGCAGGGGGGGTAAAATTAATGAAATGGTCCCACTGTGAGGGGCTTTTACTTCAAATACAGCTCCACTGTGGCAATCCAATGCCGCAAAAAAAAAAACAACAACAGACAATAAAACCACCGGCTGCCATTAAACAATGTGATTGCGACGCTACTACGTCGTTCTCCGAAAGTAGGCCGCAGGACGAAGAGCCATGAATCAGTTTTAATGGACGCTCGACAATGTTTGAGTGGCTTTTACGACATTTGTCGAAAAAAAAAAAAATTTGAAGGCAAAACTATTTAAGAGGACAAAAGCCGGAGCTTCTATCGACTCGTGAAACGAAAACCTTTGATGTCACTTGACAAAGAAGGCAGAGCTATTTGGGAAAACAGCGGGAATGACTCGAGCGAGGCTAATCGGCCTTCTTCTCTACCGTTTGAATGTGTCTCGCCGGGAAAAAAAAAAAAAAAAAAAGATGACACATAGATAGGGTGACCCGCTTTTAACATTGCGGCTAATTTATATTATAATGGCCGAAACATTGAGTTTCGCCTGAGACTTGACGGCGAGGCTGGGTGAAGATGCAGAAGCACTTTCAACTGACACGCTACATAAAAGCCACAAGGTAAGCAGAGCTGCGTTGATTTTTGCTGGAGACACAGATTACCCTCAACTGACAGCCTTTGCATCTACGATACCAAGAGATTTACTCATATTTATGAATTAAGGGTTAGGTTAAGCGACAGGTGGAATTATTTTTCGGAACCGTCATAGCTATAAATTTTAACGCGCTGTAAAATCCGTATTGCGTCAGCTTTTGGAGGTCATACTTGAAAACCATAAAATGAAACTACAGTCAAACCTCGGTTTTCGAACATCTCTGTTCTCGACCAAATCGGTTTTCGACCAAAGATTTTGAGTTTTTTACGCCTCGGGTTACGACCGAAAATCAGTTCTCGACCAAACTGAGCGCACTTGAATGCGCCACTTGACTCCTCTCGCCTTCCTTACACTTAAACGAGCATGGTTTCTATTTTCGAACAAATCGGTTTTCAAACAGCCTTCTGGAACGGATTATGGTCGAAAACCGAGGTATGACTGTATGTCAAAAATCTGACACGTTAGAAACAACGTATAGACATTTTTGGAAATCAGCGTAAAAAATAATTGTTGACACTCAGTTGGACTTTAAGAAAAGGAATGACCCATATGTTCTGAAGACACCCGGTAGCAGTTTCGATTAGGTCTCCAAATCGAGATGACGCAGCGACTCATTACTGCGCCTTTCCCGACTGAGGCTTTACAAAGGATTATTTCTATTTCTGGGTACAAACTGCTTAGCATTTTGGAGCCAGTCAATGGAACGCAGACAAAACTTTTCACAGAGACTTCGAAGTGGCTCTGAGCGGAAGCCAAATTGACTTTGGTTTGTTTTTTTCCCCTGGATTGCCTATTTGGATGAGAAAACTGGCTTGAGTCTAAAAAAGGATAACCAACGTGAAGTTGGAATCTCATTTGGGCTAGACAGTGTTTATTTACCGTGGTGTTTTTTTTAGGGTTTGTTTTTTTTTGGAAGATCATATTTGGCGCTTCCAAATATTTTAGTAGTTCACAAGGGCGGCAGTCACATTACTTTATAATTCAAAGGGGGGTTGCGATGGGGTTGCAATTGTTTTGAGAAACGCTGACCTACTTCTCCCCCCTCCCACCCTCATAAGTTATTTTGTTTCTTTCACCGCTGCGTTTCATTTGGCTAATTACATGTGTACAAGTGCAGAGAAGCGCGCCATTGCATCAGTCTGCAGCCAAACTACTAAAACAAGACTCTTGAGGGTCCGATTATCAAGGGAAGAACTTTTTTTTTCCCCCTGAGATTATCAAATGACATTTAAGCGTGGGGGGAAAAAAGTCAGTTTTTGTCTCATTTTGAGGACTACAAGCATACTTTAATCAGCAGACCTCAATTTGTGAGTCAAAGTCTTTTTACGTGTCAGTTTAACATTTCATGCAAATCGAATCGTATCATCCGGGATGCATTTCATCAGTCAAGTGTGTGTGGGTTCTCATCCAAATTTAATAGGAGCATAATACAGTAGAACGGCGACTCATTAAAAGGCCAGGTTGATTTATTTTAAAATATGTTAAAAAAATAAATAAATAAGAGTGAGAGGAAGCTACAAATAAAAAGATGGATGATAAACTAATCTCCCTGGCGGATGGATTAAAGAAACATAATAACCTTTATAGTGGCGCACACCAATCATAATTGCACAAATCATCGGGCATGAACGTGGCGAGCCGACAAAACAGACACTTTCAGGAATAACAAATCACTGGAAAGTGCACTTGACACGGAAACACCCGGTTCAAATATTAATATTGGACAGATGTACGATCCGACGTTTTATTATTTCATGACACGCAGTGGAACAAATTTGGCGTCGAACCAAAGTGATCTGTCAGAATTTGCCTCTGAAGTCAAGCGGAAACCTGAATGCTGGACCGTCGTAGTTGTGTGATGTCCCACAATGTGTGCGGCAAGACTGTTTGATACCGTTATTTTAAGAAGTGATTTATTCAAGTGAAACTAGTCCAGGAAAAGTTGGTGTTTTGATACGAAGGTATGTTCAAGTAATGTCATGAATCAGGATTGGCGAGTACTCAAACGTAAGCACTTGATAACGACTACTTGATAACTTGAAAACCACAGAACAGGAACTAGGGAGGGCAACTGAATTCAATAACAATTTCCATGAAATAAGGAATTTTCACGACAGATGATAACTTAAATAGCATGTAGCTTTTAGCATTATGGCTAGTTACTAGCATGAAAATGACCAGAGAAGCACTTTGCTAAATGAAATACCAATTTCCATGCAATAAGGACTTTTCACAACAGATGCTAACGTCAATATTGGCTTTTAGCATTATGGCTAGTTACTGGAATGAAAATGCCCAGAGAAGCACTTTGTAGAAAACCTCAAGATGATGTGTGGCACAAATAATATTCCACATTCATGTCAGGAGCCTTCAAAGGCAGAGTACTTTTTTTTTATTTCAGAATGAAACGTAATTGTACAACAGCTAATTAGCCCAAACAGGACTGCTAAAATGTTCCCAAAATCTTGTTAAATCAACGTTTTAAGATTTGAATCCGTCACACATTGCCTTTTTACGTGATCGTGATGAAATGACATTGAATTGAGAACGAGTTGGACTCTGTTGATCTTTGGCGGTTTCACTGCACACCAAAACTTTTAATGATCCGTGAAGTTCAATACAGTTTGATATGTTGCGGTATTTAAATAAGGCTTATTCGTGTCGCATCCCGCTTTGATGAAGGCTGGCATTTACCCCAATAATCGTTCATCAGGCTAATGCGTCTGTCATGTTGTTCGCCAACAAAGGTTTTGATTTACAATTTGTCACCATGTCTCAATAACCTTGGATCCATATTCATTCCCTCTTTTCGGAACGCTCGTTTGGGCTCGAACTTTCTTGCTTTTCGAAGCAAAAGCAGCCTGTCATTTTAAAAGATTTGCGCCAAGAAAAAGCTATTGAGTGAACTTTTGTGTTTGTTTATGTGTCGCTGTGTGTTTGGAAGCTCTCCATCATCATCATCGTTGATTTTGCCGCAGCTTTACGTGGCACATTAGGTCGCCCTGTTGTTGCACATGTTTAAAAAAAAAAAAAAAAAAATCCACAGAATAGTGTTATTTTTGATCTGTCAAATTTGTACCAGAGCAGCAAGCCACCTTAAAACATTACGGCAGATGCAAATAACACACTGACAGTCACTTGGGCTGAATTAACACTGCAAGTGTTAATGATGCAATGATGCAAAACTGATTTTTTTTTTTTCTTGCTCTCAAATGGCAAAACTCAGATAAGAGTCAAATCTGAATGGGAATATCCTCAGATCAGAATCGGGTTTTTTTAGAAATGCTTGCATATATAGTACTCCGTCCATGTGAGCTTGATGTCATTGAAATACAAAAATGTGTGACGTATTCACAAACAAAAACAAAACATATGAAAAAAAAAAAGATCTGAGCAAATCCGTGGCCAGTTAAATAGGGGTTAAATATGCTACATTGGAGAGGCATGGCACTCATTCAAAAGGAAAAATAATTGCAGATTTTGGCAACCGGAGGTAAGCCTCATTTCAATCAAACCAACTCAATGCTCATATTTGAGTTTTACAGTTCCCCCTTAATATTGCGGTTAGTCGTTCGTGTCCCCGTGATATTGCAGATTTTTTTTTCATGGATTTTCAGTGTAAAGTGGGCAGTTGTAAATAAAATGGAAAACAATTTTAAACCCCGCCAAGAATTTATTGGAAAAAAACAACAAAAATTGGGGTAAACATCCATAGGCGGTTTTCTATTAAAAACAGGAGTTATTCCCCTTTTCCCCTAAAAAAAAAAAAACAAAAACAAAAACAAAAACAAAATAATACAAAAAATATTTGAATGCATGCAGTGTGATTCAGATGCCAGGAGGCAGAGAAGGTCCCTAACTAATCTCCAGTCATATTTGTTGTTCGCACAGCAGAGAGAGAACATACGCCTGCGTGTTTTGTCGTCAAATGTTTGTATGTGTTGCTGCTCGTATGTTGTTGAGGTTTTTTGAAGGATTATTATTACCGTAACATTTATGCTAAATCACGATGACCCGTCTATTATGTTTCACATTTGATGTTAGCATTGAGCTAGTGGACTTTTATTATGACATGTTTTGGTTGAATATTTTGCTGTTTAAAATATACCCTGCTGAATTCTCTTGTTTTAGGTGTCACTTTTCAGTAAAGTGGTCACAAAAGCAGGCATGAACTTTAGAAAGTGTGTTTGAATAAGTTTAGAGGTGTTTAAAGCATGTGGGAGGAGTAAAACTATTTTTTAAAGATAGTTTTTGGGGGGGTTTTTTGCGGTTGGAGCCCCTCCTAACAAAGAGAGTTGCTATTTGTATGCGTCCATTGAAATGTACATGGGTCATAAAGTCCCCCAAAATTCACTACTGTCATTAAAGTAGAATGCCCCCCCCACCCCGACAAGTGTAAAGCCAGCGCGGCGGCGAAGCCTTCATCAAGCGTTAATGAAGTCATCTCCGGATGTGACTTTCAAACTCGCAAGTTTCCCCAATCAAAATAACGCATAAATTTGTTTTCACAACCTAATCACATAGTTACCGCCGACCACCCCGCAATCGTTATTAAACTAATTAATCACATGCAAACCTGTCAAATAGGCTCCCATACCCACTTTTGTGGCTTTGATTAATTAATTGAAGCATAAGCGTGGAAGTTGTGGGCGGGTGCGTGCGCGCAGAGGCGGAAGGAAATCAAGCAGTGAGCATCAAATTGAAGGTAGACCCCGATATGCACTTTGGGCTTAAAAACTACAGTCTGAGTGCAGTCGACGCTGACGTGATGCATGCACGCATTCCCCGAGCACGAAAGATTCATGAAAAAAAAGGAGCTCGAGTGAATGCGCTTTGAGGAGCATAATAAAATGGTAATTCTTTGAATTATTTCTCGAGGGGCGTCGGGTCAAGAGAAGGTCAACATAAACCTGAAGCCAGCATCTTCAAGGTAAACCGCAGCCATTTGTCTGAGGAGGCGCACAAAAACGGTGGCCACTCTGGTGGCGCTTTGTTGGCTATGGACACCTGCAGCGTCCCTCCAACTCGGGGGACGCCGTTTCCATCAGCGCTTTACAATCACATCAGTGGGCAGCGAGGCCCCTCAAGGATCCATGACAAGCTGGATTAATGAGCACGTGTGATGTGCTGACACCCAGAGGAAGCACTGAAATGTCTCAGGACCATAAAAAAAAAAAAAAAAGGAGGAGGAAAACACCTGGAGAGTACGGATGGACATTAAATCAATTTGTAATCGTGATCACGATTAATGAATCTGATTGTTGGTGATTTCGACACTTTTAAAGCGCGGGCCTTGCTGCAAATAATCAGACGCTTTGTCAACCAGTAGTCAGCCAGCCAGCAGGGGGCGATGCATGGCTAAGTCTTCGATAAGTTCGGCAAGTGATGCTATTGAATAAGAGCACATTTATTCAGTTAGCCCTTGGTAAATTTTAAATTCCCGAGTAAATTAATTTTTTCACCATTATTTATTCTATAATGAAGATCATTTCATTTTAAAACTACATGTTGCCTTCAAGTCTTTTCGTATTTTTAAAAAGTAGAAATACAGCGACCCCCTGAATACTCACAACTCTGTTCAATTTTTTTTAATTTTATATATATATTTATTTATTTTTTTCAAATATTTTGATGGGATATTTTTCGGGGCAGGACTTCTTTTTTGTGCTTATTGGAGTTTATTTTTATTTTTCCAAAAATGTTTTCAATCACGGGCCGACCGACCTGACCGTCTGCGAACAGCAAGGATCGACTGTACAGATAACAATGCAAACCACAAGATAACATTAAAATTTAAAACGACGGACAACACGCGTAAACAGATATGACAATACTTACACGCACATACTCTTTATCCTCTGTGAAGACTGACTGATGTGACCGACTCCACATACAGTATTCTGCTATGGATGCATTATTCTGCCCCGGGGTTGTCGACAAACAACAGATTGAGGTTCTTTATTTATTTTTTATTATTATATCACATTGGTGCTTCCCATTATGGTGCCGACTTCAATATTCAGCAAGGTTAGGAACTTAATGCGCCGACAATCAATACCTGTGATGATAATGTGCCGAATGGCCGCGTGTAATGTCAGCGGTGTCACCTGTGATGACAAACCTGTGGGGAACCATCACAGCCCACAGCAGTTAAATGGATCTTTATAGCAATCATTTTTTTTTTAATGTCTGACATGTGATGAGACTCGTAAATGACCCTCAGCTCCTGAATCGGTGAGAACCATTCGAAAGTCAAATACTGTATACTTCTTCGGGATTAGACAATAAAACGCTGATAATCATTTTTCGTTCTTATTTTACCATGCGAGCACATGGTAGATTCGTGGTTAGCATGTCTGCCTCCCAGCTGTGGGGATCTGGGTTTGAATCCTGGCTGCAGCCTTCCTTTTTTTTCATTATGGAACAATTTAGAGTCCTGAGATTCAAACCAAAAACCTCTCAACCTCTCAAACTCCGATTTGGCGTTCATATTTTGTGGCCGATCCGCGCACCGCTCTCGTAACGACGCTGTTACACAGATGCTAATTGTTAGCCTGCTTGTCTATGGAGTTTCCCCATTGTGTGTTAGCATTTAGCTTTATGGTTGTTTTAAATACATAATTCTCTTTGTTTTAAGTTTAATTTGACAGTAAACGTCAGCTGAGACTGGCAGGAAACAGCTGGCAGCAGTTTCCTTGAGGAATCCGGACTAATTATATCTATCCAACTGCCACTGGTTGTGAAATGTGTTCTGTCACATGCCTGCTGCATTTTGTTAAATGAGTGTTTCTCTTACACCTTCTACAAACTGAGCATTGCTCACTATGAAAGAAGAAAGGCTCTTTATTTTCAGCTCTTTTGTCGGATCTCATTAGAGTGTGCAGGTGTAGCTCACGTTGTCGGATATGAAGTGAGATACTGAGGTACACCCCCGTGATGATGACAATCACAAAGGCAATTTTCTAACACAGGATGCCACAGGAGTGGAATGTTGAAATATTCAAAGCGCTCCTCACTGATTTCTATCAACTATTCAGGATCCCAAATATACTACTCCAAAAAAAAAAAAAAAAAGATTTAAGGGAACATTAAAACAGCACAATGCAAGTCCAAGTGTTCCCTTTATTTTATTTTTTTTCCAAGCAATTTGGGTTGAGGTCAAGGCCGTGTAAAAGTGTGCGACGATTGAATTCATAGCGAAGAAATACAGTTGATGTCCAGCGAGAAGAAAAACTGGACTGAACACATTGGCGTTTCAATGCACTCCTCATCAACGCCTGGTGTGAGATGGGAGCGCCTTCCATTTGATTTTTACGGATCAAAGAGTCACCGTGCAAGCCGGTGTTAAATGGAATGGGCTGACTGTCTAACGAAGCGGCTTTAACACACAAGTCCTCCAGTACGTTGCCATTTCCCCACCTTCTTTTATTGTCTGTTCATAGGAATGTGATTATATATGCAACAAAAAACGGCCTCGCTCTGATTTGGTATGCTCACGTCGCCGCCACCTGAAAACATCTCATCTGGACTCCCGGGAGATTCGAGGCAAGGGGGACGTCAGAGCTGACAGATTGCTTTGACTCGCGTCACCTTTGGACAAAACGAGACATTTCGCTGCATGCGGCAAATAAAGACCCTCCGTCTCAAAGATATGTGGACGTTCTTTCGTGCAACATAAAAGTATAATTGCGGCAACAAAAGCAAGGGAGAGGGCAGGGCTATCAATAAGGCTCGCTTCTTATCTGCATCACTGCGTTCTCACTTTGCTCGGCTGTCTTTCCAGGCGGAACGGCGGCCAAGTCCCATCGGGACCAGCAATTTACTCGCATGCCAATAACATGTTGATCACCTGACCCTCACCCGGTGTGAAGTGTAGGCCTGGAGAGGGTTCGATGAGGAGGGTCAGTAAGGTCCCTCAAGAGCCACATGCGCTGATGTGCTTTAAAAAAAAAAAATCCACGCGGTCATATCATCGGCCCGAGGCAGATGATTGAAATATTGATTTGCCCAGCAAGACATCTGCAGCCAAGTGGTGCTTTTTATTTATTTTTGACACAACTAATGGCGCACAGGAGCACACATCATGATATAAATCTCCAGACCATGTTGTCAGCATACATAACACACAGAAGGGATGGCCACAGTGATTTATCCCGGGAATGGGCAACATGAGTGTACATTGAGTGTAGCCTTGATTAATTGAAAAAGAAAGACTTTTGTTTTAAAGCATTTTTTAAAGTTCTCATAAAATATTAGATAGATAGATAGATAGATAGATAGATAGATAGATAGATAGATAGATAGATAGCTTATGAGCTGGCTTACTAGCTAGCAAGCTATATAGATAGCTTACGAGTTAGCTTGCTAGCTAGCGAGCAAACTAGCTAGATAGATAGACAGCTATTACACCTGCGATGTTGAAAAAAAAAAGATGAATTATAACAAAACTAGTGGCCAATGGTCTTCTGTTTATGAAAACTAGTCGCTAAACTCCACGCAGGATAAGGTTTGGCTGTGTCAAGGAACAACTGTTATTTCTAAGTACACTTGTGACAAAAGGGAGAAAAAAAAGACAATTTAAACATAATGGAAAAAGAAGGTTGAATTTACTCAACTTTATTTCGTCATGTAATTGCAAAACATAAAATCATCTGGACCCCGATACATTTTTCAAAGAGATGACTAGTCTACGTTTAGAAAATGACCAGAGGATTTTGTTTCATGCAACCACTTGAGACAAAACTGAATCAATTCAACACTGTACAAATAAAAAATGTAATGAAAGTCACAAAAGTTTTCGAAGTAAAATGGCCGCTTGAAAGCAAAATTACGTACTTCCTGTTCAACTTTAGTCATGGAGACTTTTTTTTGTGTGCGTCTTGCTAAGATAGATAATGACAGTCAAACTAATGCCAGTTTTTCAAACATTCCAATGGTGCAACGAAGTGAGTTTTGGGACGAACAATTTCTTTACGATTTATCCATTTGCAAATATCGGCGAGACCCACTTACTCCGCCAACAGCCGATTATACATGAACAATTCCAACAGTGCCTTCGCACAAGCTGGTGGTCTCCAAGTGTATCATATTACAGAATCCAAGAGCTCTAAAAACAACTAATATTGCTTGTGTATCCTTGACACTCGTCTTATGAACATGTGCCATTTTTGACCTACAAAAGGTTTCAAGAGTTACCTTGCGGTCCCATAATTGGCGCAATGGAGTCCATTAGTGTACAAGAAACGGAACTTGACTTGAGTCGCCTTACGAGCAGTTAGGCGTGAAGTCATGGGGGACTTCATGATCAGTTCTCCCAATCAAGCCTGAATCAATGTAATTAAAAGGTGCTTTCATGTTTCAGAATTTGATGCCGATCGGCACACCGATTGGCATCAAATCTGAGCCTCTTTCTCCATTACATTGTCATTCCGCCCGCTGTGAGCGATCACATCTTTGCTCACATCTGAGGCAAACTCCCTCCAAACTAGAGCGCGGACCACCGCAATGAAGTCATTTTCCTCCAAAGGCCCCCCCCCCCTTAGATTGGAACTATTATCAGTCATTTACATCGGACGTGGCCCGAGCTCCGACATCTAGTCATAAAATGCCATCAATTTTCTCACTGCAGCCTCGGGAGCACTTTTGGGACTGCGGGAAGGGTTCCGAGTGTATAAATCTAAAATTATGTGCGGGGGGAGATTGACAAGCCCATCAGTGATGATCCAGTGAACAGTGTCCCACAGTACAAAAAGGCCATCTTTGCTCAAGACGTCTCATGGCAGCAACGCATATTTCACCGCGTCGCCCACAAATCAGATCATATCAGGTGCATTTTAAGGATTTATTGACGGGGAAATCATGCATCAAGAGGAACATAAAAAGGATGTCAACCTCAAAACTGAATACAACAACAGTATCTCAATCCTGTGAAGTCATATTTGCATTTTGGGGATAATATAGGGTTATTTTTACCATTTCTAGGACACCAATATATTCAGTTGTGGGCCTGATTAATGTTGCTGCCACACACAATTGCGCCCACTGAGCTTTGGCGCTTACCTGAGGGGGGGGGAAACAACCAACAACAACAACAAAAAAAAGCAGACGAGCTACTTCCCATTTGCGCAACTATACTATTTTAAAATCTTTCTGCGGGATTACCACAAATCTCCACAACGGCATGCGGTTGCCAAGGGTGCAAGAAGAGGCTATCAACTAAGTGAGACTCATGTGTCGAGTAAGATGAATTCGGCCCCAAAGGTCAAACTTTCTCAGCTTGATTGGAGTTACAGTGAGAGATGCCGCTTGATTGTTCCCATGCATAATTGATAAGAGTTTGATTGCCCTTCCAAACACCTGCCATCCCATAGCTCTGCTGTCATAAATACTCCAGCGGGTTTTAAATGGACATTTTAAAGTCACGTTACGTTGGAATAGAGGATGACGGCTACGGCAGTTTGGCTGCGGAACCGCAGTTTCCTTTACGCGCAGCCGCGCACACATTTAGCACCGCTTTTATGAGCAGATGCGCTCAACGATGCATCTTGCGCAACGAAACAACACGTGTTGCTCGTTTCGAGATGTTATTGGACAGAAACGTTGCAATTTTTGGAGCCGAATGAGCCTTTACGCACAGAGACCGTCCGTGCGTAAAAATCCAGTGTGGATAATAAGGTTAAAATGTTAAATACGGGCTGGGATTTAAGAAGTGTAACGGGTGGAAACTCACGCTGCTGTTGTGTCCGGACCAGTGCACCATCGCCTGGTTGTGCGCAGAATCTCCCGACAGAGCGAAGGTGGAAGTGTCCAGGTGGGGATCACTTTGCCTCGGGTGAGCACCTTTGGCTTCCTCGCCCGCGCCGCGCCGGTATTCGGTTCTGTAGCTGGGAGCCCCTCGGACGCTCCTTCGAAGCACATGTTTTCTCTCATAAAACGCCTTTCTTTCGATTGGCTCCGTTTTCGGTTCCTCGGTCGCGAGCCATGTCTTTTCACGCCACTTTTGTTCGGAGTTGTCGTCCGAAAGTTGAATCGAGCCTCCCGCGTACGCTTCGTCCCGGCCAACGCGAGACTCCAGCCGGTAAAACCGCCTGTCCGCTGTCAAACTTATTCCCGCTTGCACCCCAAACTTGGCGTGAAAGGCGTGCAGGAGCAGGGCAAACGAAAGAGAAAAAGTACCACACCACCATAGTCCCATTGTGTTCGATTCTTCTTCCCGGGGAGTCGGTCGCAACTTGTCAAATATTCACGGTAGCATTTCTGCTCGTGAGAGGAGGGGGGAAAAAAAAAAAAAAAAAAAAAAAGAGCCAATCGGCGGGTGGTCGGGGTGGGGGGGGGGCGGGGTGTGGAGGGTGGGAGGGAACCGTTGTGCGTAATCCAGGACTTGGAACAAAGTGATGGAACGGTTGAGGAGGTGCTGCTGTGCGTCAAGCGGGCGCGCTGGTGGAGGTTAGAGTGAGCGCCCGCAGCAAGCCTCAGTGCCGCATCACCGCACGCTTGCTTGGACGCGACGAGGGGAGGGGATGCGTGAGAGTCAAAACACACGAAATGATTGGTGAAATGGTTCCATTTTCATTGTGGTGACAGGATCATTTGAAGCAGTCACGAACCCCCCCCCCCCCCCCCAAAAAAAAACAACAATTGCGAGACGACAATGCTACGGCTTGAAGCGCAAAGCTGTGTACTTCTCCACCCGAAATTCTTGGTTAGATTTATCTACTTTTTATTTAAATGGATTAAAGCCGGCACTAGGAAAAGCCCCAGGACTCGTAACGTCCCCAGAAACAAGAGCTTTGAAGTCTTATGATCTGTCATGTGCGTGACTTCTGGTGCCACTGTGCAAAGCATCAAGCATCCCAACTGTTTTATTTATATTTTATTTTTAATATAAGCACGATAATTCTTTTTCAATCTTCCCCGACTCAATTTGCTATTTATAAAAGGATGACTTAAAGTAGACTTGTGTAGTTGCCGTACAGATCAAAACAGCTGCCAGCTGTACTGATGGCGTCGAGTTAGTGGTTTTCATTACCATGGCAACCAGGGTGTTGTTTTGAACCCCAATCTGATTTTGTAATAACAGAGAAGACTAACACGAGTGCCCACAAAGACTGTAAAAGCACTGATTGTTTCGATTTTGCGGGCCCGTAGGTTACGTTAAAATCGGGCCAAATTTGAGGTAGTGCTGAGGAATACGTTTTATTTAACAGCGGCGGTGCAATGATGTTGGAAAGTGCATCCAATAGGAGAGAGGCTGGCAGAGTGATTTCAGAGTGCTATTTTGGCGCAGTACTGCCATGAATATTGGAGAAAATGGAGGAAGTAATGAATGTGACGTCTCTGTCTTCGGAACAGTTGAGAAATTACAAATGGAGACGTTAAATACGTCTTCGTGGAAAGCTAGCTCACGATTGAGCGTTAAGTCTCAGTCCTACCGTGACATCAGTATGGGATGCATCCATTCCCATTTTCTTTCGCTCTCTTTTTTTTTTTTTACTCACTTGTCTTGACTTGTATCTTTAAGTTAGAAGACAATCCAATTAGTTTGAGTTATTTCTACTGGTACGGTGAGGGCGACTGCTACCTGCTACGATTGCCGTATATAGCGCCGCGCTGCCTCCTACATGTCAAAGTCGGTACTACAATAAATGTTGTGTTTTTGAATTGAATTGAATACAACTTTATTGTCAAATATGCTGTATCTGTGACATGTGTTGTTTGTGCTCGTCATCTCCAAAAATGTATCGGCCTACTTCAAACACTAATTAAGTTTGTAAAAATCGGTATGTGTGTACCCTGGCGAATCATACTTGTCAATTATCGTGTGGAACATATCGATGAAAGCTGATAACGCTGCGCTTCGAACAACACTGCATCTCCGCTTAGCTTTTGCCTTTGACACAACGGTGATTCGATTTAGCCCGACGGCCGCTTGCGAAAAAAAAACCCCAAACAAACACAAAATGGCGCATCGTGACGGGTGGGCATGGCACTTCAGAGACTCAACTATTTGTATGGAAGCAATGAAAGTCTTTTCATAATTTTGACACATGTAATGGAACCAAAAGCATCCTGAAAGAGATGAGTCCCCCTCACAGCAATAAGCGTATCATTTTATGGAAATGGGAAAAACAAGTTTGCATCAGCCACCCATGAGAGACGCACGCGTGCGCTTCAAGGATAACAAGTGCATTCGTGGTTCACGGTAGGATGAGAAATGTAACTGTTTTGACCTTGTAACGCAAAAGCAAGTTACTTACATGGAGACATAAAACGTCAACATCACGTCATGACCGAAAGCTACAGCTAAGCATCCTGCTGCGACAAGTGGTGATGAAGCCAATTTATGTGACTGAGGTCAGGTGCATCAAATGACCAGAGCACATTCACCCCTCACGGGGCACTTCATTAAGTACAGCACAATCTAATGAGATCCTGTACAAGAGCTCAGTCAAGATATTAGTAGATTGCTCCCTGCAGATAAACAGTCCAGGAGACAGAAGACAAACAAGAAGCTCATGTAAATTGGTCATCTATGAACACGGCGTCCTCATACTGAGATGTCAATCTTGCCTCTCTCTCTCTCTCTCCACCACTAACAGCTACACATGTACCACAAAAGGGAAGAAAAATCTCCACCTCTTGCATGCTAAATGCCACTGTGCAAATGAGCTTTGGATATTTAAATTCAAAATGAATACTGCATTTCCTTCTTCCTGTTATTTAGATTGTTGTCTTTATGTACAGCACTTTTTTTTTTCTCACGACAGTTGTTAAAATGTGATTGAAATAAAAGGATCAATGTTAATTACCTGACAAAGTCCACTTGCAGTCAAACGGAGATGTGGACACGTCACTTCCTGCTTTTCGAATCACCAGGTGTGTGTCCACCAATCAGACGGTGTCTATGGGTTGTACCAAGTGTTGGGGAGTTGTCCATGTTACAGGAGATTCATGAGACATACCATTATAAAATAATATCCATATTTCACAACGATACGTTTTTGTGAGTTGTTAACTCATTTTTTTCACCTTGTAAAAAAAAATTCTAGTTTACTAAGTGTGACTTTGAAAAAACATGTTGACAACACGTTTGCCTACCTGTTGGGTAAGCTTCTTCTTCACTGTGACAATAAAACAGGAAGTAAGTACGAGATTTTATAATATCATCAGAAATCTGTGTTGATTCAGTTAAACCCCTCCAGCATTTTATTTGATATTCCCGAATATATTTATAAATCATTTTCTCAGACCCCAATGTGTTGGCCAAACCCCCCTTTAGCCCAGAGAGTGCAAAAATCCCGGAGCTGTCTCAACCACGGGTAGACGCTAGCTTGCTACAGATAACAAGGTAAACGTTTTGGGTTTTGTTTTTTTTTGGGGGGGGGGGGGGGGGGTAGCCTTGTGTGACATTGGCTTTGGGATGTGTCTGCTTTGAAACAATTCCCCAAACTTAGCCACTTGCTTGACATCATAAGGGCACGCTCAGCAGCAGACATGTTAATCAGTCATATTTGTGTGCTTCTTTTTTTTTTTTCACATACTGGTCATTCGACAGTCCTGTAATTGTGCTTCGTTTGAGTAGAGGTTGGTGTTCTGTATCCATCCATCCATCCATCCACCCAATTATCTGATCCGCTTATCCTTATGAGGGCTGTGAGTGTGCTGGAGCCTATCCCAGCTGTCTTAGAGCAGTGCCAGGCAATCACAGGTCGCAGACGAACAACCATCTGCACTCACCTGGGGTCAATTTAGAGTGGTCCATTAACCTGCCATGCATGTTTTTAGAATGTGGGAGGAAATTGGAGTACCCGGAGAAAACCCACGCAAGCATGGGGAAAACATGCAAACTCCACACAGGAAGGCCGGAGCCGGAATCGAACCCTGCACCTCCGCCCTGTGCTTACCAGTCGACCACTGTGCTGCCCTGGTATACTGTAAAAATCTTAATTACATTCACTTGCTTCAAGGCTGCATTGTGCTGCTCTGTGGATGAACTCTGAGTTGCAAAAAGCAAGAATCTTCTGAGCAATAAGAACAGCCTTTGTCGGTGGGGGAAGAAAAAAAAAAAAAAGAGCATTCACTGTCCTTGAAATCTGCAAGTACAAAAACAAGCCGATGCGCTGACACAAGGTCGTCACCTTTTAATCTTGTAGACGACAGAGAAAGTGCTGTCCGCTCTTGTCCTTCCCACTGGGATTATATCTTGGTCACCATTTTTTTTTTTTTTTTTTAAACGAGAGTCCCTTCCTGTACAGACAAAGTGAGATTCATACAAAGCGAAGGTTGCGGGCGGCAGGTGCTCCTGATGCAGCTCGGCCACAATGGCAGACAGCTCACTCTCTCCGCAGGCCATCCCTCGCTGGAACGCCTCGCCAATGAGGGGGTAATTGGACTGATCGCTCTCTGTTTACTCATTATGCTGCAAAGATGAAGTGGCTTGCTCCCAAATAAAACCGTAGCGAGCTGGCAAAGGGAAATGGAGCTTCCTCCATCAGTGTCTTACCCTAAAATGTGTTTTGAGACGGCAATATGGCTCTCACGTCATTTCAGTTTGTGTCTATTGTCACAAGTTGAGAATGATAGTAGGGCGGGGGCATTTTAACCGGTACAAATTTGGTCTCATGTGTGTAATGAGGTGATTGTCTTGAACCCTTTTTAGGGACAGCGGTGACTTACTGTGGACAGCTTATCATGTTATCAGGTTACACAGGTTGTCATTATTGGTGCATGAAAGGGTTAAGAAATTCAGGGCCTGGTGGGTATTCTTTTTTTTTTTTTTTTTTTGGCAGTCCAAGGTGACATCTACCTTTCGCCCGATATCAGCTGCACGAACTGGATGGCCGGAACCTAAAAGCTTAACTAGTGAAACAGGAAACGATAACAATGTGAAACAGAAACAGGAAAAAAAAAAAAAGAAAAGAGAAATGCTTTGCCGCAACATGCGTAGCACTGCCACTAATTGCAACAACTACATTCACCTCAATTACAAGTTGTATTTCTAGTTATAATAATAATTGTTTCGGTGCCGGTCCGCTGATATATGTCTTTACGGGGAAAACGGCCCATTGTGCAGAAATAGTTGGGGACCGAAAAATCATCAGTGATGTCATGATTTATCGGCTTGGATTCGACTTTCAACATATTATAATCAATACAAAAATGATTTAGTCATGACTGACCCCGTGGTGGAACGAAGCCAAATCAGGGTTCTGAACCGTCCCGTGCTGACCTGATCTGAATTATTATACTGCTCGGAATCATGTCTTAAGAACATAACTTCAACTTTGGAGGAAAGAGAGGGAGAGAGAGAGAGAGAGAGAGGAAGAACGTACGTACTGACTGCACTTGTGTATGAAAGTTATAAAAGTGTGTTTGGGAATGGCGAGATATCTGCTGATGGATTGATGTTGATAACAAGGAATATCGCACATCTTCCAGGGTGGAGCGCACGCTTGCGCAGGAAAAGAATGAAAGAGCATCAGGCTGAGTAGAGTGTGCGGCGGTGTGGTTCGCTCTCCCCCTTTTTTTTTTTTTTTTTTTTTGATGCACTCCTCTCTCCTGTGTAGATCATTAGTAAGATTATCAGATGCAATCATCTCATTCTGGTGGCGCATAACTCAAGCAGCCCTCCTCTCCCGCCTGTGTCTCTTGTGAAGCAAACTCGAAAGCTTTCTGGACAAAAATCCCATTTGTGCATCTGCTGTCTGCCTTCCCAAGCTTGTTAGTTCCAACACTTCAGTGATCCCGGTGGAGGCACTAGCACGAGCCATAATGGCCATCACCCAGATAGCTCCCGCTCGCATGCAGGGGGGGGGGGGGCATGAACAGCGAGGTGCACTTGCTTCTATGGTTATACCCATGCTGTTAAAAAAAAAAAAAAAAAAGTAGAAATGTCCTTTTTGTTATTGCAACTGGAAAAATTGTGTTTTTACAACCTTTGTGGGAGTAGTACTTTAGGCTAGTTTGCCACTCTCGTACAACCTTCCTCATTTGGGCCTCCGTGCGTGTTACCGCGTACAGCGTCCGTGTCCTTTTGCCGGCGAGACAATAACACAACACAACCGGCTTTGACCGCAAACTCATCTCCCGCTTGTCGCATCCGATCACAAATACTCGGGTGAGCTTATTTCCTCCTCTTTGTGATATGAACTCCTCGGAATATTGCTTCAAGGATCCTGTGGTAATTTACGGCAACTTGGAGCTGATTTTTGGAACTGATTTTTATAGTTTGGCCACGGTAGCTATCTGCGGTTACGTTAAATTAATTGCCGCGATTTGGGGGACTCAGCATATCACTTCAAAAAAAGTCATACGTGAGGGGAGGGGCCGTCGCTCAGGGAGTCATTATGCAACATTTGAACGTAATTATCTCTAAGGATTTTTTTTAGGACATGAGTCCAGGTGCACATGGGATTTAAACGGACACTGGCGCTACCCCGAAGGCGTACAATTCGGAAAACAACCAATATTTACGGGTAAGGTCACATCAAGCGTCAAGATTTGAACAGCTCTTATGAGAGATGTCAGCATAATACGCAGGAGTTTTCATGCATGACTTTTTTTGGAGGGTCCGATTTATGAAAAACAGCAAAGTTATGATTTTGAGGTTTTATAAGTTGTCTTAACGATGCGCCAAACGTAGGCATGTGTACTGGTTTGCAGGTCATTGTTTGGTTCTGCTTATCTTTTGTGTAAAATGAAATGTTCACCGACAAAGGGAAGGCAGTCAATTCTCCGAGAAGTGAAAGATTCAGTCAATCACAAATAAACAAAATAATGTCGACGATTAAAATAACCTTAGCAGATAAAATATTTTCTTTTTGAGGAAAATCAATACAAATACAAAAGGAGCTATTTGAACAGTCTGAACCATGTCAGTGGTAACTGAAAAGTGAGGCAGTTACACTTCCGGTTCTTGACTTAATGTAATATATTCCATGTGGGAATTCAATCTCTGTAGCATACAAAATGCTCCATCTCGATAAATGTGAAGCAAAATGTATAGAATGAATGGTTACACAACTGTCATACCAACCAAAACATCAGCTAGCATACTATACTTGCAGTGTTAGCGTGAACATTTACTTTGTGGATCGCGTGACCATTTTTTTTTCCATTCATGAAACATTGTAGTTATCAAAATTTGACAAGTATCAGTAACAATAATGCTGTATTGTCTTACCTCACCTGACTCCAAACCTACAAAGACGGATACAACATCAAAGCATGCAGGTAAAGATGCTGTCATTGTTGTTCAATGTTTTTTCCCCCCTTTGGTCTTCAATTGTTTACCGTTATCATCCACTTATCATCCACTTCACGTACCGTCTGGACAGAATAGTACAGGCAGCAATTACATTTTGACAAGAACAATCCCACAGCTCAGGTATTGACCCGGGTAGTGCTAGTGGTGTTAGCATCCGTGGTGATTGGCAAAGGTGAGAGAATGCATGTCGGGACTTGGACAAAATTGGCAGCACGGCGGCGATAGAAAAGGGAAATATGTTGCGGCTGGTGCCTGATTCCATTTTCGACATAGGGACAGTCGTCAGTCGACAGTAATCACGGTTATATAAGAAAAGAGTGTCCGCTTTGCTGGCGCAATATGCTAGTGATTAACATATGATCCGATTCGTCGACTTATCGCGACCATTATCAGTGTGACTCCCATGTCACCGACCGATTTTATTTGTATTAAAAAGGAATATATGATTTATTCATTTTTTGTTCGTGTAATTCAAATGATGTTTGATTTTCATTTAGCATTTGGTTTCAGCCACGGTGGTACTTTGAAGCGCTCTACCAGTCAGTTAGAGTTGAGTTCCAAGCCAAAGTGTTTTATAAGAGGAGGGTTCCACCTCGCCCCGGTCAGATATTGATACCAACTAGTATGATGAAATAATCATAAAGCAGCTCCATTAAATCTTAATGAACATGTTTATATATCGCCGCTGGAGAGCAAACGGCATCAGCTTTCAAACGCCCTGTACATTTTCTGACCCACTTTGGGAAATGATCCCCCGCATCCGACTGTTAAAGTGGGGACACACACACGCACGCACGTGCGCACAAGCGATTGTTATGCAAAGGTTAGTTTGACTTGTATAAATGAACCTTTAATCTCACTTGAACCGTATCCAATTTGTTAGCGTAATTCCGCTAACTGTGGAGGGAGCTTTTTTTCTTTCCTTCCCCTCAAGGGAGAAGACATGTTAGCGCCTATTTTCTCCACTGAATGGAGTCTGCCATTGTCAGGCAGATAAAGCCAGTGTTGAATTGCTAAAGGGATGCTTAAGTGTCATGAAAGCAACCGGAGATTTGAGCATAATTCCATTAGTATATTGGCGAGTGAAATTTAGAGGACACTGTTGAGGTGAAACCATGCAGCCACGAGAATGACTTTGGTCAACAACTTTATTTGCAAAGACAACAGTGCTAGTACCTCCACTACATATGTGATATTTTCAAGTAGGGACATTTATGGAATAAATATAGTCTAATGTTGGAATGTAGTGTACATTATGTCTGTGGTTGAGCTGCTGTGCTGTACCGGTACATAGTTAGCATTTTGTATGCTAGCTGTGCCATTTTTTATTGATTTTTTTAATTAGTACAACCACAAAATTGGTCAACTTTATTTGCAAAGACAACAGCGCTAGTACCTCCACGACAGAGGTTATATTTTCAAGTAGGGACATACATTTATGTAATATATGTAGTCTAATTTTGGAATGTAGATTACATGATATCTGTGGTTGATCTGCTGTCCGGAGTTAGCCTTTTGTATGCTAGCCGTGCCTTTAAAAAAATTTTTTTTAAATAAGTACAGCCACAAAATTGCCACGAACCTCTCGTTCAATTAACATCTCATTCCGTCATTGTCAGTCTGAGCATTAATGCCTGCCTGTTTTCGGACCTTATTAGAATACGCTGTGTCTACTGTTACGGCTGGTGCTTTCACTGTTTCACATGGACTGAATCATTGACTTATTGTTAAGGCAGGGCAACAATTGAGACGTCGTCTTGCATCGCTACGTTCTGTCTTGAGGGCATCGCCGCTGTTTAGAATGTCGGACCGTAATGTGGGAGTAATATATGCATGCGAGTTCTAGTATGGGCTGCATGGTAAGTAACAATAGCTTAGATTAACAAACCGCATGACACGGACATATCCGCCCTCTTCCCCTGTTAGCCTTAGAATGATGTTTGGCAGATTTATTATAGGGTAACATGGAAAATTAAAAGGCCAAGGTGTACGTGTCGGGAATGAAAAGCGATTTGAAAAGAGTGCTTCCTTCCCTTTCCCCGGCACCATAAACAAGTAATGGCCATATCACTTTACTGGCCTGAGATATTTTATGCTGACAACAGCGAGGGAAGAGAAACGCCTCCACCATTATGGATTTGGTCCTGTCATTGGCGTTTGGGTTACCTCGGACTTTTCAGTGGAATTCCTCACGGCTTCCCTCACATGCTGAAAGAGAGAAGAAAAAAAAATCAATACATTGCCCCGAATTCTCTGCAGGCTCTTTTTCTGAAATGTCTAATTGAACACTTTGAAAGGGCTCCAAAGGTGACATGATCCCCGCTCCCTCACTTTTCAGGTGACACTGGCGGGCGATCGCTCCCCTCCTGCTGCCCTTTTACCTCTCCTATACACACACACACACACACACACACACACACACACACACACACTTTGGTCTATCTCCTTTCAAGTCCATTTCCACACACTCCTTCTCCCACCTGATGTATCGCCACTCCTTCTTCCGTCTTACCCCTTTTGAAGTTGGAGACGGCTCCAAATCCAACTAGGCTTTTAGGACAGCCTGGGGGGCAGTGAAGGGGAAGATGTTTTAAAAAAAAAAAAAAAAAAAAAAAAAAGAAGAGGGGCTTATATTTGATTGAAAAAAAAAATTGCATGATGTAGAGTTTCAAACCATCACGGTGTTATATGAAGACGTATTGTCCACCGACACGCACCGACTGGGCATAATTGGGGGGGAGAAACGGTAAAGCCATTCCCAATTTCTGAGATATGCACGATTGGAGTGAGAACAAGAGCGAATGTTGGTTACCGTCCGAGCTCGAGCTACCCGCCTCTGAGTCGCGCATTCATCACTCAGATATAATTGCGTGATCGCAAAGCTGCAGTATGGAAAACATCTTAGCGGATTTTTGTTCTGAGGTTTTGAAAGGCAATGTTCGTGCGATTTTGAAGTGATGACACCCTCTGATGTCATACAACGCAAAATTCCACCAAGATAATGGCTCTAAAGTCACAAAAAAGTCCGAAGCACCAAATGCAGCCTGTATTAAGTCGATGTTATTCTGTTAAAAATGCAGTTTTTTTTAGAATACAGTATTAGCAAGCAGATAACGTACATGCTAGCAGTCAAACGTGATCTTGCCTACAGGGTGGAAAACGACAGGGTGGACATTTTCTGGTTAGCGTTCTATGATCACATGATTGACTTTCGCGCAAGATTTTTTTTTAGCTAGCAAGGCGACCGTGCGCTGTTTAATGAATGCATTTCAAATGTGTTTTTATATCAATCAGGAGAATGTTTTACGATGACAGAGTAGACTTGTTTACGCTTGACAACATTCAACTATAGGCATAATATGATGGAAAATTATTAAGCTGTGTACATTTTTGTTTGGCAGCATTGTCACTTTTGATGATGAAAAAAACAATTTGTATGAGGTGCATTTGTGACATGAATCACCTTCAGGATTATACATTTTAACATTACCGTGGCTAACGATCACATAGAGGTAGTTTGTCATATATGTTCATATTCATACATTGACTAGCTATTTAACTATCATCACATGAAAAGTGACTCTTTATATTTGTAAATGCAGAATTTTGGTCGTGCAGATGAAGCGAACGAAATGTCTTATGCGAATTACAATTTATAGCATTGTTTACCGTCAAGCGCTAGCTGGTTTCGTTATTCCCAGTTAGCGTATGTTGCTGCCAAGAAGCTGAGTCACATTGGAGCTGAATATTGCTTTTGATTTTGGAGACCTTTTCGTCTGACTAATAAAATGCGTCACAATTAGAGATAAGAGCTTTTAGCCTTCGACATCCAGCCGCAAAACAAAGACGCTTTAATCATTTATCGTACTTGAAGTCGTTCTTTAAAGGAACATATGCAGCAAATCAGCGAGGTAAGGAGGGGGAAAAAAAATTCTCTTTGGTATGTCATCACTTCATCCATTATCCTTTCCAATGTGGCTCCACCCTTAACACCAGCTATCACATTAATGCAGAGCAGTTGACTAATGGTGGCAGCTCGCAGGCTGAGAGACCGGTGAAATAGTCTCACTCAAAATGTTCTCCCAACATGTCATTCTGAAAACCGGGTTGCTGCGTTTACAAGCTGGCGCCATGAAACATGGAGTAAAAACTGCACGGATGAAGGGAGTGCGACAAAGACATGATAACGTTTCTGCACCGAGTGGAAATGCAACGCATCCTCGGAGAGCAGACAATTCTTTTATTTATTTATTATTTTTTGGGAAAGCCAAGGTCAGGTTAAGCCACGTCACGGAAATGCATGCTTAATGCTCAATTCTTTATATTTGAGTTAATAAAAATATAAATGTCAGCATTTGCATTATGAACCTGTTGGGTGTGGTCGCATATACACCCAAAGGGCACATCATTAGGTCCACCAATATAGGGGGTACTCAATTTTGAGATTACCAAGGGTGCGCAGTAAAACAAGTTTGAACAGTAAAAGGTAGACAAGATAACTAAAGGAGCCAGTGGCTCAATTTAGAGAAAAGGTCGACATCTTTTTGTTGGTCGGAATACATTAAAAAAAGGGGGCTAGCTGGTCTTAGTGCTAGCATTGCGCACTAAGACCAGCTACCCCCTTTTTTGGACCAGCTAGCATTGTGCAATAGCTATCTGTATGGCCTTTATTTTGGAATCTACTGTATAAGACGGTGCTCAGTAAGTTGTAAGCAAACGCACCGTGTAATTACTTCATAATAATGTGTGTATTTATTGTTGGTGTGAATAAATGAAAAAGAGCTAGCTGGTGATAGCGCTCACACTAGCTATCGACAGTATCTAGCCTTTAAGTAGCGATCTGTGTAAGACGTTGCTCAGTGATTTACGAACACTCCATGTTATTTTTTTCATAAGAGACCGTTTTAGTTTTTTAATACTATTGTATATTGTGCTGTATTTGTTTCAAACCTCTCATCATTTGAAAACGCCGTCAACAGAACATTTCATCAAAGGCGGGGACGGACAAATTCTATTTCCATGCATTTTAACAAGAAACATCGCATTGGTTTGCAAGGTTTGGAACAAATGAAGATGAACAGAGTTTGTGTTATATATGACCTATAAGTGTTTTTTTGATACCATCATTTACAGTAATTCTCACTTTGCCCCTGCATTAGTGTAGGTTAGTGAGAGAGCACGGCGCATTCAGACTTGCGTACAAATTTGCATTACGGCGGTGCCGTGCAGTTGTAGGTCATAAATGTAAATGTAAATCAACCCAATGAAAAAGTGAGTGTGCCTCCTTGAGCTGCATAACGGCATAATATGCTGTGCCATATGTAACCTTGGAATTTTCCATATAGTAGGAACGTTGTACAAACGAAACCCCCCACTGGCCGTGATGAACTTTTCTTTGATGTACCGTATGGCATATCTGAATCTGATGTTACTTTCGCCTTGACAGTCAATGGTTCTCAGATAGCGACTGAAGGCCAGTCTACTTTGTGAAAATGTGGGTGAAAGTGCATCATCTCACCCGTGAATTTCTAGCCAACCACACTCTGGTGGTCTTCAGTCCACTCATAAATTGAGGAATCCTGGTCATCTGTATTTGTTTTTCATTGGCATCCTGGAAGTAATTGGACCGCTAAAAAAAAAAAAAACAGTTGCCAATGGCTAAACATGTTATGCAATCTACATCTCTCTCTCTCTCTCACGCACGCACTCTCTGTCACGTGTCAATCTTCAGGCAGTAGCTATGAATAGGTTGTTACACTTTACCAACAGTAAATGTATCTTTTGTCCAGCTGGTGCCGCACCTGACATCTTCGACAAAATAGTCTGGTGTACTTCTCGTAGTAAAGCGCTGACCCCCACAAGGGCACCTCCTCCCCCGGTGTAATGTACTTGTGACTTTTACGGCGACTTTACAAAATGCGCCATTAGTCCTGTGAAGTCGGGCCGTCTCATTTGGAGAGGAGCTGCGGGTTCCGTCTGGCATTCAGCTGCCTCCAAGGACACATGAGGCGCTCGCTCATGATGCGGGTCCTCCTAATGGAGAGGCAAAGCCTTCATCCTGAATATAAAGCCGCCTCTATTTTCAGCCACTCAAATAAGATGCATGGCAAGGATCTACAAACGAAATAGTCACCCGCATCCGAAGCTGTAACGGAGTTCCCCCAGGTCCCAAGAATTCTTACGCTCGCAGTTTGGAAAAGGCCGGAGTAGAAATCGAACTTACTACACTTTCCAGATGAATGATAATCGCGCTCCCCCGCTGCTCTGTCGTCTTAGTAACTGTTTGTGTTACCTGTAAATTTTCCAGGGATACAATGTGGGACGTTGGCAGCGTTTTCTGTGCCAGCAAAATCCATTAATGCAGACTGAAGGACTTCCAATGAGCATTTTGGAGGAGCGCTGCGGCAAGCTAATATACCTGGAAAAGTGGTTCCGCAGGGAAACAAAAACGCTGCTCGGTGCAATTGGAGTTCGTGTAGTTGTAGTTTAAAAAAAAAAACGCTCTTCCATAAATGTGTAACAAAAATTTTGAAAACAAAAATGTTCTTTTTTTTTTTTTCTGACCGCATTCATTCCCACATTGAAAAAAAACACATTCATATTGCTCCCATTTAATTTACCATGGGAACAATTTTCAACGTGACAAAATTTACCATTCACCAAAAAAAAACTACGTTTTCACCAATTAAAGTACCCACAAAAAAATCCTATTCCTTCCAAATGACAAATTCGACAAAAAAGATTCAAATCTGTTGCACTTAAAATTCTAAAACATTCCGCTAATTATATTTGCATTCCAGAAGTTTTGACTTATCAAAAATGCAACATTTTCCCCTTATAAATTCCCATGAAAAATTCCCTTTCGCTCTCATTGACTCATTAAACAAAACAGATTAACGTCGCTCCCATTTCAAATTCTAACTTTTCAGCTCATTCAATTCACATTGGCAATGATTTTCAACGTGAAATTATCATTGACCAAAAAGTTCTACAATTTCAATACTGTATTAAAATACCCACCAAAAAAAAAAATCGCACCTCAACGATATATTCAACAAAACAGCTTCACATTGGGTTTTTTTTTCATTTCAACAAAATAAAACATTCCCCTCATTCAATTCACATGCCAAAAATTCTGATTGCCCAAAAACTCTTCTCACTGCACATTATGATGACACTAATAATGACAGTTCCAATTTTTTTTTTTTTTAAACCTCAAAATGTTCCTGCGTTACAAACTGCAGCAAAATTCTCACACGTGTGCATGCACGCTCCTTGGATGGAGCTTCCCGATTCGTTATTGCAAAATGGCTCAATGCCTCCATCATGGCTGTTTGGAACTGAAACGTCACGAGTTAATGAAGGATCACATTTAATTTGCCTGCAAAGTGAGAGGTTGACGTCGCACAATTAATCATTCAGACATTTGCCGCTAAACAAACTGTAAAATAAAATAAAAAGTTGCGACTCGACGTGCGGCTTATAATGTGAAAAGTTTCGAAGCGTTCTGAATGACTGCCGGCTTCCGCATACGTTCGCTCCAGTCGGAAAAGTGGCGAAAGGAGCTGCGGAGTTACCGAAAGATCAAAGAGGGAATGTCATCCTGGTCACTCCTCCTCACTGTGGATCTGATGGGAAGTGAAAGGGTGAAGCGAAGGCTTCATTTGAGCTCTCTCCCTTCCTACTGAGTCCCTTTCGGACTACTTTGAAAGAAATGGCCCCGCCTCCTCGGTGCTCTTTTCGCATAGCGAGATGGAAAAGTGACACACTTGGGTGGGATCTACTGTCTGGGCCTTTGCGCATGTATGTGTATGTGTGCGTGTGCGTGTGTGTGTGACATATTTACACCTGCTGAGGACACTTGTGACAGCTTTCCAGTGCGAGCACACGATCCATCTTCCCTCCATCACACTTCCCTTCCAGTTCGCTCACGCTCATTCTCCCCTTCCGCACACGGTCTGCCGGGGCTGTCAGTCAAGAGACCTCACTCACATTTGCTTTTGGGAGGCTGAAAAGAAATCGAGTGGAAACTGCAGGATAAGAAGAAATAAAATAAAATAGGAGGTGAAATGCCTTTTCTCACTTTATTTTACGTTACGTGGGGAAATAAAGCTCACGCATCTCAGCAAGGAAATCGCGGAACAAAATGCGCACGGGGCCTACGCTGCAAATTTCTTCCATAGAAAATCACGGCGATTTGAAATATTTTTCTCCGAGTTCAACCGGTCACCATCAATAAACAGTTTCACCATCAATAAACCGGATTGTTGTAAATAATATTTGGATGTTAATTAAGGAACTGATTTATAACCAAGCATGCTATTTCAAGATGGGCAAGACGAAGCCACCTTAACCTCTAAGTCAGTAGTCCCCAACTACCGGTCCACGGACCGGTCTTGGGCTTCGGGCCATTTGGGACCAGGCCACAAAGAAACAGACCTGCCAGCTGTGAGGAAATTAACTCCATCAGATGTGGCGGAATAGGTCCTGAATTTCTTTAATTGATATGCAATAGTTCAAGAAGCTTCATTCAGTCTAATTTTGCTTCCTGGTCAAAACAATTTGAACCCTTTCGGGGACAGCAGTCACTACAGTGGACGGCTGATCATGTGATCGGGTTACAGGGTGCATGAAAGGGTTGAAAAAAAACCCGAAAGAAAAAGCACGATGCAATCCTTTACTTTCTCACGGCGTCGTGTAGTTCCACCTCTCTGATTCTGTCTGACTTTTTCCCGACGTTTTGGTTGCATTTGCAAGGGGTTGACTTTTCAGTGGCGACAGCACGCATTTGCACTTTCCGTAAACTCTGAACAAAGTCAGAGGAAAGCCGCGCGGCAAGCGTTTGCAAAATAGTTCATTTTTGCTCGGCGCAATCTCGAAAGGGGCACCTGTTTGTGTGCCGCCAGTTCAACGCAAGGACCCCTTTTTTTTTTTTTTAACCTTTTAGCCAAAGCTAATGCGTCAAATGAAGCTGCAAACGCGCGCGTACAAACACACATCAAAATGAAAGTCCTCCCTCCAACGGAAAGAAAAGCCAAAAGCTGCGAGTCACCCCGCATTCTGTGTATTTTTTAATTACTTTTATTAAGGTCTGTGAAAAAAACACAACATCAATGTTTCATTCATCGTGGCGCAGTGGCTATAAAGACACAGCAATAATCCGTCATCCTTTCCCCCCCCCCCCCCTTTCTTTTTTTTTAAGACAGCCGGCTTGTAAACAATTATTACTATCCTGTCAAATATTCAGCCATGCACACAGCAAAACCGGGATGTGTTTAGTTTTTTATTTGTGTGCACCAGAACCGTTGGAATGGCGTCATAGTTTAATGTTCTCCGAAAGTGAAAATCCAACCAGCACTTACCTTCAGTAATGTCATCGAACTCGAATCTGATGCTGTCTCAGGTGAATCTTCATTTTTCTTTTGGTTTGAATTATTTGTTTGGTTTGGTTTACTTTCGATGTACAGTCAAACCTCGGTTTTCGAACGTCTCGGTTCTCGACCAATTCAGTTTTCGACCAAAAATGTAGAGTTTTTTATGCCTCGAATGACGAACAAATTTCGGTTCTCGAACAAACTGAGCGCACTTGAGTGCACCATTTGGCTCCTCTCGCCTTCCTCGGGTAGACGAGGAAGTGACGCGTCCTCGTGTTCGGTAAACATTTTTATTTTAAAAAGAGCGTGGTTTCGGTTTTCGAACAATTTCGGTTTTCGAACAGCCTTCTGGAACAGATTATGGACGAAAACCGAGGTTTGACTGTACCTTCTTGAATGTTTTTTTCTTCCAAGATAACAACTATAATTGCTTGATGATTGGCCGCAAATCTTTTCCCAGAATGTGAAAATGCACCATCAAACTGACATCATTAATGTTCTCTAACTTAACTCATCAGGCGAGCTTCAGATTTGTTGTGCTTTTTTTTTGGTCTTATTTTCATGACAGGGATACCAAAAAGAAATTGCTGTATCTTTACAAAATAAAAACAAAAAATGAAATTTGCAAGGGGTTCTCTATTTCGGATGGCCTTAACATACTTTGTTAGAACACAGGGCGTGCAAGGAACTAATTTGTGCCGCTAATTTACATTTGATTGTTGAAAACTCTTACAACCAATGACGGAACAGTGTCTTAGTTAGCGCTTATAGTTTTGCTCCACGGCGACTGCATATGGCGCTGCCGCATTACTTGTATCCGTCCAAATTGAAACCGCCGACGGTGAAAAGGAAGGTTCAGAGAGAAAAGTTGAATCACCGTCGACTCGCCTGGTATGCGGATCACACGCATGGGCAGCACTTTGACTTTCTCGTCTCTACTTTTCAAAAACAAAACACACAAAACCTTCCTTTTGAAAATGTTCATTTTGTTCATTTCACAGGCGACCGAGGTTTAATCCGCCGTCCTGACTGCTCGAGTGCAGCTGGTATGCGCTCGTGGAAGTGAGGATATGTTGTTGCTCAAGACAGGAGCACTCCCTGACGCTGCTCGGTTGAACGGAGATGAAAAGCTACATCGTACCGATTTCCGTATTTCCTGCCCTTCGGAGTATAAGGCGCACCTTCAAATGAATGGCCTATTTTTTAACCATTTTCATGCGTTATGGATCCACTAGATGGAGCTACGCTAAAGGGAGTACAATACAATACAGCTTTATTGATAAAGCGCTTTCACAACCGCTGCAACTGTAACAAAGTGCTTTACAGAACATTTAAAATACTACGTCCAAGAAATCAGAATATTGATCCTTATATGTACATGTGTATATATATATATATATATATATATATATATATATATATATATATATATATATATATATATATATATGCCGCATCAGATTGTAAGACATGCTGTCGGCTTTTGAGAATATTGAATGCTTTATAGTCCAGAAAATACGGTACAACAACTGCCGTCAGCATAATGGTGAGCTGTACAGTATTTTAAATAATTTATTTTGGTTTGTTTCCATGACAGATTGCCAGTCCATAAATTTTTTTAAAAATCGCTGGGGGGGGGGGGGGGATGGCATTACGTTAATTTATGTCGGTATCTTATATGGAGTGTCTTAAATTCAAGTCAATTTTGCTACCTATATCCTGGTCAATCGCAGCAATCAACAATCATCCCATAATGTCCGAAGAGAGTGTGTTTTAAATGTTTGCCCTTTGAATGATTGAGATCCATGTTAATGACCGTGCGCGTCCTCCATTGGTTTAGGAGACTTCTCTATAAGTACCAAATACATTCTGCATTCTCTGACTGGCTTTTGTATTCATTTGCATTCTGGTGAGCAGCTTCCCGCCGTTATATCCGCACCAGGAAGTCAGCACATGTGGCCGCTCAGGTAGAAAGCCCCACTCAGGTGCTTCTGGATGAACAAAGATGATAAATGTTTGGCGAGAAAGAAGAGCCGAATGTGGTTTAACACGACCTTGGAGTCAGGTCGGCACGGCGGATAACTCTAAAATAGCACCGAATAGGGGCCTATCAACTCGACCTTAAGTCCCGCCCCTTAGCTCCAAACTCTCTCATGACCACTTCTCAAGCAAGTAGGCCACAGTGCACGGCATCCTTTACTCTTAACCTATAAATGTGTGTGTGTGTGTGTGTGTGTGTGTGTGTGTGTGTGTGTTGTGTGTGTGTGTGTGTCAACTCCTTCCCCATTGTTCTGAGCCTTTATTCCTTACACCATTAGCAAGTCACCCCTATCCAAATCCCCCCTCGCTCCCCCTCAATCGCTCTCCTGCACACGCCTGAAGGATTTACTGTAGATCCCTGATATATTATGGATAGGGGAGAGGAAAAAAAAAAAAAGAAGAAAAAAAAAACCCAACAAACAAACGCCGCCCGCCATTTATATGACACACTTGTAGGATTACACACTGGGGGTGATTACAGTGGTCAAACAACACCTCAGGGGACAGGGGAGGCGCTTGGTGGGAGCACAAGAAATAAAAAGCATCTGAGTCAGAGCCATTTTTCTTTTCTCCCCCTTATACCCACCTCCCCCCCCCCCTCCTCCCCTCTCTTCCATGTCTTGTAACAAATTACACTGAGCCACCACTCCCACCCATGCTGGGAAGTCTATTAAATCCTGCCTTGATATAATCGAGGACTTGTGTATGTTCTATTGGCATGATTATGCTTTTAATTGAGGTTGAGGGCAAACTTCATCAAGCCTCGGGCGCTTCCGATGCACAAGCGAATTAAAACACGGTTGCATGAATGACGGCGTCAGGAGTTATGCGAAAACTTTACGCCTGGCGTGGTGCTCAGCATGATCGAATAAACATGAATGGAATATCTATTGATGCACAGATGACAGGGTCACAGGTGGAAGTTATTTTGGGAACTGTATAGCAAACAATATGGGTGAAAAGCAGCGTGGAGAATAGGACATCAAATTTCTACAATTAAGATTTTTGAATTGTGCTTTTGGGCTCTGTGCTTTTTGTCTGCCAGGCATATGTCAATCAAACTGGATATGACTCACCCGCAAAGCCCTGAGGAGGCAGAAAATTGAGTTTTGCGTCGTTGATAAATAATCCCTGAGGGTTGTAGCGTATTGCATTCTTAATGTGACAGAGAAATACTTTTAAACCTGGTTAAAAAAAATAAAAATGGCCCCATGTACAGTTCAATAATACTGTCAATATGAAACGCCAAATTAAATGTATATTAATTCCTTCATGGAAGCACACATCATTAGCAAAGTAATTTTTTTAAATGTTTTTTTTTTTTTACATGACCTCCAGGATTTAATTTGGAAAACGTATTCCACATCATCAGGCTAAACAGGACTCGCAAATAAATATACACCAGCAGACATTTTAATCTTGACACTAATGCTTATTTGGAGTTTGGAAGGTCAAACCGTTGCCCCTTATGCTAATTAAGATCCATATTGTATGTGGGTGGGGCGGGGGTGCTGCTTCTTCATTGGTAGCCTGGACATGCATACATGGAGAGACACATGGCCTGATTGTATACACTACAAGTGGGTTTAAAGGAAAAAAAAAAAGAAAACGTGATTAATTAACATCCCGTAGTAAGCGTCTTTCATAGTGATAAAATGGCCAAGATATTCATCTTATTCATACATGTCAAAAGGAAAGAGAAAAGTCTTTGAACTCATTTAATGCCAAAACATAAAATTACATTTTTGTGCTTTTTGGGGTTTTGTTTTTTTTTTTATTTGAAAAATTTAATAAAGGGCTTAGCACAGCTCCTCAGTCAGTATGAAGGCTTTGGGAATATTTCCAGTATGATAAATCACCACAAGACAGGAGATCTTGGCCCCTGCATCGTGTGTGTGTGTGTGTGTGTGTGTGTGTACAGTTGGGTGATCCATGTGGCAAGGTGGCGTGCAAAAGCATTGTGGTGGTGAGAACATGGATAAAGTTCAAAGTTCATGAAAAGTTCATGCATGGGTCATCCAATAGTGCAGTGTTTTTCTTGAAATAAACTGTTATTTTGCAACCAAAGCGCACTTTTTGTCGTAGGTTATTTTGTAAGCATTGTTTAGATAGTTGACATATCAGAAATGCAAAAAAAAAAAAAAACAGCATCAAAGTGAAAGTTCTGGTTGAAATGCATCCTTTCACAAATTTTCGCAGAATTTATCTTGGAAACAAGTATTTTCAGGAAACTTACCAATGATTAACTGCTGTTTACTAAAGAATGCTAAAAAGAAATGTACTTTTTTTTCCTGATGAAAGAAGACGGTTAAAGATTTCTTTCAGTAGGCTCCTTGCTGAAATAGTGACAGAACTACATTTTTGGTTGGCCTTCAAAACGGAGTCAAAATTGTAACCCCAAAAAAAAAATGGCTGGCAAATGACTTCCAAACATCTGCCGTATCACATCCCCTCCTTACATATAGTACAGTGAAACTCCTCTACAATGAAATCTACATGGGTGAAAATACCCCCTAGTGTGAAAAAATCTTCATGCATTAACACCATTCCCACTTTCCTGTTACAAATTTGCTACAGTGAAAAACCCCCTGTTGTGAAAAGTTTCTTGCTGCAAACATGATTTCGTTGTAGAGGAGTTTCACTGTATATGCTCAGTCATCTGCTTTCAGCAGTTATTGTGCACAAACCACTCTCTGAAATCATTTTAGAGGAAAGATTAACTGTATTGTACTAAAAAGTTAAATACAACTGAACTATACTTATTTTACATTTACTTTAAATGAAGGAAAATAGATTCCCTCCCCCCCAGTTTGAAGTTCCAGCGTAGAGTCTTCCCTTCGGCATTATTCCGAGTGCATCCGGCTTGCAGTTTTGACATCATTCATATGGATAGGAAAAGACACGCTTGACCTCGGATTAGCATATATGGTAACTAGCATGGCCACCCGGATGAATTTAAGATAATAGCGATCAATAGGACAGCGCTCTGGTGTCCTCTCTGTGGATGTACGCTGCCGCTGCTCCTCCTGCAGATTCTTCATCTCGCACCCCGCTCTCTTTACTGTCTGGCAGAAATGAAAATGCACCCATAAAAAAAAAAAAGCATCTATAAGTACGTAGCTCCACGGCGAAGAGTCTGATTGCGAGAGCGCCATCATCGTTGTAAAATAGAACATTGAAATGAGCCAGCATTGCCTACTTTGAAAACAGAAACAACAACAACAACAACAAAAAGGTTAAGTCGGGTAGGCGAATACATATGCATATACGGCAAATTTTATTTACTCAAATTATTTGAAGGACTGCTTTTTAATTTGACTTGACTCTTAGGAACAACATGCACCGGGTTTGTGACAAACGTCCGATTTTACGAGCGATTGGCTTTCCCGTTAGCTTCCTGTTCCCTTCAAAACGAAAGGACAGGGAAAAAAACGGAGAGCTTTAACTACTCCCCAAAAATAATAAATATCAAGTGAGATAAGCTTTTTTTCCCGTTCCGCTGAAATGAGCATTGCTGTGTGTTCACCCCCTACCCGATCGATTTGCTATAATAGCGAAATTAGCTTCCGCCGGTTTTGCTAAAGACCCTGTGCTTTGAGCAAAGTGGATCGGCTGGATACAAAGGAGTAGAGTTTGTTGTTATTCAGCACACGGAGGTATATAGCAGACAGTTTGGCAAGGATCAAATTCAGTGTTCCGCTGAGCGTAGCTTTTTGTCACAAATATCATTGTTTGAATGGAACATGTCATTTGTTGCCCTTCTGACATCACCTCACCTGATCTCAGCAGACTTGGCATTTCATTGTATTTACTGTCTTTATGGGGGGGGGGTTTGGTCTATTTTTATATGTCTGATTTTGACACAAAGTACAGCACTTTGTACGCAGATATGGTTGTTTTTAAAGTGCTGTATGAATAAAGTTGAGTTGAACACACGGCGCTCATGGGATGGAAGCTAATTTCGCTCTTATGGCGACTCAATCTGGTACAAAGCAGCACATACCGATTTTTATTCCAGCCACCCTCTGTTTTATGGACTAAAACGATTTCTCACCATTACATTTGCTAACTTTTCTGCCAGTTGAAGCGCTTGAGTTTTTGTTCCCGCTCGTTGGAATAGCGCAAGATGCTAACCGTGAAACTAATTTGCTGATAACGCATGAGATCCTAAGTACCGATCCGGTACTGCTACAATATGAACCGGATGCAAGTAATCCATTATTCTAAAGGGATTATTCACTGACTTGAGTCCAATTTTTGGCTACTCTACCCACCTGTGATTAGCACCAGCTATCAACAGTATCGCGGCTTAACACACCACAACACCACAAGATAGTTGCTTCGGTACACCGTTCAGAGGCAGCCTGTGATAGACTTTGATTTGGAGGTGGTTCAAAATGCCCAAATCCAGTCACGATTACCAGTTGTGTGAGTAGCTTTGAGCAGGATCAGGGTCCTGAGGATTCTAAAGTCATGTGTAGGCCGAGAGGCCGAGGCTCACGTTGGCCCATGTAGCAAGTGGTAAGGCAGGCGTATCCAAGTCCAGTCCTCGAAAGCCGCTATCCTTCCTGTTTTCGATGTTTCACTCCTCCAACACACTTGATTCATCAGCAAGTTTCGAATCAGGTGTGTTGGCGCAGGGAAACGTCAAAACCAGACTGGATAAGCGGCTCTCAAGGACCGGACTTTGGTAAGGTTTCCTGTCAGGTACGCGATAACACTCGCGGGTCCTCCAGCTCAACTTTCCTGAAGTTGGAATGAAGACAAATTCGAGTTGCGACATATCCATAATTCATTCTCATTATTCCTTCCATCCTGTCAGACAGCCACGCGTTTCGAGTTCAAGGACAAAGATGAAATGATAGCACAAAGGGCCGGGATAACTCACAATGGTAAAATGGCATTCTATCTCTTCCTTAATGTTTAATCAACGGCGTCGCCGAGCTCCCTCACTCGGCTTCATTTCAATAACTCTGCTCGTGTCGAGCTCGCCGCAGCTATTTCTTATGCAGTGGGAACATTAAAGTGTTTACACAGGCGCATTGTGGGGACTCACCTCTTTTTTTGAGGACAAAAAAGTCCGCTTTATGAGACATAAATTGTCACTTTGTCGCAAAGGCTCGTTGTAAAGCAAGGTGCATTTACGTTTCGGGCAAGAAGAGAATTTAAATCAACATGCTATAAGTCCTCGGAAGTGCTAGAAACATATTTTCACGTGTGTGTGTGTGTGTGTGTGTGTGTGTGTGCGCACTTGTATACGTGACCGGCTTAGAAGTGAATGTTCTTTCAGAGATGTCCTAGAAATTTTCTCAGTGTATTTCCACTTTTGCCACCACCCCGTCGCAAAAGGAGCGCCAAGAATCACCAATTAAAAACGTCAATGCTAAAACCGGCAGCCGGGACAATAATAGACTTTTATCCCACTGACGCAATAAGTTCCACATGCATATTTCATAATTGCTTCACCAAGTTCAATTAATGGATTGGCTGCTCTCATCCTCCGAAAGCGGCTGCGACAAACTTTGGTCATCCCATTGACGTGTCGGTGCGCCACTGGATTGCAATAGGCAGGACTCGTTTCTAATTATTAAGGCCACACTGAAAAAAAAATGACGTGATGAGTATAACCGTAATTATAATAATGTTCAAAAACCTGAATTCAATTGTGTGTGTGTGTATGTATGTATATATATATATATATATATATATATATATATATATACATATTTATTTATTATTATTTTCATACAATTTTTTGCCAAATTTGTTCCTGTTATTTTTTTTTTTTCAAAAGGTTCTTTTAACAATCCTTTTTTTTTTTAATACAATTTTTGGCCAAATTTGTTCCTGTTATTTTTTTTTCTCAAAAGGTTCTTTTAACAATCCTTTTTTTTTTTTTGCCTCATAGTTGTTCTTTTTTTGGCGCTTACAGTTCTGCTACCTTCATTGTCTTTTTCTCCGGGCGCCACAGAGAACAAAAAAAATGTACCGCCACCACTGTCCTCAAAGAGCGCAAAATGATCAGAAAGCAATCCTCTGTTGGGTTTGGTCCATTTTCTGGTCGCAATTAGGCTGCGGGATTGTCAAATTGGACTTCTAGTGGTTTCATCTGCCGAGGTAAAGCCATCTCGGTGGCTCAGGAGGTCGACAAGCAATTTAATCTTATGACTCTCTTCCTTTTCTCTTCAAAATGGATTAATCACACAAAACGTACGTGGAAGAGCACAAGTGGCATGCTGGGACTTTGTAATGGCATGGCCGGCTGCACAGTAATTTCGAGGCATGTTTTCAGATATGTTTTGGACTTAATGGAGACATATTATGGAAAAATTGACATTATAGTGACTTGCTCAAAGTCAGTTGGGTCTGTGGAGGGCCTGCCCTCCCACTCTGTAGGTGCTGGAGCCTATCCTAAACTTTTTCTACCCACCGTCTAGCGTATGGCTTCTACTATCTCTATAACTCATGTTTTTACACTGTTGTTGAAAGTCGTCAGAGCTCTCTCCCGACCAGTCGTCATGGTAACAAAAGCCGTGGCTACAAGGGGCCAACCCCTTTAAAACCAGCTGACTTCGGCGAGAAGAGAAATAGGGTGCACGTCGACCTCGCAGTGCAGAGGTCATGGGTTCAAATCCAGCTCCGGCCTCCCTGTGTGGACTTTGCATATTCTCCCCGGGCCTGCGTGGGTTTTCTCCGGGTACTCCGGGTTCCTCCCACATTCCAAAAACATGCATGGCAGGCTGATTGAACACTCAAAAATTGTCCGTGGGTGTGAGTGTGAGCGGGGATGGTTCTTTGTCTCTCTGTGCCTTCGATTGGCTGGCAACCGAGGGCAAAAACTGCCCAAAAACGGCTGCGACCTTTGTGAGGATAAAGCGGATCAGAAAATGGATGGATGGAAAAAATAGGGTGCGGAGTGTACCATGATTGCTGCGCGAGTGAGACGAAAATCACGGCGCAGCCTTATGAATGTTTCAAATGCGCGATATGTCTTTCCTCATTGCTCGGTGGCGGCGGTTTCATCAATACTCCATTTGTTTTGCACTTGTGTTGCGTGAAAAGTGTTTTGTCCTGAAGAATAAAGCCTGCCCAAGCCCGCAGCTTATCTGAATGCACCGCGTGGCCGCCTCGAAGACTTTTAAGATTTCCAAATGGGCGGTCATTAGGCTTGACGAGAAAATATCGCCGTCATTTCCCTTTTGAAAGCAGCCAGCCGAGCACAAAACAAACAAAGGCGAGGCATCACAATATATGAGGCAACATGGCAGGGGAAGATTATGTTCTCTCGGCAGCTCATATTTAGATGTCTGCGCGAGCACATTAGCGCTTTATTTTGTGGCGTTCGCCCCGGCTGACGTTTTAAACGCGGCGCCCGCGAGTGCGCGCTATTTACATTGCAAATGGCTCCGTTGCTAATTAGCGCAGGCACGTGTAAACATTTTTTTTTTCTTTAAGTGCAGTGCACCATTAATTCCACATCATGCGTCGTTAAAATGGAAAAAAAAAAAAAAAAAAGATCGTAAGCTTGTTAGATTTATGAGATTAATTGCGCATGGACCTCTCTCACGCTCTTAAAATAGTGGGGAGGTGGGAAAAAGGAGACGGATGAGTCTCCATTAGGCAGTTTCCATATTGCTTCGGTTTAATGTTATGTAAAGCACGGCTCTCGGAGTGACAGTAAATATTCTGCACGTGCATGAAATGCCCGTGTCTGTGTAGTTTTAAATAAAAAAAGGGGGGGGATGGGGGTGTTCAGTCAGTAGTCAGGAGTGAAATAAGTGTGCTAGTGTGCGGGAGGTTGTTGGTTGCAAAAGTGTATTCGTGGGAAGTAACAAAATACTTTACATTATTTTTCCGGGACTCGAGTTGATTTTTTTTTAAGTGTACTTGTGAGCACAATGTAAATCGTCAAAGAAGGAAACTATTTGGGCTGCGGAGATGCTGCTTATTAAAATTTGTTCCATTTGTTAAAAGGTATTGAATATACAGTGACTATAAAAAGTCTACACACCCTTGTTCAAACGACGTGTTTGTCATAGCAGGAAAAAAAAAAAATGTATGATAATTTTTTTTAACCTTTATTCCAAAAGGTGTTTTTGGTACAAACCAAAACAACACTTGACCTATGCATGATTGTGGCATCATGCTTTGTGGCTGTTTTTCTTGGATTTTCTGGATCTTGGACAAAGTTGGAAGGAATTATGAACAGTTCCAAATTCCAGTCAGTGTTAGTGCAGCACCTTTGGGTTTCTGTTTGAGAGTCAGGGAAACGCATCAACGAACAGCTGAACTTTATTTGGGGTTACTCAGAGGCATTTAAAATAGTGGCAGGTCTGAATCGCATTGAACATGGGTTTGAATGTGAATTAATTCGAAGGATGAGTACAAGTGTGGAACCATGTTTTAATGTGTACTTATCAGTATCTGTAGATTTTCTTTTCAAGGTCTACTGTTGAATCTTTTTTTTTTTTTTTTTTTACACAAGTATATATGGACTTACTTCTACTCAAGTACAGATTCTGAGTACTCTTGCTACCTCTGCAAAGGTGAGCCCAACCCTTGCCTTATGAGGCGACGATCTCACACGGACTACCAATGTACCTGAACAGTGACTGGATTGATAATGACTGTGGCATACCTCCAAAAAACGCCTGCCAGTCTATAAACTGTGAAGGTTAGCCGACTGGGGAGAGCGGTGGTCTCCCTCGCACCCAGAGTCAATTTGTGTCCCGCGTCTTGGCCTTTTAGTCCTCAAGCTGTTTGATCGGGCCGCGCCGGCGCCGCCGTCTGCTCCGTCGCTTTGCCACTTTGCTGCTCGGGTCGCTGAGCAGCGCTGGTCGTCTCACGCCGGCGGTCGGGTCGTCCGCTGAGGCCCACGCTGTTTTTCATACGGCTCATCTCACTTTTGGCGGGGAAGGCGGTGGATGGGAGTGAGGGCGAGGGGGCGGGGGGGGGGGGGGGGGGTTATTGACTTCAGTTCCGGAAGCAAAAACATGTCAGGATTGATTTAAAAAGCATAGCTTGTGTGTTTTGAGCGTAATAAGATTTCACCTGCTTGAATTTCCTTTTGTTTGTTGTCGACACAGTATAATAAACCCTTGCCGATTCATCCAATCATCTATCCTCTCGACCCTACAAGGGTCACGGGCGTGGCGTAGCCCATCGTAGCTGACTTTGGGGCGAGAGGCAGATGTGAACATTGCGTGATGTGACGTGATCACAGGCACATTCAATAGAGGAGATGGCGGCAGTGTGATTTCAGAGTGACAATAGAAAGAGATTTTTTACAGAGTTCAACGGTGAAAATCAGCATGAGTTGAGTTATTTATTTTATATTTGTATTTAGGGATGAACACTCCCAGACCGTACCGCACTGGATTATGAAACGCACCTTCAATGAATGGCCTATTTTGTAATTTTTTTAATACATTGGGTGCATACATTGGGTGCACCGCATTATAAGACGCAATCTACTATGCATCCACTAGATGGAGTTACGCTCAAGGAAATTCCAACAGAACGATCAGATGTCAGTAAAACTATAGTTATAAAAGTAAAAAGCAAGTTATAACATTGACTCGTGAACGTTCCGTGTTCAACTGCGTAACCGATCGCCTTAAGTTTGTAAGCATGTCTCCAGCAAGGAGCCATTTTGGGGTCGAGATATTACCGTAATGACCATACACAAGCCGCATCGGATTTTAAGGCGCGCTGTGAGCTGTTAAGAAAATGGAAAACTTTTAGGTGCGCCTTTTAGTGCGGAAAATACGGTACTTGAATTTCGCCTCCAGACGCTTGGGCCAGTCAGCTCCCTCCATCTGGTCAGCCTGAAGTACCCCTCAACGCTGTCTTTATGGAACTGCAGCTCAAGGACAAGCATAAAGTCCTTCAGATCCTGCTGTGCCATTGGAATCGCATGAACGTGTTCACTTTTTCCCCACCCCCCCTCGCTGCTGCTACCAAGACCACCACTTAATGAAAAAACAAAGTAATGCTAGCTTCTTTAGCATCCGCTTGAAGAAGCGCTAGCAAACTAAAGCGCTCGACAATGTAAGCAGTTCACTTTATTTCAGTCATTCAGTCTGAGTTTGTACATTAAGAAAAAAATATATATTGTGTGCTGTTTGAATCCAAAGCTACAGTGCCAACTACTGGCCTGGCATGAGTACTGCAGCAGTCCTCATACAGTGGGAAACAAATTACCAAATGGAGAAAAAAAAATAAAAATTGTCGGCATTTCATATAGTTGCCAAAGTGCGCTCCATCGTGTCAAAGAGAAATAGCATCTTAATTTTCATTTTCCTTTCCTCTGATTTAACTGTGATGAATATTTTATCAGCCTTTTATTGCAACCTTCCTTCTAGTGAAGCTTTGGAAATTCTCTTCTTCAAAATGCTGCGGACTTTTCAAAGGAGGAGGTCCGCACCCTTGTGGACGTGTGTAATGCGTTCGGATCACAAAACTAAGATCCAAAATACCCGCGCGGTGTCAATGAATGATTCGAAACGGAAATATATCGTGGTATATTTCGCTGTCGACAGCGTAAGATTGACGGTTCATATCTTTGTGTAAATGCCTCTCAAGTTGATAAGGCTGAAAGGATTTACTCTAATAATTACAAGTTGCTGCTCGAGAATAATCACAGCAATTGCGCTTCGCCTACTTGAAGGAGGCGGTGTTTGTTTTTTTTAGATTTTGTAATTTGCTTTTGCAACAGCTAAACAGTTCAAATGGATTCTCGACGATGATCTACGCGCACCGAGTGAGCGGCGTGCGGATGAGAGCCGATCCTGCAAAAAAGAGACCCGAACAATAAGTAACACGAGATGACTGGGGAAGGGATGCAACGACGTCTGTTTGTATTTGTCTATGGTGGATAAACATGCAGAGATACATTTGTAGGACGCGTCCTGGGCCTTGGCTTACATACGACTTACCCTGAATGCCAGATGATCAAAAGCGTGAACGTTTGAACAATTTGCAGCCACGGCAATAAATTATCATCTTATTTGCGCAACGTGCGCTCGGAGCCCCGAGACGATGAACCGCAAACCCGCGGTATGTTTTTCTCAATTCTATGGATGCCGTGGTTTTGATTTGATTCGGCGTCGCCACTCCCGCACGCGGCGACGCCGTTTCGGGAAAGTACACCTTGAATTGCTTTTAAGCACGCGGCAAGCTTATCAGGAGGAGGAGGAGGAGGAGGAGGAGACCTGTTGGGCTTTTGATTATTCTCTGACATTTAAAACGGCGGATGGGCATGTTAGAGTGTCAAATATTGAAGTCAACAACAACATACCCCGAGGCGGATTTTCAATGGATTTTTACCCCAAACTTAAATATGTCAGCTTCTGATGGATTTATATACTTGGGGGGGAAAAAAACAAAAACGGCGGGGCCTGTTGTTGTCATCATTCTACTAGAGGACTAACTAGTCAGTTTTAAAGATGTTAAACATGCTGCCCTATTGTGGTTGCTCCTTTGAGGATCTGTTCGGTCCATTTTACTGTGTAAGCAGCTCGGTACTCCAGCCTGCTCGATCTGAAAAACAGCCTCAATAAAAACTTTTCTCTTTTATTCATCGCTGTGCAAAAAAAAGCAAACAAACTGAATCGACTGCTACCAGCCTGCAGAAGTTTGCCAGGATTCATCAAGAACTCTGGATCAGTAAATCATAAAAAGAGCCCGAAAGTGGGTCAGCACCAAACGTTAAGCACGCAAACTCTATCTTGGCGAATTTTTTTTAACATTGAGTCACTTGGCGACTTCCCCGACTCCTCGTCGGAACATTCGCTACGACGCCCGAGTAAATGTGTCGGTGATCAAATGCTCTTTCGAATTCCGAGTAACTGTTTTCACAATAATCGATTTGGAAGAGCATCTCATTTCGAGACAACCTGGAATTTCACCCCGATGTCAACAAAGGCCCGCCCGCTTCGGCGGCGAAAGCCACGTTTTCCCATCGTCCCATCGAAGTAATCACGTAGCCAACGTAATGAGGCCTTCGGGGGAACACGCAGCCATTATTCATGACGCCTGTCTCCAAGTACGGCGGGAACGTCTGAGCGGCTTTTCCGTATGTTCAATAATTCCCCTTAAAAAGTTCTCAAACGTGCCTCCTCGTGCCCGGCGCGGGAGCCGTTCTCCGTCTTGAACACGGTTAAAGAGTTCGGCAGCGGGAGACGGCGCTCCGCCGGATGGCTCGGAGAATGAAAGTGTTTGGAGCAATGGCGGCGATCGTCATCTGCACCGCGATGGCGGAGCGGGCTGACATTTTGATTTCTTTTCCCGCGAGCTTGATGTTAATGATTTGGCTTCGGATAAGGGGGAGGGGTGGGGGGGGGGGGGGGTAGAGGCGACCGTCACAGAGTTGCAGCCGTATGAGTGCAATTTCCGTCCTGGGGATGAAAGCACATCGATTGCCCTCTGATGGTTTTATGGAAGGGGTGAGGGTGGGGGGGGGGGGGGGGGGGGGGCTGCTTTCATCCAGACGGAGACATTATTGAACTGCGTTTGTCACTAATGTAGCCCTGATGCCGTGTAACCGTATCAGCGTGAGTGCGGCAAACAGTCAATATGCTCCACCCGCGCGTATGATCAAACTAATTCATTAGCGCAGATCGCCGCGTACTCTTCGTTGAAGAACGCTCATTTCGTATTTAAAATAGAAGACAAACCTTTGTTTGGCTAGGGAATGAATGACGGGAAGACAGCGGCAGGTAGCTGCGGTGGTGGTAAGGGAGGGGGGGGGGGGGGGTTGGATGCCAGCAATCATTTTATATTTGCTGTAATTGATTTTAACGTTACAATTACTCTCTCCATTAAGCGAAGCCTTCTGAATTTGCGTCGGGGAATTTTTTTTTTTCCCCCACCCAGCTGGTGTACAGGCGCCATGTCGGCCCAGGACCGGCTTTTCCATCGCGAGGTCCTTTCTCTGTGCTGCATTAGGGACGCGGGGGGGAGGGGGGTCCCCCACAGCTTCTTTGACTCTGCCGGTGGGGTGTTTGCTTGGGTTCCGCATTTAAATTTGAGCAAATGATTCCCACCGGTAAGTCCAAACGTTCTACATTGATACGCTTTGGCAGGATCTGCTGCGAAAGCGTACTTGTACCTGAAATCAACTTAAGCGGCGTAAACTCATATCAGTAATTGGGACGCATATGGGCATAACCCCCCCCCCCCCCCACACACACACACACACACAAACCAGAATACACACACACACTCTTCCAATCAAAGTCAGTATTGCGTAAATCACTCATGATTGAATATCGAATGAACGAGTTACTTGATGGACAGCAGGATGTCACTACATGTGACTTCGAGTTGAGCTCAATTATTAGTTTGAGTCTGGGGCAACTTTGGCTACAAGTTTATGAATAATGAGAGAAATATTTTCCCCAGGTGGTCCAGTGGTTAGCGCATCGACCTCACAGCGCAGAGGCAACTCCAGCTCCGGCCTCCCTGTGTGGAGTTTGCATGTTCTCCCCGGGCCTGCGTGGGTTTTCTCCGGGTACTCCGGTTTCCTCCCACATTCCAAAAACATGCATGGCAGGCTGATTGAACACTCAAAAATTGTCCCTCTGTCTCAGTGTGAGCGCGGATGGTTGTTCGTCTCTGTGTGCGCTGCGATTGGCTGGCAACCGGTTCAGGGTGTCCCCCGCCTCCTGCCCGAAGACAGCCAGGATAATATACAACAAAATAATATGATATGACCCGCATGAAATCTGTGGTATTTTCTCAACATAATAATAAGCACGAATCATGACACCAGGAACGTCCTCACGTCCTATCTGGACGCAACACTCTCTGGTCGCTATGGTAACCTTTACACGTGCCTTCAAAATAAGATACACGCAAATACAAAGTGCATGAAAAATATGACTCACCGTCGCCGCATATTATGCAGAGTGGGCTTGCTGCGTGGGAACCTCCCGTTGAGATCAATCCGTATTTTAAGTAGGACTCCTGATGCTGTCTATTAAATGTAGCCTTCTCTTTCTTGAAAGTTGTGGGCTCCTCTTCTGTCTCCTGAATCGTCTTTTTCCCCTTCCCAAAGACTTTTGTATTTTTTTAACTCATTTTTGCTAGCTCCCGGGTTTCATTTTAGCGGTAACCTATCACGTGACCGAGAAGCACCTGCATCAAGAGTAACTAACATACTGTATAGACGGACGTAAAAGAGAATCCGGTCATTTTCCAAAATAAAACGTCTTTCAGACTCCGAAATGAATCAAACGGAAGTAATCAAAATAATGTATTGTTTCTGTGCGGCCTGGCACCAAATGACCCACGGACCGGTACCGGTCCGCGACTCGGGTGTTTTTTGGGACCGCTGGTGTCCATGATGGAGGAGAAATTAAAGTAAAAACTTTTGATCTCACAGTCCCATGCAATACAATACAATACAATACATCCTGATTTATACAGTATCGCACATTCCAGTGGTCTAAATATAAATCTGTACGCGTGTCAAGAGGTCTAATTAATTCCTTCATTACAATACTTGAGCAAAGCTGATTTGGGGAAGGAGTGACACTTCCCCTCAAAAAATATCCAGAAAATAAAAGCAGAATCCTCGATCTAATGGTCTGGATTCAAATAAGCGCAAATTATGTTTGCACAGCACGCTAACGGCGGCCACCCACAGGAATTTTTTTTTTCATCCCGCCCAATCCAATTTGCACTTTTGTTCCTCGGCACTCTCCTTTTTTTTTTTTTATATATTATTTGATGCATGTTTCACCACCACCCCTCACCCCCCTCCCTCCACACACCACCACCACCACCTCTCCCAACTAAGACCCGCAATCCCCTCAGATCTCGAGAGGCTTAATCAGTGTCTGTGTCAGACTACTTCATGGCAGCCTTCGGCCGCGGCGGATATTATCCATCTTTTCCTCCTAACAAATCTGTCAATCCACTCGACAGGAAATGAAAGTTTTTCTTTTTTGCAGACGAGCAAACTGTTTGCATCACGGCGAGAGATAAATCCCAGCATTGAAAATAGGCCTCGGCGACACGGGGCGAGTTTTGAGGTGAAGGCGAAAAGAGGTAACAACAACAACAAAAAGCAATATGAGGAATGAGCTATTCGAACATATGCAATATAAAAGTGGGGAGCGGAGGGGGGGTCGCGCTTGCTTTGATTTGGCGCCATTTGCATAAACCCTCCCAACTATGCTTTTAATAAGTGATCCTCACCCAGGGAGTTGCTGGTCTATGGCTGATTAGCATATTCTACACAACACAGAGTGGGAAAGACAAGGGAAAGGGATGTGGGGGGGGGGGGGGGGGGGGGGGGAGAAAGTGGTACAAGGGCAAATTGGAAAAAGACGGCGAGGAAAAGGAGGAGATGCGCGCGCGTGTGTGTGAGTGAGCGTGTGCACCAAACAGGCGCGTTTGTTTTCAATGTTGAGACTCAAATACAATCTTTTCTGGAGGCCCCAGCTAACTGGCTAACGGCTGCGTTGCTGTATAGCGCCCCCTTGTGTATTTTATGATGTACAAAATGGTGGGCGAGGGGGAGCAGTGGGGGTGGGGGGGGGATGTGACAAAAAGCAGCAGAGCAAGAAGCACACCACGGGAGGCTAATGATTCCTCGGGGCTCTGATGGACTCAGATGAAATGTGTGCCATAATCCAATATTGCTTCAAAAAATATATTTGATTCCTCATGATGGTTGGGTTATTTTCTCCGCCCCCCCCCCCCCCCTCCCCTCCACCGAACTCCTCGTGGGTGCAAAATTTTAATAAAAGCACCGAAAGCTGTCACATGAGAATGCATTGTAGACGTCGTCATATCTTCTCACGCTAGAGGGCGCTAAATCATTGTCTGACGCCGATTCCATTCGCTCAGCGCACACACACACACACACACAAAAAACAGGATTGACGGAATCAAACCCGCATCGCCTTTCGAAGGTAATACTCCAGAGAATGAAGTGACTGACTGCGTGACTGAATTAGTCCAAAAAAAAAAAAAAAAAGATACAGTCCTGCAGGTCCACACCTTTTGGGGCCTGCGTGGCGTAAGGGGGTTGGGGGACTGGGGGGGGGGGGGGGGGGGGGGGGGGGCAGCTAATTTGCCACCACCTTCATTTGCATGCATTTCAAAAGGCACTATGCAAAAAGGAAGAAACTAATTGCTGCTTCTCTGAGTGCGCGTGTGCACATGTGGAAAGAAGGCAAGCGCCTGCTGAATATTGGCAGGAAAAGGAGCACAGGGTCTATTGTTTAATTGCCTTCCAAGGGGAGAGTTGGGGGGGGGGGGGAATCTCATTAGTCAGAAGAGCAGAATTGGATTTCATAGTAAAACACACCTGAAAATCAACACCTGAGTGACCATTTTCATATTTTGCCAGGAGGGATAAGAAGAAAAAAAAAAAAAAAAACAACACTGGGATTGTGAAGTTTCAGCGTTGCCCACACAAAACAACACCGCACGGCTCATTTTTAACACTTTCACAACACTATCTTTATGTGAAAATGATCTTGGCTATTTGTCTTGTTTGTTCATCCTACTGCAGATTATTTTTCATGACACAGTCGAGCCACAAAGCTTTCAAGTCCCTGTTCAGCGAAAATAAATACAGTCAAACCTCTGTTTTCGTCCATAATCCGTTCCAGAAGGCTGTTCAAAAACCGAAATTGTTCGAAAACCGAAACCTCGCTCTTTTTAAAATAAAAATGTTTACTGAACACGTCTGCTCACAATGGAAAGCAACACGAGGAAGCGTCACTTCCTCGTCTACCCGTGGAAGCGTCACTTCCTCGTGTAAGGAAGGCGAGAGGAGTCAAATGGTGCATTCAAGTGCGCTCAGCTTGTTCGAGAACCTGAAATTTGTTCGTCATCCGAGGCATAAAAAAACTCAATCTTTGGTCGAAAACCGAATTGGATGAGAACCGAGACGTTCGAAAACCGAGGTTTGACTGTATATAGAAAATTTGACACACCCCAGAAAATTAAAAATGTCAAGTATATGAAATTAAGTGTTAAAATGATAGAAAATCAAGCCCTTCTCTCTGCTCTCAAACACTGTGAGTCTGCCGAATGTGTTGAAACCACACCTGTCAATCAAATATCACTCCTCCCACCTGAAAAAATGGGTGCAAACGGCCCTGGAACTACAAAGCCCCTCGACACTTGCTGATCATCACGTCTGATTATTCTGTTCTTTTTTTTTTCCCCTCTGTGAAAAAAGATAAATTCATAACGTGCGCACACTCATAGCCGACAATGAGGCGCTCTAAAACCACAGTGACGAGGAAGATGCATTTTCGAGGTGGCATAGCTAGTTTGCTAAGCGCAATTGACTGGTTTATGATACTTGTATTGATTTATTTTCCACCCCGTTTTGAGCAATTTGTTCAATAGAAGAACCCGATTTGTCTTTTGTGATACCCAACAAAATATGCTTGAGCTCGCGATGAAACTTATTTAAACGTGCTTTCAACATTCGCCCTCTATTTTTCTCACGTATGTACGCAAGTACATGAGTTGTATTAAATACAGTGAAACTCCTCTACAACAAAACCTACATGTGCGAAAATACCCCCTAGTGTGAAAACATCTTCATGCATTAAAACCATTCCCTCTTTTCGGCTTCCCCCTACAATGAAAAAGCCCCCCCTGTTGCGTAATACGAAATTCTTTTCCCCACCCTTGCCTCGCAATGAGGTTCACTACAATGAAAACAAGCCTTCCGTAAAACTCTAATCCAACTTCAGCCTTACCAGGTTCATTTTTAACCCCCATGCAGTAATTATCCCAAAATTGGACATTTCGGACACTTTGGACGATTTTGGACTGTTGGACAAATGGACACCACAGGCAAAACAGTGAAAAATAACTCCACGAAGCTGAAATTTTGCATAGGATGTATATCTATGCCTTGGCCAATTCCCACTGAACATTTTGAGGGGTTGAAAGTGAAAAAAAATTAAAAGTGAAAAAAGTTGTTGCACATTGGTAGAGGGACATTTTTGGGACGTAATACCCTTCATGCAGCCGCTTAAAAATACTGCATGAGGGTTAACCAGCTTTTCAAAGTTAGTTCAGGTCTACATTCATCATGAAAACAAGACGGGGGAAGATAAAAAACACATCCGAAGTAACCGAGGTCAACGTAAAATGTTCTTTTTTCGCTTCACTCCCCAAACCCCGTGGGGTTGTTTCGCTGGATGTGGTGACGGGAACACTGTTGATTTTCGATGACATCATGCGAAACATCCACACACATTGTTCCACTTTCGCCGTGTGTTTCCCCTTTAACTCAGCGAGACATTGAATCTGTTGCATTGTACACATTTCCAGTGATTCATATCTTTCCGCACACATCTTATCTTTTCAACTGGTCATTTAAAGTACAACTACATTCATTTTTCGAAAAAAAAATTACTAAAAAAATAGATCGTCAGGGTGCAACTCGAAAGGGTCGCGCGGGATGTTCAATCCGGTGCGCTCCACAGTCACGACAATGTCCGCCTTCGACACATCTGTCTTCACTCGTTAAAAAAAAATAAAAAAAATAAAAATGACTTCATCTCCACATGTAAACACACACTCGGATTAAATCAATTCAAATCAACAAGAGGCATGCGGTTGAAACCAAGTGACTGGCGGCAGAAGGAAACCTGGAGCAGATACAGCGAAGGTCAAGAAAATCATTCAAAAAGAAATCGGTGTACTCTCTCTGACTACAGGCAAACGGGATGAAATGAGACCCCCCCCCCACCCTCCAACCCCCACTTTTTTTTTCTTCTTGTTCCTCATAAATCACGCTAACAAGAATGTAGCTTAATCACCAGCAACGCAGATAAGGAAATGACGACGGTGTCACACTCTTGTTGTCATGGAAACCGGCCCAGCAACCAAATGGGAGTTGAAACCACCAAATCTGCCTTCTTTATTGGCTACTTTTACGGGCTGGATATTTACGTCTACACACAAGACAGCTGTTCATATGTAGTGTGTGTATGTACGCACCTATACACAGTAGTTAACGTATATATACAGCATGAAGTATATATACAGGGCTGGATCTATTCTGTGACATAGAGGGCTGTTGGCCACCCCAAAAAAAAACCCACCCAAAACAACTATATGCCTTAACACCTTTAACAGAAAGCTGATAAAATTAACTCGATAATACAAACAACATATCATTGCTTTCTTGACGGACATTAGCGCGTTTCAAAAATTGGATGAAGTTTAACCCTTTCAGGGACAGGGGCGACTACAGTGGACAGCAAAAATTCCAACGTTTCCAAGCGGTGTTGTTGACACACGAGCAAAAACACACACTAATACACACACACACACACACACACACACACACACACACACACACACACACACACGCACGCACGCGCGTCATACACACTCAAGAAGGCCTCGCGTTGACAGTGACAGCTCATATATTTGGCCGGCTTTCGTACTCGCTCAGCCGAGCACGCGGGCGTTTTGATGGAGCATCTGTTTGACACAACCAATGGAAAAAGAAAAACGAAAAGAATTGTGAACGAGACGCTCTGCACAGCCTCGTCCCAAATCGTACGGATAATGGATACGGCGCGTGGAAAAAATCCCAGACATTAGAAAAGGCCCGAGCGAGCCCGACTATCAACATTCATTCGACAGAAGCGCGTTTAACTAACAGTGATGTGCGTGCAGCAGGAATCGTCGTCGTCGTCATCGTCGTCGTAGAAGCGGGCGAGGCAACAGGAGGATGCCGAGGAAACTCATTTGCGTCGGGCGGAGGCGAGCTGTCAGCCAGCTGTGTCACGGCGCGGCCTTCACCTCGCTGACAGCTCGCTATGACCGCCGCTCGCATCCGCCGACGCCACATCTGCTTCCGCGACACACCGATCGATACTCTGCAGCCGAGCGTCATTAATGCTGAATGTCACGAGGGAAGTATGACACACACACACATGTGGTACACCCGCACAATGTGAGAACAAAAAAAAATAAAAAACGGCAGTTGCCGGAGATGGAAACCCGCAAAGTGACGACCTTTAGTTTTATGCACAAGAGTGATACAAAATGCTGTATGCATGTTTTTTCATCCCCTTGAGGTTGCCATCCTCACGTTTTACTCTGTAGTATCCGTGACGTTGAATGTGTGCAGCTTTAAAAGGTGGAGCCTGGGCTGGTGAGTGACGTGGGAGTCAATTGAAACGACACCGTTTATTCTTGGACCACCTGCGGCGGGGATTACAATTTGTCCTAGGCTACATGAAATTAGCAAACAATTTTTTATTTCTTTTTTTTTTTTGCCATAGACGTGCGTTTGTGCATATCCAGTTTTGAAAAACCCAGCTCGAGCGAAAAATCTGCAATATAAAATTGGATCTTGACGAGTTCAAAAATCAGCAATAATTGTTTACATGCTCTTTTTTTTTCTTCTTCTTTTTTTGCCCCCGAACGTATTTAATTGAACCTGTAAATTTTGGCACAACTTGCTGTTCTCTAACAAAGATCCAAACGGCAAAATTCCACAACTATTTGTCCGTAGTGTATACTATTTGTAACTATTTTATTAAAAAAAAAAAAACAAACATAAAAAAAATTTATGTTTGGACACATTTGCTCTAAGACAGTGGTTCTTAATTTGGGTTCGATCGAACCCTAGCGGTTCGGAAAATCGGTCGACAGAGGTTCGACAGAGCCTCTGCCATGGAGGTTAAGACACACCGAACTCAACATGTCAATGAGTTATGACACGCCCGCTTGGCCATCATTGGCTGCAGATGATCACATGACACCGCTTGTCCAATCAGTGCTGCGGCAAATTTAGTTCGCTTCGTAGTCAACGTGTGACTGTCGTGATAGTACGTCGTTCAATTTATTTTTTTTAATAAGTGTACTTATCTCTTGAAATATTATTTACTTTTTTCAGTTTTTAATAAATGCATTTTTTTTTAATATCTTGAATTTATAAAAAAAAAGATGTATTTATTTTTCATGAATGAAGGGTTCAGTGAACCTCTAACAAGGTTAAGAACCACTCCTCTAAGAATATTAGAATTGATGTCATCTGTAACATTGCACGCGATCAAATCTTTCTTTTTGGGTCATTGTGACAATTGCGAGGCCCAAGTGAGCAGCGTCTTTGTGTGACGGACGTTGTCATCAGCGTGTCCTCTGCTGCGGCAGTGCTCATTATCGAGATGGAGAGGGTGTGTCCCTCAACAATCGCTCCCAGGTCCTGTCGCGGCTCTTAATCAGTGATGAAAAATATCCTGACCTTGACGTGTCCTTGTATATTTGTACGAAAACAAGGACACCTCCCATTCTACTTACCGTGACCATGTTTGTCTTCATTGATTGTCGGTCGGTGAAAAAGCCACGCGTGCTTGACGTTGTCAAAACCAAATCATTTGATCTTGGTCTCATCAGACCACAGGCTATGGTTCAAATAATCTATGTCCCAATTCTGCTTGTCTTCAGAAAACTATTTTTTGGGAGCTTTCCTATCAGTCGTCTTCTATCCGGCAGGCTTTCAACATGTTTTAGATGTTTCCCTCCTCCAACACACTTGATTCAGTAGATAAGATCATCAGCGAGCTTTGCGGAAATCTGATAACTATCCTGATTTGGACCCCCCCCCCCTGATGTAGAGCAAGCAAATGAACTTCCAGTGAACAGTAAGAGTGTGTTAACGCCAGAATTAGCACACCTGGGCCCTTGTAACACGAACGAGTCACAATCGTGTAACACTGATGACGCAAAATGGCAAATTGGGCCCAATTTCGATCGTTTCACTTCGGGGTGTGCTCACTTTTGTTGCCAGTGGTTGAACATTAGTTGCTGTGTGTTGAGTTGTTTTGACGGTAAATTATCCAGGTTGCACAATGATTGCTTTACATTGTAGTTTAAGTGTCATTTTGGACAGTATTTACAAAAAATGTGAAAAGTATCCTCCATAATAATCCAGGATCTCTTGGATTGGATCACATCGTGTACCTAATGTTGTGACCCCGTGAGGGGATATACCACGATTAATCTCCTGATCTTCGAAGGATACTTTCCAGGTGCATTTGCCAGTAGTTACACAGCGTACCGAAATTTACCGTTTGTGTACTGAAATGTCTTGTAAACTTGTCGTTGTGGGGACTTTTTGGCCTTGAGGTTCTCGTGATTTATGTTTGAGTGGAACGATGCCAATAAAGGAAATGTAGTAACATCCAAGCACTGAGACTTGAGTTTAAAAAAAAAAAAAAACAGAAAAAAAAAACGACGGAAGACAGCAGTGAGAGAACAAATCATTTACCGATTGGGAATTAAAAACCAATCAAGTCGGAGAAAGGACGAGCTGCGTGTGAAATAAGCAACGTGTCCAGCAGTATATCGTAATCGCGACGCGCTACGTTGATGACGCGAGACAGGAAGCGTCTGTGTTGTCACCGCGTCCTAATAAATTTACGCCGAGCGCTTTAATTATGCAGCTCGGCCGAGCTTAATGGCCGCGCTTAAACGGTTACTGACGATAAACGTCGCGTTTCATTATAAACACGCTTTGTCCGTGCTCTGTTTACGCCGGCGCACATTCCGACACGGTCTCGCCAGCGCGCTTCGCAGGCTCGAGGTTGCTCTAAACAGTTTAGAATAGCGCACTAACAATGGGTGAGACTGCAAACAGCTGTCCGACGCCGTAACGCGCCGCGCTAAAGTGTTGTCATGTTTGTGGTATGCACCATCGAAAGGTTTTGAGTCACTGTCATGGAATGAACTAGCGATTGGCATTTTATGCCTGAGAGTTTGGAAGATCTGGATTTTAAGTTTAGCTAATTGTTTTGTTTTTTTTGGAGGGGGGGGGGGCAAAAAACTGACTCTAAATTCCACATAGGCGAACGTGAGTGTGAGTGGTGCGAGACACTGATGGCCGAAGTGGAAGGATTTTCGACCTCAAATATAAGCGCTAATCGCCAGTAGGTATGCTAATGACCTCAGTCATAGAGTACGATCCAATCATCGATCTATCGGTCCATTTTCTGTGGCGCTTGTCCTCATCGAGGGTCACGGACGGGCAGGGGCTGTTGTACTAGAGGACGGACTCAACGTGTTTTTTGTTGTTGTTGTTGTTGTTGTTCCGGACTCCTTGGCGTTAAGCTAGGGCTAAAATTAGCTCTACAGGGCACACTAGCAAGTGCTGTTTTTATCAATGTACCAATTTAAAGGGAAAAATCTAGATTTTGATCTCGTTTTAAATCATTTTGTGTCGCAAGCCACTTTGAAGATAAGTCTTCCCTCGCAGGGCCCGTTACGACAGTGAAACCAAATAAATGTTTAATCGTCTCATCGTCGCATTTATCGACACAACAAATTGACGGCTAACGAGTCAACTCTATCTTTTGTTCAAGTCAGTGTAAACAAGGTAACAAAATGACCGCAAGATCTCAACGTTATTTATCACACGTGACAATTTGACATTCCAAAACAGATGTTAGCATCACGGAAGTTGACACACATGATTTCCCACATAAAAAGATGTGGCGGGCCGAATCTGCCCCGCGGGCCTTGAGTTTGACACCCGTGTTTTTAAATAGACAGGGTGTGAAAAAAATCGTTCTTTTGATCAAAACACGGCCGCAACATGACGACCCATGTCGCTTTTCCCTAAATGTGATCAAGCAATTCAACCATTGCGTCGGAAAACAACGGTGATATTATTTGTCGATTGCCTGCTGCTTTTCACACAGTACGCGCTTAATTGTTCTTATGCGTGCCAGGGTGCACACAAAAGGGTGACCTGTCTTGAAAGGCATGCTGTTCGAGCAGTGAGGTGCTACAGTTTTATTTCCTGAATGTTATAACATACAGACTTTAAAAAAAAATACACACACACACACACACACAACAAAAACAACACGGCCATCATTTTAAAATTAAAGTGTGAAGTCATGATCTTGGCATGCGACGAGGGACCGTTTTGCACTTCCTCACATTAAAATCAACGTCACCATTGAAACGCGCGGCTGAAAAATACAATATTGTACAAATAAATAGAATCTGGATGAAGATTTTTCAGTTCCATACTACGGCACATGGAACATGCTCATAAATCAAAATGTCCTCCGCCCTGATATTTCTGTCTAATTAAATCTCTGACCTCAAGTAACCCTTGACACGTTAATGTTAATCCTTCCGAATCAAAAGTGAAACCGGCTGGGTATGATCGCTTAATACACTGACAGGCTACACCACTGGTTGCAAGTCTCACATGGAGGCCCTGACAACAAATTATTTGGGATTGAATCGCCTTTTTTGGGAGCTTCACCATGCCTGAAAACTCTCAAATTTTTGGCAAATATGTATCCTGGTGAAAGTAGACTCATTAATTAACACGTCGTCTTGCTGGTGCGGTGCCACTCTTGTGCCCGTACGGGGTCGGTGTCTTGCTGGGGCACCTTAGGTGAGGATCCTCTAATGCTCTTGTGTTGCTTTGAAACTTTTTAAGCAGCTCAGTGGTGTTTTTCTTTTATTTCGGGGGGTGGGGTGATGGGGGGGGGGTACAATAAAATACAGAGCGTACATACGTTATGGCCAGCTGTCGCGATTGATGCCACATGAACCCCCCCCACAAGCATCTCCCAGCACAAGACAGCTGCTGCAGCGCCAGGCGCCCTTGCTAGAAATAATCCACAGTTGCGGGAGGCGTGGCCAGTGGCCCGCCGGCGTGTTCAAATTTATGAGTGAGAGGTCAGAGGCTTGACAAATATGAAAATCGACTTGAAATATGAATAAGTGAAAACAACGCTTCATTGCATATGCGACTTGTTGGCAATGGCAAAATTTGTACAAGTGACTGGATGTGCCAAGTTTTAGTCACAATTTGAATAATCGAATAACCGTTGTGGATAAATGCGGGTTGGAAATCGACACGGCGGCGGTGTAGCGATGCACTTTGCTGGAGAGGCGTTCCCCCTGTTGTTTCACTGCTGATGTATTTGCACTCATTAGTCTTTCAAGTTGAATGTTTAAAAAACGCAAATATATTTTTATTAGGCGTGTACCCATGCTGCCCATTCTAATGCCCACCACACGGATTAGCTGCACATTTTTTTCAATTTTAGAGCTGTTTTGACGCCTTATTTAAAAAAAAAAAAGATTTGATTCAAGCAGGCACGATTGTGTTACCGTCAGTGCTCATTGTGCCACCTGTGGCTTTGAAGTTTCTTGTCGAGCATGAAAAGGTTTTTTAAATGTTAAACGTGAGCACTGTGACGCATTCGCGACACCTTGGAAATTGGAACTTTTGACAAGATGGAGCTTTTGAGGTCCGACAGAAAAGGATTTTAGTCAAACACGCATGGCTAAATCTTAACTATCAAGCGCTGTCGTTTTTTTTAATTTATTAAATAAGTCAATAAAGATCAGGATATAGGTGGGATTTTATTTTATTTTTTCCGAGCGTAGTCATACCGCTTCAGAATGCATCGTCTGGTGTTTGAATTTGGGAGTAGGAACTTTTGCTGGTTCGGAATCGTTCAGGTAATTTTATTTCTCACAGTTACGGCATCATTTCCACTTGAGTCGGTCGAAAAATGTCCGTTTCAGTCATTTTAAGACGCGCTCGCTTGTAAATGGATCTTCCCGCCAGGCTCCACCTCCACTCGCACCTTTTATGCAAATGATGAATGCGGGGAGCATGTGTGCACTCCTCCTTGTGAGGCTCTTTAAGCTTTTTCTTTTTGTGTGCGTGTATGACGAGCGACCACACTTCGCGCAGCAGCATCTCGAGCACACGTCGTCCGCCTGCGTCGAAAAGACGGTCTCGCTCGTAGGTGGAATGAAGCATTCAAGGACGCGCGTTGGACAGCGATTGTCGTGGATGCGCCGCTAAATTCCGAGTGGAGAGGACCGTGAACGCACCTTGCATCCAGCAGCAGCAGCAGCCATGGGGGGGCAAATCACCAGACACAATTGTAAGTCCAAAACATAAGGCTTTTTTTTTTTTTTAATCCTATTTCTCGCGATTTTAGAAGTATTATTGTTCTTATCTGCCCCTTGGTGTCTTTGTGGCGAGTTTGAACCTCTTTTAGGCTACGTTGGAATATCACATGACGGTTGCTTTGCAAATAAAACTTTCCTGAAATGCAAGTTCGTACATTTCCTCCAAAAGATCAACATTCCGAAATGGTGTCAGCATACACTTGTGTTTTTTTTTCTTCGCATGTCATGACTTTTGTTTTTATTGAAGGGATTGCTTGTAAACTTGTCTTTGTTGTTTTATACTTTGTCTGATTTTTGATGTTTGCTTCTTGGCTTTCTATGAGGCTTCATAGCTGTTGTTAATGGGATGTAATCAAACAGGTTCGGCGTACTGGTTGTCGTGACCTACTAATTGCGAGGTCCTAAGCTACATGTTTTTTTTTTTTAACTGATTAACGTCGCCCGTGCTGACTTTTTTAAGTTGTAATGTTTAGATCAACATGTTTTTCTTTCTTTTTCAATTTCTGTTCCAAAAGAGAATTTTTTTTTTTTTTTAAATAGCTTTTTTCCCTACCAAATAAGATTCTCATTTGTAATAACAACCTGGATGATGACAACAGAGTGAAACGTAGCCTCTTGAAGGTGAACTGAAAAGTTACAGCTGATGTCATCACACTGGAAGGAAACTTCATGAGGTTCACTCTAATGACATGCAATCTGTTTTTTTGTTTTTTTGTTTGTTTTTTTAATAAAGCAGCAAAATGACATCCTGCTCAATTTGGATAAATACGATCAAATTTGATATTTTAGCATCAGACTCATGGCTACAGCGCGAATAGGGCTCATAAGGTTGGGTAGGTGGGTGGTGTTTTTTTTATTGTTTTTTTTTATTTCAATAGCTCCAAGAGTGTCACATCAAACCAAAACTGAAGTATGGAAGACATTCTGAACAAAACAGTCTTTGGCTGTAATGGCACGTCGGCATCTTTCAAAGACTCCGCCCACCCAAACACCCCGAAAGGCAACCAGTCAGGCACTGTTCACGCGAGTAATTTGCTACCGTGGCCAACACGTTGGGTTCCCTCCGCATTCGCGACGGCAGTATTCGAAAGTCGCACCTCCCTTGGAAAACTGTGCCGGATTAAACTTTCTCACTAACACCGGTCTGTGGAGTGTTGACACTTGAGCTGACGCGAATGGAACCGCACCCAATGTTGGTTTGAAAATCAACTCTTGAAGCCGTCCCCATGTCCAGCAGTGTTGTGAAGGACGGCGTTCAAAATTACAAAAATGCGCAAAGTGGCGAAAATCACACTTGAATCACTTTTAACCACGTGGAAGTTGTGAATGAGGAAGTCTATGCACATGAGCCTTTGCATAATTAATGTTTAATCTGCACACACACACACACACACTAAAGAAATGCCGGCGGATGTGCTAAGCTAACCGTGACGCCTGCGTCAATATTTTTCACGGATGCCACTCTACACTCACGCTCAAACTAGAAGTGCAAAGAAGCGTGTTGGAGTGTTTCAAAATAAAAAATTTTAAAAAATCGACGGACCCGATCTGTATTTTACGATTTAATTACAGTTTGTCTTCATTCTTTTGTTTTCCACTCGACATGACGCACGACGGTGGAAGTATTCGTCATGGCTATGACCAGGAACAATCGAGCCTTGTTCCTCAGAGAAGCAAAAAAAAAGCGCAATAAGAGAGCTCCGAAATGCGCCTTTGATTGCGATTCTTGGCCGAAAAGTCTAACGGAGATGAAATGTTGATTCTTCAAATTGCACCGGCTAATCTGCCGCGTGACACTCTTGGAATAGAAACAGCCGCAACCAGGTGGCATTTACCGATCCGGGGCTGTCTTGGGTTGATTGATAATTTGTCTCCAGATTGACCTCTTGAAAAATAGCATGTTCAAGTGCGGGCGTCAAAACGTTAGCTTGACGTAAAACATTCGCCGCACTGCTTCGAGGTTCTGCTGAATGTGGGTTAGGCCGGCCGGTGATTGCTGCTGCTGCTGATGATGATGTCAGCGTTGGCACGTTCATGAGAACTTGTGGCCATGTGAGCTTGTCAACAACACAAAAGAAACCGCAAAAGCGATGCGTCATTGTCATTATCATTTTAAAGACCTGGCTCATCTCGAAAAGTTCTACAGATTTGCTGACCAATGAAAAACAAGTTGGTATTCAGGAATACAGAGGCTCACCGTATCGCCAAGCAGATGTTGAAATAACAACAATTGTGTGTTACAGATAACTTCCATGGACCGGTTCCAATCGCGGCTCTTCCGTCCACCTCGTTTCACCACAAGCATGCCCCTGACTGCGCGGTTACCAACCTGGCTTCGCACCACCAGCAGCAGCAGCAGCAGCAGCAGCAGCACCAGCACTGCTACCGCCCCCACCACAAGCCGATAAACGGGCATCCCAGCAAGCACGTCCGTCCGACGGCCGCCTCTCAGCCACCTCTGCTCTTCCACCCGACGGCCAAGGGATCGCAGATCATCATCGATGAGTCGCAGAGGGCGGTCCGAAGGAAAGGCAGCTTCTGCAACGCCGTCGCGTTCAGCAACAGAAGCGTGGCGGTCAACGAGGTGGTCCGGCTGAAGGTGAGCCAGATTTGTGCTTTGTGTTTCTATGGCGACGCACGTCCGCTATCGGGTTTGCCGCGACGAGGAGCTTCGTCGTCTTTGGCCGGCGTCGTCCGTTTATGAGCCTGTCCGTTAGCAGCCATCATCTCAGCATTTCTCCATTCATCCGTCATCCATTCCTTTGGCTTTCCATCATCCATCCATCCATTTACAGTGAAACTCCTCTACAACGAAACCTGCATAGGCGAAAATACCCCCTGGTGTGAAAACATCTTCATGCATTAACATCATTGCCACTCTCCTGCCCCCCATACAACGAAAAAAAACCCTGTTGCGTTATACGATTTTTTTTTCTCTGCTCTTGCCTCGCGACAAGATTCACTAAATCGAAGTCTCATCCAACAGCAACCTCTACTGCTTCGTTCGGAAACGGCAACAGCAACCACCACACTGGTTTACACATGCGCAGTAGTCCAGGAAGTATTTGTTATTGTTAGTTTCAGACGCAGCATGAACGTCGCATTGCTAAAATGGCGACAAAACGGACCTTTGGATGTCAAGCAGCTAAGACAAGAAGCGCTCTGACGCTGGAAGAGAGGGTAAAAGTGATCACAATGAAAGACGGAGGAAGCGTGTACACATACGTTTGTGTGTGTGTGTGTGTGTGTGTGTGTGTGTGTGTGTGTGTTTACATCTGAGATCAAATTTGCTACAGTGAAAAACCCCCTGTTGTGAAAAATTTCATGGTAGAGGAGTTTCACTGTATCCGGAATTTATTGATCGTCCATACATCCATCAATCAGCCATTCATCCCATCCAGCCATTTTAACTATGGTGCGCGCACGAACGGTTTTGTCTTTTTTTGTTTGTTTAGTTTTTTTTTTTTTTGTGAAGAGCTTGATCGGGAGAGAAAGTCCTCCTCCACACCCTCTCGTCTTCTCACCTCTTTTCTCTCCTCTTGTGTTTTCTCACTTTTGTATTTGTGTTGGCCAAAGAGGCGCGAGCTGTCAGGCCGGCGGCTCTGTCTCGAAAAGCGAGTTGAATAGAAAACACGCAGTACAATAAGAAAACATGTGTGCGGCAGGGGGCGGCCCGGTAGTCCAGTGGTTAGCACGTCGGCTTCACAGTGCAGAGGTACCGGGTTCGATCCCAGCTCCGGCCTCCCTGTGTGGAGTTTGCATGTTCTCCCCGGGCTTGCGTGGGTTTTCTCCGGGTGCTCCGGTTTCCTCCCACATTCCAAAAACATGCATGGCAGGCTCATTGGGCACTCTAAATTGTCCCTAGGTATGAGTGTGAGCGTGGATGGTTGTTCGTCTCTGTGTGCCCTGCGATTGGCTGGCAACCAATTCAGGGTGTCCCCCGCCTACTGCCCGAAGACTGCTGGGATAGGCTCCAGCGCCCCCCGCGACCCTAGTGAGGATGAAGCGGTTCGGAAAATGGATGGATGGATGGGTGTGCGGCAGGTGATTCGAAGAACGAGAAATTCCCGGCTCACGTTTGCTGAGAATTCATACGCCGATTGAGATTGAAGCGCATACATTTTACGCGTCGCCTTAACATTTGCTTAGCGCGCTAACTGACTTCATTTTAACATTCAGCACCAGACAATTCTGGACCAAGTCTGAAAAGACGTTTAAAAAGGTCTTTGGGAGCGAATGAGTTCATTGTTGTTCTGTTTCATCCTTTCTGACCGTCAAACTTTAATCTACACCCCCCCCGAACTAGATCACGGAAAACTACCAGGACTGGCAGGGTGCTCTCCGCATCGGTTTTACTTCCCAAGACCCGTCCTGCATGGACCCCAAAAAATTGCCCAGATATTCATGTCCGGATCTGGCTTCGAGGAGCGGATTCTGGGCGAAACCCTTGCCCGAGGAGCTTCTCCTGAGAGACACCGTCATCTCCTTCTGGGTCACCAAGAAGGGCCGGGTGCACTACCGGATCAACGGAGGCACCCCTATACGGCTATTCAAGAAGGTTAGCGCTTATCTGCCGTTGTGGGTTCTCGTCGACGTCTACGGAAAGACCAAAGGAGTCCAGTTTCTCGGTGAGTTACCTTGCTTTTTTTTTTAATTTTTTTTTTTTACCCACGAGAAACACATGCACGCCCGAATATTCGTCGCTCGTAACAGCTGTTCCTACCTTCCTCGCGCCCACCAAAAATAGCTCTGTGGAAAAAGATGCTGGGGTTCGATTGTAAACGCCACTTTTGTGAGTCACAAGAAAATCTCCCCGAAGGGATTTTTTTTAGTTTTTTTTCCCAACTTTAAAGGGGTTGCTGGATGAAAGAAAACCAGCGATCGGGTCATCTGCAGTCGGCATCTTCTCACCGATTCACTGCTCGTAAGTTGGTTATTAGAAGCGTTTATGAAGGAGCAGCTGTGTCCAATTTTTACAAACTATGCCCCCCCCCACCCTTAAAAAAAAAACAATGTAACTGTTGCATTGTCAAACTCTTCCAGTACGTATTTATAACCCTTTCTGAGAACATCTCTGCTTTTCATCTCACAATTCGCGGCTGTCGCCACTGCATTATAAAAATAGAAAGAGGCTCCTGTACGGTGGAGTTCAAACCATTTAACCTTATTTCTCGCCGCGCGCTTGAAAGCGAGCGGCACGTGCTATCTGGCGCCGGAGTGCGACTATCTTGAGGTTCACTGGCCCTTGCCGTGCTGCTCTGCTCGCAGCTCTTGTCCGAGAACAAGTCAAGTGTGTTGGTCGCGCTGAGAGGACTGATGATGTCAGACAGGTCTGCGAGGGTCTTTTTTAACCTTCAAAGACAATCCAGTCTGTGGAATGTCTCACCCTAAGGATCTAAATACGACTTCATGTAAGGTCTAATGCGTCCGTGTCAATGATGTCGCTTTTCCGTCGTACGCCAACTACGCTAGGATGCGTTTCAAGCTAGTACCAAAAATAATTTTCTCTGTATTCTTACATCGTTATGGTTGGATCCATTTTCCATGAGCGTCTCCCAAAGATTGGCTATTGTCCTAGCAGCAATCAAGTAGCAGTTGCCAAAGAGTTCCAAACTTGCATGTGAGCAAGTTGTCTCCAGAAGTGCGGTGTTGCTTTTGGCGTTAGCCGCGAGAACGGGTCCGCTTTTCCACCTGCTGCGGGCAACGCGATCTGACAATCGGCCCACGTCTGCGGCAGTTGTTTTCAGGGGGGGATACAAATGGAGCGCGGCCCTGTGAGTGAACTCTGCCGAGTACGGAGAATGGTCCTGCTTGGATGACCTTGGTTTTGCTTGAGATGGGAGATGAATGCGGCTGATAGTGGTGAGTTAGCTTTGGGCGGGCTTCATGGACTGAGGCCATCAAGGGAAAGCATGTGTGTAGTTAAAGATGCAACAATTGGAGATGAAATAAGGTTGGGATCTGAATATGTTGAGTTAGTGATACATGAAGTAGACAAACACAATTATTAATAAGTATCCTGAAAGTTTTCTGAAAAATGGCAAGCAGGTGTAAAGGTCAAGCGTATCGTCGTGGTCATGTGAAAAGCAAAGTATCTAAAAAAATTATAATAAAAAAATTCCTTTATCTCAAAGGAATGTTGCGGTCCAATGAAAAGCAAGCATCTCCATTTTTTTCCTTTTTTACAAAAAGACGAACAAAATTATTTAAACTTTAATTACGTGATTTTGCTTAGCTACAAAAGTCAAATATATTGCGGTGGTCCAATGGAAAGCAAATGTGTTTTTTTTAAATCTGTTAAAAAGACAAAAAAGATTTACCGATACATGCTTTTAATTGGACCGACATAATTGGATAGGCAAATCTTAATGAATCCGCGAACAGTTATGGCATAATAAAATTAATTCACCGTGTGTAATGTCCTAGCAGAATATTTTAGCAGCGTTATAATCACTTAGACGCAGGAGTGCTACATCTGTCTCATCAGTCAGCATTTACCTTGAGGAGAAGCGTTTATTAGCACGTTAGCTATTATTCGTGAAAATGCATTTAGCGGGACTAATGGCAAAATAATATGTCATCTATTACCCCCCACCCCCCTTACCCTATTTATGCTCTAATTAAGCTAGCAGCCTAAAGTGGTAGTGTTCATGGAAAGCCGGGTGGCTGCTCCCACATGAGTCAAGAGTCAACCTGTGGGCTGGCCTGAAAGCGAATATGTCATTGCGTAATGAAGGAAGCCGAGGAGAATTCAAACTTGATCCTCGGGGAGATAGAAATCTCTTACATCATCACCTACTCGCTCATGTCAATTAATAGCGAGAATCCCTTGTAGGCCTTTTGTGCAGAACCAACCGCCCCGTGTGAGCATCAAGGCGGAATCACAAAAGCGAAGGCCGAAGCCTCCCTTTAAAGTATGCTCTTGTGCGCACTTTGGCAAAAATCCCTCGGCGCCATATTTAGTGAGTCGACTAGCGCAACGTTGTCAGGCCACCACTGCTTTTCCGCCACCATAAAAGTGCCCTGATTTTTCACTGTTTGAGTCACCGTTTTAGCCATGTAAGCTAGCATGGTGGCCTAGCGGCTAGCGCGTATTTTCTGTACATTTCAGGCTTGTTGAAAGTGAGTCGACTTGCGCAACGTTGTCAGGCCATCACTGCTTTTCCGCCACCATAAAAGTGCCCAGGTTTTTCACTGTTTTGAGTCACCGTTTTAGCCACGTAAGCTAGCATGGTAGCCTAGCGGCCAGTGCGTACAGTATTTTCTGTACATTTCATGCCTGTTGAAATGTGTTTAAAGTGTCTGAGAGGGCTAAAACATATCAAAAAATATATATGAGCCCTGAATATTGTGGCTTTTCACCCAAAGCGCGTGGGTCTGGAACTTGTCTCCCGCAACGAGCATGTTTTCACTATCTATTGAAAAACACTTTCGTTAGTTGGAGTTTGCAAAGGTTCAGTAAATTAGGTCGCATTCTACTTTCAGTTTCATTCCCCGAAAGTGGCACACTTGTGGGAATGTTATACATTCCTGTTGTCACACACACAAAAAAAAAAAAAACACAAAAAAATGTAATCTCTTTAAGTCGGGCTGCGAGTGTTTGTCTAGCAGTCCCGGAAGACCACAATGGTTCATACACGCATGATGGATTCCTGCCAAGTTACATAAGGCCCCCAAAGTCAACCGCATCTTTTGATGGATGCAAGAAACTCCGCTGGGGGTTTGTTGACTCGAGGTGGATGAGTCACTTGATCACTGAGACAGTGCCCAGTGGTCCGCGAGGCTGAAATCAACTCGTCTCGCTTGAACTGCGCAGAAGAATCCAAATGCGTCTTTCTTAGCTCTCTGGTGATGACGGTGAAGGTGATGACATCGGTCATTATATTGAAACTAGAGAGGAGATAACCTGCTGTGTGCTTTTATTTTCATTTATCGTACAGTAAATCTCCAATGGTTATGTTTATGCCTAAAGTTGCTAACAAAATTTTTTTTGTTTTTGTTTTGGGGGGGGGGGGGACGGGTTAGGGTTAGGGTTAGGCCTAACCCAGGCTCACCAGCCACAATATTGGGATCACCTCTTGAGTTTTTGCTGCTATCTTATTTCTATATGTCCACATAGCAACTACTCGCATGGCAACATTTCAACAATCCTCATTAGAAACAATATTAGAATGCGAGGAAGTATGTAATTACCTTATCAGTCTTTCTGAGAGCTTTGGTTACTCAGTTTGCTACATTGCTATGAGCTAGCATTGCAGCTGTTAGCATTTCCTGAATACAGGTGCTATTGTTAAATTGGAATAGCAACTATTAGCATGTTAGGATTTAATCAATTCTCATTTGAAATGGTAATTGGAAATAGTAGTTACAGGGCACGGTGTAATCCTTATTGATCCTTTCTGATGTTTTCCTTACTGGGTTTGCCATCTTGCTTTATGCTAGCATTGCTACTGCCAGTGTGTTAGTATTTTGTTGCTTTTCGTTTCAACGGGGCAAGATCTATAATCCTTATCAAGTGCTATCTTGCTATAAGCATAGCATCTGTTAGCATGACAGCTGTTAGCAATTGTCATTGTATTCGTAGCTGCTGTATCTCAGATTCTACAGTGTACTGTAACATTTCAGATTTTGATTGACACTCTACGTGTGTACTCTTATTTAAGCCACACATGACAGGGACAAACTGGACTAACTTGTAATTGTGATGCAGTGCAGGTCTCCAACCGCAACAATAAGCGTATTGTTAAATTTTTGCGCATTCATTTATGTTAGTGTCGGTGTCACCTCAGAATTACAAGCCAGTTCAAACAGACAGGTGAGAGTGATACATGACAGCTTTGCGTGGCACACAAACAGAAACGAGGTCAAACCAACAACATTGTGTTCTTAGCTTCTATTTCCGTTCACTGGCGTCAGCTTGCTTATTGTTTCACGTGTCAATAAGGGATTACTTGGCATGTCACGTGTTTGTTTGGGAGAGTCGGGGGGGGGATAACAAGATATAGAAAGGTCAAGTACAAGATACTGAATACAACCTCGGGTCATTTTGTTGGCAGGTTAGGAGAATACTGTAGTCACTTGCAGACCACCGCCTCTCAATCCATCCACCCCTTCCATCCACTTTCATTACTGCTAGTCCTCATTAGGGTTGCTGGTGAACGGGAGCCCATCGCTGATTGCGTGCGAGAGGCGGGGGGGACACCCACGGGCTGGTTGCCAAGCAATCGCCGGACACTTAGACAATCACCAGGATATGGGAAACAGAAACACTATAACGCAAACAGGTTTTGATCGATCCAGACCTTTGTCTGCATTGAGAACTTTACCACCCTTGATTTCTCCGGCGCAGCCTCGCCTACCTGTCAGCTGTCAACCGGAAGCTTTCATGACGCTCCTCTTTTTACTGTCAAGCCGCCTGGCTATTAGCTAATGACCAAAGCGAGCCACTCCTTTGCAAATGGCACTCCCGACATATATTATTTATTTGTCTTTAAGTCACTTGAAATGCGCCGTGTACAGTAAAGCAAAGTTCTATTGTCGTCGATGCAAAGTGTAACATTTTATCAATGCAAAGGGTCCTCTTTTTTTTTTTTTTTTTAGCAGGCAGTCGTTGAGCACAGGGAAAAAAAACTAAATCCCTCCCATTTTTCTGCATCCCAAGCCCCCCCAACAACAACAAAGTGTACATTTCAGCGGCATTGCCGCGACATGCCAAGTCATCGATCATGAGTGTGTTTCCAGCCAAAGGCTAACTACTAATCGGCGAGACCGAAAGACAAAATATGGTGCAATCAGAAAGGCCTTTTTCCTCAGATCTCATCCAATGATTCAAAATAATGAAGCATTGTTCTTTTCTTCTGTCGTGTAAACATTCAGCGTCTGATCACGGCAATTACTCATTGGAAGGAAGAGGGGGGGGGAATCATTCTTTTCAAGGGAGTGAACATTTCAACCTGATTAGATCTGCCAGAATTTATTTTTAAAATGAGCCTTTCCCATGTTCTCCACTTAAGGAAATCACCGAAGCTTGTAAGCTCTCCTCTGGTCCAGAGAGGGTACTTACTGTCCACGTTGATACCCTTTTTGGGTAAAAATCAGGCAAGGCTGGGCTAAACCTTCCTGGTTCTGACTCGATGCATTGTCTCCTAAGCCTGCAGCAAGTTTTCCCACCACAATGTAGCTTTACACGCTAAACCCACTCTCAAAGAATTTCTTTCATAACTTATCTACTGCTCCCACGTGTCTCTAATAGTGCACAGAGCATCAAATATTACATAATGATGTATGAAATGGTTAGATTAGAAGAGTTTGTTCAACCTGGAGCATTTTTTTTAGACCTTTGAAAAGACAACGATGTGTCTCGCAAAAATCGACTGAAAACTGAATACGCTGTAATAACGCCTGCCAGGCCAGTAGTTGGCGCTATCACTCTGCCTAGGCCATTGTGGCGAGACTACAAACAGTGCAAAGAAGACTCGGTGCAGAACACGTGGTCACGTAACCCCCGAACATTTAGCTATTTCCGTCGAACCTCGTTGCAACGTACCTCGAGGGACATAACGAATCGTTCTAACGGTAGTTCGTCGTCACCAATAAAATGGCCGCCAACTACAATGTATAAAGCAATATGAGCATTTATAGAGGTAAAAACATGAACCTGTAATACAGGATAAATGTGTCAAGTACAAATCCATGTAGATGAAGAAAACATGTTTTTATAAGACATGAAACCAAACAACTGTAGCGTTCCTACGTCAAGTGAGACGTTCCCTCTCCAGTTCAGGATGTACAACCATGTACGGAGTCGATCAGTAGCGTCGCTAAGCAATGGAAGGTAATCTCGCGCCGTATTATTTTGTTCAAAAGCAAGGTGGCGGCGGCAGTTAGCTTCCCGCGGTTCGTTGGAACAAAGGCCTATTCACGATTTTGTGGGAAAAATCTGGTCGTGATACTGAAGTTTATGTTATAAAAGATGTTAGTTGTCAGCAAAAATCGCCAAATGGAAAATGAATGAGCGGTGAAATCGTACGTTGAAAATGTTAGCAGCTGCGCTAGCATCCATGACCATGTTGCGTTCCGACTAAACGTTGGATTGCCGACATAGGAGCAGAACTCCATCATAAACCACGATTTCCAGCCCCGTATGTATTTACAAGAATTTTGTTTCAAGCGACGTCAGGGTTTGGCCTCGAGTCGCCGGAGCAAAATAAACGCTGCTGGCGACGCAGCTGCTCGGATTTGACGGGTCCTGGCGGCCTCTCGGTGAGCCGACGTTGAAATTGTAATGATGCTTGTCACTTTTGGATCGGAGGGGCTTTGCTGTCCAGGGAAGATGCTAATCACTTTCTCATGACCACAGACGATTGTGTTTACCGACTTCTGACCACACAATATGTGGCACTACCCCACAACTCTACCGGGGGGGGGGGGCGGACTTCAGTCCATGTGCAATCATTTCCATCCTCAAAAGCTCATCGCATGTTTTCCCCCCCAGCGCCTCCTCTCGCTCTCTTCCATTATAAGCCCCCTTCCCTTTTTAGGCAACACCCCTCTGCTCCACCCCTGCTCTGCTTTCTCATGACAGATGACATCACTCAACATCTCAACGAGATGTTGTCCTGGATCGCCCCCCCCCCCCCCTAACCCCCCCGCCCCCCATACTTAGCGCAAATCCCCACATGGACGCTGTTTAAAGGCAGACGGCCTTGGTGAGTTCTTCTCTCAAGCGGCCCACCTACCGCTCTGTCCGTTGAGCTCCTAAATCCCGCGGCGCCGGGCCAAAGAACAAAGTGTACCCGGACACATTTGGCGCTTCTCAAACGTTTTCCAATCATATTTGGTATGAGAAGGTTGAAATTGGCTTGACAGGACCCCCCAACATTCGTCTCAAGTGGAAATCTTACAAACAGCGGGTCAAATTGTGAGCGCATTATTACCTCCGCCAAGGAGACGACAGACAGCCAAGCCCATAAATGTTGGGACATTGACACAATTCATCTTTTTCGCTCTCAACACCACCAGAATGGATTTGAAATGAATGACAACCACCTAAATGCGCGTTACCTGTGATTGTGTCTATCGGCTACAAACATTTGCGTTTACAATTTCAAATAAGTTCATTTGCTCGATTTTTTTTGCTGTGTCGGCGCTTCTGCTACCGCGCCAGTTTTCCGCATTGTCCCGACGGCACTTTGTCGTTTGGCCGCCTGCTTGGCATCTTTTACCTTAATTTTTTTTCCCTTCCCCTTGAAACCGGTTCTTCCCGTTTGTGGTTGTTAACGTTCGGCAAGGGTGGAGCGAGTCACTCATTGTTTATTTATTTTTATTTTTTTTGCCTTTTCCGTCAGATGAAAAGCTCAACGAAAGTGGAACGTTGACTTCGTCCGGTATGCGTTCTCCTCCTTGAACCGAGCTTTTCTGAACAGATTGAGAAGCTCCAAGACCACTTTATCATCTTTGTTGCAGTCGTGCACTTCATCGCCTATCCGCCCCCCCCCCCCCCTCCCTTTTCTTCTTTATCCAGTCAATAGCTTGAGGCGGCCTCGAATATAATTTGCCATTATGTTTCCTACTTGAACCTCTGAACAGGGCCGACAGTTAAGTGTTTCACCTGCCGTGGCTTTTTATTTTTTTTTTTTTAATGCGTGGAAGCCGCTCTTGAAGGCACAGCTGCTACACCTTCATTCACGTGCCAACGCTTCCTTTCAATGCGTCATGGGATCATGTTGTGAGAATTAAGTGTACACTCAATGGAACCCTTTGTCGAAATACAAAAAGTGCTTTGACAAATAGAACGCAGAATTTGTTAGTGCAGCGCTACGTTCCGGGTGCAGGTGTGCCTAATGAATGGGACTTTGACCTACATCACCACAACTGAGCAGAACTATCGGTGTTCAGTTATCTTTGCGGAGCGGAGGGGTTCATCAACGACCTTCAATATTATGAATTAATATGAATTAAAATTCAAATGGGTCACACCTCTTCGGTGGCTGCGAGAAGTTTTTCACTGGTGGGTGTGTCAGAAGCCAATTTAATCAATTTACAGTCGATAAATTCGATGACTCCCGACGTGTGGTCATGTCGGCAATTTTCGAGATAACGGCTACAACTTGTCATCATGCGGCGAATCAAAACAAATATCGTCCACAAAATATGATCTCGATCCGAAGCCTGTTTTGCAACCGACGCTCATCTGGATCTGATCCAGATTATCCACTTTGACAGCGTGGAACATTCCATTCGTTTTGACGAGGGCAAACGGTCGTGACACGTCCAACTTCAATTTTCCCCAAATGTCAAGCGCGGGCGTCACTTTAGCCATGTGGCTAATCGGAATTTAGCACCAGGTGAGCTTAAGGAAGAAAATTGCCGTGATTCATTTTGTGAATATTTTTCTTCCGCTTCCTTGTTGACTGGCAGCTGCAGATTTGAGCAGGTGTTTTTTTTTTTTTGGGACTCTTAATCGAAAGTCTGCGTGGGTCACATCAGAATGACGCATCGCGCACGCCGCCGTTGTGCTAACTCGCGCTGAAAGAAATGTAAATGCCACGCGGCCCGAAACATTTCACATTTCCTTTATTTGCTTTGCCACTTTGGGGCTTTTGCGGGACTTAACAAGACGTAAAAATGCCAAGTCTAATGGCGAGGATAGAAGTTATCTCGTTGCTGTCAAGATGATAAGCGTGCTAATAATAAAGACGCCCAGGCTTGGTTGTGGACACTCTTTGCGGAGGAAGTAATTGAGTTCAAGCAGTTTTATCAGCGGCTGGCCGGAGATGTGCTGCCTCTTTTTGATAAAAGTGACGGGTGGGGGGCGGGGGGGTATGGACAGGTCGAGTAGCCCAAAATTGTACTCAAGTCAAAGCACGGTTACTTCGGAACAGTGGTGTCAAACGTCGCGTCAACCCATAAAAATGTCGAATCACATCGACACGACAAATTGAAATCAGAAGCCAGTAAATCATTGTTCAACCGGTTTTTATTTTAAAAGTGGGATCCGGAACAAAACATGCTCGCAATATCTTGGTGTTGCTAAAAGTGAAGACAGTTTGTTAGAAACACAAACTTACCGCACGAGATTTGCCTTCATGGGTCACGTAAAATGATATTGCGGTTCAGATCTGGCCCCCGGGCCTTGATTTTGAAACAAGTGAAAGTGAAAAAAAAAAAAAAAGCCTGATTGGGGCTGAGAGCCCCCAACATGCTACTCATCTTTTGGCCTTAATATCCAATCAGGCTAATTTTAGTTTGAGGAATTTTTTGGAATCACGCGACGTGTCCGCCCAGCATGCCAAGCGCGCGTCTGCCCTCGCTTTTGGAGCGACGCTCTTGTGCAGTTGCTACTTTGAAGTGGTCACAATTAGACCAGGGGGGAATGTCTCTTCGTGAAGATGGATTCCCGAGCACAATGGTGCCCGGCGGTCACACACAAAGAGGAACACACAGACCCCTGACGTGAAGTCGAGTTTGTTTTTTAAACATCAAGAGCACCAGCGACTCTTTCTAAGAGTGATTACACAACATCTGAAGGCTGAATGTAAACACCTTCGTTTAAACGAGGGATCCTTTTTCGTGGCCTCTTTCTGCTTTGCGCACCCATGTCGCTGTTGGGGTATTACATTTGTGATTGAAGAGCACACTTTTGTTATGTTATTCTACTGTACATGTCATGTTTTAATTTTATATTAGAACAATATTTGAAGTACTCGTAAATTAGTCATCCTAATAAATAATTATACATTTATGTATATTTAATATCTTGTCGTACAGAAGATTTAGACTGTCCATTGATGACATGCATTTTAATTTACACATAATTTACACATAAAATTCCCAAATGAGTATTTGGTCATTATATCATATAGAGTGTGGCTTTGATTTGAATTTGTACACATAATTTAAAATAATGTAAGTTTGTCAGTAATGTCGCGATCTTCATGCATCACAATGTAAACAATGGAAATAACAGACATGAATTCATTAGCTTAATACCTTCATCTTAATAATTTTATCAACCATAATATTATCAATCATGATTTACATCCCAGCCCATTGATTCTAGCATGATGTCTTATCATTGTCATCATTATTTCTTGTAATGTTTTCAATGTAATCAAAATGATGTATAATGTCAAGATTCATCGTCGAAACATGGTGACAAACGACAAAAGTGGAACCGAACAAAAAAGGACTACAAATCCCAGCGGCCAACCCCGAAAAGGACTACAAATCCCGGCGCTCAAACCCGGAAGCAAAACGCCGGCACGACTCACTCGACACGTAACGCAAAAAACATCATTCAAACTTTCCAATGCAGTCCGACAACCATGATATGACAACACAAAAAAAAAACCCCCACAACTAATCGTGGACACCACTGCAATTTCAAGTCTTAATTTTATAACTTTTGCCCACGTCGTTTAAACGCCCCTACAGCAAGTGTTCGCGCTGGCTATTGAACAGCAAGTAACGTTAATTAAGCGATGCAGCCAACATAAAGCCACGGACAGACAAACCAAGCAAGCAAGCACGATTGAATCTTAAAGATGATTCAAAAGATTTGACAAAGACAAGAGGACAAAACATACGACGTTTACCAATGGGGTTATGTTATGCTGAACATTAAATGAACATGAATGATAATCCATTCCTATTGAACGATCCTCAAGGGTTCTGGAGCCTTAGCCGTCTTTTTTTTAACGTTAACAATGGTCACCTGTCAGTGAGCTGGAATCGAACCCGGTACCTCTGCCCCGAAGTCTTTAAGCCCCCGATAAATCCAACAGAAATTCAAGTAGGAGTCGTTTATTTTATTTACAATGTTAATGTACGCTGGGAAAGAGAACATTTGGGCCATAAGCTCTGAAAATGGAAGCCAATCTGTTGCTGGTCAGAAAATGTGCCGCCAGCTCCGATCTATCGACAAGCCTTAAGACAACCACGCTGGAGGCCGAGTGGGAGGCTCGTTCGCTGACTTTGTGCATATTTTCTTTTCTCCCGCGTGTTACATAAACCCCTTCTGCATCTTTTGCTTTTTTTTTCTTCTTCTTCTTCTTTTGCGTTGTTACGTAGCTGCTGACCCGAGGCGACCCAGTGCCCATTCGAATGGATTCGCTTCCTTTGTACGTGGAGTTATTCTTCAAACCGTGTCACGATTCTAATTTCATATTTTTGCCTGATGAAAGTTGCAAAACATATCATATAACACGAGAATCAGTCTGGGGGAAAAAAAAAAAAGTGATATCAAGCACCCCGTCTTCCCGGAATGTTTCAAGCCGACAGAAAAACGCAATAGTAATGTACTTCTGTGTCCCCGCAGACAGTGAGGCACTCACGGCGGACGTCTCAAAGATGACTTCTAGCGACCCCCGATCGGAGGAAGACGATCACGACGGGCACCAGGCCATTGACCACATGCCCCAAAACTCTCATAACTTACGATTGTCCGTAAGGGGGTGCGCGCCCAGGGAACCCCTGGACAACCAGCTCCGGGTTCACTATGTGCACGGCGAACACGTGTCCCTGACGGACACTCACACGGCGGTGATGCGGAAGCATCAGGGCCCGGACAGGACGCTGGTCTTCGCCAGTCGGCCTCTGGATCACGGCGAAAGCGTCTTCGTGATCTTGCAGACGACGGGGTCGGCCGAGCTGAGTTACGGCGTGACGGCCTGCGATCCGGCCACGCTGCGGTCCCAGGACCTGCCGGCCGACCTGGTGCGGCTGCTGGACCGCTCGGAGTTCTGGGCCTTCGACAACTTGTCCACGCAGCTGTTGGACGAAGACATCCTTGGCTTCGAGGTGAACGGCGCCGGCGAGATCGTCGTGAACCGCAACGGCGTCAGCCTGGGGGTGCAGCTGTGCGTGGACAACTCCACGCCGCTGTGGATGTTCTTCGCGCCCCACAAAAACATTACGCAGCTCAAGATTTTCGGTACGTTTGCGACATCGTCAAAGTTTAACCATTTTCCGTGACGCTTTTCTGTGGTACGGTCGCAAAGTGGTGGAACATTTTGGGGGGGCTGCCATTTTGGTCTTATACCGTTTGGTCTTATACCGCCCTCTGCTGGCGACTGAAATTGACGTCAAAGTGCCCTCGGGCTCGCATTGCGACCATCGCGCCTCACCTGTTTTCTGGGTTTGCAACCAGTGTATTCCAAGTTACTTTCAAAATATATTACACATTACTAGTTACTTGTATTTGAAAGTAATATGTTTCTTGACAGTTACTTATTACTTTTTAGTTCTTGGTGAATCAGAATTCTTCTTATCATGGAGGTGGAGGTCCATGTTACATCTGCATTAGTGGTTAGCAATCACCAAATAAGGATGCTAAAAAAAACAACAACTCTTAATGACACTGACATTGTATGATATGGCGCCCGTTGCTGTAGCTAGCCGCTAACCGCTCAACAAGTGGTTACACAGGCTGGTCAGAGCTGTCTGAATTTTTTTTCAAAGGCAGTTTTATAAGTAAAAATAACTGCACACTTTGACGCTGACAGCCTGACTATCGATCATTTTTTAACAAGCCCAGGCTAAGACAAATGTGCTGTTTTCTAACCGCTAACTGTGGTTCTTACATTAGCTAAACATAACAAACCATTGATTGGTCCTCGTTAAGTTAACCCTTTCAGGGACAGCGGTTACTACAGCGGACAGCTCACCGTGTTATCGGGTTACAGGGTTCATGAAAGGGTTCAATGTAGGGGGGGGGGGTTGCCCCCTTGTTTATTCATAATTATTCTTGGCCTAGCTAAAATATATGGTTTTCATTTCACCCAAATACATTTGAGATTTTTCAATTGAATTTTCAGTAAAATATCCAAATACAGTAACCAAATATTTGACAGCTGCGGCCATTGTAATTTATAGCAAAAAAAAGTCTTTGAATTGCTAGAAGCGTTAGCATTAGCGTTAAAGTCTTTGAATTGCTAGAAGCGTTAGCATTAGCCGCTGCGGTTGTCCGCGCCGCGTTTATGCACAAGTGAAACACAGACAATTGTGCACTGTTAATGTCGTAATCAGACTCCTGGAGAGCGCAACGCACGTATTGCTTTTCCATGAAGATCATTCAACTACATCCCAATAGCGTCTCCATGTGCATTATGCAGACAACATTGGGGTGGGGTGGGGGGGGGGGGGGGGGGGTTGTATTTTTTTTTCTTGCTGTAGTCATTCATCAGCGCTTAGGAGGTAATTTCTGTCAGGCTCAGGCTCCCCCGCTGCCACCAGTGTTATTTATCAGGAGGGGGTTAGCTCATAATAGCTCCTTACGATGCCCACCATATGCATTATTAAATATAAGTGCGCCGCGCTTGGAGATGCCGGGCGTCCACCCACCGAGCGTCCCCTCGGCGGGACGTCGCTCCTCTCCACTTCCTCCGCCTTGGCTCGTCCGCCTCCGCTCTCTTCAGGCTCATCCCTGCGAGACGTTTTCCCACTCCAGCTGTGGGAAGGAGAGCGGTGGGTCGGTCGGGCGGGCGGGACGCGTCGCCACTCGCCCACACGCCGGGGGAGGGGGGGGGGGTAGCCTGGCAACCGCCGGTTGCCGTGGAAACGGGCCGCCAAACGAAGCGAGTGACAGTTATGTCATGGCTGGGTGTCGCCGAGCCTGTCAAAACGGAACAGATGGGACGCCGTCGCTCCCACGCGCTCCTTCTCGCCGTCTCGCCGCGATTGGGTCTGTTTTATGAGAGATTTTTTTTTTTCGCAGCTTGATATTTTTGGGCGAGTGGGTCGTAGCTAGTTGTCTATTCGCGCATATTCGCCATTTGCCATTCGGAAATGTATCATTTCAGTCTTCAGGCCGAAGCCATGTCGAATATAAAGGTAGGCTTGGTGCCATCTGGTGGCATCTTGGTGCCAAGGAAGTATGCTGAGGTGAGGGGAGGAGTTTATTTCAGTCAGGCCATGCCCCGCCTCTTAAAGGGACATACACACACACATTTTCTAAACATGTTATGCTATCAATTTTTTTTTTTTTTTTTTTTTCTTTAAACATGTTGACCATTGTTGTTCGCTAAAGCATACGGGAGGCATCCAACTACATTTCGCCCGCTCCGTTGTGATCCTCGCCCGTTGTATGTTGTCAGGCTTGTCTTCGCACTCGGATGTCCAACCCCCTCGGAGATCCCCGTTGTCCATGAACAACACCGCCGCATCCAACGCCAACATTCCGTCCAATGGACCCCCCAACTCCAGTCATTCGTCTTACGCCACAGGTTTGTCCAAACCCTCCTGCTTCTCTCCCTCCCATTTTGGGCAGCGCCACAGTCTCCTCCACTTCAAACAGTCGTAATTACAGTCAATATTTATAGACGGAAATCACTTCCCGGCAATAAATATTGTATGAATGAGAAACAAATGTACGGCGGTAACGGATAGCGCCTTCCCGCGCCACCCCGATGACATTACGCCGCCGTCATCAAAGGAACTTTGATGACGGCGGCGTAATGTCATGTTCCTTTGATGCGTCAATAGTGACTGAGTCACTCTTATAAAGAAAGGGGGAAAAAAATCTTGAAAAGTCGCTCCATGCATTGAACGGGCTAAAACCTTGTGAAATAGTGACCCAGTGCTGACTTGTTTGCACATCAGGTCAAATATTTACCGA